>CM055965.1:41725000-42925000 GCA_029531755.1 Holothuria leucospilota | reverse complement strand
TTGTTTGTGTAAACTTGCCTAAGGGAGTACATAGAATCATATCGCCAACATCCCCTTGTATCCTCACAGCACAACTGCAATTTGTCACTAAACCTTTATAGGGGCCCCTATTTATTTGCCACTAAACCATTTTAGGGCCTTTTATATTCTCACAAGGGATAGAAAATATGGTTTTGCAGCAAAATCATTACCAGTTAAAGAGATAATTATTTGAATGTCATGTCAAATTTCAAAAGAGCAGTATCTCTAGAACAGAGGGTGAAATTAACTTCAAAAAATTACAGTGCTGTTAGCATTAAGCCTCAATAAATATTCATAGATGGGTGGAGTCATGCATTTCCACAGAGCAGGTAAGGGCTCTTGGGTGTTTCTTTTGGTGTATTTAAATTATAGCAGACTAAGGTAATATTCTCACATGCTTTTAACTGTCAACATTAGGAAATTGGGGTGCCAAAACAACTGAGATTTGATGGGTTGAGATGTTATTTTTTTGTTATTTTTTTGTTTTTTTGTTTTTGTGTAATCACCACCATCCCCACCACCCCACAATCTCCATCATCAGCCCCTCTTCACCCCCTCTCAATAAAATGATGCAAGCTTCAGCAGTGGTAGTGCTATAGTTTGCATTGCATTTATCTACTGGCTATCAATTCATTCATCTCTGCAATCCTGTTAGTAATTCTCCGCCAGAACTAAACATACCAGCATGTCATTACTGTAGTATTGATACACAGTGTACTAGATGCACTTTAAAACTACCAGATAAATTTAAAGAATCCATGGACTTCTTTGTGCAGGTTATTTGGGGGAGAAATTAAAAGCTTAAATTACTTACGCAGGTAGTCAATGCCACAATAGGTATTAACTTTAGAATAGACAGGACTCCCAATTTATTTTCCTGTGGAGATCCATTGCATGAGGGGACTGAAAATCCATTTTAAGGCACAAAACCATTGGCTACAGATTGCCCAGTAAAGAAAAGAGTCAGAAGTCTGTATGTGACCATGACCATTTGTGATGGTCAGTATTGATGGAGTCTTTTAGAGTAGACTGGATGAACCTTCCTATTGGTTGTACTTCAGCCACTCTGTGCTTAAAACTGTAGCTATGATGAAGGTAAGAAGCATCTAGTGTATTAGTGCAAGACTAAAATTTCCTTAACAAAGCATTACCCATGTAAACTATTTCAGGCTATTAAATGTTGGAAGTCCACAAATTATTGAAAAATATTAATACATCTTATACATTGAAGGAACGTCGATGCTAAATTTGCTTCTGTGTTGAAATAAAGTATAGTGTACATTCTGGTCTGTTCTTTCAGTAAGTTATGTTGGCTAATAATTACATGTATAGGGCATTACTGTAAGTGGCATGACTGTTAGACTTTGCTTCCATGTCTTGATTTATTGAGTCAAGTGCTGTAAATCAATAACAGCGAGTTAGATTTGTACAATGGAAAATAAAACTTGGCAGTACAATCAGGTACATGGAATATCGATTTCCTGTTTCGGCTAGAAACTTGATTTAAAAGGAAAGATGATAAAAGGAATTGAAAGTATTACTCCTAGAAATCATGGAACATAAAATACAAACTTGCTGAACTGGCTGTTGAAGGAGTGTCTATGTATTATGACATTTTTTACTTTAGCTGTGTGGTTAGTTGGATACTCAGACCGTTTTCACTCTAGGGAGCTGAGCACGAGTGGGGGATCAGCTCCTGTGCTTAAGATCAAGGGTTTTGCTTTCACACTTGATCCCCTGCAGTGAATCAGACCCAGAGAAATCAATTGACAAAGAGAAAGTTATTTAAACAAGACTCAGACAATACACTGCTCAACACTGCTCATATAAGATGTGTATACACCCTCAGATCTACATTGCCCCTCCTGACCTTACCAATTGTTTACAATGGAAAAAATAGGGATTGCTATAATACATCATCACTACAAATGTTTTGTGGATAACCTAGAAGTTCCTATTTTTCGATGAAATGGTGCTCTTGTAGAGTTATGGAGTAAAGATGATGTCCTTGAATTATCTTAGATGGTGGAAGTTTCCTTCCTTTCAGCAAGGCCATTTGGTCCAGGAACTAGGTGGGGGCACACGTTCCTTGCCCATAATAATGTTCAGTTTGCAGTTTTTCTTCAAAAAACTATCAGTAGCTGGCCTTAGAATGACAAAATGTTACTTTAGAAAATTGCAGAGTCCATGAGTTAGAAGTTCTTAGTGCCCCCTCCTCCCCAATCTTAGAAGCATCCAATACTGGTCTGTTGAGTTTTCTAGCACCGTCAATGAATGCATCAAGAACCAACAATAGGGCGTCAGAGCATTTTGCATTGTCCTTGAAGACGATGACTTCCCAGTCTTGGCCATTACCAAATTCGCATTGCAGTGGAAGTTGCCATACTTTGTAGTATAAATCAAATATACCAAGATTATTTAAAGTTTGTCACGACAAATTGTGGGACAAATGGTGGAGTATGGTATGGAACAGTCGGTTTGCTTCGTAAGAGTTATTGTGTGCTACAGACTGTGCTAAAGGCTACTGTAGCATGGTGTACACTATTACAGAATTATACTGTGTACAGTAAAGTACAGTAAATTTGCAGATCTCATCTAGATCTCAGGTCACCTTGATTCACTGAGCTTTCACACTGGTTTGTGATTCCTGCTCAAGATATGATCTGCCCCAGTGGTTGGATCACAGTCTTGAGATCTGATCTTGAGTGCGAGAGCTTTCACACTACAAAGTTGATCCCCAGGGGCAGATCAGATCTGGATCTGATGCCCTGCTTGAGATCAAGTGTGAAAGCACTCTCAGCACAGGATGAAGGTTATCCTTGTGGCCCAGTCCTTCAATGTGATTTCAATCTGAGTAAGTGGTATTTAGAAAGTACTACGTAGTAGTGTTGCAGGTATAACTGACCATGTACGTGTTCTTAGTGTGTGATGATATGAAGCTTGGGCAGTTTACCTGTCTCTCATTCAAAGTCACAGCTCCTTGCCGGGAGTTTAGTATCCCTTACACTTTCCCTGGAATTGGAATTACTGTTAAAGGCATGCACAAAATCATTTTGGGGGGATTGTGTAAATTTGTGTTTTGGCACAGGTTTAGATAAAGTATTGTAACAAAACTAGCTTTATTAATCTTTGTCCTTATTTAACCACAACTGTCCCCTCAGCTTAATTGCTACAATTGTCTGAAACTGGTGATTCAGCACCTTGGCCTCCAAGAACCTCTAGTTTGGGCTTTATTATTGGAACGTTGGTATTAACAGTTTGTAGCTGCTGTGATACATATTCCTGCATTACTTATGATGTCATTTTAGGGGCACTACTGACTCCATTCAAACTTGTAACCCCAAAGACTATAGGTGCTCTACTTGGAAAAATGTTGCCAAAAATGTTGCACAAGCTGTGATATTGAACTGTAAGTTCAAAGCAAAGCTTCAGCACTACAGAACAGTGAACAGTGTGATTTGATACTACCGCTTAATTAATCATGTGTGGGAATGAAAGTGAGATATTGAACATTGTATCATAAACATGGCTATAGTCTTGTTGGTTATAGAAGATTTATTATCCCGTATTATGTGCCTGATGTATCTGATTACACAATAAATAGTATAATGGTTTATACATTACACTATCGTGCAGATTGCTGGTAGCGCTTTCATTGCTCTTGGAAAGTTGCCTATTTCTACTAGAATTACAAGCTGTTATTGCATGACATCATCAGTAAATATAGTGTTCTGCTCACGTGCTAGCCCTTGAGAAAGTCAGTCTATTGGAAAACTTGAAAGTTGTAGGTGGATTAACTGGTTGTAAAGTTGCCATATCACCAGGATGGATATATGTCAGTCTTAATTGTGATTTAGGTAGTTCTATCACATGGCAGATCAAATTTAATGTTGAGGTTAACTCTTGTGGAATGCAGCACTGGTGAACTACTTAATAGTGTAGTGTCTGTCATATATGACCTTTATGAGACGAGAACAGAAGATACATAATTACAAATAAGCAAACTTGACATGCACAAATATTTTTAAATCCTCAATAAAGAGGCCTTAGATTATTTTGTTGTAGTGAAAAGATTAACAAAAATAAAGCACTTCATCCATGGTGTGCAGCCACCTGCAAATCATGAGGAAGTACAGTATGCTGCCTGTTTTATACCGCAGGGAATCCTACAATTATTATTCACTATATTCAGTGTCAACTGGACCGACCCCACAATTCATTCTTCCTACCTGAGTTCCAGAATGCTAAACCTGTAATTCAGGGCACTCTCTGAAGCCCCTGTTTTTGACCCCCCCCACACACCCCTTTAGCAATGAATGTTCCCTTTAGTATTTGTATTTGTGCTGCATGATGCAGCAAATTTCGAGTTACATCATTTTGCCATGTTTAATGTTGTTACAGATGTTTATTTTGTACATCAGTCATCTTTTCATTAAGATTTATACTAAATGTGGAATCAGTACAATTCCTTTTCAGCCAATTTGTTAGAAACTTGCTGCCCTTTGCAACTGTTTTCTCAGCCCTTGGCATCAGTAGAACAATATGACCTTTAAATTGACTTTAAACCAGAACATTCTACTTTTTACCTAATTTCAGGATCTACCAGAAGTAAAAGAAGATAATATAAAAAAAGTCCTCGGTCACCTCTTCTCCTTGTGTGAAGGAAAAAGTCAAGCCAGTCGATGTGATGTATGTGCTACCAGTATGTGGAATAGATTGCGTGCAACATATCTCTGTAAAGGTATGATATCATCAGTGAACAGGATGAACTTATAAAGTAGAAATAATATTTTTATTATTAGGATTTTGAATTGCAGAAATTCATTTTAAATTTGTTGTCATTGTGCCATAGAAAGTAATTAAAACAAGAAAAGTTTTATGACAGGAGTTATTCTTAAATTCTAAATGTTAATGTTAATATTAATATTGATAATTTGATGTTGATATTGGTGTTGATGTTAATATTGATATTGATATTAACATTGATTTTAATATTAAAATAAAGAAATACTAGATTTTACTTACTATCCCTGTCTGTGTGACAAATCTCTTTAGTGTGTGAAATCTTGTAAGGCAGCTGGATGCTCACTGTAAGTGAATTGTCATATCATATGCCTCAGGAAAGAACACAGTGGGGGAGTTTGAAAATCCACAGTGTGGGGATTTTGCTGCACCACAGATCAAGTCTGTGTATTTTGCAAAAATACAAATGCTTAGAGCGACCGTTACATTTCTTTCCACAATCAAATGACATACTATTCAACCGTTTAGGTACAAGTTGTCAGACATTCACTTCAAAAAGAACTTTTTTAGTTCAAAAGGAATTTCATTTAACCAGAGATGGATTTCGGGAGAACCATAGTTTTAAACTTGAAAATTGTGCCTGCTTATACACAGTGTAAGTCTTGCAAAAGCTGTCTCTGTGGTGGTACACTTCCCTTCCCGGCATGCATTGAATACCATCGTTACCAAACTTGCTTATTCACAGCTAGTATGCGGTGTTTGCAATAGTAAAGGAAACCAGATGGCATTGATACTGTACATGCCCCAACCCTTTTAGTAGTCATAATAATACTAAAAAATATTAAGTACCTCATCCAATTAAAAAGCAAATACTTAAATGTGCTAAAAAAATACTTGAGGTAAAATGCAAACAAAGAAAGAAGCAATCAAAATGAGGTAAAAGTCAATAAAAGTACAAAAAGTAGTTAGGAGAAGAGGGGCTAAAATTCTTAAAAGATATTTAACCATAAGAATAACACATACATATCAATATCAATAAAAGCCACATAATTTAGGCTAGTAAAAGTACTCCAAATTAAGTGAAAGCATCTTTGCAAAAGACGGATGATCATAAAATGTAATAATTTTTGGAGCATTTCATTTCCTTGTACATAAAGAATTATGCTAGCCAAAAAGATGCAGGATTTTTTTGCATTAGAATATATTTTTTATAGGAATCTAGCAAATCATGCAAACATCTCATTTCAGTGCCCTGGTAAACCTTAGTAGTAAGAAGAGTGGCACTAATCACACTTGAGAACATACACACATAAATTTTATAACTAATCACACTGGAGAACATACAGTACAGAAATTAAATATACAAGTCCGTCACATGCTGTGTGCATTGTTTTAGATTCCTTTTTTAATGCTTGTGTAGCACTGATTTTACTTAATTGCCAGACCAAACCTGATGGTGCTTTTAATAGGATATGTGCAGTCACTCTTACTTGAGAAAGCATGTACCTTCTATTATTTTTGTTATTTTTGTTAATTGTTTTAAAAGATGGCTCCTTGGTGTACTGCATCTTTCATGTATATTCAGTACGTTCCGCAACATAGTATGTTCCACAACATCATGCAAGATACCTAGACGTGAAATAATCTGGAGATTTGCAAGATTTAGCAAATGTTTTAGAGTAAGATTGGATTGACAGAAATGTCCTTTTTAATAAACTTAAACCTCCTCCTTTATTAGCCAACAAAGAAATGGTACCATGTGTAGCTGTATTGTGTCTCACTCCAGTCCAGTTCATCAATAAGGTTACATTTTTAGAGATACTATCATTTTATTAACAGGTCCAAATTATTGTACTGTACATACAAATGTAGCATATTCTCTTTGTCCTCAGAATGTGGATTTTCTTGCCATTTTAAGTGCATTGATACTGTCAAACGACACTGTGTAGCTGTTAAGGTAAGTACTTTTCTCTGTTTGGGGCTCAAACTGTCAGGTGATGGTTTTGAAAGTTTTATATCTTGTTAACTTGACAAAACTGATATTCCCATGCCCCTTTCTTGGCCTGTGTCAGATATTATTCATCTAGTCATTGCTGTAAGGAAAACTTGTAAAGATCTTTTTGGAATAGTTTTCTGTTTGGCACTTTGAAATTTACAGGTGCAAATAAAATCTAAAACCATTTTTATATCAGACAGAGTTGACATTTTGGAGACTCTATTTTGTTGCCTATATAATGTGGGTTGTATTTTTTTTTTTTGGCATGAGGTAAACCCAGTTGATGTATGCAAATAATGCATGTCTTCTGTTTAAGGCTCTGTTTCACAAAGAGGCATGATGAGCATATATTTTGCGAAACAGGGCCCAGGTCCCTTATGTTTGTTGCTGTTATAATGCCTTTTGTGTGTCATTGTGGTCTGGCATGTATGTTGCTATTTTAATGTTAGGATTTGAAGAAACTATTTTAAAAAAGTTTTACAAAATGATTGAAGTTGTTTTGTATTTACCATTTTGTAAACAGTTATCAAAGGGTGCCACCTATGATTTGTCTATATGTCCAGAAGATGGTCTAGCAGCTCAGAGCTATCGATGTGCCGACTGTAAAATTGCCATTTCTTTCAGTAAGTTGTATGCTTTAAATAATACTTCAAAGGATACAGAATATCAGTTTGGATAGAGAGAGCTTTTCCTTATATAGATGTTAAACTAAACTTGTATTCTATTTTCATTGAAACATGGCTTGTCAATATCTGGATGCTAAACCTGCCCCCACTCCAGCCTCTCCTGTTATTGTCTAGAAAGATGAGCCACTTTACTGACAACCAAGGTGGAATTACAAATTTATTCAGAAACTGTTTTTACTGTAAATGCTGATGTATGTGCAGCAAGCTTATTTTTCAATCATGATAATAAAATAAAAATGTGTGCAACAATGGGCTATGTCCATGGATAAATACCCCTGTCTATGACAATAAACCTTAAAAATAAAAAAAAAAATCATGAAAATCGATCGTCTGCAATTCATATGAAGAGAGTAAGGAAATATATTGAAAACATGAGGTTGGAACACATTTAGTGGGCTTAGTGAATTAATATTAGTTGTAATAATTCTATTTTATCACTATGCAAATGAAGTTTCCTTACATGAATAAGATGCTTCACTAAAGTGATCAGTTCGTGTGTGGTCAGTTTCCCCATTTTTCTCCACTCCAGTTCCACCCCTATCCCTTCTGGACCTCCTTCCTCTGCCAGTTGCGAAAGTTTCAAGTTACTAGAAACTTGTTTGCTCCAGATTCATTTTTTGATTCATTTTTTTCTTCTTGCAGAAGGGGAACATGGGGAGCCAAGGCAGTGTGATTACACTGGTCAGTATTATTGCCAAATATGTCACTGGAATGATGTTAGTATCATACCAGCCAGGGTCGTCCACAACTGGGATTTCACACCCAGGAAGGTACGTGCTACTCATGATTGATGAACTATTGTATTCAGGTGTTACTTTTATCAGTTTTCTTCCTTTATATGACACTTTGAATATAGGAAAGAAATCTTCAACACGAGATGGCAGTGTTTGAAATGAAACATAAGTTGATATAAAGTTTGGAGAAATATGTGTACTATTAAACAGGGCAGCTTGAAAATTACCCCTTGTGAGAGTTTTTAAGTAGTCTTGAAACAATAACAAATCATCCTATTTTGTAAATATATATTCCTTTAGTTTCAGCAAAAAATTAGGTCTTTATCGATGACTGCAGATTAGTCAAATCTATTCACAAAATTTTCTTTCAGTCAGACTGTGAGATAGATGCTTTTCATATTCGTTTTGTCTTTGCTTTGTCTCATATTCTCCTTGTATATGACAGACTTGCTACATACATGTGTACTATTCCTTACAGTTGAAATGCTGATAAGGGTCAGTGTTAATACTGGTACATTTATATGTTGTGGATAAAACTGGGTATCTAAGATTGACAAACTTTCAGTAGCAGTATAAAAATCCTCTTTTTTTCCTCCATTTATACCAAATTGCTTTGACTTAAATTTGCCATTAATTTGTCAGATTTGCCGACAGTCCAAGCAACTCCTTGACTTGATGCGTAGCAGAGTGGTTGTAAACCTGAGTCATTTTAATCCTGGATTATTCAACAGAGTAGAAGGCCTGACAAATATTAAGGTAATCATGAAAGTAAATATCTGACAGAATAAAAACCATGTCAGTCACGTGGCAGATGTATGGTTAACTGCTTGCTTCATCTGTCATGCATTAATTCTTGAGCTTTATTATTCACTGAAAGTTATAGCATCTTGTTTTTAATGTTAGTAGATGGCAGCCATCTTGTCCCTTTGCCTACTATATTGTGAGGAGTATGTAATCTCTTGATCTTGAAAGTGTTGCATGCATTCACAGTGTTTTAAAGGGGAATGATACCATTGTATTGCACAAACATGACACAGACAGAAGGTAGCTTAAATCAAGATTATTAGACCATTCAGTGTCACCAATCAACTCTAGATATAGGGTGTTGAGTCGGCTTGGTGGTTGAGTGCACTGCCTGGGATTAAGTCGTAGTAACACTACTTGGAAATATTCATTGCAGTAACATGGACAGACAGAACATAGCTTTCATAATTATAAATGACAGTAACTTTACTTCCCAAACTATTATGCATTTTAAAAGTTATAAATGTTGCATCATTTGATAATTTGGGTGAACAAACTGCTCATGAAATACAAAGCAGCAAATTTCTTTATTTCTTGAATGTTTGCCAGCTACCTTTAATTGATATTCATTCGTTATAGATCTATAAAGCGTGGTATCAAGTGTGTAAAACTTTTTTGTACCACAAATGAAATATTTCTCTTTAAGGTTGAAATATGGCATGTCATGGGTAATGGAACATGGGATAGTTATTGGAACTTTAAATGCATGATAGACTTTGCCCCAGTACTTATAGAAGTCCGTAAGTACAAGTTTGACAAATGTTAAATCTGTTTTTATAGGAAAGGGGAAAGAGGGCAGAGTCAGTCACATAGTATGGTATGAACTTCTGATATGGTAAAATATGTCAAGAAATTGTTTCTACTTTGTACCAAGTCATTAGCCTTATTTGCAGTCTTATTAATTCTGCATCAATACTCTCTTTTTCTCCTTTACAGAAATTAAGAGAAGATATTCTCTTAATGAAGTTGTATTTTACGTCCTGTAAATATGCCAAAGAGGCCCGTTTATTACGAATGGTGAGTGATTTTCTTTTCTCACAAGTTATCCTTCATTGTTATATATATGTACATTTTCTGTGTCAGTTAATTTATTTTCATTTGTAAGAAGTCATCTTAGTCCTGATTAATAGTGCCATTCATAATGCACACTACAGTAATTTATATAAATTATTCAAGACAGCTTTTGCACCACTTGTTTTAAGTCCATTGAATTCCAGCAGATTACAGTGGCAAGGGATTCTTGACATGGAAGCATTGTCTGAGTTTTACATCCTGTAAACTTAAGTTATGAAACTGAAAACTATTGAAATGTTCACATACCTCCAGACTGACTTTATGTTTCCATATCATATATTTACTCAAGTATTAATGCATATCAAATATAATAGAACTTGTTTCTCCAGATTATTAAACAGAATTTTCTCAATGTCTGAAAGCAACATTAGCAGCTAAATTATTTAAGAAAACCACTGTAGGGAAAAAAATTGAATTGTGGAAGCAGAGTTTGACTTAGATTGCATCTTCTATAGGCCAGTGAGGTTGTAAAGGTACTTGCATGGCAAGAAATGTGTTTGACAGACTTTCTTAATGTATAATGCCTATCCCAAGACACATCTGACCCACAGGGACTTATTCTTAGATTTTTTACTTGCCCATGGTTCAACTTAATTGTCCCATGCCTCTGAGTCACTGGCTAACTCAGTACTTGTGTGGAAGTATTTTACTCTATCAGAGTTACAAATATTAATAACCTGCCATAATGATTGGATTGATGTATTGTTCATGTTAATATAGTGGTGTGATTCAAATCTTTTGAGCGGCCCATTTTTCTGTTTTAAATCATTCCAGTTGGAAGAGCGCCCTCATTTTGTGGAATGTGCTGACAATTACACCCTCCGTGACATGGTTGAGACCCACGAAGAGCAACTCTACGACACCATCAAAGAAGTGCACAAAATATACTCACAACACATTAGAATTGAATGCGATGTAAGTATTTATGATGCAGCTCGTAATTCCCTATCCAATTCCTCTCAAATCCCCGTTTATGCCCCGTTTCCTTGGAACTCAATGATATAATGTCTTTATTGACCAGAAAGTAACTGCAAGGTTCCCTCAGTCCAGGAAAGTCATGGAATCTTATTTTACCCTTAAGATCTGTGAAAGTTGTTGAATTTTGTTCAAAGTGGCAGATGTTTTGAGAAAGTGTGGGAATTTTGTAAAGACTGCATCTTCTTTCAATTGTTGCAGATAGGATATTTAATGCCAAAGAATATGGCTCTTATCGTAAAAATTTTTTTATTTGGTCATGAAAAGGTCATGTAATTTAGGAAAATATTGTGTTTACCATTCAAAAGCATGGTATAGATAGAAAATAGGTTTTATCGTGATTAAACCATTTAGTATAATAAGGTCTGGCAAAAGCTTTTTTATTCAAGAATATTACACATTACTGGAGTTATGACTGGTGCATTACTTGAAAGTTTGGTTGAAAGAATTAGTCATGAGCTACAAATTAATGAATATCTGTCTCTGAGAACTTTATTTCTTGAGTATAAGGTTACCTAACTACCCAAATTTGAATTTCCTTTAATTTTACTATAAGTTATGTTTTTAGAGATGAAAGTTTTCTGCTCCACAAACACAGAATTTCCCTGAAAGGCTCAGGAAACTCAACCAGACAGTTTGGAAGGAACAACAGTACTGCTCTTTCATTGCATTTTCATTCATGATGTAATGCACCACAAAAGCCTGATGATCACAGTTAAAACTGTAGTTGACCAAAACCAGGACTTGAAATTGCACCCCATGCTGTTCTTTTTGATTCCTTGCCGAAGGCAGGCAAGGAATCTATGCGATGGTGATGTCGTGTGTGTGTGTGTGTGTATGTATGTGTGTGTGTGTGTGTGTGTGTGTGTGTGTGTGTGTGTATGTGACGCCTAGCTTGTAAACACGATATCTCAAGATAGCAATGACCGACACTTTTCATATTTCGTATATAGATTTGTCATGTTGAGAGGAAGAACCCTATTGTTTTTGGTGGAGGTCAAAGGTCATTTGAGGTCACCAGAGGTCAAAAACCGAAAACTTTGTAAACACGATATCTCAAGTTAGCAATGACCGACACTTTTCATATTTGGTATACAGATTTGTCATGTCAAGAGGAAGAACCCTATTGTTTTTGGTAGAGGTCAAAGCTCATCCAGGGTCACCGGAGGTTAATCTGCGAAAACCTCGTAAACAGCTTGTAAACAAGATATCTCGAGATAGCAATGACCGACACTTTTCATATTTGGTATATAGATTTGTCATGTTGAGAGGAAGAACCCTATTGTTTTTGGTAGAGGTCAAAGGTCATCTGAGGTCACCAGAGGTTAAACTGCGAAAAACCTCGTAAACACGATATCTCAAGATAGCAAAGGCCGTCACTTATCATATTTGGTATATAGATTCGTCATGTCAAGAGGAAAAAGCCTATTGTTTTTGGTAGAGGTCAAAGGTCATCCGGGGTCACCGGAGGGTGATCTGCGAAAACCTCGTAAACGGCTTTTAAACACGATATCTCAAGATAGCAATGACTGACACTTTTCATATTTGGTATATAGATTTGTCATGTTGAGAGGAAGAACCCTATTGTTTTTGGTAGAGGTCAAAGGTCGTCTGAGGTCACCAGAGGTTAAACTGTGAAAAACCTCGTAAACACGATATCTCAAGATAGCAAAGGCAGACACTTTTCATATTTGGTATACAGATTTGTCATGTCAAGAGGAAGAAGCCTATTGTTTTTGGTAGAGGTAAAAGGTCATCTGAAGTCACCAGAGGTTAATCTGCGAAAACCTTGTAAACGGCTTGTAAACACGATATCTCAAGATAGCAATGACCGACACTTTTCATATTTGGTATATAGATTTGTCATGTTGAGAGGAAGAATGCTATTGTTTTTGGTAGAGGTCAAAGGTCATCTGAGGTCACCAGGGGTTGAACTACAGAAACCTTGTAAATGGCTTGTAATCACGATATCCCGAGATAGCAATGACAGCCACTTTTCATATTTGGTATATAAATTTGCCATGTTGAGAGGAAAAAACCCTATCAATTTTGGTGGAGGTCAAGGTCATCTGGGGTTACCAGAGGTCAAAAAACAGAATTTCCCAAGAATTCCCAAGTTTGTCATCTGGAGTCACTGGGATCAAAAGCAACATTTCCCAAGAATTCTCAAGATTGTCATCTGGGGTCACTATAGGTTAAAAAGCAAAGCTTCCCAAGAATTCCCAAGATCATCATATGGGGTCATTTAGAGGTCAAAAAGCAAAATATCGCAAGTATTCCCAAGATTGTCCTCTGGTTTCACCAGAGGTCAAAAAGCAAAATTTCCCAAGAATTCCCAAGATCGTAATCTGAGGTCACCAAGGGTCAAAAAGCAAATTTCCCAAGAATTTCCAAGATTGTTATATGGGGTCACCAGAGGTCAAAAAGCAAAATTTCCCAAGAATTCCCAAGATAGTCATCAGGGGTCACCAGAGGACAAAACACAAAATTTCCCAAGAATTTTCAAGATCCAAGATCCATTGGAGTTGAATTCCTTTGAAGACACTTTCGTTTTTCTTTTTGGTTTCGATGAAAAGAGAAACCTATGCGGTCATGATGGCGTGTGTATGTATGTGTGTATGTGCGTGTGTGTGTATGTGTGTATGTGTGTATGTGTGTGTGTGTGTATGTGTGTATGTGTGTATGTGTGTATGTGTGTGTGTGTGTGTGTGTGTTTGTGACACTTTGCTCGTTAACACGATATCTCAAGAAGGGAAACTCTGACAGTTTTCAAACTTGGTACATAGATGCCCCATATTGAGAGGAAGAACCCTATTGTTTTTGGTGGGGGTCAAAGGTCACCTGGGGTCACCGGGGGTCAAAACCTGAAAACCTTGTTAACACAATATCTCGAGGTAGGAAGCTTGGATGAATTTCATACTTTGTATGTAGATGCGTTACGGTAAGAGGAAGAACCCTATCATTTTTGGTGGAGGTCAAAGGTCATCTGGGGTCACCGGGGTCAAACCCTAAAAACTTCGTTAACACGATATCTCAAGAAGGGAACCTCTGACAGTTCTCAAACTTAGTACATAGATGCCCCATATTGAGAGGAAGAACCCTATTGTTTTTGGTGGAGGTCAAAGGTCACCTGGGGTCACCAGGGGTCAAAACCTGAAAACATTGTTAACACAATATCTTGAGGTAGGAAGCTTGGATGAATATCATACTTAGTATGTAGATGCGTTATGGTAAGAGGAAGAACCCTATCATTTTTGGTGGAGGTCAAAGGTCATCTGGGGTCACCGGGGGTCAAACCCTAAAAACTTTGTTAACACGATATCTCAAGAAGGGAACCTCTGACAGTTCTCAAACTTAGTACATAGATGCCCCATATTGAGAGGAAGAACCCTATTGTTTTTGGTGGAGGTCAAAGGTCACCTGGGGTCACCAGGGGTCAAAACCTGAAAACATTGTTAACACAATATCTTGAGGTAGGAAGCTTGGATGAATTTCATACTTAGTATGTAGATGCGTTATGGTAAGAGGAAGAACCCTATCATTTTTGGTGTAGGTCAAAGGTCATCTGGGGTCTCCGGGGGTCAAACCCTGAAAACTTTGTTAACACGATATCTCAAGAAGGAAAGCTCTTACAGTTCTCAAACTTGGTACATAGATGCCCCATATTAAGAGGAAGAACCCTTTGACTTTTGGTGGAGGTCAAAGGTCACCTGGGGTCACTGGGGGTCAAACTCTGAAAACCATGTTAACATGATATCTCAAGAAAGAAAGCTCTGACAGTTCTCAAATGTAGTACATGGATGCCCCATATTGAGAGGAAGCACCCTATTGTTTTTGGTGGAGGTCAAAGGTCACCTGGGGTCACCTGGGGTCAAACCCTGAAAACATTGTTAACACAATATCTTGAGGTAGGAAGCTTGGATTAGTTTCATACTTTGTATGTAGATGCGTCACGGTAAGAGGAAGAACCCTATCATTTTTGGTGGAGGTCAAAGGTCATCTGGGGTCACCGGGGGTCAAAGCCTGAAAACTTTGTTAACACGATATCTCAAGAAAGGAAGCTCTGACAGTTCTCAAACTTGGTACATGGATGCTCCATACTGAGAGGAAGAACCCTATTGTTTTTGGTGGAGGTCAAAGGTCACCTGGGGTCACCGGGGGTCAAACCCTGAAAACATTGTTAACACAATATCTTGAGGTAGGAAGCTTGGGTGAATTTCATACTTTGTATGTAGATGCGTTATGGTAAGAGGAAGAACCCTTTCACTTTTGGTGGAGGTCAAAGGTCATCTGGGGTCACCGGGGGTCAAACTCTGAAATCTTTGTTAACACAAGAAGGGAAGCTCTGACAGTTCTCAAACTTGGTACATGGATCCCCCATGTTGAGAGGAAGAACCCTAATGTTTTGGTGGAGGTCAAAGGTCACCTGGGGTCACCGGGGATCAAACCGTGAAAACATTGTTAACACAATATCTTGAGGTAGGAAGCTTGGATGAATTTCATACTTATTATGTAGATGCGTTATGGTGAGAGGAAGAACCCTATCATTTTTGTTGGAGGTCAAAGGTCATCTGGGGTCACCGGGGGTCAAACTCTGAAAACCTTGTTAACACGATATCTCGAGGTAGGAAGCTTGGATAAATTTCATACCTTGTATTTTGATGCCTTATAGTAAGAGGAAGAACTCTATCATTTTTGGTGGGGGGTCAAAAGTCATCTGGGGTCACCAGGGGGGTCAAACCCTGAGACAGAGCTCCCAACCAGCACGGACTTTCCATATTCAGTACGGAAAATCATTGTAAATATGGGAATCCTGATTTTTCCTTGATAATCCAAATTTTGAATGACTAAATAGGTCCTTTCACGAACTTTATTATTCTTTAGCCAACATATCAAAAGACTGAGAATAGACTACAGTATTTCACTTTTCTGTACAGTACTGTAGTGTATTTATTTGAGCCCAGTAATCTATGCTGTTATGTTATTGGTTAAATTTTTGTCAACAAGTTGATGTTAAACCAATCAGTAGATAGTTTGCAGCAGATCCATGACATTCCATAAGCTACCATATCATTGGTTGATCAGTTGTAAACAGATCCACTTTCAACCAATCAAAAACTGTGTTAAAGGCTAGTTTCTGAGTGCAGTGACAGACTCCTGCCAAGGTCTGTTGAGCTGGCTGAGTAGCCCAACGTTAATATTAGATTTGACTGTAACTGAATTGGAAAAATAGCACCAAGAAATCGAATAATAAAAATTACAGCAGGAATATCACAGTATGTTGTAATATGGCTCCTCTTCAGAGTAGCAGAGTAGTATGAGTAACTTTAGTGGAAAATTTACCAGGCAGATCAAGTTTTAACGTAGGCCTAGGCCTAACAGTTAGGGCCTAGCCTAGGCCTAAGTGTTGTTACAGAACCAACAACAAACATTAGCCTACACACACAATAACGTTAGACTCAGTACATAAATCTAATGCAGAGTTCCAGGTTTATGGGCTAGGCCTAGACAAAGTCCTAGTCCTGTGACTAAGTCCTAGCCTAACTGCCACAGTACAGGCTAGCCTAATTGTAGTACAGTATGTATGGGCTGATATTACTTAGGCTATTAGAGGTAGGCCTAGGTTACTGTAATAGCTATGGCCTAGGCTAGCGCTAGTCAAAGCAGTTATTGCCTGTCAAATGTTGGTACCCATCATCTAAGTTTGTAGTATTTACAGAGAGATTTCTGTGACCAGCTGTGCATAGGCCTAGGCTAGGTTTATACTTATAGCTAGGCCTAGGCTAGACCTAGGCTAATGTTACTTAGGGCCTTGCCAAGTATTTAGCATAGCCTCTAGGCTATACTGTAACGTTAGGCCTTGGGAATACTTGGGATATTTTGCATTTTGTCCTTTGGTGACCCTGATGACTTATCTTGGGAATTCTTGGGAAATTTTGCTTTTTGACCTCTCGTAACCCCAGATGATGATCTTGGGAATTCTTGGGAAATTTTGACCAGTGACTGAAAGATATGGGACATCATGGCATTATTTGGAATAGAACATATATCATCGAAACCTCAATGCATTTTTGCATTCTGGTTTGTTATATTTGGTGGGGTTCAAAGTTCATGTGAGGTCAGCAGAGGTGAAATTGTTAAAATATCGTAAAATGATGTAGTCAAGGTAGATAAATTTGAGGGATAAACCTCAGTACAACAAAGCATCCCCATTCGGCAAGGAATCACTAAGCCCTTAGGCTTTCTGGTTATTATGACATTATAAATTGTCGATTATTTCTATTAAATTATGCAATTTTAAATAAAGAAGATAAAGTATGGGGTATAACCAGGATAAGTGATGAGGCACTCTGCACTATTCAGTGTGACTTCATCAAAACCTTACCTGGGACAACCCATTTGCTGTTAATGTTTTCGTCTCAGTCCAAACTTCAGCCACTTGGAGTTTCTAGCTAAATGTATCATTCTAAAAGTATTATGTCAATCAAAAAAACATATTTTCAAAACAGTTCTTCAACAAGCCTGGAGTCTCATTTCTTAATTCATTTGAAATCATGGCTCCACATATGAAACCCTAATGTAATTTTGTTTTGCTTCTCATCTGTAGCTCTGTAAAGCTAAGGGTTTCATCTGTGAGCTGTGTCGTGCAGAGGAGCTTATTTTTCCATTTGACATTTTTGCTATTGTCTGCAGCAAATGTTCAGCCGTCTATCACAGGTTTGTGACATATGTAAAGAAAAATTCTGGTACTTCTTAACCATAATCGGGGGGAGGGAGACTGTTCCTTAAAAGAGGGAACCGGTTACCAAGCCCAACCTCATCCCCTTCATGGTTGGGGTAAGGTTAGGAAATGTGCCCTAAATTGCAAGAAAGTGCACTCTAAAACACAAATTTGTCTCAGTGGTGTTGTGTTCCCTATGCTTGGGGCACCAGTATGGTGGAAAGGAAGCTCAATCTAATCTGGGCTCATATCATAGGGTGGGGCTTACCCACAGGCCTGGCTTCAAATGCCACCACTTTTTCCAGCTGTTAGGAAATGTCTTAATCAGTAATTGTTTGTTTGTAAAAAGTATTAACCTGTGTTTTTACATGAGGTTTTGTTGTTTCTTCGCCAACTAACTATGCTTTGATAGCTAAATTCAATACAGGCCTAGTTTAGATCACAGATGTTACATAATGGCTGGGTTTCCCTTTGTTGATTTCTTACTATCATAACTCAGTACCTCAGCATATTTGTCCCTGGAGTTTCTGATTTTGAATTTGCATCTGTCTTAACAATTTCAAATCTATATGGGGATGAATAATTTGAACAAATCAGGGGAAAAGTGGTCAGCAACGTTAAATGATTTTCATGTACATTACTTCAGATAATGTCAGGTACTACACACAGACAACATACTGAACTTCTGAACAATATTATCTTGCATGTATATGTATCTAGTGAAGCTGGATTTAAACATATGTAGTCTCTGCAGGTTTCATAACCTTGGTTGAAGATTTATTTTTTTAAGCTGAACTCTGTTGAAGAGCTGCTCAAGATAGTTATTGCTTGCACTAAAGCAGAGCTGTCTAATGCTTCTTGTTTTGTCTTGTGTCAGATTGGGGCCTTACTTCTTTTGGGAGTAGTTTCAGGTTTTTGCCTGGGTTGGGAGAAAGCCCACAGGGCTTGTCTTGTAAAGCACTCATATAAACTGAACTTATTGACACTTTGTAATTTGTGAAGGGTTCTAATCACCATTGTTAAATTTTCTTTGACAGAGACAAAACTGCTTCTTGTTTTTTATAGTTGATAAAATGGTTAAAAGAGGCCATTGGGTCTGAGATGTAACAAATTGTCCAGGAATTACATTTGCCCAAAGTTAATGTATTCTTGGTCTAAAATCATGCTTTATTTCTCTGTTTGTTAAAGGGATTGCTTCTTCAAGAAGAAGGGTGTATGTCCCAAGTGTGAGCGGCTAGCAAAGCAAGCAAGTGTATCGTCCACCACCAATGGCCTTAATGATTCCAGTGAAAGGTGATATTTGATCATGGATGTTAGATGACAGACAGCTGTCTAGCAATTCCAAATTAATTTATTTTGTGAGATTAATAGACAATTTGAAATTATTATTTCTGTTGAAGATGAAAGCACCCATGTTCTGTGTTGTTTATGTCTTGTGATGATATTTACAATGTTCTGTGATCATGTGCTCAAATTTTGCTAAAACGCATTTCTTTTACCATTGTTTCCTTTTTCGTCATTTAGCAATATTTAAATATTTATTAAAGAATGAATGTGTGCCAAAGAAATTAGTTCTAGTAGAATGTTGACACACACACACAAACCACACATGATTCATCCCCGAAAGAGTGTGCCCAGATATTGGTGGTACTTGCTTGATTTCTCCTTCCAGTGCAGTATAATTGAAGCTTGCTATACTTACAAACTTGAACACAAAAATATATTTAAAATTTATTTAGACAAAAAAAAAAATGCAAAGATATTTGTCTTGTAAAATAAATCTTACCCTCCAGCTGAAGAGGCAGAAGCTATGTAGAGTTACAAATTGTTGCTTAGTTTCACAAGTTACCATAGGCTTTTCAGCTTATACAATAAAATGACCGTTCACATTACATAGTTTGTAAACCGCTTGTTTGTAGGGATGCCACTTGGCAATCTGATGGACAACACATTCTAGATTGTGAGCTGTGTTCTGCAGTGTGTGTTAACATTTTTTGAACTTTTAATTTCTTTGGTGTATAATATTAGAAGGTGCTAATGCAGAAGTTTTGAGAAAAAAAAAACATATTCCCTCACATTTGAAAACTCATTGATATATGATCCCCTGACTGGCAGATTGTATCCAACTATCAGTGCAGAAAATATCTCTAGAACTGTTGTTTCTCATTGACTCACAGTTGCTGTTATAAACAGCTACAAAAAGCTGTAAGCATATTCATTGACATTTTTGTGGATAATGTGCTGAATCCCTCATAAATTTACAGTTGGGAGAAATGTAGCTTTCAGATAAGTTATGTACCTATTGAAGGAAGGGGGGGGGGAGAAGTGTCTTCAGGAGCTGTCTCAGTAATTAACTTCATTGACCTGTTGAACCACCTTTCGTAATGGCAGGTTAATAAAAGTAAAGTATGTGCAGTATATTTTTAAGCCCCCTTCCCCGTCTGCTTCAAAAGGTAATTAATGGTGGTTAATGGTGCCTTTTGGGGGCCATGCTACCAACCCTATCACTTCCTTTCCAATGTTGGAAAGGTAATTTGTCTTTCAAGCAATATTTTGTATTTTGATCGATACTTTCTGCAACAGTCCATACAAAAAGTTACATGTAATATAAAAGGTCCATTTGTGCAAAAAGGCAGCCAAATTAGCGAATAGTTTTCTCTTTTTTCATGTAAAACTTTGAAGCAGTTGTTTTAAGCTTTGGATGAATTATATTTGATATTTATTGCAAACATAGAGGTATTCATTTGCTGTTGTGCTGGTATTTTTATGGAAATAGTTCAGTTTGGTAGTGTTACAGAAGTGAGATATTTGATTTCATTTACCAATGGCTCAAAATACTTCAGAATTCCATAGTTATAACAGCTTGAACAAAATTATTTGGACAGAATTAATTTGGTAGGCATTTTGAACAGAACACAGAAGTACTGGATGGTGTAACTTGTGCTGTAAGTTTGAGTATGCTGTTTTAAAACTGGATTCAACTAAACAGATATCTCATGAGTGATGAAACCCATATGTCAGACTAACATCTACCAGAAAGTTACAAGAAGTAAATTCTTAAAACTGTGAGTGGAATGTTTTTAAGTGCACTTGAAAGGGTATTAATTCTGGGAGCTTTGTTTGTCCTTAATGTGTAAAGACAGTCGTCATGGATGTTGCAGGAATGAGGATAGCTGAAACTGTCATCTGTACATTTTATTAGCTGTTACAGTGCAGCTGGTTAAAAACAGATAGGCCAAGTAGATATTGTTGATTGATTGATCCAATCCCTTGGTTGATCTGTTTGATTGATCAATACATAGATCATTTTATAAAATTGGTATTTGAAGAGGTAGACAGTTAGTGTTTCTCGGTTTAATATGGTTGCACTTCTGTCTCAAGATTTGATAACTTTTATTTTATTTCATATAATGACGTTATAATTAAGACCCTCTTCAATGTATGACATTTATTATCTGAGGATGCACTTACACCTGCAGCCACACCCCTGCAGTTGTCTTCCTGATCTCACAGTGTCTATTTATGTTAACCCCTGCCAGATGTCTCACACTGAGTGAAAACCTGACACTCTTTTGTGTAAGCTTTGGCCCAAAATGAACACTTCAAAGTGGCTATATGTGATTACTTTTGGTTCTATTGCTAGGAAGTATGTTCTTCATGTGTTAGTCTTACAAGTAGGCATTTATTTTATTGAGCACTACTGTGAACTCGAAGGCGATAAAATTGGTCAGTTTTTCAAATTCAAGGTAAAGAGGTACTTAATGTCAGGTTTGAACATGTACCTGTTAAAACCAGTTGGAACTCTAGACCACTTAAATGAAACTGACCTGGGTGGTTGACCTATAAACTAGGTGAGAAAATTTATAAAACTGATATTATGTAATAAAAATGGTTTTTTCTTCTTACTACTGTTGCTTCCTTGCTAACTTTAAGATGTAGAGGAGTTAAAATTTTGATATTTTTATAGAAAAAACTTTACAAACAGTGAAAATGAAGTTGGTATTAACACATAAAAGAATTTTAAACTTTACAAATATGACCTTGTTGTTTTGGTCAAGGTGTCTATCAACAGACATTTAAATTTATTGGCTTTCCAACTTTAGTTGTCAAATGTACATCTTAAACTGTTGTGATGTTTTAAGCAAGCAAGTGATAAAAATTTCATATACTGTCAGTGACATGCAAAGTGTTGTAATTATTTTGGCACATGGCATTGTCTTTTCAAAAATAACCAATTATACTCAAAAGCAAGCTGAGATGCAGTGGCAAATTGTTATAAATTAACTTTGCTACATTTTCTCTGTAAGTATAGGTTACTCTTTCTTTCAGTTTTGGCATGCTTTTGATGTAAAGTTCAGTTTACACTTAGGACAAGAAAGGACTATTCCATTCCAATGTAGATAGGCCTTTTATGTCGTAGCATTTCTGGAATGTAACTGGTGGGACTGGGCTAAAAAAAAAAAAAAACAGGTTTCTTCCAACTTTGCCCATGAACATTGCATTCTGTGATGAAATATTCCATTATTACAGATTTAAGACTGTGAAGTAATTTGTCATCTCGTGTACAAGGCTGTTAGCCAGCTGCTACAATCTTGAAGATAAAAACCAATTTTTGGAGTGAAACTTGCATGGAAATGTCTGGAATGTTTTTTAACTGAAATCATATTTTTGAAAAAAAGTTTAGTGCATACTAAAGGAAAACATATTGGGGGGGGGGGGGGGCAATACCCCAGAATGCCCTTTCCCACCTGCCACTATGGGATCCCATACAAATAAGGTATGGGGTAGGGGGCATAGAAGTAGATGAAATAGATTCATAATTTTTATGTCCTTCAATTATGTACAAGTGTAGAGTTTTACTTGTAAGGCCACTATATGCGAAAAGGAAACATGGAGACATGCTGACTCTGGCAAACTGAAAGTGGTATTGTGCGTACGTTAACTGTCTAGATTTCAAAACTCCCACACTTGAAGTATGCAATAGTCATACCATTATTATACATGCCCAAACATTGTACCATCTCTTTAATAATAAGAAAACAGTGTAATTTGTATGAATGAGTTACAAAATTTCCCATACCTGTGAAGGAAGTTTTTATAAGTGCACTTGAAGGATTTGGGTTACTGGAAGCAGTTTTGTATTGTCTTTAATTTTGTAATGATGATCTCAATGAATGTAAGCTTGGAACCATGTGGTCGAAATAAAGACTATAAGCAGAGTGTTGACTCACAATAATCAGTATGTATCTTCCATATTCTTTTTGCAATTGCATCCCCCCAACAAAGTATCACCCCCCCCCCCTTTCAGAGGGGAATGGGGATGTGCCATTTCTGTGGCCAGGTGGTTGCTGTGGGTCATAATGTAAATGTTGACTGTACCAGAGTCAAGACTTGATATCTGCTCATAATTGCCTAAAAATTTTCCAGTCAACACCAGCATCCATTTTTTGAAAAAAGGGCTGCAAAAATTTACTTCTCAGGGATATGTCAAGGGCAAATGTTGAAATGTAGTTTCCCAGTTTGAGCTAAAATGTGGTCCACATATTTTTCACAAGTTTGTGAACTCTAATCCCCCCACCCCTTCCCATTCATGTACTGTATTCCAGTGAATCCTTCGACTGTGAACTTGGTGTCTCTTCAAAGGGCCAATTGGGAAAGTGAAAGTGGCTAAGGTGGGTTTCGTGAATACATTGCTTTGACTCTATCTTCTCTGGTGCAACATAAATTCATTTTATTTCAGACAAGTCTGATTACAAGCTTGGTTACAAGTAAATGTTTAAATGAAATGAAAAAGTTTTGGTGAACCAGTGTGGTTCCGACTGGATGCTTTATATGTCCCCAAAAGTGCACTTGCAACTTTACTGCTGGCAAATGCGAAAATCCCCGACTACAGAATATCATTAGATGTGTTCATAGGCGTAAAGAAAGTTGTCAGGCGGATGGTGATTGCCCTGAAAATATTCCTCATTGCACTTAAAGTGCTGGTGCCTTTAACTTGCCATTCTGGGTCATACCAAAGACTTTAAAACTGGAACCTACTGTTTTTGTGCTTGGTGCTCAGCATAAACAATGGAGTAGGGAAAACAAGCCATTGGAAACTGGGAGGTTAAACCTCATCTAACCTAACCTTAACTCACCATTCCTTTTATTGACCGAGGAAGGGGTCAGGGGAGGTCAGCCTTCCAAACCTCCTGCTACATATGCCTTTGATCTAACAACCTAGCACTGGGTTTGGCGATTATTTTGAGGTTCGACCATTCTTCGTTTTCTCCAAAATCTGTTTAAATGAAAGAAATACTCAAAGTAGCACAAAATCAAGATCATTTCTTGAAAGACAATTTTATTATACATATTTTTAAGGTACTTTGTTCACTTGATTGGCAGACACAAGTCTCGAGGATTTCTGAAAATAATGAGTTTCGACAGTAATGACTACTACTGCACTTTTTTCTGTTTCTTATTTTATTTTTTATATTACAACTATTTACTCTGTTGCGGATTAATATTTGGATAATGAGCCTTTACCGATGCGTATATCCTTATCATGGCAGCGATGGGGATGACGTGACCTAACCCGTCATTTTTTAATCTCCTTTATACCAATCATGTTTCGTTTCAACAGGAAAAATCCAAAATTGCCTACAATTCATTTCAGTCGATATACGTTGAAGTTAAAAGATCAACAGATTTAATAAGTTCAGAAGTTGAATCTCATCATTGGCTTTTAACTTCTTCATATATTGTCCGTATTGGGCTTTCACTATACAATCCTGATTCTAGCGTCATATGTGTGGCACTAGACTCAAAGTCCGACGAGTAAGTTTCACTTTTTTGTGATGGAGAGTCAAGTTTAGCTACTTCACGCGGGTCAATTATCTCGTCATGACTATATCTCCTCAAAGGATTGGCATGCGTTTCAACTGTAACCTCTTTCACGTGTGTTTGATGCAAAGGTTCATTTTCGTCGTAACTGCTAATATCCTCCTGTTCTCCAACACTTTCCTTGTCTGTTTTACTTACAATGGCTCCATTTGCGAGATTAGAATCGTCTTCTGTTAGACTTTCTTTTGACATCTTTATTTGGCCGTCGCCATCTTTATTGCCAGTCGAAGTTTTAGTCTCTGTTGACGTATCTTTATTTGCATCCTCTTTCGAGGATTTTTTATTTTTATCAGTATTTACTTGTTCTAAAGCTATAGACGTCAAATCCGTTCTCGGCACAGTAAAATTAGATACTAATGAACTAATTGTCATAAAGCTTGGTTTCGCTCTTGGTTTTGCCTTTGTTTCCGTTTCAATTGAAATGTCCCCGCCATTTTTAAGACCTTCCGAAGAGGAAGTACCTGACGGTTGTTCCTGGGTTGTGGTAAAAGGGTTGGGTCCAGGTCCTACGGTCCATCGGAGGATGGGATCTTGATCCGCTGGTAAAACTATTGCACTTTTTTTTCTTGTTCGTCCTCTAAAAGAAGTAAAACATGTTCTGCAACTTTCGCAGTACTGACCAGTCCAAGAATCTGGGCAAGCTCGTCTAGCTATCCAGCTAGTAAGCAAACTACCAAGAATGGCTGCAAAGATCATCGTAATACTTCCCCCTAATTTGGGGAAGTACGATGCGGGCCATGATAGCTCCGTTGAAGCCGGTGCCTCATCTGTTGACAAGTCTTGTGCAGAAGTCGGAGTTTCGCTTGTAGGGCCTGTCGAGGTACTCATACCTGACGATAATGAGAGAAATCAGTGACATTAGTTACTAGCTATTTTAAACCGTCGCAAAAGTAGAATCGTGCATGCAAGGGAAATTTTCCACCAGGGCCGTAGCCGGGGAGGGGGGGATTTGGGGTGGCTGATTCCCCAGAAAATATTTCCCCCCTGAAGATTTTTAAGAAATGTTGAATTTATAATTGCACATGAATAGGAAGTTGTTTTCTGCTCCCGCCCCTCCCCTCCCCCTCCCCACCCTTATCTCGCGATTACCACTTTGACTAAGAATTCTGACAACGGGCCTCAACAAGGATGGTATGTAAAGATGTGTATACTGACCATAGATTTATCGGGGGCGTGGCACAAGGTGATCTCCTTGGAAATCACTTGCGCACCTTTTCTACACACCTGAACCTCTCCAGCCGGTCACTATTACACCAATATCATGCCATCCTAAGTAAGGAAGAACGTTTCGTACTGCTTCTGAGTATGTACGACGGTCGTTTTCCAACACAAGTGCAGGTACCCAGTGGTCATCGAGATAGATCATAAATCTCAAACAGCCACAAAAATGATAGAACTGGGCCTATCTCACCTATAAATATGACAAATGGCCATCATTAATGTCTGTTCGTTACAGTTATTCAGTCGAAGATCTAACCCGAGTTGACCGTATCCAAACAAAAGCAAATGCACTATTCCTGAATCTTTAATTTCACAGGTGTCATGGTTTTCACAGTTAACGTCCCATATATGTTCAAGTAAATTACCGGTACAAATGTCAATTAGTTTGCGACACTATACAGGGATGTATACCCGCCCGTTCGAACCCATTCCCGACTGCCTCACTTCGATTTGTCACCTGTCAATGTAAAGGTCACGTGACGTTACTTGAGGACCATTCTGACTTAGATAAAATTTGTCATAACTTAGTCCCCACCCCCTCATGGAAATCACCCAGTCTCCCTCCCCTCTTATCAAACACAAATCCTGTCCCCATTCTTTTCCCCCTTGTTCTTACCTGATGAAAGTGTTGCATACAGGAGAAGTATCCCTATCAATTCGCATCTGTGACAGATTCGTACACCATGAAATACCATTCCTCACTGGAAACGCCCTACGTATATTGTATTGTACATAGTCCCGAGAAATCCTTGCTATCTTCTGTTTGCGACACTCGATACTTTGGTTAAATAGGGACCTCGGAGATGTATCCTGACCTGGAACAAAATAACATAAAACATATTTGTGAGATTTTTTTTAAAACAGTGTGTGCGAATATACAGTGGCGTAGCCAGGGGGGACGGGGGGGGGGCGAATTGCCCCCCTGGAAAAATCTTGGGGGAAATTTTGAAAGTGAATATATGGTGAAATTTGCGTATGATCTGGTAAAATTTTAAATTTCTCAACCAGTACACTTTACTTATTTAAAAGTATATGCCACACTGCCACAACCATTCCTCATTAAGGTTTTCAGAGATGGAATGATGACACCATGCTTATAGTTGTACTAGTTATGTTTTACTATCTGTTTTATACAGCATGGGATCTCTGGACCTCTGACAAAGGACTCTGTCGTTTTACTGTATACTTCCAATGTTTCTTGATAATTAAAGCAACAGCATTGTGGTATATGCAGTTTGCTGTATAGATAACGTTTTATCCACTAGGAGCGGGCTGGCAAATGTATCACCTTTTTAAAATGGTGCCATATTTGTCTGATTCCCCTTCAGAATATTACCAAAGAGTAATGACTTGAATGAATTCTCAAATATTTGTAGGCCCAACAGCCAAAGAGTAGCTTGTATCAAACAATAGAATCAAATTTTGCATCAATATGCATCAACTTTCGTCTAACATTATACCAGAATGTATTTTGGGAATGTGTCAATCAGTCATTTGAAAGGGAATGCAGTCACCCCAATCTGAATTAGTGTAACCCAGTATTCTAATACATGCATGGCTCTTTGTATTCATTTGACAATATTTTTATTTCTTAACTGTTCAATTCATGCTCTTTACCTTTATTATTCAATATCTATGTTCAGAGGGTACCCGAAAGAGTGATAATAGGAATTTATTACATTCAGCTGAAGGTTTCAAATAAAGTTGGAGAGACTGCTTATTCCCTTTAACAATAAATGTGACTTCCATAGCATCATACAAACAAACAGCCATGTATTCCCATCAACGATAAGTTATTTTTCAAATGTAGGTCAAAGTATCCACCTTAGACTGAAATCTTACCTTTCAATCGTTCGACAGGAAATCATTTCTTGCTTTTAATTCTAAATTAGAAATATAAATTTTGAGATCTTCTTATTCATAGCTCTTCGTTGGCAACCAAATCGTGACAGTTATAAACCCATATACATGACTGAAGACTGTTAATCAACACAAAGTGAGTACAAAGCTATAGACCCAATCGATAAGGCCTCCCGGATCCGACCATTCACTAAGTAGCAACTTATCTATTGTGCAAATGCTTCTCAACTGAATATATATAGCTTAACGATCCTAGCACAGAACTGTATGGAACTCCATGAAAGAAAGAAGAATTTGGTGGCCGAGGCAACGGGATAGACAATAACTTACCGCTTAGCTTTGCTGATCATCACACGTTGTATCAGGGGCCAGTGAACGGTGCGCCATACTGGGTATGTTAGTTCTGGGAAATCAGCTATATCGGTCTCTGTTCGATCCAAGGATATTCATTACAATACTGCATTTGATGGGTCGGAGACGCGAATTCTTGGGGAGGCACTGAGCTTACTCTTTAGCTATATTTGAGAAATATGACTTTTTAAAGGGTTTCTGTCACTTAGTGGAGTGGTCTTTTTTTAGGGGGTTCATGACACCAATAGGCTCCTTGGGAGGGGGGCAATACTGAAAGAAGAGTTCATTGGCCAAATGTAATTGTGCGTCTGCCCATCAGCATGTTTGCAAGTAATTGAAGCATGATTGCAAGGATGCTAGTGTTGTATAGCCTACGTTTGGAACGATGAACAAAGAAAAAGTAAGCTTTACTAGATGACCGCATAACTAGAATTTCAGACGAGCCTTTATTTAGGCCTATTTTGTTGGAAAATTGTACGTAACTTAGTGCAGACTGTGCCAATGCAATTTACATCATAGAAGATGATCGCCCACTGCAAAATTTCGGCTCCCTTCACCCGCGAAAAATATACTGACGTCACTGCTCGAACTCCGTGACGATGATCATTACTAGGACAATGACGCAAGCGAAAGCTATTTTTCGAACTTTGTGGTGGGCCAACACCTCAAACTTTCAAGAGGTCAAGCGTCAACAGGAGTCAGGTGTTGATCTATTATCATCAACAGCATTCGAAGTATAATGAATGTGATTTGTAGCCCGGCCATCTCTCGTAAAACAAACATTTTCCATATACAGGCGCGTAGCCAGAAATTTGCCAAGGTGTGTGTGTGGGGGGGGGGGGAGGGGGAGGCGAAGTCTGTAGGCAAACTGAAATATCTTTGAAAAAATCTAAGCGTAGGGCCACCATAGGTTGGCGCGAAGTGTACAAGATAATTTGGCTGAAAATACCTCCCAGATGGCTGGAAATGGCACTTCCCAGGCCTTGTAAGGTGCATTTTAACATTTTTTATTTTGAGGTACTAGCAATATCATTTCATTTCATTTATTTTTGATTTATCACAACACAAATTTACAAACAAATAAAATAGAAGCGTATAAGTAACAAAATGCGTGAAATAATGTGCACTTAGAAAACCCTGTAGGGCTTATCGAGAAGTGACACTCCCTGAGAAAAACGAAAAGCTAGGATGAATGCACATAGAAAAATAAAAGCAAAACTACGTAACCAATTAATACACATCCCCACCACCTTACCCCCACCCACCCCAAATGCCACACTCCACCCACCCCTAGACCCTGAGAGGTGTGCTAATAGACTAGAACGTACAATAAACATTTCATGGGATTATAATACAAGCTTAAAAAGTACCTTTGGAGATTTTTTTCTAAAAGAGGCTAAGGAAGACTTGGCCTTTACTGTTGAAGGTAAGCGATTCCAAAGTGTAATGGCACGGTAATGAAGATTATTCTTGTACAAATTGTTGTGAGCTTGCCTTGTGTTGTAGGAATGGATGGATGAATTGTGTGTAAAGAAAGCATTGGACGAATTTGGAAGCATTTCGTGCAGAGAACGGTAGACGAAAGTGGCCACATGTAGGATGACTAGGTCAATAAGTTTAAGTAAATTCATTGACTTGAATAAGGCGTTTGTATGATCCCTCGAGTGAGAAAAGGTGATATGTCTTATTGCCCTTTTCTGCATAATAATTAACTTGTTTAACAAATACTTGCTTGATCCAGACCAAATAATGCAACAGTATAAGTCAGATGTGGTAGTACTAGTGTCTGGTAAAGGGTCCTTAGAATGTTCCTAGGAAGGGTATGGTAATAAAAACAAATGTTGCACATTTCCTTTCATGAAATCCCAAATCATGGATTCGGGCGCGTAGTGCGCCGAAAATTTTGCTTCCCCCGACGTGCAAATCCCTGTCAGTCTTGCAACAGGAAACTTTATCCCGCACATGAAAGCCTGGAAGGTGGCCTTTTCCACTGTTGCCAAATTTGTGTGCCACGACCATTGAATTTTTGAGCAATTAAAGCAGTGGTTCCTAACCTGTTCTAGCTAAACGCCCCTTTCACCAAATGAGGATGGGCAAACACCCCCCTTGTGTATAGCCTACTATTGCTATGGATGAAACGACGATAATAAAACAAAACATGCTAAAATAAAAGGGTAGACCTACCATAACATACGGTACAATGTTTTTACATGTGGGTTCGACCCTGGGTAGCAAAACAGCAATGCGGGACTTAAGAAACTGACACCTTTTTGAGACGGCGATTCTTTAACCCACGATTTACAAAAGCTGGAAGGTTTAAACACGGTCAAGAGAGGACAAACATCTTTGGTATTTAACTGACTTTGTAGGGCCCCATCGAGTTGTAGACTGTTCCCCAAAAAGAGGCCAAAGGTCAACAACCCAGTGGGCGACTTGGGGATTCGCCCCCGGAAGCTGTGAAGCATTTACGATATTGTTGACACGAGAATGACGTACTGCCAGTCAAATTTTGGCTATCTTCCGATTACCAAATAACCTTAAATACAAACTAAAAAGATTGCAAAATCAGCCTTAGCCCAGTTTGTATTTTAGAAATAAATAACGGGAGTTCCCTTTGATGCTGAAAGGGGCTTGTCCTGTTACGGGAGGAAGAAGGATGGTATAGGTGGCATGGGGAATTGAAAGACTTGTACCAATCAAGCTGTCCAACAGGTAGAAATAATGAGAAAGCAAAACTTGGCACGCCGAAAAAGTGCGTTTTTGAAAACATTTTAAAGTTTTACTTCATAGTACATTGCCAAAGTTATCTACAGTATTTTGTTACAGTTACCTACAATTGTCACTTATGTCAGTATTTCATGTTTAAGGCCTGCAAGGAAGAAAACTACATTCAAGGTTAAATTTGAAGGACGATTTTTAGCCATGACCCCTTCGGTCACCGCTTTCACTGTCACTGATGGGAATATGAGGGTCCTTGCAGGAAAAATTGAAATTAAACACTGTTACATTAGATGCGATTTTGTGGCATCTGGGAAGGGAATATTAGACCTACTCAACTTGTTGACTCCATTCATCTCCTTTTTGTGCGAACCAATTTGAAAGTTCAGCTAGAGAAAATTGCTTTTGGAATCTTGTAAAACCTTGGTTTAAATTGAGTATCCCGTTTTTTTTTCAAAATGACCCCCTGCCGCCCCATTAGCGCTCATCGCTCCCTGATTTGTGCAAACGCCCCCGGTTGGGAACCACTGAATTAAAGCTATTATTGGGTAAGGGTACCGTGTATGACACTTAAATCAAAATGCCCCTTTCAAGTTTCCACAGAGGAAGGATATGACGCAAACTGTGCCTCAAATACCTTTAATTTCCCGTCCATTTTTACATAATTAGTACATCCATTAATTTGTTTTAATACCGTATCTACTTCACATATTGAGCACATAAATTTCATCAGCCAGCAAAACTGTATCTCAGTCTGCACCCCAAGTTTTAGGGACTGCAATTGTCAACCAATATTTGCTGGCGTATAAGTCTTGAACGAAGAAAATGATCAATAAAGTCTCCTGGAACAACCAATTTTCGGTCATCTTATTATCTTATATTGCAGGAGCAACCGGGGGCTTGGCCCCCTAGACCCCACGGGGCCCGTCTCTGAATCCTACTCGTGATGCACCTTCGGTGTACTTGTGACACTCCTCCATATCAGTCGGGGGAATCACAGGTTGTGTCCCCATCTCAGAAACCCTGCACACGCCACTGAGCCAGGGGCGTAGCTAGAATGAAATTTTTAGGGGGGCCTAGGTATCAAATAGGGGGTCACGGCATCGATCGCCGTCCTTAATTCTTACACATTTTATTAGGACTCGCACATTTTTTTTGGGGGGGGAGGAGGCCTAGCAAACATCTGGGGGCCCACCCTCCTGTAGCTACGCGCCTGCACTAATCATGGGTTCTCAATTGTAGTGGTTGCGGCCGAGAACCACATATCCTTGAGTTCATGCTTTATCACTGTTGAAGTTACCAGCAGGAGCGAAGTAGCTCATTCTTGAGCCGGGGTGAAGTCTACACGACAGAATTCCGACTGCACAGCATTCAGTTGCGAGTCGAGGAATTCTTAATATGGGTGGTGGTTTCCTAAAGGGGACGCTGTGCTGGATCACAGCCGATCTCAGCCCCACCAACTTAGGTAAGGGCTGAGGTGAGAAAATTTGACAATCTAAATGTGCTAGAAAGCAAAAAAAAAGTTCTCTACAGCGTATATTGCCATTGCATTCCTCATCTTCCCGGCTCGTGTATGGGGAGAACATTTAGTGGCATCCAGACTGCTAGTATGTATTGCATTCATAAAATACAAACTTGTCATTAGAACTTTGCGCCTACACTGCGTGGGATACCAGTATGGGCGGCTCTAAAAGAGATCATCATTGTTCAAACTTGTCTTATAATGCCAAAACTTGTAGTTTTTAATAAAAAATGAAAATATTGATGTTTTAATAGCTGTTTAGGACGTACAACAATGGAAGATTTGCCTGCTTTGAAACTTTCAAAATTGATTTGTGTCTTAAAAATCCACTTTTCTTTAACAGCAGAGAGATCAGTAGATCTAGTTATTCAATTGAAGAAAATATTGGGCATAAAATGGTTCCAGAGGCCACTGGCCAAAATTTCCCGACGAAAAACAAAGAAATTGCGAATTTTCAGTACCACTCAGTCATGTAGGAATCTGGGAGTCCAAATTTTTCCCACGTACTACCTGGTTATAGGGCTACTCATTAAGAAAAGTTAAGGTCGTTGGAATACACACTTTAAGAGAATCTGGTACTCAGTCAAATTTGCCTAGTCCCCCGGGCCGGCGTCAAACTTTTCCAAAATTGCCGGTTTTTTTGCGAAAAGGGCCATATTCGACAGGTCACTACAACAAAACGGATCAACATTTGAGGGGAAAACTTTGTATATATTGTGGGAGACTGTATTTATTTTACCACCTTTACTACTTAGAAAAGTTTTAGACCCCAAATGTTGGCACAACAGAGCTTTCCTTGAGCCAAATCAGCCAAAATGATCAAAATGGCGACCATTTTGAATTGGCTGGCTACCCCCCTTGTACATGAAAAAAAATGGAGCACATACTTTTCTGATTGTCTGATGTCTTCTCTACATCTTATCAAAGTATAACCGAATATAGCAAAAAAAATAAATAAATAAATAAATAAATAAAATACAATAAAATGCAACAAACCAAAACGTCCCTGACTATACTCAATTACGTTTGTTTACCGTGCACACACGGGTACGCCGAAATGTCAGAATGAATGTGAGGATGAAGTCGATACTGTGCCACATATAGCTAGCTCGCTTCAGACTGTAACTGTACTGGCACTACATTCGTATTTCCACCGCTTTCTCTCGTCTTTTGCCCAGCTTTCGATTGTCAGTCTTGCTAAGAAGGCAAAGAGGTAATTTATTGTATAGAGCATATTTGAGGAAAATAAACGAGTCACTGTCTTAGCTGCTTTTGCTTCCTTTCTTTTTGTAGAGAACACGTTGAAATGATACCTGATAACCGTTGTTTTGTTCCAATTACAAAATAGTAGGGGGTAGTTACACGAAAATAAAGAGATTCCCTTGAGGAATAGGCTAGTCCTTGATCAGACTCTAAATCTGTGCTACGTTCACTCTGTTTTACAATCCTAGGCCTAGTATACGGTCTTGTTCAAGGGCTAGCCTGTGTGGGCCTACCCAATAGTTTTGCCCCACTACCAGTTCACCCTCAACCAGGGCTTTAGCCAGCATGTTCAGATCAGGGAGTCCAAACAGTAAATTCTAGTGAAGTTTGTGTATTAAAATGTATTATACATATGGGGCAATCCAAAATTTTGGGAGTCCAAATGACTCCTGGACTGCTCTCTGGCTTAAGCCTTGCCCTCAACAAGTTCACTCTGGTTGCTTCTTCCCACAGGCATTCGAAACATTACGTAGCCTACATAGGCCTATAGGCCTAAAGTAAGTGGTTCAAAGTTCGATCAGGTTCTAATTTCGAACACCTGATACAAATGCTCATATATTCACCACAGTGTTCGCACTAAGGCGTGGGATTGCGGGAATCCCGCTTTTGTCTTTCAAATCCCGCACATAATTACATCTAATGCGGGAAAATCCCGCACACCTTCTCCGCTCCCGCACATAAATAAATCATAAGCGGGCAGCTGATGTTCTGAATCCAGCCAAAATTCCAGCGCACTTCTCCGCAGCTGTGATTGTACAGAGAAATTGCAATGATAATATGCACAATAAATTGCAATATAGAATCGTTCCCAAGCAAGCGGATCGCAACTCCCAAGCTGAACACTGATTATGGTAGCAACAAATATCATCGTAATCTAGCCATTCACAGTGCAGCTCTTATATGCTGGCTGCTGGTTGTATAAATAAGAGCGAATCTGATTGGATTGAAATTCAATCACAGTCCCAGGGTTGCAAACGCAATGTTGCATCGTGTACAGTACGTTTGGTTACACACCTGTAGAGCTGTAGTGCACTGTGGAGTCTTACATGTGTAATTGTATTGAATATGTACAGTATGTACTTTCTTCATTTTACGTCGTACAGTGCTCTCGTTAATTTCTGATCGTATGTGTATCTCCAATGAAGTTCACTCATATTTTCCACTTCAACTTCAAGTCCACGGATTTATACTCACTCATTCTTCAGAAGGAAAACACCCAGTGACGAATTGGAGCTGTATCAGAGGAGGCTTTGAACTTGGAGAGAAGCACTAATGTTAGTGACAGGCATTAACTGCCGTTAACAGCAAGTAGTACCTCTTGCGTGGGGAGTAGTTTTGCGATGGCGACGGAAATCCCGCTCAAGAAGAATTTATGGGAGGGATAAGGTCCCGCCTTGATTTTGAAAATCCCGCACAAAAAAATTTTTAGAGAGGGAATTCCCGCACAGTTTCAATTCCTTAGTGCGAACACTGATTCACCAGTCAAAGCAAAGTGACTGTTAATTTAAGTGATATACGTAGGAATTAATGTTTTCTGATGAAAGGAAGTCATATCTGAGCAAATTCAACAATATTTACCCATTAATAAAGGTTAAAAATTTGAGGCATTTCAGTTCTTATGTGTTCGAAATTCGAACCTACCACCACTAGGGCCTACACAGTATATATAATAAGACAAGGTAGGCCTAAGTCATTTCTCACAATGTACTGAGAAGTAGGCCCAGTCGCACTTCACTGCCAGTGCTTCCACACTCTGATTTCATTTTTCCTTGAAATGGTCGATTTCAGGTAATTTTAAATTCCATTTCAGGAAAAATGAATGTACAGTGTGGAAGTATTGGCACTGAAGTACTACTGGGCCTACTTCTTCTCAGTACATATAGTGAGAAATGACTTACCTTGTCTTATTATAGTGTATGTGTGTGTAGTATATGTACGTCATGTTTCGAATGCCTGTGGCTTTTTCCCACTTCCAGTTCCCCCCATAACTTGCAAGTCTTTGCACCCATATGTACCAGTTCACCGCCAGTATGTTGCGAGTTGATTTATGGAAATTTCCAAATTCAGCCAAGAATGTTCACATTTTTATGGTAGGCTAGTCACTAATGGCATATGATTGGTTGCTCAGAGTTCCCTAGGCCTAGGCTATACAGTCTCTGCTAGGCCTTCCACAGACCTGTCTATAAAATTGACATAGGCCTAGTTTGGTGCTGGACTTATAGCTAGTGAGCTACATTGTTAGATCATGCAGGAAGGCAACTTCCCTTGAGGATAGCTACAGTAGGCTAGCATATATAACATAAAGGGAAAATGCAGTCACCCCAATCAGAGTTAGTATGCACCATCACTCTAGTTCATGAATGGCCTATTTTGATCATGTGACAAGGTTTTTGTTAGTAAATTGTGAAATTCAAGGAGAGTTTCTCCTTGCTTTACCTATTGTTTGTAATAGTTATGTTCAAAACATCTTCAGAGATGCTTGTAATGTACTAAGAGGAGATTCACAAGAGTTTGCAGATTTCTAAAGCAAATTTTGGGGTGACTGCCTATTGCCTGTAAGGTGCTGAAGAGATCTAGTAATACACAAGGTAAGGTCACAGCACCTGTCAACATTACTGTACTTTTCTTCCATGTTTGGTTTGCATTGTAACTTGTGACCCAAGGAATCCCACTTGCTAACCACTTTTTAATTAAGCTTTGTAAAAGGTTCAAATAAAAATTCTCTCATGCTCTGCCCTTGTACTGTTTCAACTGTTGATTTGAATCCCTGCTAATCAAAATGGAGTTAGTTGCTTATCCATTCAAATATTATCTGACAATTATTCCCAATCAATTCTTCCACACTATTTTGTTTCTTGGTGAGCTACTTGCAGAAGATACTTAAGTATCTTGTGTAGAACAAATGATTGCCCCAGTTTCCATACTCAGTGCTCAGCTTCTTTTGAGTTTGTAATTGGTTCAAAGCAAAGAAGCTATCACTAAATGTCAGGAAACAAATTTTCATTTTTTCCAACCTTGTAGGAAGAAATTGCCTGATTTAAGTATTTGTATTGACACATCCATTATCAGACAAACTGATTCTGTTAAAATCTTAGGGCTTCTCATTGATCCCACCTGTCATGGGAATGCCACATTGACCTGTTGTGTGTCAAAATTTCTAAGACTTTACATGTTCTTTATAAAATCAAGTATCTTGTACCTCATTGTATTCTTGTATCTCTGTACAATACTTTCTAACTTACCTTATTGTAATATTTCTTAGAGAAAAACTTTCCAGTTATTCTTAAATCATACTGTTTGCACTGAAAAAAAGAGCTCAATTGTAGTTAAAGGGCTTACACCATTGATCTTTTCAAAGAATAAATGTTTTGAATGTTTACAACATCCATGAATACCAGATGGGTATCTTTATGGTAAAATTAGTCATAAGTTATTAGCTGACAGTCCAGAATCTTTTTCATGCTAAGAAAAATGTCCACAACCACTTGACTGTACTGTAGGCACTCTGAAAACTACCATTTAATTCTGCTGTTAATAAGAAGTCCATTGTTTCTTCTGGCATTCAGTGTGTAAGGAGCAACCTTGATCCTCATTGCGAGAACATCTCCTCACCTAATTTACTGTACCTTTACCTGTACTGGGTGGGGGAAGGGCAGGGTAGACACTAGGTCTACATTATCAGTTTTTATTGTTCTTTTATTTGATAATTGCTTGCTTAGTACATGCATTCCCATTTTTCAGGCTTCTACCACTTTCTGTATGTTTTTTTCTGTTACTTTATACTGTATAATGTAGAAAAATAAATGAATCGAACATTTTTATCTTACTGTTGCTGTAACAGAGATTCTACTTTGTGACAAAGTTGACAATTTTATTTCACATTATTGACACTATCTATAAAAAGTTTTCAGTGACTAACAACAGCTGCAATAAAAGGTGTTAGATTTGAAAAGGAGGTGTTGCAATAGTACATTAGAATTTTAGACTCTCTACAAGAAAATGAATTAGACCAGCACTGTGCTTGTTGACGACTTCAGGTTTTTGAATGGGTCAGTTATTTGCCTGATCTTCCAGTCCATAAACTACTGCACATCACTTGATCATGGGGTCAATAAAAAATGTACTCCTGCATCTAAGTTCAATTGGCAGGGACCTTCAAATAGGGTACATACTGTACCATCAAGGAGTATAACTTCTACTCATTTTTTTTTTTTTGTAATACTGCATGTGCACACTACTGTATACTTAAAGGGATCTTACTGTAGCAATGCATCTTCAACTTTAAGGGTAATTCTGTTGTTCAGGTCATCAATCCAGATGTTAAGATCATATTTCCATTAGATGGTATACTGCATAAAATTTAAATATTTCTTCCTTAAAATCCCAACATTCTTGCCCTTTACAGTAAAAATTCTCCTTACTAAGTTTGCTTCCAGGCTTTTTTCCTAAATGTGGAAATTTGAAACTAGGAATACCTGTCTAGTACACCTACTGTACCATACTGTACAAAACTACAGTAGTTTGTACTGAGTTTAAATCACTTAAGACCATATCCACATACCGTGTGTGAGCTTCATTTGGAACACAACTGACTGCACAAATTATTTGAGTTGATGGCATCCAAAATAAACCAAAATACAGTAAACAATTGTAAATAGAGAGATGCAGGAATATTCTTAAGTACGCTGGGAGTGATGCAACAAAAAGGAGGGTTTAGGCTTAAATGTAGTCTTGAAATTTTAGAGAGCTACGGTACTCAAACTGTGGTAAGCATGATGGTGAATTTTGCTTTTAATTTCTCGTTGTGGTTCTGGGGATAATTAGCAGATAAGGTTGTCACATTTTCAACCCAAAGTGAATTTGTAGCAAGCACACATTATTTACCCCCTGAGGTCATGATGTTTTCCAAAAGGGGGCATTTATGGGGGTTGACTTGTCAACTCAAATTCTTGCCACTACACTTGCTGTACACATATTGCATTAATTGCACTAAAGTACCATTCAAAATCAACATTGGTATTTTCTTCTGAAATCCAAGATTCTGTGAACAAGATTAAAGACCAATAAAACCAACGAATAAAATAATTTGATAGTTTGTTTGCCATGTATGGACCTGTGAAGTGTAGAGAATGTGAGGGGTGATGGAGTGAGCCAGTACAGTACACTGAATTCAGAAGTTGGGAAGATCTTGGCATTTATAAGTGTGGTTTGAATTTACCACCCAGTGAAAATTAGTTCTTTTATTAAAAGGGGGGGGGGGTGGGGGACTCATGAGAGAAGGGCATTTAATACAGAAAAAGCAGCATGCTCTTATCCATAATTTCATGTTTTGAAAGGGGAAATGCATGAGAGGTATGAAATTTCACAAACCACATTTTCCCCATGTGAAATGTATACTGTATCTTTATCTATTTCAAGGTCCAAGCAGTAGATTGAAAAAAAAAAAAGAATACGAAGAATGGACGTTCAATGTGAGGAGGCGACATCACTCCTGCTTGCTTCAAGTTCACTTAAGATTACAAATCTTACAAGTGTTGTACATCTGCTTATATCTGGAGAACCACATGCACAAATTAAATGGCAATTTCATTAGAATGCACACAGTCAATTCCTCTTTCACATTTCCAGAAAGGGTTTGCCTTCCTGTATTCTTTAGAAGAAGTGTTTTTAGTTATATGTTTATAGAGGTCATCCACTCTTTTCACAACAGTGAAAAACAGAAACGTTCTTTGGGATAAAGAAGGAGCAGACTCAGTTCTGTAAAGTTCATGGAAATTCAGTCTACTTTCCACATAAACTCCAAAAAGAAGTAGCAATTGGTGTCTTAATGGAAGAATTCAAGAGATTTGGAGTATTAAAGTGCATATTAATACTGCAATTTTTGTTCTTTGAGATTAAATGTGGGCTTGTCTGGATATGCTTGAAAGCTGTTCGACATTTTTTTGAAAAAATTTTGCTTTACTTTCAGGTACCCCTCCGGTCACTGTCACTTACATCCCAGTGGAATAAAGAAAAAACTCTTGTTTTCCTGTTATACTAGACATGTCCTGAGATTCAACATCATGAATGAACTAGAAGTTGCTCGCAAGAACTTATGTGATGTGCTAGGAGATAAAGTTAATGACTATTGGACTCTGGTGAAGAACTGGTACAGGCAGAAACATACCAAGGAAGAGTTTGACAATGAAGCAAGGAAACTCTTCTCTGGTGATAACCTTCATTATCACAATGACTTTATTGTGGCGATACTTACTAAGTGTCAAGCTCTTAGTTTGAAAAGTGACAGCACTGATTCTAAGATACACACAGCTGGTGTTTCAATGCCAGGCAAGGTTCTAAAGAAAGCAAAGAGCATGAAGAAAAAGAAAGTGGTGGCTAGACCAAACTTTGAAAGGCGTTTTGTACCTGCCAATCCAATGGTCTTTGTTCCGACAGAATTGTGCACCCCTGGGAGTGGGGGAGCCATGGAATTCTGTTCTCAGAGTGCATGTCTTCCAGACAATTCCATCTTACATGGTAGGATACTGGTCACAGCCTGGGAATGGAACTTAGAGTCTTCTGCTGAAAAAGTTGTTCCACTTGTAACTGATGCCGTAGAATGCATTTTGAAAAATGTGATCAGTGCAGCAATGACCAGGAGGAGTGGATATCAAGTTCAGGATAAACATTTTAAGCATGGACTTGGTCAGCAAACACATCTTCCTTCATTGAGATCCACCTTAGCAGAGGCCTTAAATTATAGTGTCACACACCCCATGGCTGCTAGTGGGGATTCAATTTCACTTCCATCTAAAAGAAAGGGACATCCCACTTTCCAGGAGAGCGAGGAAGAAGCTGTTAAAAGGTTGGCCAGTTGTGGTACCAGTCCAAAACTGGGACCAATCACCTTAGATGAAGTGTTAGAAGCTTTGCAGGTTAATAAAGGAGTTTTGAAATCCCACTTGGTAAGCTCAGGTGCCACGGAAAGAATTCTGGTGGAGCGATGGCACCCTGACCATGACGAACTTAATCAAGATTTAGTATGGAAGGAACAATTGGCTCAAAAAGACAACTTTTGGTAGAAATCAAACAGCTCTATGTTGTTGACTTTCCTGAAAAATGTGTTTATGTGCACAAAAGTGACCATGAGGGTTATTTGTATTCATGTTTAACATGAATGAAATATCCAAGCTCAACAGTTTTTCATTTTCATAGGGCTACTTTTGGCCCTGTAAAATATCACTTGTTTAGTATCCTTTCTCAGTTTTGTGAATTGCATAGGCAGGCATTTCTTTTCTTCTTCTTTTTTGCAGAACTTATTTGCATAAAACTGGAAGTTCCTCTTATAAGAGAGAGGCTCCCCCATGCATACTGTAAGAGTAATGCTTTAGCTGTGAACCACAAAAGGACCAACACAGTATTACTCAGCACTCGTAGTTACATATGGTGACATGCAACCAAAAACATATTTAAATGTGTTTCAACTGAAAGTTAAAGAATAAAATCCCCCTGGAAAGATCCATGGGAGTTATTTCAAGAACTTTAACCATTCTCACAGTTTACCTCTTCAGAGTTTGACTGTTTCTGAAGTAATTCATTACCCATGCAAAAATAATGTGGTGTGTTGCACAGCGTTAATAGCATTTCTTTTTATAACCCTTTATAACAGGGGTTCTCAAATGTTTCTGTCTGCAGGCCACTTTTATTTGGGTTTCTTTCTTTTAATTTAATAAATTAATTGTAGTTGCCATGGCATTGTTCAACAGCTCTTGTTTTTTCTTAAGTTATGGATTCCTCCAGTCTCACCCATGCCATTTTGTTCACACAGGCTGCAGATGGCATGTGGGCTGCCAATTGAGAATCAAGGCTATTAAAATTATTTCTTAATTACCCATTGGATAGTTTACAGGAGGGATGTAGCTACGGCGGGTGGTGCTGGGCGGTGACACCCAGCACTCGATATTCCCGCCCGACACTTCACACAAACACACGTCTCCCTGCCCACCACAAATCTGCCTACTGAGACCTAAAACTAGCTCTAAATTTACTCCCTAAAGTAAAATGAGGGAAAAATGAAAAATTAATGGCTGAAAAATGGGTAGATGCCATGGGGTGGGGTGAGGAGCTTTCCCCAGATCAGACAATTACCCAGCACACACATTTGGCTAGCTACATCCCTGGTTTACAGTTTGGTGAGTAATGTTGATATCTGTCATAAAAAAAATAAGTTTAACTTCCAAAATATTATCCCTCAGGGCACACCAGTGTTACAGCTGTCCTTGAAATGAAAGTTTGAAAAAGGAATAACACCAGACATTTTAAGAGTCCCTCATTCTATGTCACAAATTTGCAGATTTAGCTGCTGTTTATTCATGACATAAGTGTGAAATGGAAGTTACCCTGTAAAATGGTCAATAGATTGATGGAGTTTTATGGGAATTGTGGCTAACTTCTAGGTTTTTAGTTCTTTTCATCAACTATCCAACTGATGTCATTTTCAAGTCACCCGACCTTGAAATGTATTTTGTGAGTGTGTGTGCCCTTAAGCTTAAAATTCAAGCATGCTTGCTACAATAAAGCAAGCTGCTGATTTGTTAGGCTAACAATAGAGATTTGCCATGCAGAAGACATGGGTAAGTTTCTCAAAATTGTTGAAACCTTAAGCTAGGGCTGTGAACGTGTAGCAAAATAATTAAACGTTTCACCGCAAAAATTTGCGATCGTTTAGCGATTAATCGTGATTACCTTATCACAACAGAAAGACTCATTGTGTGTTGAGTGACGTGATACATAAGCCTGTTCAAAATGAATTGGTAATACCCGTGAACCCCAAAAATGATTCCTGTAAAGGCTTGTTTGTAGTGGAAACAGTCATCACAACATGATGACATGCTACATGCTACCTAGGGGTATTATACACTCGGCATTTACAGAGTATTCAGGTGGATAGAAAAAGGACGAAAAACAGGTTTTGCGATTAGTGGCTTAGTAGCTTTTACTAAATGTTTATTCCACATGCGATGGTATAGTGATTAATCGCAACACGGTCACAGCCCTACCTTAACCCTATATACTCTAAACTGATACATCTCACTTTATCACCATTTTTGGCATTTTTTGCTATCTATTACCCATGGATAGATCTAAGCCTAAAGGTGACATTGAATGACTTCTGGAAGCTGTCTCCTACATTTAGCAGATGAAAACATGACAGATTTTCTCAAAATCTGCTTTCCTGAAGTTTATGTTTGGTCAGCAGCCTACAAGAGTTTTTTGAGAAGCATAATTGCTTTATCTTGCCTGTTGTGCTGGAGTGAAATTTGAAGAAAACACTGGTAAAGGACAAATTCAAAAGAACATATGAAATATCTAAAGAGACTTTCTGCTTGACCTTGTACTAGCACAACTTGTTAGGCTTGTAGTTTGGGTATGGAGCTGTTGAAGTGATTTTTTCTTCATTCCTGTAAGTATTATTAGTCACTGAAAGATAAATGTACTGTACATGAAATTTGATGCTCTCTTGTAATAATAATCCGAAGGTCATTAAATTGTCAACCAGCAACTAAAGATCTTCTTTGCTCATGATGTTGGCTTTGAAAGATTACAAAATAATCTTGTCAATTGTCAAGGAATTCCTTTGATATCATTCAATTTTACTAGTCCAGGACCTTCATCAAGAACTCCACTCATATCATGGAATTTTATCCATGTCACAGGGAGAGAAAAAAAGTTTCTGGTCAAAATGTATGTAAATAAAGTGAAAAGCATAATCTTTCATAAATTGCACAAATTGGGCACTAGGATGTATATCAATTTCTGAATTTAAATGTCTTATGAGTGGCTGTGTGACATCATGAGACTAACAGACTGAGACTGCCACAGTGCTGACCCCTAGCTTCATCACAGAGGGGGCAGGGTGGAGAATAACTACCAGGGCACACAGGCACACACATAGAGCCCAATGTTGTTCTATGCATGGGTGGAATAGATCAGGAATCAGAGAAGTTTTTTGCCAGGAAATTTTGGTATTTGGAGGGCAATTGTTGCACTCTGAGAGATACTTGGCTATCTTTGTACATGTAAAAATTGTGGGAGACTGTGACTTGCTTCCCATGAAATACACATTTTGTCCAGCCCCGTACCACATTTTGAAGCCTGAACTGCATACATGACTTGATTCAAACAATTTATTGGCTGCATGTAACTCTTTGGTTTATCATTAGCAAAAATACAAACCAATCGACACAAAGTTCTTTCCATAATTTAGCACAAAACTTTTAGTTTGCTCAGGGAAATTTAAAAACCTAAAGAAAAGGGCCCAGCTAGCAAAAGAGGGGCAGGATAGGCTGCCACCATGAAAAAGCACTGCTAAGGCACTGCACTGCTTATCCTTAAGCTGCAATATTATTTTATCACAAAGAAATGGCTGAATGTAAAGCTCAGTTTTCTTTTTTTCCATGGAAACAAGCAATGGGTGCCTAGTTTGTGCTACTTTTTTCTCATTGATTCAGTCCAAGTAGAACCTTCAATGCATATAAACACCTGGAAAAATACATAATAAGACAGCCTTTGTTCATTTTCATTCATTTATTGATGATACATACCTTATAAAATGAGGGTAAAACCTTTGCAAAAAATTTCAGACTTAGTTTGAAAAATTAACACTCTGGTGCATAAAATGTTTCTCTGCTTCCAAATATACAAACACTTTCATCACAAAAAATTTTAAATAGACTTTTATATCTTTCGAAGGATTCAAGGTACTATAATGTGCTTTCTCCTTACTCTGAAGACATTTCAGGTTATGTTTTAAATTTAAACATCTCTTACACAGGAATGTTCTGCTTCAAAAAAAAATAAAAAAAAATAGAAAGATTAAGTAAGTTCAGACTGTTCACTTATTGCTGGTCATTATAGCAAACAAATTGGAAAAATTTCAATACTCAAGGTGGTTACAAGAAATTACAGTAGTGTCCCTGTGACACCCATTAGTATACATATATTTTTATCTCTTCTCCTTTTTAACAGATCTTTTCTATTTTCATTGTACCAAATTTCTTGACAGATAAACAGCAAAAGACTGGCATGATTAACAGGCTGTTACATCATAACCTTGTTTAAGTTTTACCCAAAACCTAGCTGTTTTATGAATCTGTAAGCCCTTCTTACCTCACCTATTACTACTACAGGACAGTCCATCCAATGCAGAATGATCACTGGTAATGAAATCCCTCCTACATGGCGCTCTATCCATATCTCGACTAGTCTACTCTATAAACTTGCCCTTGTTTCATGAACCCCTTGTTTCATTACCAGTGATCATTCCCCAGTAAATGGACTGGACTGTCCAATAGTAGTAAAAGGGGAGGTAAGTAGGAGTGAAATAGACTAGTGGATACAATTTAAAGGCCCTAGCATCAACATTTTAATACCTCCATACACTGTAAGTCACTTATAACCAATTCCTACAGCAAACATGACATAATGACATCCTTTATTGAAAATAATAACTCCCCCCCCCCCAAAAAAAAAAAAAAAAAAATTTGCTGAAGTACCAATGAAAAGTAAAATCAGTTTAAAAGCAAAGCCACTTTTGCACATACTGAGTGACACCTTGCACATTTTTCACATGCAACAAAATTTTTTGCACATTTCAAAGATCATACAGCATAAACCACATGTATACTCTGTAATGAAACATTCATACTATTTCTCAGCTATTTTCACTTCAACTGGAAGAATATGGACACAGTGAACTCTAAATGACTTGCATCCCCATTATTTTGTTCACAAGGAGATTAAATCCCAAGGGGAATATCCCCTCCCTCTACCCTCCTATATTTCTTACAGCATGGGGGAATGGTTGAAGTTAATATTTAACAAATAATGTGACGGTCTCTTTTCAGGATTCTTGGGGCAATCCCACAGACCCCAATGAATCCTAATATCAACACTGGTCCTAATCTATCTTCAAGCAAATGCATCTGAAGAAGAAACCATCATATAAGTTAAAACCAAAAATCCCTTCTCTAAAAAATAGAATTCATGTCTGATGATAAGTTTACAGTCTGTTCCAAAATTCCTTCCCCATTGGGAAATGCATAAAATTCTCCATAAAATTTGCATTAAATATGCATATTTAAATAATTACATAATTATATTCCAACCTAGTAATTTACATGCAAATATTCAATCATTAATTTATTCAGCTGGTATATTGATTACAATTGCAAGGTGTTTACATGACAACACTGGACGGTAACAGACCATTAGCTGTTTGAGACACAGCAATGATATTTAACATTACACATACAAAATTGCAAGGTTTATTTGGTTTTAAACAAAAATAGCATTTCAATATCAAAAACGATGAAAACAGTACACAGAGTTTAAATCACAGAGAGTGCAAATCAAACATGCATAGAATAAAACAGTGCATAGGTTTATAAGTAACAACAGAAAATGAAAATTGAACACAAAATGACAAAACCATCTCCTATATAAAGACCAGCAGAGTTTGGAACATTTGGCTCAAGTGGTCATTTTGATACTTTCCCTAAATGGTCAAGATGTGAATACTGCTGTGCATAGTGTATACTGATATACAAAGTGTACTGCAATAGTTGCTTTTATACTAACTGTATAAATTTTGTGAGCTAGTTACAACACAATAAACACCTGTGCCCACTTCTGTCCTGCAAAAACCATGTGTTTACTTACACACAATCCATCACACAACATCAAGGCTTGACTGACAACAAACAGCAATTTATATCCACTAAAAGCATTTCTATTAAAAGACATTGGTTTAACAAAATTGTTATTTAAAGGTATGTAAAAGATAACCGATACACATGTTCACTTTCATTGAGGGACAGGAAGTATACCCATACCCTGCACTGCCATGCTAGACCCTTACACACAGTGTGTCAAATGAGTCATATTTTGGAATTAACGTCGTAAAGCACAAGAAGTATGGCTATTTACCTGCAAGGCAGTCCAAAACTGACCAATCTTCAATTTTTACATGAATTTCCAAAAACAGGGATACAAGTGAATATTGAATATAGTAGAACAAAATTGTTGGCTAGCTGTTAGATATTCTGGTTACCAACATCAGCTGTCATAATGATGTCAGTTTAGGCATTAGTTCCTATATCACCTCACACCCATACTTCTCAGAGCTGTGAACCCGTAGCCAAAACATTACAAAATTATCACCTGTGTACAGTGGGCAGTTCTTGAAAAAAAAAATGTAGAAGACAAGAAGAAATCTATTGACCACTACCTTCCTTACTGGTAACCTTTGTATGAAAGATTTGTGTGAAGGTAAGATGGAGAGAGAACAGAGAAATTCAAAGGAGCTTATATGGATACAAGAATGGGGAGAAAAAATTTTTAATCAGTAGCAGGTAGCTTTTACCAAGCATTTATTCCACATGCAGTTGCTTTGTGATCATTTCTACGTGGTTAAAGCCTTAACACCTCTTTTACCGCTTTTTTGAGAGGGCCTCTTTCACAGCAGCATTAGCTTTCGCTACATCTTCAACTGTGGCAGGACGACCAACAATTTCTTGGTGTAGTTTCAAGAAAAATGGAATAAATGACAAAAACTCAATAAAATCAATGGAACCACTCCCGTTGACATCTAAATTCTTGAAAATATAGTCCAATATTTCTTTATCTGTTCCAATCTCTGTGCCAACGGATACAGAGATGACAAACATGACTTCCTCCAAAGAGAGATATCCATTCCTATCCTGGTCCGTCATCTCAAATATCTCCTGTGATCAAAAATGAAGGCCAAGATTGATTGGTACACTATTTTACAATGTAATCATGGTATGATTATGAAATAAAAATACTTGTAAAGTGATTGGATTCTGTACCATTTTTTTCAAAACTGTACCCAAGCTGGTCTTCCATTTCACATCTTTCATTTTCCTATGACTATTCTGGACTTATGAATGATTTCCCCAACTTTCTGTCACTAACTATCTGTCTGTAAAAATCTCTAAAATCATGTACTCAAAGCCAAGGGAAGAAAGAGCTATTTTTCTTCCTGACTAACAGACTTTCATCAATATTTGCTGACTTTTTTCTGGCAGTGTGAGGTACCAAACGTACACTTAAAAGCAGAAAACAAAGACTATATATGGAACTGCTTACTTTTCACATTCAAAATCAATATAGAAAATTAAAGCAAACTGTGTACAACAACAGTTGCACAGTATCACCTACAACTTCTCCTATATAACCCAGACTTTTTTTGTTGAGTTTGCTTTGAGCTAAAAGTTAGTGTCACTGCCCTTTCTTGTCTAGCTGTATCACAATTCCAGTCACAAAATACCTAGAGCAGACAAAACACCCCCAGGTCCATTGACTGACAAACACAAGCTAAGCCTGCTTAAATTCAGAGAGCTGCTACAAAACATGTTAGGTAGCTACTTTCATTTAATACACCTGTGTAATGCAGCACACTGACCTACTCATCACTCATCACAGGACTGTCAGTAATTAAAGCCCTCAATGTCACCACATCAGCTGTGGTAAGGTATGGAGTCTTTAGTGGACCCATCAAAATATATTTGTGTTGTGATGAGAAATAAATGTCTAATTATGAAGTATCTTTGTATACACAGTTTTCCTTACAGTTCTTACCTTATAAGCAGTTACATGAAGGGCAAGTTTCCTTAAATTCAGAGGAAGGTTAGACTTTTCTGACTGTATTTCCTGACCCCGCAGTTTATCATTGAGGGCAGCAACAGTCACAAACTCACGCTCGTCGATAGTCTTGTCTTTGTTTAGATCAAACACCTGTTCATAGAAGATGTTATGAGAAAGTATTATACACAACTATGTACTCATATTGTAAGTGCATTCCTCTTTATTAACTTCATTTCAAACTGTACCATAACAGGCTTAAACAGTTCAATAAAGCTGACTTTCATTCATTCATTCGTTTTTCCACGTTATCAGAAAATATACAGACAGAAGTATCAAACAAAATAATATGCGGATGGAAGTGAACTTAAAACCCTTGTGGGCTTTACAAAGAAGATCACTTAAGGATATTTTAACTCCTGGTTTATTAGTATGGGTACATGTCAACTGTAACAAGTACAAACGAAAACATTTTACATCAGTATCAATGCTTAACTTTCAATAGCCACCCAATTTTCATACTAAGAGTGTAAGTACAAAAGCCATTCTTACAATTACAAGTATATGTATCAAAGTGCAAGTACAATTATGTACTCACAAAAAGTCTGATAAAGTGTACCTCAAGTATAGTATGACCTTCTCATTTTCTTCTTCAGATATTCACTTATCTGTTACATGTGCAATATCTATCAACATTGGCCCATAAGGCAGAGAGTGGCAGAATCCCTCAACCTCAACTGCTCCCCTCCCAACCAAAAAATGACCAATTTGGGGGCCAATACAATCACATCATGATCACTCTTCCCTTACTTAAAAGTTCATGACAAACTATGACTACAAAACTCACATTTTCAAACTCGAAAAATACATGGAATAACTTTTACCCCAATATCCCTTACTACTACAGACATTTTTGAACAAGCTTTCAAACTAACTTAACCTCCACATGTACAAATTTTTGACAAATGAAGTAATATTTAATCCTATTCAACACTGGATACATCTCACCTTCATAAATTCTTTCAATTCTTCTTTTTTCACACCCTTGTTCATTCTCTGTGTAAGTTCCTTCAGGGTAACCTTGCCATTGTGGTCAACATCAAGATCCTGAAATTTTTTCTGAAAGATCATCCTTTGCCTGGCTGTGATGAAACTGTATATGTCTGTCAACTGATGTCAAAATAGTTAAAAACATGATTGAACAAGTTTAATTTTATAGGTTTTCCTCCCTTTTGAGTGTTTTTTTTTTTCTGTTTCTCATATTCTGTTTTGTTAGCACTTTGAGACTTATTCAAAGTCACTTTATAAGCAATGCAAAATAACTATTACTCCTATTTTATATATTTGTGAAAGATACCTCCCTTGATAAACACATGTTCTGTATTTCTCCAAAACCATTAGCTAGCAATTTAAATCTATGGCCATTCTTTGAGTATATAAATTTTATGACACATGATGCTCAAATAAATTTTTGTCACAAGTCTTACATTAATTTTCCTTGGAACAGGTGGCATCACTTCCTCCTTGACTGTCTTCTTTTTCTGCCTTTCTTTAGCTGCTGCTTTTTCTCTCTGCCTCTTCTCCTTCATCTCCTGTTTCTTCTGTCTTTCCTCATCATTTAAAACTGTCCCATAGACACCATTATCCCAGTCTGTTGCACCCTCTACCTGGTTCTGAAGGAGGTCTCCATCCAAAGCTGAATCCTCCAAGTGTCCCACGCTACTAAGCTTATCTGTCAAGTGACCCTTTGATACAATATCCTCTTCCATTTGAGCAATGATGGCATCACTCTGATTAGAGATAAAGCTTTCTCTATCATCCTCTCTTGACTGTAAATAATCTGTCCCATATAGGTTATTTTCATCACCTTTCGACAAAGTTGCCAGATCCTCAAATTGTTTCAATACTGGGTTGTCAAACTTTGTGTTGTTGTATATCCTGGAAAAAGTTTATAAAGGATTGGAAAGCAAGTGTGAATAACCACTGAGTTAATATCGTTGTCTCAAGGAAAGTGCCCATTATTGAGGAGAGTTGTTACAAAGTTGTGACTCTCATGTCAGAACTGTCAAAAGGGGCTTGACTATAGTAAACACAAAAAGTTTACCTGCTGAAAAACAAGTGATGGGATTTAAAGATGGACTCCAGTCACTAAAAATTAAGCTGTAGCTGACTTGACCACATAGTGGCATGACAATTTATGCTCTACTATAGTTCTCCACATGACATCACAATTTTTCTGATTTCATTAGCCACGGTGGCCATCAAATGCTTACTAATCTAGAGAATGCAAGTATACCTTATACATATGTGCATACAAACAGCATATCCCTAGATTAGTAAGTACCTGAAGACACTAGATGGCAGAACAATCCACATCTAAGTTTTCCAGCAGAGTTCAGGCTCTGTGGTAAACCTCTATTAACCTACCAAATGCATTTCAGAACTGGTAGAGTCACAAAAAATCATTGTATGATATACAGAAAATCAGGTAAATACATGTGAATTTGTGAAATCCTATTTACTAAAATTCAAATGAAAACATTCAATATTATTCAATTAAGGTGATACCAAACATTTAAGTGTTACTGTTCATTTACTTACTGCTTTTTGGTAGCATAGTAAGGTGTTTTGTCCAGAATTATTCCAAATCCCAACCTTTAAGAGAGAGAAAAAAAGCAAGCAACTATTTATTGAATGTATTTGATGTTTCACCTATGTTGACCAGATGAAGACAAGCACATCAATGCGACAGAAAACAGTATTATTGCAACAACACCAAGAATGCCAAGAGGTGTAGTGATTCCTTGCCAAATTGAGAGATGGAGCACTTAGGTATGAGAGCATAAGTTTACATCTTTCTTGCAATCAATAAGGACATCATGGTAGGCTTGTGTTACCATTAGAAGTAAATGTATCCCTTATTGAGATTATGTGGTTACAAAAGATGTTGTATTTTGACAGCTGGTGACCTCAAATGACCTTTGACCTCTGTTAAAAGCAATCCCAACTGAGATCTTTACACGCTGAACTTACACATCAACTCTGAAGTGTGCCACTCTTATCCTTCACAAAAACCAGAATGCCAAAATATATTGAGGTTTCCATATGCTTACAGGAGAGTCAAAAAGTCCCATTGTCAAAGATATGATTGATTGACAGCACTATGATTTTACGTTAGGTATCAGGGAAATGGAAGGTGTACTGTATTCCCTAAAGAACAATTACCATCTTTAGCAATTGCAGTAAGTACACAGCTCACCCTGAAAAGATGGATCCAGGTAACTGGTGCTGCATATATGACAGCAGGGATTCACACACAGCAAGGGATTGCCTGATTTATATTTTCAATTGCTACAGTTTCATCCATATCCTCCTTCCACAACTAGGTCATTATACTGACATTATCCTAAACACTTTAGGGCTGTCAACACTGCACTGGAAAAATTGTCAGAAAACTTTTCTCTTGCATGGTCCATAGGTCAGTGGTATCAGTCTACAAAGGTGATTTGTCTTTGTGAGTTGTGACAGTGTTATCCTCAGTGGACATGTAGAGGGGAATTGTTATTACCTCTGGTTCTTAAAGTGGCATATTGTATCAATAGCAATGTCTACAGTTCTCAAAGTGGGAGGCAGAAATACAGAAGAGCTTAGAACCTGTAAAATCACTGCAAATGGATCTGTTCAAAATGATTACATTAAAGGCAATGAAATCATATGGATAAGTGAAAGGCAGAAAATATATAGTGTTTGAATTAAACAACATAACACCTCTAACCTACTATGTGTAAATCATCATTGATCCACACAAAAAAACCAATCCCAGCTGCAGAATATCTCATATATTCCATATAAAAAATTAGTGTTGCCAAGCTTTTTCACTCTCTGACCACACATGATCCCATGTGACCTCTAGGGAAAATAAAAATATTACTAAACATTAAAGCAGTAACTATCAACCAATTTTTCATGAGTTAACCAAACTTTTCTCTCTCCTGACTGCTCCTGACCCCATGTGACCTCCAAGAAAATGAAAAAATTAGTAAACTTTAATGCAGTAACTTCCAACCAAGTTTGAATTTCATGCAACATGTAGTCCCTTCAAAAACTAGAGTGCTAACGAGATTCTTGTTACACACATACACACGCACACACATACACTGACATCACCATCGCATAGATTTCTCGCCTGCCTTCGGCAAGGAATAAAAAATCAATTCATACTTACTTCTCATATGCTTGTAATCATAAACTGAGACCGAAGAAAGCAAAAATTCCAATTCATTACCTCTAAACCCTGTAGCAATACATCATTCCTAACTCAAGGTACTGCATCTTATTTAAAAGACTGGTTATTTTTGTCAAAAATACCCCAGTCTCATTGAGGTCACAGAATGTTTAACATGTAAAGTGGAAACATTACCTCAGATTCCCTTTGTTTTTCTTTGTAACTGAATGTCCTGTTTGTCCTTGAAATTTGATACTGTTGGAATGTTTGAATATCTTTCCATGTAAGTCTAGCATCAAACTACACCATATGTAGGGTATAGCAAACACAGTTCTTAAATATTCCCTAAAGCAGTGTCAATACCATAATGAAATACAATGTTGTATGTCTAATCAATGTGCTGTGATGACTTCACAGATTTCCTGTAATGTACTGTATGTCTAGACAAAAATACACTTCTTTAAATCTTAGCATCTTTCAAATGCTATTTGCTGTAAAGAGGCAGTTTGCACCTCAATTCCCCCCTGGCATTTTTGAAGTCATTGAATTTAGTCCCTGGCAAATCCCTTTAAGTAATAAGCACTCAATTGAGATCCCAAAGGCTCATTCACTAAGAGAGTCTAAACTCTCTAAGAAACATAAGAGGATTTCAAATGGTGCAAAAATACATTCTCAAGTCAGTATCCACATCTACTTCCATGCTAAATGTCATCTTTAAAAAGGAAAATGAAAATGTACTAAATTCTCTTGAATTTGTGAATCACAGATCTAGAGAGTTAAAGAGAATAAGACAACAAACATTGTACTGTTATAACAGTATAACAGGAAATAGACTTACTCTTGTTGGTTTGTTTTTAGGGGGGCACCTTCTGAGGTGCTCCCTTCAGTTACCTGTATATCAAAGAAAACAAAATGAAGAAAGTTAGGTTTCATGATGCAAGACATTCATGATTTTCATTTCAGAGTATATATAAAATGGATATGATTTTGCAGACCTGGTTATGCCATATTTTCAGGTTATTTGTAAATATTAATCTTTTAAGGTGAGTGACAATGACAATGAAATGTATCATTCTGGCTAACATCAGTATGATTTAGGTATGTGAATATCTTTCTCTCTCTCTATGTGTGTGTGTGTGTGTGTGTGTGTGTGTGGAGGGGGGTGGGGGTGAGGGTAATGTAAAAATGTTGTAGCCATTTCAACATTCAAAGATTTTAATATTTCTTAGAATGAAACTGTCACTTTTACATCTCTCAAAATTTCTGTACCCCTCACCCTGCATATTGTTCCACAGCCTGGGTCCTACCAATGATCAAAGGCATTCCCTTTCAGGCTACCAACAAACACATTACTTTAATCATTTTTCTTTCTTTTCAATTAAATTTCTTCTGCTTGCAAAAGATCCATTAATTTAAAAGATGTGTGCATGAAAAACCAAGCTGTTCAAAAAGCAAATAATATGTCTCAGCTGCCTTCAAGTATTGGTGTTATTTTATGATTACTTTGGGCATAAGGACTACAGTAGCTGTGAACGAGCACAGAAGTGAAATAATGTAATGAACTTACAGAATAAAGTCTAAAAAGTTAAGTTTCATTTTGTGAACTTGCAACTCCAATTTAAAATTGCAGTTCAAAATGAGCTAACATGAAAAAGCTCACACTGCTAAGATGCAATAAATTTTTAGCTATACTGATACTATGAAGGCCTCAAAATAGGTACTGAAAATTTTTAATGTTTTCTTTCCATCACAACTTATTTCATAAATTTCATATTTTGCATAGAACCTTTTGAAGCTGGTTTAGAGATCACTGTAAGCTTTCCTACCTCTTATAGTTAAAAATTTATTCAAATTGCCAATTATTTAATGATAACATTACCCCAAAGATGTGATTGCTTCCATAAAAACTCAGGCTATGTTTCAAACAAACCTTTTTTAAGGTTACCCTTGTCACAATGCTATTCCTTAGTCAGATTGCTGAGACTTGCAGGATTTTTAAGGAAACTTACAGCTTTTCATGACTTGAAGAGTGACAAACTGATTCCAGTGCTTTTTAGCCACATGAAGACAGTTGTTACACAATTTTTAAATATCAGTGTAATCAATTAATGCCACAGCAATTTCTCTTGATCTAAAAGACATTGCAGAACTAAGAAGTCGAGGGAGCATCATTATCACATATAATCAAGCTGGACATTTTTATTAATGCAAGAGCAGGGGTTTTGTTTAGAAGCAGTATCTAAAGAATATTATGTAACAAACCAACTTATTAGTTTGTATGCAGAATAAACTTCTAACTGTTATTCTTTTCGAGTATAAAAGAATTGTTATTTACTGAAATTGTTAATTGTTTGCATGCTGTGAATCTTTCTCTATCTACATGAGGTAGACGAAATAAGTTAGTACAAAACTAAGCAGATGAGATCAAACATGAATCTGTGGGCTATTTATAAAGATCAAAGGCATAGGAGTAAGAACCTGATTTAAACTGAGTGGTAGGAGGGGCTACATGCAAGATATATGGAAGTATATACTCACCAACAACACTCTCACAGATCATAGGGTTTAACAACATAAACATCATATTAGAGTTATCAGTAATCATGGCATTCAATTTACATCTCTATAATCAGTTTCAAATGAAATTATAAGCATTGATAAAAAAGACGAATATTTCCCACCCCAAAAGTGAGGTTGACAGAATAGTAGAGCTAGGTCATAAACGCTAACTGTAATTGCGACATGGCATAATTTCTACCCATTAAAAAAAATAGGAAAAGAAGCACACAGAATTGGTGTCATCTTTACTAGCAGTATTATTATGAAGACACATCAGTCATAATTCAGACTGCCAAACAATTCAGTGCTGCTGCTTCAAAAACAAAAAAAAAAAGTCGACTGGCCTACATGGATAGCCAGTAAGAAAATCATGCTGACAGCATGTCCTTAAGCAAGCAAATTGATTATTATAGCAAACAGTTTACAAAAATATTAAAAACTATCACTTGCTTCCAAGAACAGAAATCTACAAGTATAAATCTTATTTACAAGAATTAAGAGTTTTGAAACTATCAAGTGATGTGGTCATGTTTCATTCTGAAGCTTAACCACATACAGCTTATGTTTGGCATACTCTTGGCAAGATAGCTTTATAATCTGAAGTGCCCTACCAAAAAAATTACTAAAGAAGCGAATACCAAGAAAACAGGCACTTAACTTCAAAAGTAAATTGTGCTAAATAATAAATCTGAGCATTCTTTTTCCCTTGTGCGCTAACAGATGCCATTGCAAATCACTACAAACTTGCTGTATATGCTGGTAACACCAACTATTATACAAATACAACTTATAAGACACTGCCCCCCACCCCCAAGAAAAAAGAGAGAGAAAATAACTTCCTTTTTACATCTTTGTAACATCTAATATTTATATTAAGTTTTTTTATAACATCTATAATATATTAATTACATATGATGTGCATATATCTCCACATGGTTAGGGCAACTACATTATCTTTATCTTCCATGTTTATCTCCAGACTTCTCACTTACACTTCCTTCTGCTGCTCCATTGGTTTCCTCTGCATCTTCAAGAGGAGCCCTGGCAGAGTCTCCATTGACATCTGCTTCCTCATCATCCTCCTCCCCATCCTCAAAATGACCATGACTGTCTCTGGTCAAACCATCTCCATCATCTTCATCACCTTGTTCACCTCCAGTTCTGTTTACTTCCTCCAACTTTTCAGAAATTTCTTGTTCCTGAGAGGATGCTCCGTTGTCTGCTGATAATTTCCCTTCATTTTCAGGAGCTTCAACATCATTATCAGAACACTGTTCCTGAGGGGATCCATTTTTAAGACGGGTAGCATCATTCACATGTTCCTGGGGTAAATCAGTTTCCTGAAAGCTTTCTTCAGTAACAAAGGTTTTATGGGCACAACTAGCATCACCAGCACCTCCATCATCTACCTTTAAAATTTCACCCTGTTCATGCAAAGACTTATCCGCTGATCTCATGGTTTCACTGTGTGCATCTGTAGAAGTCTCAGATGTTAGTCCAGCAGCCATTGCATCGGAGGTATCAGCCTCTCCAAATGGAGATTTCAAGTGAGCAGTGTTGACTTCCACTCCAGCTCCTATAAGAAAAGTATGCAAAATGAGCACAACAGTAAGCTGCAATCAGGCCATACTGAAAGAAATTTAAACAAGCAAGTAAAGTAAAACCCCATTTATCCAAACTGCTTTTATCCAAGTTGGCCTTGTGATTTTTACCACACCAGCATTTAGCCCAATTTACAGTAGTATCCACTAAGCTTTCAGTTAAAAAAACATGAAAACTCAAATTTCAGCAGAAACACATTAACTCTTCTACTCTTACAAACTCATGGTAAAATGGGCAGAAAGACAATTTTTAAATCTTTCAAAAGAAAAAAAAACATTCACACTTGCAGTGAAATTCTTGCCAGAAGCCACAAGTTGGTATGGGCACAATATCCCATATTAACACATGTTAGAATAGTGTAAAATTTGGTTTTAGTGACTCTGAAAAGTGAGTATCAAAGTGGGTTTTGCACCAAAATGTAACAACAGTAGAGCTTACAGAAATAATTCAGATGGCAGTCTTAGAGTCTGCTACATATGAGGCTTCAATATTATTTGAAGTTTTTGCCAAATTTATACTCTGGATACCTCTGAAGAATGTCAGAGCTTCTCTTCGACACATGCACATGTTCAGTGTGTATAGGCTTGTGGCCTTCAGGAGACCTACACTCGAATACGGGGAATACAATCTCTGGGTTTATGAAGTTAACTAAACTGTTTTTCACGTATCATTGGTCACAAAAATACTAACTGAATAATATATGGCATTTTTGCTTTCATTTTGCTAGCCATACCAAAATAATTTGAGAGATGTTTTGGCCCACTTTCCTGAGTACTACATGTATGGTACTTGGAGCCAATTTTTGGAACCTGGTACATCCAAACTTTTCTGTCATCCAAACAACCTTTGGTCCTGAAGTGTTCAAGTAAATGGGATTTTACTGCATCAACACTGCTAGATCAGGCAGCATTGTAGATCATACCAAAATGGCATTAAGCAAAAACTTAGAGAAGTTGGAGGGAAAAACACAACATTTTTGCAAGAAATATTTAAACTGAATTCTTTAATTCAGAATTCAAGGATGCAGGAACCACTATACCAAGCTAATGATGGACATGCTTTATTCTCTGACTTCTCAGGAAAGCTATCCACAGAAAATACATTTCCAAAAATTCACGTATGTGTGACTTATATACACACCAAAATATATTTTATCTTCACAATAAGCTAGTAATAACAGAAAGTGGACAGAAGGACCAGTCACAGTTCCTTAAACCTTACCATCCTCAGAGTCACCACCTGCTCCGGTGCTGCCCTCATCCCCACTGACACCTTCTCTTCCAGACCGATCTGAGCATGGAGACTGAATAACTCTACCTGCTACAATATCTATGGTAAGCCCTGGGTCAGTCTACAAGGAAATCAAATGGTTAATTCTCATAAATGAAGTCCAACAAGGTAACGCTATCCTAAAACATTAACTTATTAAATTTTTTGTGATCAAAATCTAACATCACAGAGAGATGAATTTAGTCAATGAATGATCTAGGCAATAGATAAAACTCCCAAATTAAAATCTTTATTTATTGGTATGAAGTTAAGAAATAAGTACTAAAATCAGCAAGAAGACATGGATCTACATTCAGTTGAACAGAATGCATTTCTTTTAAGTATCTGTGTGGTTCAACTGTAGATGTTCAATAGTCCAAAAAATGTCAGCAAGTTAAGTAGTATTCACAATAAGTAGTGGTACACCTCCTACTTCCCTTAAGCAGAGAATTGTCTTTCAAAATTTAAAACTGTGAAAAAATTCCCATTGCTTGCACAGTAATAAAACTATAGCAGCCTAGACTAGCGATTTGCCTCGGAGTTGTCTTACTAAATACTTTCATCTGGTCATACTGTTTATGCAGCAAGTCAAGGGTGTTTAAGTGACAAAAGTATCCTATTCTTCACACTATTAACGTTCTTAAAGTGCTAAAACAATGCTCTTTTGGAAACGGGAAGGAGCACTCCTCCCCTAAACTCCCCCCCTCCCCCCCATTGTGCTTCATTTAGTGAAACTGTCACCATAAAGCTTTTCTGTGGTTTGGGGAAATCAGCAGTAGTGGATCCAATGTGCCATAAGTTTTTTATGGGGGTAAGGGTGAGGGTAACCAATTAAGTGTAGAGACTATAATATCTAAACAGTAACTTAAAAGGCCAGGTAAGGGTTGTTTCTGACAAAATAGGAAACATTTGGGTAAAATTCCCTTTGTATGCTGTGCACCAAATGGTGGTGATCAACTTTGGTGGTGTCACAAAGTTTAGAGGTCTGAGCCCTTCCCTCACAAAAGTCTGGGTGCACCACTGAAAACAAACCAAAAAGCTACATTTACTGGGAATCTCTTCAGGAAACTGAACCATTTATACATAGATTCCTCTTGCTTTTCAATCTACCTATAACAGTAGCAGTAGTAAACATGTTCAAACCTGATTATCTGTTCCTGAAACAAAGCTGCTACGATCATCATGGATTCTTCGTCCAGCTGCACTTCTCCGAGCACTGGAAAGTTTCAATAAATTGAAAGGATTAATTAAAAAAAGTGAAAAAAAAGCTTTTCCTTTTATATTAACACCATGTTTAAGACTAATTCCATTTAATATACTGAGTGGACTCATGAAAAATCTTTTTCTTTTATTCCTTTTCTATTTCTTTCGTTTTTTTCTTTCTTTTTTTTAAGAGAGAAAAGTTGAAGGGAGGTTGATAATACACATATGTGAACAGAATGCAGGTAAGTAAAGTAGGGCACCTTCATAAGTACAATGAGCTGCTTCAACAGATCCAGACTTCAAAGGGCAAAAATGCTTCAACGAATTCAGATTTTCAAGGGCAAATCTCCTCATCCCAGACAGTTCCAATTCTCCCAACCTCCTTAATTATTGTCCCTCCTAAAACTGCTTTTAAGCTCCCCCCCCCCCTCCCCGGTGCAGACACAAACCCACTTTGTTGCTTTAGAGTATATCCAGGTGAGCATGCAAAGGCCCTAATGTGTAATCAAAACATTCTCTGTACATGCTGTGAATGTGAGCTACTCTGCATCTTTTTGACTTTGATGTCAATCAAGGAGCAGTCACCAACTGTGAATTTTGTTCTTCCCCGACCAAAAATGTACTTGCAGTGACGAGTGTCTGTTTTTAAGTATATGAATATGATCAAAATGAACATGTGAATATTTAACTAAATGCTCTTAACAGGACAAGATTACAACATACCTTGAACCCCTGCTTTGAGATCTTGCAATGGAGAAGGCTCGTAACTTTTCTAATTCTTCATTATCCACGCTGTATTTTGTGCATAAAGGTACCTTAGATCCACACATGTAGTACATCCTGTCAACTCTATGTTGGTAGGTGGCAATCTATCATAGGATGGGAAAGGGAGAAATTAAATTGTAAAGGATAAAATACAGAGAAAAGTCAAGATATAAACTTGTAAAATTATAAATCCTTGAGTATATTGCATTAAATTTGAGTGCATTCACTACATTGGTTGAAGTTACAACACTATTTAATTGCTGGAAAGGTGTATATTAGTGGAAGGGGGGCAGAAAGGGGTTCAGCAGGGTAGGCATCAGGAGGGTAGGGTTTCAGAGGGTACGTGTGGCCTTGAAGAAAAGATTCACATTAACTGGTTTTGCTTTGCTTTCATAAGTAGCTTTGTTCTAGGTTACTTTTTTTTGCATTTCTGATTTCACTCTGTCAGCGTGTCAGAGATACACCTTGACAAGCCCCTGCAGAAGTTAAGTTTTACTTGGCTATACTTCATTACAGTTATTATTTTTGTTTGTTGTGCACTTGCATTATTTCATGTTGTAAAAAATAAACAAATCAATGGAATGTAATGAAGTGATTTATTCTGTTAGATTACAGACCACCAAGACTATTGCCCCATAAAATCTGAGTTAATTGGATGAGCATATCCAATACATTACAGCCCCAACATACATCATATCAGTACTGGAATTAAGCAGAGAGGGTGGTTAACTAACCCTCAAAGTCTACAAATTGCCTCAAACTGTGTAATCACAACTCTTTACTCCCACTGATGGAACATAATTTTTCAGTGAAAACCCAAAATGAGCCCCCCCCCCCCATGGAAGACCTCAAACTTTTGCATCATACAAGCACCAAAATATGCTTGAAGATCAACAAACCATGTCTGGAAATAAGTTTTACAAAAAGCTTACCAAAAGCCATGTTACACAAATTACAGTGTCACCCTAATCATGAGCCTCAGCATGTGAGTTAGTTCATCTGTTGACAACTGTTGTACACAATTTTAAGAATAAATACTTTCACATGACTATTCATTTGTTTGCAATTGTAACAATCCCACCACAATCCATCATATAAAAGCTGACAATTTGTATACTGTCATAGGTTTATTACTATACACTAACAAAACTGGCAATTTTGGTCTATTTCTTTATTCCATCATAATTTTTCTCCATCATACAAATTACTGCTCATGGTTCAAAATAAGCAGTCTCCCACTTGCCAGATGACAGTTCACTGTGGCAGGCTAGTCAAAACAACTTTCTTACTAGTCTGGCGAGTGATTAAGAAGTGCTAAGCCAAGATTTCAAACTGTCCCATTTGTATTACTAAACTTGGTAACAGCCATACAAACATAAATAACAATGGAAGTTAATATAATATAAAATTTCTACTTGAAAAGTGAAACTCCTACTACAGGAGCACAACATTTAAGGAAGAAAATGTGGCAGTCTCTGTAGGGTTTCATTGAACTTTTTGGCAGAGACGTGCTGGGCGGGAAAAAAGGTTTATTTCGAGGGAATTGAGTCAAATTGTCCATGATTCCTTCCATGTTTTCATGTGTAAAAAGGTAAATTTCCCCCCAATTACCTAACTTTCCCTCCAAGTACACAAATTTCCCTGGAAGGAGCTTCCCAGCTTCCCAAGTTTTTCCACCCATGAAGACATGGTGGACTAGTGAAAAAACAGTTAAAGGAAATCCCTGCAGCTAATTAAAACAACTAATAGTCTTGACTGGAATTACTTATAACTTGGTTATCATTACCAAACATCCATAACTCAGTACAATTCTATACCTCTGAGACTCTTTTGAGGTGTCTGGTGTGTTCCAAACTCTTTACCTCTTCTTCAAACCGGCGAACTTGCTCATTTTTCTTAATTTCCTCTTTATCAAGACTCCTAAAATATGAAAGAGAAGCTGTGAGCTGCTTTTCAAAGTTTTCCAGAGGGTGATTACGGGTTTTACTCTTCTGATCACTAGTTGCAAACACAATGTAAAGCTAAATAGACCTTTGAGTGCAGATTATGAGTAAAGAAAATCTTCAAGTTGATCTACAGTGGTAGTAGTTGTCTTGACATTGAAGTTTTCAACAGAAACACACTAAGAATAATTTCAAAAATTACATTTACGACAGATGTAATTTATGTGACTTTACCATACATTTATTGTAGTTTTGCTTGGACTGGAAAAATCTTCTCTAATAAAAACATTACAAAGCCATTTATGCTGTGAAACTTTTTGTTCTAAACTGATTAAAAATCTTTCAGTGTTTGCAGAAATGCCCCTTTTGGGTCTCCCGAATGATGATGAGCAATGAGAATGATGAGCAATGAGAACAGGGTAAATAAACTTGGCATTCTCATCAATTGACATTTGGTATCACAAAAGATATTGTGTTAATATTTTAAGTGCCATACTTTTTCCAGACAATGGGAGGACATGTTTTCCAGTTTAGCAGTGAATGGACAATGCTTGATGTGAGGTGCAACTCTTTTTGATTTTGTTTTTTGTCCTCTTTACATTTTCAGACACTACAGATATTCAAAGGCAAGTTTAACTTATAAGGGTAAGGAGAGTATACAAAACTGAATTCTCCCTCTTATAGAAAATTTTGTTAAAGTCTCAAAGAACTGTCAATATAGCCATTTGCTGGAAGTCAGAACTGCTTTCACCTCTCAACAACTAAAAAGTTTGGTTTTTTCAATACAAACTCACATATTCATTCAGATAATCTACAAAATATGTGAATTTATTCATGTGTAAATCATACCTGCATACAAACAAATACCTACTGTATTTTGAAGAACACACTTTACAGAAGCACTTAAATATTGCATGCAAATTCAGTCAAATAAACAATTTATACAGTTTTTTTTCCAAAACCCCAAAATCACACTCCTTTCTGAAATATGCATACAATAGACACGCAGAGACCTACAATCAGACATTATGGAAGCATAGTATACGTAGTGTCTTGCCACCATGTACAAGTTACACACTAAAATGGCCACAGGCTACTGTCATCCTCCTTAAGATTGAACTTTCTCAAGTTTTGACATAAACAAGTTACATATGAAAAAGAGACATCAGATAATGTGAAATACAAAACTTGAGAAACATGAAAGGAAAAAATGCTGGTCTTCGTATCAAGTAGTGATCAGTATGAAGTATTTTCACACTTTTTCTCCACAAATGCATTTAGTCTAACAAGTTGCAGGTTCATCTTCAAAATTTGATATTTCAGAATGATTTGGTTGGATTAAGACAACTTAAAGCTAAGCTAAGAATAATAACAGAACAGATTCTAGCCTAGCCTACCCTTGGCTACTGGATGACAGTAGCCTGTAGCCATTTTGGTATGCGAAACTCAAACACCCTGATACGAACTTTCTGTGACATGATCCTCTGCTTTTGATACATAGGATTTCTATGGACATACCCGATGGACTGTGATTGCAAGGCCTTGGATGGCCCTAAATATCTGTACTGGGAACAGACTGATGTAGCCTTCTTTGTATTTCTGTTTAGCAAATGTGAGCCTCTGTCCACACTTCGTGAAGTAAGAATGGGGAGTTCTTTGGTCTGGCTCACAGAACTGTGGAGATGAAAGGATTTAAAAGCATTACAAGTAACATAAGTAAAATCCTTTCAAACAGTTTGTTTGGTGTCTTTACAGGTATAAATGGTGATAATCAAACTTAGAAAATGCAGAAACAATTGTTGAAAATACATAGCGATAAAGAAAATCTGACCTAGTCTGTTTAGATGGAGTCACACTCACTCAATGTTTTATTTCAGCAATTCCATGAATGTAAGAGAGTTAACTCAGAGAAAGAAGGATACTGAAAAAAACTTACAGAGGCATTTCATAAGGGCCCTATGAGAAAGTGAACGAGATTTCAGTCCATGTCCTTCAAATCCTGTAGCAATTCTTCATTCCTAACTTAAGATATCTCACTTTAAAGATTGGTTACTTTTGTCACAAAATACCTCCAGTTCTCCTTAAGGTCATCATGTAATGTGAGGGGGGCACATTGCTTCAGGATCTCTTTGTTATTCTTGACAGTATAATGTCCTGTTTGTCCTTGACATTTGATAATGTTGGAATCGTTTGATATCTTTCTATGTTGATCTTGCATAAAACTATGTCATATGTACAGCAGAGTGATAGCGAATTTAACAAAGATATTAAATATTCAGACTGCAGTGTCAACATCATGCAGTACAGAAATATAACAGTACAAGTACTGTATGTCTAATGAATGTGCTGCAATGATATCACAAATTTACCTTAATCCACGGTACCTCTTGAAAAAAATTACATTTCTTTGAAAATTAACATTTTGTAATGCAACTAGCTATTGAGTAGGTATTTCTGTCTGAAGAAAAAAAACTGCTTTGTTTTAAAGCTTTGAATTTAGTCCCTGGCAAATGTCTTCAAAACATTGTAGGTAGTACAAATCTTAGGAGTTAAGAATGAGACAAAAATTATTTTCCGTCATAAGAAGGTCGTAAGACTGATCAGCATCATAAAGACCTTGAAAACATCTGTTACTGAAAATTTCCATGATATTACACGAATTTTTCTGACCAGTTAAATATTAAAGTAACAACACACAAGGTTTGTGGCATTTTCACAATGTACTCAACATCACCCAGGCGAGGGCCAATGCTACTGTAGTAAATTGCTGTAATATGATTTGTTAACCAAGCGGCATAATGGAACTTCTCACAAATTAGTACAAGTGCAAACTAACACTATCTAAACTAATGTGACATGATATAAATTATTCAGAATGAAAAGATGTATAAACTGGTTGAGCATGAAAAGAAATGCTTGTATGTGAGAAAAGAAACAGTGGCTTAAATCTTGATATATGAATCCTGTTTTTGTGTTAACAGAAATATAATTTGGACAAAAATTCCTTTTCCACCTCACATGCAGACTTCATTTCTGAAAGTCAATTCTCCCTGATCACAGTTTAAGCATTTTGATTCAATATCCAGATATAACAATAAACATTAAAGCCCACCCACCCACAAAGTCTCCCCCTCCTTGCCCAAGTGCATTATAAATGTTGTAGTTAAATGTATATTGCCAGTAGGGCATGGTCCTCCATTCATTTTTTTTTTTATTTTGTTTATTTATTATTTATTTTTTTTTTTTGTTCCTGAAGGAAAAACTTTAAAGTAACATTACTTGATTGCAACTGTTGTAAGTGACTTTGGTATCAGGGTCAGGAATTCTGGTTCATATTTCTGTACCTCTACCAGTAGTATACACAGTACATGAAGCCAATTACACTTTTAATACTTCCTGAAGGTTGCTTATGCATAGTTTGCTGAAGGAGAAAGACAAGGAACTGAAGGGGGGGGGGAGCTTCCAGGAAGGGGGTGGGCAAAGCATTTTTGAGGGGGAGATATACTACAATACATTAAGGTATTAGCAACTTTTTCCAGGGGCAAATTCTTTCCAAGGGGGTCTTCCCCTGCCCCTTCCCCCTCCTGTTACAGGCTTGGTTTGCTGTTTTGGTCTCTTGCTGTTTTATAACAAGTAGTAAGCCTTCAATGATTCATGCTCAGTTATTATGTGATACTGTAGGCAAATATCACTTGTCAGTGAATAGCAAAACAGCAATACAGTTCTACTTCGAGCATAAAAGCACTACAGTACCTCGGAGGTGTACCAAGCTTGGAGGTAATTTTGGCTACAGTACCACAAAACTTTGATTGCACATATTTTGTACAGCTTTATCACATTCTTTCCAGTACCATACAGCTTTCAAAGGATGCAGTGCAAACTGTCTTTTTTTTATTTTATTGACAAGTTCCTACCTAAAATGCTTTTAAGATATCTTTGTAGTGAATATCCCTGTGTGAAATGATTTTAATTATACAACTGTAATGTAATGATGACCTTGAATAATATAAGATATTACACACATTTTTCTGATGTGATTATTGTGATGTTTAGGAAATTAATTCTAAGTGCATAATGTAAGTAATGTTTCAAAGGTACAATAAACAAAATGAAAACTTTGTAAAATGTATCTTAATTTATGTGCAATGTTAAAAAAGATGGATGAAATGAAACAAAGTAGCAATTGTGGTAGTAGACAATACTCAGGTAACTTACTGAAAACTCCATGGTATGCTATGAGAGGGTCTAAAGAAAAAGTCACATGTTGTCTTTTCAAGGTTCAGTTAAAGACATACATACTTCTAAAATTAAATGACAACTTCTCAGGCTATGCTCCCTTACTATACAACTAGAAAACAACAAGCTTGCCTAAGCAGAAATATGCATTTAAAATACCGACCATCTTAAAGGCACTCTCATCAACTTAAATGCATTTTAGTTTTATGAAACCAGCTCCACAATTGGTGACTGTTCTTTGACAAAAATTCAAATGATACCCTTCAAATACTTGTACAAGCCATTCTAATTGGTAAACAATCCTTGCAGATCACACACAATAGTATACAAAGCAGAATATGAACTCAGCAAACTACTGACTTATGTGAGGGCTGAAGTCAGTCGTTTTTCCAAGAAAAAGAAAGCTAAATTGGAGGGGCTTCAGGCTTATCTAGTTGGTAGAATTTTAACTGTAAAAGGTGAAGAAATTGGGCCAATGGGTCTCTCATCATTACTGAAATGAAACTAACATTTCAAATGCTCATATGCTGCCAGGTGGAAATGAATGCAAATTGCAAAATTCACATTTTATACTCTATCAACTAACCGATGCAATTTCACACCATTTAATTCTAATTACACTTAACTTCAGTTACAATAGTAGTTGCATGTCCTTTTCTGGTATGTGAGTGTTTTCCTTAATATGATCACCAATTTCTGTTGTAACATTTTTTGTCTACTGTAGGACTGTATGACAAGCATGATGAATATTCAAAACCTTACCCTACAGAGCCAGATCTTGATGGACTTCTTTTCTGCAAAAAGATATTAAAATTATCAGAGCTGAAAGTAGTTTTAAGTTATTTAACTATGTACACACAGTATATATTCTTATCAGAACATTTCAATTTTATCAACACAGGTTTGCCAATGGGAATGGGAAAAGATGTACATGTCATAAAAGCCAACTTAATTGAGCTGACATGTGAATAAAAAAACGTTAGTTTACTTTATTTGTGGATGAATCTGACAAACTTGCAGACCTGTACCTATGGTACCTTACAATAATACTTATAACTGCACATTTACTGCATTTAGTACTCTTATTCCATTAAATATGAAGGGTTAAGGCATAAACAGTTTTAATACATTTGAGGGGAACTTTCTCTAATTGCATTCTGGTGAAATTTGCAATGAACTTGATGTGTGGTTCTCGAGATATCAGATCATGAAGTTGTCACATTTTCACCACAAAGTGAACTTGAAGTAAACACATGATGTGACATCATAACCTCACATTAATCAGCTCTCTTTTGTGTTTCTTTAATCTTTACAACCAATTTTCTCCTCCATGATCTCACATTATCATAACTTCAATGCTTGAGAAGCAACTTTACAAACTTCAAATTCCCCATATAGGCGGTGGGCCAATGGTCTAAAAGTGCTCTATTTCTTGACTTCCGTAGTCCCCCCTAGGGAAGTACTTAAAAATGACCTAGATACATTGGGAACGATGTCCTATGACATATTTTACATGTTCCCACTTTTCAAAGTTGCACATTTATGAGTAATCACGGGAAATATGCTATTTTGGTTGCTAGGGAAATATTTCCCTAGCAACGGTAGCTTATGAGCAGAATAAACACAAAATCCAAACTTCTAATGATGGAAAAACAGAAAAAATATCACTTTCTTTTCAAAAGAAGTCTCATTTGCATATATTCCTTTGATTTATAATGAAAAACACATTTTGGGTTGCTAAGGAACATTTTCCCTAGCAACAGTACTCAGAAAGCAGAATAAACACAAAATCTAAACTTCCAACTATGAAAATACAGAAAAAATGTCATTTCCCTTCCAAAAACTAAAACAATTCATTCACATGTTTGAAATTAGCATCAAAAATAGACTTTTTTGGTTGCTAAGGAACATTTTCCCTAGCAACAGTAGTCAAAAAGCAGAATGAACACAAAATCTAAAATTCCAATTATGAAAATACAAAAGAAATGTCATTTCCCTCACAACATGAAAACAATTTATGTACAATATTTGAAATTATCATGAAAATTCACTATTTTGGTTGTTAGGGAAAATTTTCCCTAGCAACAGAAGTCAAAAAGTAGAATAAATACAAAATCCAAACTTCCAATTGTGAAAATGCAGAAGAAATATCATTCACCTTAAAAAATAAAAACAATTTATCCACACTTTTTGAAATAATCACGAAAAATACACCTTGGTTGGAAACCTTGGAAAATTTCCCTAGCAATGGCAGCCTAAGCCCTGGGAAATGAACACAAGATGCAAAATCCCAATTGTAGGTGTGAACGATAAATTTCTCCACCTTCAAGTTTCCAGAGAAATCAAGAGAAAACACCTCAAATGACAAGTCTCAATGACATTACACTGCTTGGTTGCTAAGGATAACTTTACCTAGCAAAGAAAGTGTAAGCACAGAATAAAGACAAAGTGAAGGCTTCAAGTTATGCGAATAGGTATTTCAGGGAATAAAGAAAACAATTTCTGTGACTTTTTGGAGAAATCTGCCAAAATGGTGAGGATTCAGAGAATGGTTGGTTGGCATAATTTTCCATAGCAACTGAAGTTACAATACTTACAGGATAAAAACAAATTGTAACTGATGTTAACAAATAATTTTAGTTCACTGAAATTTGAAAATATCAACATCTCTTATAATCAGGTTGAATATGAGATGCACTACACAAATGATGGTAGGAACATGCAAATTTAACCAATAATCACTTAACAACATTGTTCTACATCATTTATCTACTAGCCTTTCAGCAGCCCCTTTTATATACTTCTTAAAGTAAATGATGAAGCTTTAAAAACCTTCAGACAATCCCATTGAACCTTGGTTGTAACCTTCCATTTCCATATGTACATTAAGTGTAGAATATGCTACTCCCCCCCCCCCCCCTCCTCCCAAACACATTCTCTCAATCAATAACTGTCTTATTCTACTCTACTTTCTTCAGAGGCTGCCTAGTTCCATCCTCATACTGACCCTACCTAAAACATAAACCTTAACAAGCAGAGCTTCAAGCTGAATTGATAGGTAAGGTCACCAAGGATTATTACATTTCACCATCACCATGCCTATAAAATTGGTTAAGTAGTGTCTGGATTTATTCAGTATTCCTACAGATATCCAGCCTCAACTCCACCTACCCTTTACTCATAAAAGAACTGCCCATACAATTAATAACTTACATACATAACAAACTGTAATGTTCACGACCATGTGTATTTTAAAAAAGGATTATATAACAATCACATGTTGACTGTTGCCTCATATTTTCCAGTCCAGCAAGTTTTCCTGAAAGATGCTCTCCTATACTGTACAAACTGCAGGTTTTTTCATTGATACAGTATATGAGTACCTGTGAGTGCCATTTCTACAGAGTAGTTGGTGGATTCTAGGAGTACACCATGACCATCGAAACATACTACAGTACCAGTCTTGAGAGGGTTTTCATTGTTTTTCACTGCTTAATATTTCACCAATTGAAAGCATCTCATCTTCACATCATCTACAGAAGTATATGACTATATCATGGCATCTTTGAGTCCCTAGGGTCCCCAATATATGAAGGCAAATGGTCCCTCTTCAAATCTCAAAGTGGATGGGTACAAAAGGATGAAATACAGTATAAATAGATCATGACCGAGCCCTCCTTCTTACATACTCAAGTGGTTGCTCACTTGCTACACTAGGCATTTCACTCCCAGCAGGTGTTTCGGCTTCTGAAGCTGCAATTAACAAAAATTGTCAAAGGTCAATCTCCAAACTACAGTTACTTGCAGCCAAGACTTGTTTTTGACATTTTATGAACACTGGTTCTGAATATCAACATCAAAAAAAAAAAAAAAAAAAATCTGCAGAGCATTGTTACAATCATATGGATATGACAAATGAAAGGGAAGGGGAGGGGCACTGTGCACTGAAAGTTTTCAAAACTCCCAGAATGCAGAGATTTGGGGCAAAAGAAACTGTGCCCTCCTCCCAAACCAAATGGGCCCATAAGCTTATGATTAAAATTTATCTGACTCTTAATTTACCACATTTCTCGAAACTGCAAAAGTTAAAGGAACACCCATTTGAATTGGTATCTGTCAGACGGCAGCTGCTTAACCCCCCTTCATAAAATTTTGCTGACAATGCTACTATCTTCAGTTGTTTATAGATGCATGGAAACAGACTATCAGTCAAAGGCTAGTCTGTATAATCTGCTCTTTACTTTGCAAACGGTAGCCTATATATGCCTATGAATCCATGTAATACATCAGTATAACCTGCAAGGAAAACTTGCCATCACTGATCAATGTTTACTTTGACCAGCCTTTTATGTCTCAGTGAAAGACATTAACAAACATGCAGCATTGAATTAGAAGTGGGTCTTTCAGAAAGCCCAGTCTTTGTGCACTTTAAAGTGCAATGTTTTACACACTTACAGTAATCACATTTCCACAGAGTTACCAGGCTTGGGAGTTACTGTAATTACTGGGTCTGCCTAAGGCAAATTATAGCCTGAAGGTAGCCCATCCTCAGCCTACACAATAGCATTGCATTATCATGCAATTCAAATATTACTTCACTGAACGTGACCATAGAAACCCTCTAGTCACTCCCTAGAAATGGAGTGTATAGTATGGGAACGTAATGCTGGGCCCTGTTCAAGGGCTAGATATTACATGCACCACCTTGACCAATGATAGCTTTACTTCAACAACTTGAAAAATAAAAATGGAGTAATGAAAAATGAAGCTATAAAATCTGCATCTTCCAAGACATTTAGCAGTACAGCTCTCAGACTGGGCTGTGCATTAGATGTTACATGGATGTCACAAGGCACAAGCCTAGGTATAGGGCCTGGGAAGCTCAGCAACTAGCTATGATGGCAATGTTCTTTCAGACTAGCTTAGCACCGCCTATCCTTAAGCAGTTAAAATTGTATATTTCATCTTACATTTAAAAACAAACAATTACAGAATACCCCATGAGATACAGCGGTTTTTTTCACTGGCTGCATGCACAGTCACTGCACATCCCTGTAGCCCCTATGAGACAGAATTTCAGTTATGACTGCATACCTATGCAGTCTCTATAAAACAACCATAATTCTGTATATCTTTGAGCCTCTCAAAGAAAAGTTAACCTTCATAGGCTACACATAGGATGCTGCCTCAAATTTTTCATGGTGTTTCCCTGTAGCTTCCCAAATATACCACAGTAAGCCTGTGACTGTGAGAGAAACTGAACATTTGCTGAGTGCCTCACAAAAACAAAGTGTCTTTTGACTGCATATCCTCGTATAGTGGTATGGGAATCTAGTCAGAAACATCTATGCGAGTCATTTTCCAATAACAATTTTGCCTTGAATCTGTCACGTTACCTTTTCCCAAACAGAGTTTCATATGCGGGGTATTCTGCAATTAGCCTGCTCCCATTTAAATACACTGAGAAAGTCACTTAACTGAACAGGATATGTCTCTGCCTTCCTCTCCACTGCCCTCTGACCGTTATACTTTATAGTGAAGAGTGTATCGCACTCACTGTATACTGTAGGCTGTAATAAACAGACCATGTTCTAGCAATAGATGTAACGTTACGTACTGGTTTAGCGAAATGACTGGCGAACATGACAATTGCTGCATCATGTTCTTAGTTGCTACGGTCTCACTGCAGGTCAGATCCTTTCAAACAGAAATCCGGTACTCGACTTTTTCCAGCAGGCTAGGAAATGGGCACAGTTAACCCCAAAAGTAAGCTCCAAGCATCCCATTTTTAAAGTTTTTACGTACAGAATCTTGCGAACTAAGAGAGTGTTATTGCGGGTGTATGTACATAATTCCGTAATATTTACATTCCATCAAGGTCATGTGGTACTCTAATTGATATGCTATTGGTTGCTGACACGAAGTCTTGCGCAATCTTACGGCACGTTCGTGAACAGCTATGTTTAAAAATTTTGGCTCATATTTCATTTAATATCTACAAAATGTGCAACTTTTGCACGTGGGAACATGTAATTTCACCTTAGTTATATATTTTTACGATTTTTGAGCTATTTTCCAAGTACTTCCCTGAGAGGGATCACGAAACAAGCGAATTTGGGGCTTCGGCCCACCGTCTAATAGACCCTTTTCCAAATACTACTTACAAAGGATTGTGGGATAGTTCTGATATCATTTATGTCAATGGCATTTTACTGTGGGAAGAAATAGGCACATAACACTCTATCCCAAAATCCTCTGTATTTGTTATTTGGAATCCAAAACTTTCCCACAATCCTTTGTAACTGCTATTTGGAAAAGGGTCTATGGGAGGCTCATATCCCTTTTATCTCCAAGTACAAACAACAGACTGAAAACTAAGAAAAACCAGAATGCAAAAATGCATTGAGGTTTCGATGATATACTGTATGTTCTATTCCAAATAAAGCCATGATGTCCCATATCTTTCAGTCAATGGTCAAATGCTATCTTAACATGTTGGAAAAATACAGTTTCGAATTCCTATTTAGTCTTGGGAATTCTTGGGAAATTTGCGTTTTGACCTCTGGTGACCCCAGATGATGATCTTGGGAATTCTTTGGAAATTTTGCTCTTTGACCTCTGGTGAACCCATGTAATATTCTTGGGAATTCTCGGGAAATTTTGCTTTTTTTACCTCTGGTGACCCCAAATGACCTTTGACCTCCACCAAAAACAATAGGGTCCATCTTTTCACCATAACACATCCACATACTATGTATAAAATCTATCCAAGCTTTCTCCCTTGAGATATTGTGTTAACAAGGTTTTAAGTGTTTGACCCCTGGTGACCCTAGATGACCTTTCAACTCCACCAAAAACAATGGGGTACATCTTCTCACTATAACACATCAATTTACCATGTATGAAATCTATTCAAGCTTCCTACCTGGAGATATCATCTTGAAAAGGTTTTCAGACATTGATCTCTGGTGACCCCAGATGACCTCTGACCTCCACCAAAGACGATAGGATTCATCTTCTCACTATAATGCACATACTAAGTATGGAATCTATCCAAGCTTCCTACCTGGAGATATTGTGTTAACAAGATTTTCAGAGTTTAATCCCCAGTGACCCCAAATGAACTTTGACCTCCACCAAAAATGATAGGATTCTTCCTCTTACTATAACGCATCTATATACAAAGTATGAAACTTCTTCAAGTTTCCTAGTTTGAGATATGGTGTTAATCAGGTTTTCAGGGTTTCACCCCCGGTGACCCCAGATGACATTTGAACCCCATCAAAAATAATAGGGTTCTTTCTCTAACTATAAGGCATCTACATACAAAGTATGAAATTTATCCAAGCTTCCTACCTGGAGATATCAGGTTAACAAGGTTTTCAGGGTTTGACCCCCGGTGACCCCAGGTGACCTTCGACCCCCACCAAAAACAATAGGGTTCTTCCTCTTAGTATGGGGCATCTATGTACCAAGTTTGAGAACTGTCAGAGCTTCCCTTGAGATATCGTGTTAACGAAGTTTTCAGGATTTGACCCCGGCGACCCCAGATGACCTTTCGCCTCCACCAAAAATGATAGGGTTCTTCCTCATACCCTAAAGCATCTACATACAAAGTATGAAATTCATCCAAGCTTCCTACCTCAAGATATTGTGTTAACAAGGTTTTCAGAGTTTGACCCCTGGTGACCCCAGGTCACCTTTGACCCCCACCAAAAACAATAGGGCTCTTCCTCTTAATATGGGGCATTTATGTACCAAGTTTGAGAACTGTCACAGTTTCTCTTCTTGAGATATCGTGTTAACGAAGTAACTTAATTTGCTGATGATATCATGAGAAGTACATATCTGAGCTGAATAAAAATGTCATCAGAATACTTACAGGTAGATGTTCTTTCTCTTTCACCTAAAAAAATAAATTTTTTGCTTAAACCATTCCTTTAAGTTCCTTCTTTCCAACATCTTCAGCAGCACACTACAGCTTCACTGCTGTGTTTATTCGCTGCCTTGACTGCCTGATGTCATCATCCTAACAGTTCTACAAGGTTTGTGTATAGACAGTATCATCATCATTCATAGGCTTTTACCTCTGAGGTATAATCTTTTATGTATCACTAGACTGTTTACACTTGTATCTTCTTTAAGTGCCAGAAGTGTTTGACCAACACTGTCCAATCAATACCAGCCACTGCAGACAGGCTTGTGTGCAAAAGGACAATAAGATGAGCAGTGGTACCATTTACATGCTAATACACGTCCACAGCTAGGTGTTTGGCAAAGAAAAGACCCAGACAACTTACAAACAATTAGTTTGTAAAGATTCAGCTTGAAATCAATAAGGGAATTACTTGACAAGGCTAACCCTTTGTAAACAGACAGGTAACTGGATGATTATCAAAAGAGAATGGATTACAAGGTATTTCACACGTTTTCACTGGGACAATATGTTGTGATGCATGTTACTCTTTGTGCTTGTGTTCACTTCTTTCTATGTAAAGATTGGGTGACTTTGTTATCAGTAACACTAGATGATAAAACTACAATGACTGTTAAATTAAATACTTTTGCAAAGAAGACTGATTTAGTTTGCACTCAAAGAAAACAATGAAACCATTTGAAACATCCTGGCTTGTGTTTTGTGGGAAAACCATGACTTAGCCATGTCTACAAAAAGCTCAGATGGCAGTGTGGTAAATGTATGCTGCTTTGCACCAATATGTTTCAAAAGTGCATGGGTTAGATTCCCCCTCAAGATCCAAAGGGTTTCATCATTGCAATGCTGCATCCATCCCCCTTGACTCACTCTAAAAATTAGTCATTAAGCTGCTGATTAATTGCACCTGACTGAAGCACCTTTGGGCAGATCAGTCAATTGGTCTGTCAGTCTGTAAAGCCTTAGGAATAATGTCATAGGAATTATGAAGATAATGGAACAGACTAATTACCTAAAAGGACTCTTGCCTCACCCCAAACATATTTAGGCATATCCCCATATCTGTGTTAACAATTGGTGACTTCCTTTTCATTGACATATTCAAGTAACAGCATCACTCCAACTGGTTAATGATGACTTCAGATAGTAGCCTCTACCCATCACATAGCAAATGGTCACATGCAGTTAGTACTGTGAGGACATGGCCTTGGGCAATTAACTCAGCAAAAACTACACCGTAGCTTTGAGAGTGCAGTGCATTTTGGCAAGTGATTTTAAAATTGAAGAAAGGGCTAAAAGTAAATTTAGAAAGGAAAATTTTACTATCTGAGGCAAGATTTGTTGCCCTGTAAGCTATCATGTGTTTTGCAAAAGGTTTCATGTCACTCACATGACAAGTCAACTTGCTATACTGGCAGTATCAGCCAAAAAGAATGTGCATACTACCACTTCCAAAATTAACAACCAAATAAGTTCCACAGATCCAATGCATTGTGACAGGAGGTGAAATGATAACTGTGTTTTATAAAATGATCTAAATCCTACAAATGTGTACTGTACACCCACTCCACTGCAACAGTGCATAATGACCTCCAGTAAACCATGGCACTGCAGTTTCAGTTCATTAAAACCTGCTTTGTCATTGTAACAGTTGTACAACTATTGTTTTCAAAGTTCCTGAGAAACATAATACTGAATACAACACAATCAAATCACATTTACCTATTTTAACTCAACCAACAGCTGTTAAGAAATTACAACAAAAGATTGGCAGAGATTTAACTATGGCTAGAAACTTAGAAGGGCACTTATTGTATTTAAATTAACAATTTTCTTTCAGTCCCCTTCTCTCATTAAATAACTGCCACAAACAAGCTTCAGTAAGCTAGTTACTGGGAATGTGTAATGTGACAAATGTTCTTTTTGTGATACAGAAACAGAAAGCTGGAACATCTCTTCTGGGATTGTTGTATTAATTCCACTTTCACTCTTGATGAAGTGCTTCATTTTTCAAAGGAAACAAGTATTTCTTAATGAGGATGGTGTACAGTATTCTTTGGATTTGGAAAAGGTTCTATACACCCCTTCAATTATTTCATTTCAAAAATGAATTTATCAATGTAAAAGACAGAGCAAGATATCAACAACTGAAACATTTTTCAGAAATGTTAAGTTTGCAATGAAGATTGAAAAGTAAAATGTAAAATCAGCAAAAAATGGTTAAGAATGAAAAATTTGGTGTCATTTGCAGAATGACTATGCTTTCAGTATGTGATAAAGTGTATTTTATGACACTAATCAAGATATAATTACATGAAAAAATATATTTATATCCACATGAAAACAACTGTTGATCAAAGCAGGAAGTGATGAAATCTGTTTCTCTTGTATTATTGTGTAAACCGAATATAGGTGCAATTAATCAAGTATTCACCAAAGAAGTATGACGTCATTTAGAGAATTGAAATAAGTTATGTACGGGTCTATTTAATGAACATACATACAGCACTCCAAGTTTATTCTTGGCATATTAAAATCATTCTGCTTTCATGTGACAACCTCTTTTGCATCAGGTGATTCACATCATACATGTACCTATTTAGTGAAAAAATGCAGGGTGCTTTTCTGACTGGGAGGGGGAAAGAAGGGGGAAGGAGGGGGAAGGAGGGGGAAGGAGGGGAAGAAGGGGGAAGGAGGGGGAAGGAGGGGGAAGGAGGGGGGAGAAGGGGGAGACTATGAATATTTAAATCCAGGGTATAAACTTGATCTACTGTAATTAATTTAACCTTCTTAAGCACTTACACAAGAAATAGATTATACAGCAGGAACAAAAAAGTTTGGCCATGAAATCTTTTCATTGTAAACAATTTGAAGAACCAGGACTTTGCAACCTTGCTGCCATTGAGGTACCTATGGTCAAAATCTTACATGTATAATGTATTCTAGGTGAAACGTTTACAGTACTGTACATTATCTGAAGCAGTTATAAATATGAACACCCTGGCTGACCTCCCTGCCAATGGATGGCCCATATGTTACAATATATTTAAGCCCCTACCCAAATGTTATGCACTTATCAATTGAATGACGCACCCCACTACCCCCGGACATGGTCAGTCATTGTCCACAACTTCATTGACAAAACGTGTACAGTACATTGATGCACCCCTCAGTCACTTTTGTGATGAACAATTTGTGTGAAATGACACACCCCTCAGTCACCAAATTGATGAACAGTTTGCGATTTTGACCGACATGTGCGTCACTAAACTGACTGACAAAAGTAAGCAAGTATATGAGGAGCAATGCTGAAGGTTGTCATCTTTGAACAATTGATAACAAATGACCCACAATGACTCCACCCTTAGTCAGTAAAGTGACTGACATCTGAGGTAAAATGACTCACCCCTTTGTCACTCTAGTGGAGGACAATACTGGTACAATGACGGACATGTGAGTCACACTGTCACTGGTCAATGACCCACATTTGACTGACCATGCCTGGGGGTAGTGGGGTGTGTCATTCAATTGATAAGTGCATTACAATATATAAGCCCCTACCGTAATAGCATTTTTCTTGGAAATCCTTGGTAGTATCCCATGCTGTTTGACCATTGGATGGGTCATAGGCCTTGGAAGGGATTCAAGGCTCTCTGATTCCAACTGGCAATGACTCTGCTGGGGGTAGAAAGCTGTATGAAGGCGGACACTGTGGTGGTGTGGATAAAAATCCAGCTTCAAATTCCCAAGGCTGGGCTCAACCACTTTGTGAAATATCTGCTGTGTTGGCCCTTGAAAGAAAGTAAAATTTTAAGATTTTGGGTGCTGTTATGGGCACAAAGTAAAATGAAGGGAAATGACTTGTCAATTGTACAGTAGTAGAGAAGTTAATTGTACAGTAGTAGAGAATGATGTTAATTCTTTTATGATGAATACTAAACTATTAAACATACCTTACTGGAAAATCATAACATGAATCCACAATGATCAACATGAGTGTTGCAAATAACAGCTACTAAGCTGTGCGCTGCATGCAGTAGCACAGTAAACTGGTAAGCATACATTCAAGAGTTTGCAACCTCAGTACCTGTACTATTTAGATTACAGAACAGATTAGAGCTGGTACAGTATTTCTAAAAACTTCTGGCAGTGAGGTGTAGATGTTTCCAACTGAGTGATGGATCTATTTTAATCAATTTCTGCCACAAGTTTTCCAGTGCATAGTCTGCATGGGATTTTTCTCACGGAACAGATTTCTAATGCAAAATTTTGGCACGCTTCATGCCCATTCATCACGGTTCGAACATTGTATCTCATGAACATAGGGTAATAATATTCAGACCAATACGCTCTCCCGAAAAACAGAAGTAGATCTCTCCAACCTATGTATGGACCTCGCATCAACATATGATCAGACCGAAAATTTGCCAAAAACAGTACCATTTTGCACCTAAGATACCTTTAGCTAACAAAAAGTATCTCAAAGGGGAGGGACCCCAGGATAGCACCTGCATGAATGCACAAAGGCAGGATCTGCAGCAGGTGCAACCTATGGCAGGTATTCACAATTTACACTCTGTGGGGCTCTCTGGGGTGGCACTACAACATAATCTGTCGTGCTCCCCCATCACCAACTCCTGGTGGCGCTACTGATTGATAGGCTTGTACAGTAGTGGCTAGTTCATAGCTGCTGACGCCATTGCAGGAGTTGCGACTCCTCCAGACTCATGAATAATAGGGCTGCAGGTACCCGACTTTGAAAATATTGGAGTTGCCCAAGCCTTCAAAGGTTCCAGTCACCATGGTTTCCCAAGTGACATGGCAAATTTTCACAAGAAAGCTTTTGCAAATTGTGCTGTATAGTAGGGCTGCACCGAAACTTAGTTCAAGCCAGAACTATCCACCCAGGGCTCAACTTCCTCTTAAGTTCCAGTTTCTGCCAGAACTTTTTAAAAGTAACTGACCGCAACTTTTTACTTGTTCCAAGTCAGTTGCTTTCAAAGTTTGATTTAATTCAAAATGCAATTGAAAAACATGCAAGAAATGATTTTTTGCTCCAGACTTATTCCGTAGTGAACTGCTGTAACACCTTAAAATATCAAATAAATGAACAGCATGCAAGTAAGAGAGTGATAAAGCAATGAGCAAAAAAAGTGGTAGCAAAAGCCAATGATCATAATCATGAAAATGTTGCAAAACTTGCTTTACCTGAATACGTCATTAAGTGGCAAATTTAAACTGTTGTTGCCTTGTTTAATGGGTGATAAATCATGTAATTCTCACAGTAAGAGAGAACATACTATTTTCCTTGTCAGTCTTGCATATTCTTTGTAGTTCAGAGATGAGATAAAACTGCTCTCCTTGAGTGTTGCTTTGTTTATTGTGCATCAGTCATATTATCAATCATGTTCCAAATAATGAATAATCAAAGAATGATGGTAAAAATGAATAGAAGTTTACATACTGTCTCTAAGTTGAGGGTACTTTCATGGATACAGTTATTGTATAAAGCTGAAGTACATTGGCATACAACTGTATATCCAGATTTTCATAAACTTACAATGCGCTGTTTTGTTTTAAATAATATGACCAATTATTCCAAGTTTTTCCAGATGGAATGCAAGATAGCCAAAGGTTACAAACTGTCCCTAAATTTAGAAACTCCCGCCTCTCATTCAGGGTCAAAAAGAAAAGAGTCAGAAATATGCAAACAAAGTGTTATCCATCAGTGTGAGAAGATGACATTCATCATGTTTGCCTCAAGAGAATCCCACACAGGAAGTGAACACAAATCTAACTGACTCTGTGTTCAAGGGACAAAATAGTTGGGTTAGCATTGCAATTTGCAATTACAGGAATCCCAATTGGGGATCAATGTTTAAGCTTCACATTATTTTTTCATTCTCTGCCTTCACACGGGCATGTTTTAAGTGCTGATCTTAATAAACGGTAATCAAGATGGAGTTATACATTATCAGTCTGAACATTGATTAGCAAGTTTAGCTGATCAATTCGCTCACATTATTTTGCCCCTTGGTATTTCCTTCACATACTTTTCTTTTTTAAATTTTGCCTTGAACTACAGCCTGACTCTTTGAAGTTTGGACTCTTTGTAAGCAAACTAATCATAAGTACTGTATAACCCAGTCTGTTCCACAGTTCCTAAAGTTTACTGCAAAAATAGAATACATCCAAAATGCAAGTTCAGGCCAGACCTTTTTATAAGTTCTGGCCAGGTCCAGCTCCAGCTGGAAGTGAAAATTCAGTTCCGGTGCACCCCTAGTGTATACAGTAGAAAAAGGCCATCCTTGCAAGTATAACACAACTGAGTCATTTGGCTTGAACCAAATTACTGTAATATTACTGCTTTAGATCAGACAGCATTGGAACAAGTACAGAGTTTTCATAGCATGGAAAATAATCATATTGCACAATGGTATACATTTCATTCACCTCTAGAGTCAGTTACCAGCATCAAATTTTCTTACAAAATGCTGATAGTATTTTAATCAAAAGCCATTGGCTTCCAGGCTTACGATAGTCACTATATGACAGTATGAGAACTCGCACGCTGCAAAGTTCAAGAAGTTCCTAGCGGCAAGGAGCTGGTAATCCATCTCCCTGATTGTAGGAACAGCTTGTAATTTGTGGAGGCATTTGTATTTTGAAAAAAGCACAAGAATACAAAGGAGTAAAGTTACCATATTCAGATATTATGACACAGTTTGGTAACAAAGAATAGTTTCCTCGCGGAGCGGACTCTGTTCGGACCCTTTAAATTAAGACCTCCAAAACTGGGATGTGCCTGAACAAGGAATATGCTGTACAGAAATCGGCCGCCGGAAACTTGCGGCATTGTAGCACACAATATCTCAGTGTTTCCAGTCTTCCCGAAATTACCCGAAATTCGGGAAATCTGGGTACTTTTCGGGAAGGTGGATAATTTGGGGAAATTTTAGGGAAATCTGGAAATGGCGTATGGCTTGTTGAAATCCTGGATCAGCCATTAAAGTAGCATAAAAGAAGCGTTATTGAAAATATCAAGAAATACCAAGCCGATTTCAGGAAATTTTAGATACCATTTCAAGAAAAATGAATTTAGAGTGTGGAAGCACTGCAATATCTGCAGTGCCTTCAGTATGTAAACATTCTCGCTACGATCTCAAAATTCGAAACCAAAACATCCCATAACATACACAATAAAGGTCAGATGCTAATATTTTTATCATTATATTGCTCTTTTAGACGTAATTGAACATTCCAACCATAAATTTGTCAGAATGTTGCAGAGATGGCTTCAATTTTAATAGATTTGGACTCTAAATTTTTTGCTCCTGGTGGTCGTCGGTCGCGTCAAACAGAAGCTACGTACAAGTCATGTGACACAACTTCACGCGTGCTGAGAATAATATACCATATACCTGCTGCAGACTGTTACTTACATGTTTACGTAGTGCCCTAGTGAAACAACTGCAGATCGTTAGCGGAATAATACATTAAATGTCCTTTTTAAGGCGTCCTAAGTTGTGTTTTCAGCGAAATTGTGAAAGATTTTAACAATTTCTTCCTACCTTCCTTTTATATGATCAATTCTTTCTTGCAAAAGGGCACTGCAAGTTCCATAATGGGCACTGTCAATTGGGACACACATTTGGTGCTACTTTTTCTTTTGTCATAGTAACATTCTTCAACAGGGTGTGAATGGAAAATCCACGATATCTTTTGTATTTTATTGTTTGATGACGTCATAGAGCTCCAAAAGCTCATACGGCTGCATAAGCTTACGATACTGTCGTAAGCTAATAATACAATGTAATGCTGATAGTATTTAGATATTTTGATAGTATTTAGAAATTAAATTCAGCACTTATTGTTGGGTTTTCAATTACTTACAGCCAATTACTTAAGTTTGCATGGTCAACACCTGCCATGCCTGTACTTAGTACTACCATGCTATGTGTGTCCTTTGTTTTATTTGTTTTGTCTCATTGGAATATGTAATAATGACAAAAGTGGTTCAGTCGTCAGCGATAGGACGTTGAGGGAATTTCACTTTTTGAAATCCCGTCCTCCCATTGGATAGTTCCGCCTCTTGTTATGAGAGCGTAACTACGTCTTGACAATTATCCAATGTGAGAGCCGATGACTGAATGTGATCATGTGGAAACCAAATTTTAGCAGAGAAATGTTTCTTTTTTGAAGACAATTTTGGTCTAAATGAATCATCATAGGGCCTACTACTCAAGTGATTGGAATGAACAATTGGAACATTCATGTATATTGAAAAGAGGTAAAATGGAGAATAAGGCATAAAAATTGTGATTCAGTTAGGCGAAGTTGATACCGATAAGCCGTGAAGTGCCCTACCTTTCCATTATTATATATATAGTGTGTTGACTGTCGAATACCCACTTAAGAACCCTACCACTGCAAGCTTTTTGTACGATATGTTACGCTAGATGCGCACTCGATGGGCCCACACAGTTGACGGTCACCCCATCACAGAGGGACCGACTGCAGTGGTCAAGTGATTAGAGCATCCGACTTGCAGGTCTAGGGTTCAAATCCTGGCCAGGTCATACCAAAGACTTTAAAAATGGAACCTAGGACTGCCTTTGTGCTTGGTGCTCAGCATAAACAATGGAGTAGGGAAAACAAGCCAGTGAGCCACAACTGGAAAAAAGGCCGTGGTTGTCTCGACTTGAACCAATTGGTTGAAAACTGGGACGCTAAACCTCATCTAACCTAACCCATCATACAGGGTATTTACTATATAACGCTAGGACTGCCTGTGGCTTTAGCCAGGATGGTGAGCTCAGAAAGTCCAAACAGGTAATTAGTAGTGAAATTCGAGAAGGGGCTACAGCGATAGCACTGGGACAAATCTTTTAATTCTGTGAAATTCTTGCATTTACATATGAGGCAATGTAAAGATTCTGGGATTCCAAATGACTCCTAGACTGCTCTCTGGCTAAAGCCTTGAATTAAGACAGGGAGCTGCACTAGTCTAATGTTAGTAACAGGTCTAGGCTATTTATGCCGGGCGTACCATGAGTCGATCACTTAAGGAACATTGTGACCATAAAAATATTTAAACCATTTACAAAAATCAATAAAACTTTGCTGTAACATTTTGTTCTATGTTTTCCTCATTGTGCTATATTTTGGTCTTGTTAGGATTGTGTAATCCAAAGAAAATGAATTTTTAAATGTAGGTGGCAGTACATGCGGCAATGCTTATGAAGGAACCTTGAGTCAATCACTAAAAACAACAAGCAAATAAAATGCTATAAATAACCACATCAGGCTTCAAAGTGGTCCATCACAGAAATATAGGAGGTTTTATAGGAAGGATACTGATGAATATATAGGGTTTTATAGGATTTTTCCAGGAAAATATAGAGTAAATATAGGAATGTCATCATTTACTAGTGGTTCTAATTATCTTCAAAATTCCTCAAAGTTGTGGATAAGGAAAACATGGTACCTTAGAAAACTAATGAACTACTGTATACTGTTTAAATGATACAAATGTGATAAACAGTATTACAGGTGTGGGCCATGTGGCAGAAAAGGGTGGTTCTACCATCAACATGGAATTAAGAAAACCACCTAAATAGGCCTATTTTGGTGGAAGGGAAAGAGTAAATCCCTGAAGGTGGTGTATTTGCATATTTTGACCCCCAGAATAAAAGTATCCATAAATTTATTATTTGTGCATACCAAAAAGGCACCAAAATTTGCAATATCAGAAGGTGAGAACACAGAATGTGACCATGATGGTGCTTTGAATATGGGTAGTTAATGTGGACAATAAACTGTTGCTTTATGTCCTAAAGTACAAAGACAGAATTCACCTTAGCTCCAATAATAATGGGGTTAAGGGGAGGAAATTTTTTAATTTTTTGCTGCTTAAATAACAGGAAATGGTCTCTCAATACGACATTTTGCTATTAACTATACACTGTATTGCTAGTCAATCTTGATATAAAGTGTGACACATTGGTGATGATAGTCAGACCAAGATCACAGGCCTATGACAACTGTATGGTTGCTATGAATACCTTCCAACTCACTTTCCCAGTGGCATAGCCAGAACTTTCTTATGGGGGCCATGCAGTTTATTCTGTGATTACCAACATGGGGAGGAGTCTAAGGGGAGGGGGTGTCCCCCTCCCCTTTGAAAATTTTTTGAATGATTGCGTGTACTTACATGCAATCTGGTGCTCAATATGTTATCTTTTTGAAGTAAAATCTATTTTCAAAATCAGATTTTAGGTTACTAAATTAAAAGAAAAAAATCAGCATTAGAGAAGGAAAGTGGGCATGGCCCAATGGTCCCTCAACCTAAAAATACCACAATTATACTCACTTTAAATCTGTACAACTTGGCAGAACAGTGTAGTCCACATATGTCAAGATGCCTACAGTGTGCAAAACTGCCTGTGCATTAACATATAAATTAACATCTAAAATCTCAATTGAGGAAATTACATGACAAAATTAGGGAAAGGGCAACTTGGCAAGTGCCCCTACTAATTGTCACCAATGAAGGGCACTGCAGCACCAGACCCATACATGGATTAGATTTTCCACTTTGGTCTGTTGGACAAATTGATGTGGCATCCAGAGACCTACCACAGAGCTTCTAGTGGAGTTTAGGGGAAAACCTCCTTAGAGATCCGCACATTGTAAACTTGTAAACATTACAGTGAGATTCTTAACTTTCTCAAAGCATTAAGTTCTTATTCTTTAGGGGAAAATTTTAATTGTACAACACTTTGGACAATAAAATAATCTAATGGTTAACAAAGTTTGAGGAAAGATGGCAGATGACAGGGAAAATATTGGTATTTCAAACCATTGTACTACAATATTTTGAATGACGGAATCAGTTATATCGCAGACCAGCTATCTGTGCATACAAAGTATATGTAAGGGCTTTAAAATGTGGTAGAATGCATGATTAAAGCGGATGCCAGGCAAAAGGCTCTAATACACCCCTTACAATACCACTAAAATTCCACCAAAGAGATGAAATCATAAGAGTACTTAAAATCACAGGTGTGAGAGTGGAACATTTGGTAATGAAATAAGTGTTCATTAGTGCCCAATGCTGTTTCATATGAGAATATTTCTGAATCCTATAATTGGCCATTGTGTACTTCCATTTAATTAAGATACTTGGCATCTACACCCTGCTACCTGTCTGAATAAGCCACTCTGAGTCTACAAACTATCTTGGAAAAAGAATCCAGGGATGTAGCTAGCCAAATTTGAGTGCCGGGTAAAAGTCTGTTCTGGGGAAAGCACCTTACCCCACTCCATGGCATCTACCACATTTTTCAGCCATTTAATTTTCCTTTTTCCCTCATTTTACCTAGAGAGTAAATTTGGGGTTAGTTTTAGGACTAGGTTGGCAGATTTGTGGTGGGCGGGGAGACGTATGTTTGCCTGGAGTGCTGGGCGGAAATATCGAGTGCTGGGTGTGGCCGCCCAGCGCAGGTACATCCCTGAGAATCCATCTGAAATTTTCACCCCAAAACACCATATAAATGAAAAACATTTTTTTGACAAGATCAGAAAAATATAGGAGAATATACTAGGAAAATAAGCCTAAAATCATACAAATATAGACGAATCCGGAGAGCAAGTGATGGTCTGATTTCAGTCGGCCATACCTGGGGTCTATCACCTTTAATCTTTCAATTTCCTTGCTTACCTGTATGATGGATGGTTGGACATTAAATTGTATCTTGATTTGTTCAATTTCACTGAATATGTGGGTTTGAAATTCATGTAGAAAATAAATGAAGACGATTTAAGGCTGGTGGACCCCATTAATGGCTGCCTAAAGTCACTAAACACAAGCGCTGATCGGATTCGTCTATAGGATATATAGGATTTTTTTAAATTTATAGGAAATTATAGGAAATATAGGATCACTTTGGAGCCTGCCACATTTAAGAACAGATACACAAATAATAATAGAGAAAAATGTCCTTTCTAACAAATTTTTCAATCAGAGATTTATCAAAGACATTTTGGTCACCATTTTTTGTAATTCTTTCAAATTTCTAGTTCATACTTAGGCCTAGGCCTATGCCAAAACTTGAAAATTTGGCCATGATAAACATTTTTGCTTTGGACATCAAAAATAGCAAGGCAAATAATTGTTTAGGTATGCTGTTTGAAGAAAATGCAATGCAGGTCATGCTCTGGGACAAGAGTCACATCGAGCCTTCACGCTGTACTGGTTTTTAGAATGCAGTGATAGACTCATGATACTGATCGACTCATGATTACTTACTATAAGCCTACTGGTATCCCTACGGTCTTCTAACGTTAACTTAGGGTTAGGCCTAACTTAGGACTAGGTTTCTTTCCTCACCCCTTTTTTCAGTCTCGATGGCATTCATATCCGATACCACTTCTCGTCATTTTTCCGACGAAAATTTAATGGGTCATACTTCTCATCCTTCTCGTCATTTAGCCCTACTGCACGTACTGCATGAAGTGTCCTGCCCGTTTCTAATGGACCTTTAATCGGTTAACCAAACATTTCTTCTGGCTGTAAAGACCCTTTGATGTATCCCATCAAGGCTAGTGTGTATTGTGTTATTTTATAGGCAATGGCTGCAATGTGTATACTGTATATACACAATTTGAACAGTGCAGTGTGTGCACGCTATTTAGCCTAGCTAATAGTATTTCAATGTGTACAGTGTAACATAAATACAATGGTCGTATTGTTGAACAGGTGCACAGTGCCTAACCTACTCTGTACGCTTCAGCGGGTACATATTATTTACGTCGCTCTATTTCGTTGCTATGGGTTAGTCTACTTTTTAGGAAAGGGTGAGAAAAACAGACTTAAAATTTCATGATACAATGCTGAATGCATCAACATTCATGAGGCTATTCAATGAAAATGGAGATTACTACTTGTATACATATATTTTGTATATTGTAGTTTCAATAAACTTTGATATGGCTTAAGGATCTTTCTTCAAATAATACTACATATTCCCCCACTTTATTTATTAACGAGTCTTCAAACTTCGATAGAAACGGACCAAAGGTAAAGGGGATATTTGGCCACTCCAACTTGCATCTTTACAACACAAAAATATGCGTTGAAAACGGTATTTGTCTAGATTTGTCTAGTGGCGACTTGAGAAAAGGGTGTCAAATCTAACCCACTGAGCACAATCGTGTAAAATCTATCAGAGGTGTTCTAGCGACTATCCTAAAAGTGAAATCAAATTGGTTGGTTCTGATTTTTCAAGGTCAAAAAGTTCCACTTTCAAAGCTCCGCACAAATAAGTCTTACGACTTAGCCTTGTACAACGAAAAAGACGCGCGATTACCAGATGTCGGTGAAACACCTCTATAGCTATTTTCTTTTCTCAATGTCCGACCAGGGAGCTGGAAGACTGGTCCGACAAGGATTTGAAAGAGATGTCTTATGAAAAGATCGGGTTTTTTTTTCAGTTTGTTTAATCAGTTTTTATTCAACTTAGTTCACCCGTACACATCCCGGTGTGCAAATTAGGAGATCTCTTGTGAAGCTATCCTTTGCGTTTTGAGAAAACTTCCTCTTTATGGCTAAAGAGATGGTGCTATCCTGTTACGAATTGCTATCCAGGATGTTTACTTAAGCTTTTACAGGGGATGATGTCCTCAGCAAATGTGACGGAGAAATGCTACTATCTCGCACTGTGTTCTCTAATTTACCTTTTCCGAGTGTTCTGTAATGGTATTTTCTCTTAAAGACTTGGTGAAAGTACATTTCTAAGGATAGCTAACTCTTGAATGAGTCGAGAGCTAGATCTGCAGGTTCCCATATGCGGTAGGTGTAGCTAAGGGTATGGAGGAAAGATCCATGTGCTGACCATTCAGAAGAAAGGTGCCTGACTTCGTTCGTTCGGTTATTGTATATTAATATTAATGTTAATTCAATTGTCTGATCCAGATCCTGATATGTAATTTACCTTTTCCGAGTGTTCTGTAATGGTATTTTCTCTTAAAGACTTGGTGAAAGTACATTTCTAAGGATAGCTAACTCTTGAATGAGTCGAGAGCTAGATCTGCAGGTTCCCATATGCGGTAGGTGTAGCTAAGGGTATGGAGGAAAGATCCATGTGCTGACCATTCAGAAGAAAGGTGCCTGACTTCGTTCGTTCGGTTATTGTATATTAATATTAATGTTAATTCAATTGTCTGATCCAGATCCTGATATGTAGACAACAGCCAATCAGAAAATAGCACAGTTGCACATGAGGGGCGTGGGCTCGTAGCTGTTTGGTACTAGATCAAACCAATTTCAATACAACGGATAGTCGAAAAGGCTTCTTTCAAATTATGAAAGGATGATAATGATGTTAATTTATACGTGGTTGAAACTCTTAGGGCAAGTTTGTAGTGGGGCAAGTTTTAGGGTTGAGCACTGATTTTAAAAATTCCAACATCTCAGTATGTGAGCTAATTCCCCTTTTATGATGAAAGAAACGCACCTGAAGTTTCCCTTGCAGAGTGCATTTTGGTAGAAGTGAACTGTGTATTTGTAGCCTTTTGAAGTTTCAACATTCAATTGCGATGAAAATTGACTAATTTCAATAGCGGAATGGGCCTCAAAACCTGCTCAGGGCTTCTCCAAATCAACCGCTGTCCTTGATTGTAACTGTGTTACTTACCCGAGAAAGATATGTCAGCATTTTAATAGAAAAGGAGCCCCGCAATTCTTGGTGCACCATGCGCGCAAAGTGCCACTTTCCTCGAGTGGGGTCAGGGGCGCGCCAGGTTGGCGGGATGCAGGGGCGAAACTCCGGAAGATTTCGCAATATTACATACAATTTTAAGGTTAGAATTCCATAGAATTCTATTGACATACAATTTTAGAAATAAAAAATTGACCAAATGTAAGCTCTTTCAAGGAGATTCTATTTCATTTCAGATTTTGTGACATTCGATGTTAATGATGATTGGACTGAGCATTCTTTTATGTTCAGTGGGTTTGAAGGCGACTCCCTAATAGGGACCCAGCTGAGAACCCCCAGGATCCTGGCACATTTGCAAAATTCTGAGCATAAGAATGAAAAATTTAACTAATTAACTGGATGCATACTTACTAAGTGGACCACAATAATGATAACTTTACCATACCTCTTTTGGGCCAAGGTCGTACATAACACCCAGTCAATTCTGAGGATTCAGAGGGCTTTTGAGCAATAGTGTAGGTCTATACAAGATACCCCGCTGAGCGGACTCTGTTTGCTCAGCCGCTCTTTAAGGACTCCCACACATATGATACCTGTATGACTTAACACTCTGGTATAGGGTCCTCGATAAGCGAATTGGCTTTTTGACCCTCAAAAGTTAAACTAAACTTAATATGCAGTACAGTCTGCTACGTAAGTAATATATAAGGTTACTTGTCAGGGGACAAACAGTTTTGTTTTGTGGTGAAAACTATACCAACCGACAGGGGCGTAACCACGTTTTTGGTGTGTGTGTGTGTGGAGGAGGAGTCGACTCATCGTCCCCATTCTTGACCGGCGTCCTGGGGGAGAGTACAAGGGGAAGGGTCTATCCCTCCCCTTTTGAATTTTTTCGCTCCCTTGAAGGGCTTAGATGCAACATGGTGCTATATTTTGCTTTTTTTATACTAGGTCCCAGTGTTCTCCACAGGGTTTTTTTTTGAGGGGCGCAGGGGTGGCGCCAGGATTTGCTCGACGGGGGCCAGACTCTCCGACGTGGGGGTCAGCGACCCGAAGCCGAAAGCCCGATTCCTGGGGTTGGTGAGGGGCATTTGAAGAAAACCATACCATGCCATTGCAGGGCATATATTGCATAAAATTTGTATATAGTAGAGGAACATAGATTTACCGTTTTTTCCGGAATCTAAACTGTGAAATTGCAAAGCAATGGTTAAGCCTACACTAAAGAGAATCTGCACTTATTTAAAACTTATATACGTCAATTGTCCGGGCAGTTGGGCCCATAACTTACATTCCTCCTCGAGTCACTAGCAGCATCGCACGATAAACATAAGAGAACATTAACTAGGTTTACCAAAATGAGATGAAATTGTACTATATTTAACTATAAGTAACAAAACTGAGAGAGAGTGGGCAAAGCGTGCCGAAAATTGTGGATTTTATCACAGAAATGACCCTTTTGAAAGCCAAAATTAGTAAACCGACCATGGGTGGCGACAGGATTTTCCCGACAGCCCATTATGTCGAGGGGGTGCATGGTGAGAAGGGAATTTGAAGGAGCCTAACTGTCTCATGCCATTGCAGGGCATATTTTGCATAATGTCACTAAATATTTAAACAGCCGAGTTGCTCACTGATATTGTTCTTTTGAATCTGAATCGTGAAACTGCAAAGCACGCGAAGCGCGCGAAAATTTTTGGTAGGCTTACACAAGAAACATATGTAACCCAGTGGCGTAGCTAGATATTTTTTGTGGGGGCAGAAGCCAAACTTTTCCGACAGATTATTATCTGAGGACCTTTTTTTTTTCTTTTTCTTTTTTTTTGCTTTCCGGGCAATTTGAGACCGACTTTTGATTTTCACGTTGACATTTCGATGTGTAATTCTGCTTAAAAACATAGCAAGTGTTGTGAGTGTTTCAAATGAATTGTTTTTAAATATTTATTTCCAACAGAGGCCTTCGGAGGCTTTGTGGGGGGGGGGCGACCGCCCCCCTGTCCCCCCCCCCTCTAGCTACGCCACTGTTGTAACCATTAAGAACAAAAAGAAAGAAAGAAGAACTGTAGGTGGTTGTAGAACGTATCGGGGATAACATACACTGTGTCGAAACCACCTGGACCACCCTTATTATCAGTCCTTGTTATCAATAATTTCCTGTAGCAACTCCCGCAGAAGCACAGCAACAAAAGTTGAAAGCTGTTTACGTTTTCTCGTAAAAACCTGTTCTCAGGTAAAAGATTGGCTTAGTAATTGGCAAATAGGCTTTTGGGGGAATTGAAGTGTCTCGACGAAGAGCATGAATGCAGGTTTTGTCATGGTTACCTTATTTAATGAAAAATTGCGGCCCGCTTCGCCCGCATTCGTACGGTTTTCACTCCATCTCATGACCATTATTAAGGTTATAATACATGCAACTATTCTGATCATAACACTTCTTTGAAAAAACAGAGGTACATCTTCAACCTCTAGGCGCCTACGGGATCTTTCAATCTTTTTTAATTTGTAGCATGATGTGGAAGGTTGAAAGTAAGTATTTGCCGTTATATATTTTCAAAAGACTTTTACCGAGCGCTTCGCGCGCAGCCATTACCGGTATAGGTGGTGATTGTGAATACACTTACGACGAAAAGACATTCTGAAACGACCTTTTTCAGTCCTTAACCCCTTTTGCTTTTACCTACCAGGGAGGTCTATATCACCTCCCTGCACCCACACTCTCCCTCCCTTTTCCCTGTTCGTCTGGATTTTCGTTCAAACTTAGTAAAAATACGATAGTTGTAAAGTGCTCGGCATCATACTCTATAGTATCATTTGGATGTCAGGTAATAAGCATCATGTCAATGCCCCATTTCATCTAATTAATCCAGAGCTTTCAGGAGGCCCTATACCGGTGTCTGCTAGCCTTAGATACCCTTTTATAATGCACAATGAAGCAGAGGAAAATTTTTCATAATAGTCCAAGAATGTTTCTGTGGACTCCACGCACGTGTTTTTACGTAAAATTTTCCCCTGAACAGAAGAAATTTAAGTAGCCAAAGGGGGGGGGGGGTCAGGAGGTTTGTTGGCAACATGCCCTCCTTGTAGACAACATACTCTCCTCTTTAGCCAACACAAAAATTCGAATTCACTAAATTATGGACATTTTCCAGCCATATATGATCAGATCCAAAAATATCCCAAAGATAGCACTATTTTGCATCTAAGCAACCTTAAATTAACAAAAAATTCTCACCCCTTGGACCCTTCTCCCAGGACGGCTCCTTTATGTAGTGATAACGGAAGGATCACCCACTACTGTATACATACAATCGCAGGGACGCATAAAAAGGTACAACTTACGCCGACTTTGAGGGGTTAAACTGAGGTGGCATTACGACGACATTTGTGGTGCCCCCCTCCCCCATCACCAAACTCTGACGACGCCACTGGCAATAAATAAGTAACAGGCCACTATTTGACCGTTGAATTCAACCGGAGTGCGGAAGAAGCACTCAGAATCATTTGCTACTAAGTCAGTAGGAAATATTTATGCAACTAATTTATGTAACTAATCCTTTGTGGAGATTTCACTACTTCAGGATTCCAGGGCCCCTAGTGTGGGGATTTGCTCCGCTCGGTGAGGATCTAGGAGGAGGCTACCTTTGCAAGTTGTAAGGCATTTAAAACTATGGACATTGTGGGACAAATGTTTTTAGGGCCCTCATATGTTACTAGGTGCGCGTTAACGTCAACAAATGTCGCGCGGCATTTTTTAGTTTTGGAACACAGAACTGCGCTAACACCGTAATTTATTTGGGAAGGGATGGTCATTATATTTTTGAGACGATCTCAAAGCTGCACTCCGTAGTTTATGTATACTTGTGTTGATTTTCAGGTGTCAGGAAATACCATTAAACAGTATTTTATTAAAAATTTCCCCAGACCCCTGCCCACTGCCCGCCATCGAGGCTTCGTACACTTGACGCTAGTAGGCTCGAACTTTGTCCTAACGGAATAGCTCCCCGTTTTTTGTAATATCCTGGATCAGCCCTGACAGTGGTCTTATAGCCCTTGGCAATAAATGCTGGAAGGCTAATATTGGAATGTAAATTATGTTCACAAAAATAAATGCACCCGAAAGCCGCTGCCAACTTTCTTTTGAGAACTCACTGGTCAATTTAACTCTATATTGGCTGATGAAGTGACAGTGGATCCTCTTGTGTACGTTACATTTTTAAAACCGAAAATTCCGTGAGCGTGACGAATGACTGAGCAGGAGGTACGGGAAACTTTTTGGAGGTGAACGTGTCCTATGCACCCCCTCCTTGATGACGACACTGAAACTCTGCCCATAGTTTCCAACTATTCACATTCGACTAGCTCGAGGATTGGGCTTAGTTTTTCGTTCATCTCACTACTACGAAAATTTAAAACATGGAACAATTGCACATTTGCTGTTTTATTAAGAGATACCGATGGAGAAAACATGAGCATGAAATCAAAGGGACCTAGGTCCTTAAGTGGCGCCAATCAGCCATTTAATGCCCACAGCGTTCACAAGATGGCCAGCGGAAGATACAAGGACCCCAATTTTTTTAACGAGAACAAAAGTTTATAAACGAGGCCCTGGCTACTAAAACAAAGTGGCCCACCGGCTGCAACACTTGAGAACCTCTGTCATAGGGTGTAATTTATAATTAAAATAAACTGATTAAATTCGACTCCGAAAATATTAAATGTATAACGTTGGTGAATTGTATCCATTGATGTTTACTTTAAATGATATTTAACATTTTCATCAGACTAGGCTCAAGAAGAATTACTTCATGACCTAACTGAAAGTAAAACACAACATGTAGTCATCATTTTTTGTTTTGTTTTTTCTTTTTAAATGAAAATTGACAAGTGACATATGACCTTCTAATAACCAAGCTCGGGTACATCTAAAGACGCCATCAAAAGAAAGTTTATAACCTAGAATACATTTTAAAGGCTTTACTATATCTCGCCCCAGACAGTGAAAATTTTCTCTACCGGCTAAGGTTACTTCTAGCCCTTCTCCAATTCAGACAAAGACACACGTTTTTGTATGCTTTCAATGCAGACACACGCTAGCCTGGGTTGAGTTTCAACTGTTCAGCGCTATATTGACACACAACTGTGTGAGCTAAGTTGGGAACACAACTGACTGTATAATTAAGTCATCGTTGACCATCCAGAGTGAATCAAAGTCAATAAAAGTGTAACTAATTGTATTTAGAACTATAGGACTATTCCTAGATAGTTTGGGGGATATTCTCATAGCCCCTTTTAGGGTAGTCGTCAATTTAAACATAAATTTTCACTCAGCCTGTTGAAATAAAGTCACGGTGACTTTGCCACTGTATAGACCTTATGCATATATGACGTCACAGAACAGAAAGTGCTCCTGTGATGGAGGTTAACGCTTATGATCGCAACTTACTCCAAAATGCAAATACGGGTCGGGTACACTCGTAGGCCTACTAAGCGCGCATGATCGTAAGAGACGACTAAAGGGGAGGACTTGCACCTTATTTAAACTTAACTTGACACCACATAACACATTTGTGTTGGTGTGTCGTTAAATTTCATCTAACTAACTAACTGACTGCTCGACCGACCGACTGACTGACTGACTGACTGACTAACTAACTGACTAACTGACTAACTAACTTACTAATTTATTACCCGAGAATTACCTTGAACCTTTAAATAATTGAAAGATGACAAAGGATTCCTTTCAGAGAGAAATTTGTATACCTAAAGCATGTCCCCCCCCCTAATCCTTCTCAACTCCAGGGTGGTAAGCCCAAGATGTTTAAGTCTAACATGATAAGGTAGGTGTTTCACCTCGGGTATAAGGCGAGTGGCTCTCCTCTGAACCTGCTCTAAAAGAAACTTGTCCTTTTCATAGAAGCCTTGAGGGACTCCAAGCTGGGCTGCATAGTCGAGGTGGGGTCTTACCAACTGCTTATACAGATTCAGTACAATTTCTTTACTAAAACTACTGAAATTCCTCTTGATCAATCCAAGCACCCTATTAGCCCTAGCAGCAGCAGCAGCTGCACACTGTCTAGATGGCTTTAAATCGCCTGTAATAACTACACCCAGATCCTTCTCAAAAGTCACATCACTCAGAATACTACCATTCATGTTATAATCATAGCTGAAATTATTAGGACCAAAGTGAAGGACTTTGCACTTATCTGCATTAAAAGACATTTGGCAAGTCTGAGACCAAGAATATAACCTATCCAAGTCTTTTTGCAGTAAGGAGGCATTATCCTTATCACTAACCTTCCTACAGAGCTTCGTTTCATCAGCGAACTTACTAATACTAGATGTGAGAGAGCTATCAATATCATCATAATTGATGAAAATCAAGAAAAGAAGCGGGCCAAGAACAGAACCCTGTGGAACTCCACTTGTAACTTCTTTCCAAGAAGAGAAATTAGCATTAACAACAACTCTCTGAGATCTACCATTGAGCCATGAATTTATCCAGTCAGCACAACTGCCCTTGATGCCTGACCTATGCAGTTTAACCATAAGTCTACCTAATGGAACTTTATCAAAAGCTTTTTGAGTCAAGGTAAATGGCATCAACACTGTGACCAGAATCAAGAGATAAAGAAACATCCTCAAGAAAGCTTAGTAAATTAGTAACACAAGATCTACTAGGTAAGAAACCATGCTGTGATAGATTGAGTAACCCATTATCTAAAAGATATTCTCAAGCAAACAATCCTTGATTTCAGATTCCATAACTTTGCACACAACACTGGTTAAACTGACCGGCTTATAATTGCAAGGCAAGCTCCGAGCCCCCTTTTTGAAAACTGGAGTAACATTAGCAATCTTTTTATTTTATACCTTAAATATCCAATGTTTATTTTTGGAAACATTATTAAAGATACTTGAAAGCGAAACAATGGGAGATTTGAAAGATATAGCTGACGTTTCAGAATAAATTTGAAACGACTGCTCATTCCCTTTACCACTGCCAGCCAATAGGCCCAATCAGAGCTAGAATGCCCCGTCACTCTAGTTCATGAATAGCCTATTTTGATCATGTGACAATGTTTTTGTTAGTGAATTGTGAAATTCAGTCTCCTTGCTTTATCTGTTGTTTGTAATAGTTATGTTCAAAATGTCTTCACAGGTGCTTGTAATGCACTAAGAGGAGATTTGCAAGAAGGCTAATTTTTCAAAGCAAATTTTGGGGTGCTTACTGCCTTAAAATTCTTTTTCGGTTTCGACTTTCCACACGTTTCTAGGTTAGTTATAACATACCCGTCTTGTTCCATGCTTCGTGTGTAAGACAATGAAGCATATTGACCCATAACATGTTTTTGTTGGAAAAGATGCAGGCGGGTTTTTAGCTAACTGTTGAGTAATCTACCATTTCAATTAAATTAAGTGAATAAATTTCAATATTTCATATTTCAGAAACTTCCTATGATTATGGGAAATGGACAAGTGAGATGTATTTTCCCGACTATTTTCTAGATCTTGTCACATATCTTCTTGTGATTTATGACTACAGGGCTCCGTTCTCTTGAGTGAACGTCTCTTTGCAGAAAGTGCCGTATCAGAGCCATATTTACACGGCGCCATCTATTTCCCATGTTGGAAAAAAAATCATTGAACTAAATGAAGCAACATTGATCTGTCAATGAAGAGGCAAACATCCGTTTGATTCGAAAAAGAAATGCGAATCCTTACACTCCTATAATTTTTTCTATGAAAGTAGATGAATACGACATTAGCACTTTTCCTCAATATTTTGTTTTAACTTTTAGGAAAAGTATGATATAAGTGACATAAGCATATATCGAAAACTGATGAAAATGGTTATCGACCAATATATTACAGCCTAATATACGGAAGTAACGATTTCAATACGTGCCTCGTAATGTGCATAGACCAAACACATACAGCATCGTGCTTCGTACATTGCACTTGCGGTACAGTGTCCAATGAAAACAAAACTTTTTCAGGAAGTGAGGCATACATCACACAAGGGCTAGGTCTTAACTTTGGTATCAAACAAACGTAGGCTATGTCATTGTGAGTGAACGGTGACATTCGAGTTGAAGTGTTTACACCGTGTGTCACAACTACATACTAGTGATCAAAAAGAAGGTGGAAGGAGAATTCATCCCAACGCCGTGACGAGAAGTTGGTAAGGAAAGTGGTAGTACTGTAGCCTAAGTTCAGGCCAAACTAACTGATATGACTTAGAGATAGCCTAGGGATATAGGCCTAGCCTAGGCCTAGCTCAGTTTGTATTAGTGATGACACATTAACACTTGAGTGTGCATACCCAAACCAAAGCTCAAGTCAAGAGTGGGCTCGAATGGAGAATCCGTGCCCGGAAGTGACGTACGTGATACGCATAGGTATAGGGTTAGGGTTAGGTATAGGGTTAGGGTTATATACGTTAGTAGGCATACGGATAGGGTACGCATACGCATAGGGATACATAGTAGGCATACGGATAGGGATAGGGTTATACATTTGGTACGCATAGAGATAAGGTTAGGGTTATACCCGTAGGGATATACATATAGAATACGTATACTTGTATAATTATAGCCTACGTATACATCTGTGAGTACTTATAATATTTAAAACCGTTTGCCGGCAGCTCGGCTCGCAGCGCTATCGGTTAGGGCATAGGATCGCTATAATGAGATTTATACCGCGTTCGTATTCTTGCAATGTTCTGCGTTCAAATCCCACTGTTGCTTTCTGTTAAACAGCTTGTCTTGTCACGTTACTATTGGTTCTTTTAGAACTTAACTTGCCACTGATCTTTTGTAAGTTTTAAGTTATAATTTACGCAACTTCCGGTCACGGATTCTCTATTCGCACCCAAGAGTGATATAACTTAGACTGGATGGATCGACTTAGCTTAGAACCGTAACCAAGGACAAGGTTATAGTCCTACAGTATTCAAATGCAAATAATTAACCGTGAAGTTGGTTTGATGACTACCCTTTTGAAAGATCTTGGTCTCGGCACTTTATCCAATCGCCGTAGGCGTTGTAGGCTTCAACTCCTAGCCAAAGGTATCCACCGCCAAGTTAATATCCCTCTGTCTGGCCTTTGTAAACCCACTCATATTACTCATAACGTGTATGCTTGGCACTACTGCCCCCCCTCTACTACTACTAGGAATAATTGCTTTAAATACAGTTTTATCCCAAACACAATTCCGGATTGATATCCCTGGCAGTCTTATCGAGGGGGCTGTCAGTCACCCTAGGCCCGTAGATTTTATTATCAGTTCTCTGACCGACCTCACGGTGCATGTCCTTAACTGGATGTCTCACGGTATTCGAAAGAAGATGAAAGAAGGTTAGGCCAGGTGCTTCTTACATCCTCATAGTCTAACCTTAGACCTAACTTAGGCCTAGGCCCTAACATTAGACCTAAGTAGCCTATAACTTGGGGGGCCAAACATTGGCAAGGTTTCCCCCACAGCCTATTTTGTGCATCCCCTATTTTCCTGCAGCTAGGAACCACAGCATTAGATTTAGTGTGCATAACTCATGAGTTTCGGCTAGCTGAGATCCGCAGTCTGGTGACCTAGGCTAGTTATTTGGGTCACTTTGGGACTCCCCATCTAGATAACATAATATAGGCCTTAGGGCTGAGTCTGGTACCTGGGTACTTGACAGAACATACCAGGACCCCAATCTTAGATGAAGAAAACGGGTACCGGCTTTACTTAAAAAAAAAATTGCAGAACTGGTACATGACAGTACTGTACACGAGCACTGCTCATGACATGTACACTCGCCCAACCAAAACACAATACACTCCATACAGGCAACCGGTATCGATCATTGCACCATCAACCTATGAACATTGCTGCACAGGCATAGCTACCAGCCATGTGTGCCAGGGTGCATTCCATGCACTCTGACCTGAAGATCTTCGGCGTTTTTCTTCGCGTAACTTCGGCATGGGCCTGACATGGAATGCACTGTAGCATGTGCCTTTGAACTTGTAACTTCTTGGATATACATGCACATCTCAGTGATAGAATCTTCCAGAATTGCTTAGAATGCAACTCTGTCATTGGTCAAAAATGCTTTGGACTTTGCACTCTCTGCACGAAGTTTTAGAGAGCTGAACCCACACAGTGTTCAATGAACTGCAGTATGAACATACTGTGCAGGGTCTAGAAGTTACTTGCTGTACATCATACCAGTGTGTGAAAAGGAAAGTTTACCCCGACAAAATCTTTGGAGAGCATAATTTTATGGGAATTGTTCTTTACAAATATTGAGTAAATTTCTGATTGTCTGTTTCACTGCGAGTTGCAGTTGATTAGGACATTTCCTACTAGAAGTTTAGTAGGCTTATTTACAAAGAAAGTAAGACAGGTAAATAATAGATACAACATGCACTAATACATAGATTGTCAACAAAAATACTAGCTGCATAAATTATTCTAATTAAGCTATGTCCAGGCATCTCCAGCGCGAGTGCAAACCATGCATTGTTAGGCCTCGGAGCGATGTGTACATGGGTACATGCTATTTACAGAGCACTTACATAGGCATAGTTTCACACTGGATATATACGGCATAGATGTTTCATATGTAACTATGGAGGTGTTTCTTTTAGTTAATAACTAACTCTTCTATTCATGTATCGTGAGTAGCGGTTATTTTGTTTTCATTCGGCCACATGGGGCCAACAGGGTTAGGTACGTAACGGATCATGGCCACTATCCGTCCGGTTGGGGGAGTTCTAAAATTATTGCTTATATGTGACTGTAACTAACAGCAACTCTATCGCTGTGGATGATTTCATTTCATGGTATCTTTTGGACAATTTTGTATACTACTTCATGTACTGCTTACACTTATCTGATGACTCTTTTGTTTCTGACTTGGGAATCATTAGTTTACCTATAGTTTCTCCCCAAACTCTAAGTGCACATTTTTGGTATCTGGCAACGTATGTAGCTAACATATATTTTGCAATAGCCAAGGGGCTATGAGCTGCAGGCTTACTTTTGCTTGTCTTGTTCTTAGTCCAGTAGGATCCAGAAGGAATAGGTTTTATCCTAGTGTCTACTATCCAGAAGCCTGATGCAGGTCCATTGCTAGTCTGTCTGTTTGTAGATGTGCTGTGTACTATTCCATTTGGCTAAAATTTTGTAAAGTTTTTTGTGGGGAACTGATCATAAAGGCCAATTCACTCCCCACCACCCCATCCCCCCTCAGAAAAAATGTATACATACAGTATGTGAGGCATGATCATGACAATTGTAATATATGCATGATATGAAGGAGGAAGAATATATGTATGCATGGTGTGAAACCTTGCTGAATCTTGGTGCGTTGTGAAGAAAAATCTTACCGGGTGTTTCAAGGCTTGCAGAAATCATCTAAGTTGGTATGTCTAATTGAAGGCCACTTAAGAGGGATAGTTCTATGTAACATGATGAAATTTATGACGAGCCCAGACTACGGCATTGGTATCATTTGGCTTTGCAGGGGTGACACGTACAGAATGTTTACAATTTCATTCTAACAGTGCTATTTTCAAGAACAAGTTAGAGATTTTATTGAAGGCTGGCCTTGTTAACAAGCAAAAATTACTGTGTCCAATTTTAGTACAGTGTATGTGGACATGTGTCATGGGCCAGAGATGGAGGTTCTCAGAGATTGTTAAGGGCCTGCATTCATCACCTTGGCAACAAACATTGTGTAAAGTGTTATCCAACCAAATTGTAAAATATCATGGCAAGAGGTTAAATATATGTTCCTACAAGTAGCCATGGACTTCTTACAATATGGACAGAGCATACTGCACGAACATCCTATGTATAGAGTGTCGCCATTATGCATACGTTTAGAAGTACCAATATGGTTGCCTTCTATGCCTTCAATGTAATGTTTGGACTTACTCAAGTCATTCAGTACTTTCGAAAAATTCACAAGTTTTGATTAAATTCAGTGAGCAGATTGCAAGCATGTGATATTGTTCTTCCATTCATGTTTTTATCTGAAATGTTGCAGATCCATCCTCAAAATATGCATTTAAGACAGTAAGAGTGGTGACCATCTTGGTAAACCTAAATTTGTTAAAACAGTGGCAACACTATTGGTCATGTAATCCTCTGTCTATGTGTATAGGAGGTCTGTGGTCCTCATACACCAGTTGCATGTGTAATTCTTATGCTAATTAGCACTTTGGATGCTTTATGGATATGAACATGAAAATTGGGTACTGTAGCTTGTGTCCTAGTATACAAATAATGAATGTTTATGAGTGCGATGGTATGAATTATTTCATGAGTTGAAAGACTGAATGTTCTATTCAACGAGGTGAAGCCGAGTTGAATAGAACGTTAAATCTTTCAACGAATGAAATTATTCATACTATCACACGAATGAAAAACATTCATTATTTGTTTTATATAACACCTTATTACTATCTAACGTTATCTTTATCTAGTCCAATCCTTGGTTAAAGTTGTGTTTTGGCTTTTGTCCGTGCGGTACCTCCATGGTTTGTCGCTTGCTAGCTATGCGTCTACTACATACAGTATGCAATGTGTGATCCCCAAAGCTGCATTGATTTACTGAGTTGCAGCATAGTTTGTACCTACGCGCAGTGATTGTGACGTCACAGCCATGTGTTATACTAGACTATTGCACGACCTTGTGTTATACTAGACTATTGCACAATGAATAACACACGACCGTGATGATAGTGCCGAATCACCCATGGCATGTGACCACCAATCCTCCAATCAAATGTAGAGAAATAAATAAGGTGTTATATAATACATAATAACAAGGTATGATTGACAGCTGCAGTCAGAAGCATACAACAAGAAATCTTACATAGTAGTACTGCATTGTGGTTTCTTTGGAGCTGGGTTATAATTACTTCCATGGAAAATATTCCAACTGTTAAAGGACAAGCAGTATACGTAGCAATTGTTTTTAAATTTGCAGAAGCTCCATACCTATATTAGAAACAGTAGAAATATATCATTATTTTCATAAAAGTGTTCCCATTGCTTCATGCATTAAAGGATTACTGTGAATGGGTAAATGCTTGAGGGAAGTTTTCGAAACTTGTTATTGGTTGTACCCAAACATCAGTCTGTTGTTCAAGCTGTGTTGTGCTTAACTATGAGTATGTGATACTGAGGTGTTCAATACTAGTTATGCCATAAAAGACCGCTCCAGGGTCCTGTAAATATACAATCAGTCTATCTCCAAGAGGAGAAGTGTACACAAGTGGAAACAGCAAACCGATCAAGTCCTACATTGCAAAAACCACAAATACCATATATTATGGCAGTGTGTAGGTCTGTGCAAATCTATTGAAAGCTGTTAGGGTTCACAGTAGTCTGCGTTATTGACATGCTTCAGTGATAAACTGCATTTTGGCAAATGAATAAGTTCAAAGAGAGAAAACATTGTGTTCCACTTTTTTGGGGGGAAAGGTTGATAAATGAAAGAGCATTATTAAACTAGAAAAGAACTGGTAGATCTGTTGCATGGAAAGTTGAGAAAAGTATCATCTTTCAGGGCATTATTAATAAGCAAGACTGCAAAAGAATGACTGGGGTCTATTATGGTATAGTACAGTATTTTAACATTTTATTCAAGAATTTAGACTGCACGGTCAAGTGGTTAGAGCATTCGACTTGCAGCAGGAAGGTCTGGGGTTCGACTCATGGCCGGGTCATACGGAAGACTTTAAAAATGGAACCTACTGTACTGCCATTGTGCTTGGTGCTCAGCATAACCAGTGGAGTAGGGAAAACAAGCCAGTGAGCCACAACTGGCAAAAAGGCCATGGCTGGCCAGACTTTAACCAATAGGTTAGAAACTGAGCCATAAAACCTTATCTAACTCACTGTAACTCTTACTCAAGAATATAGTTCACAAGCACAAGTTTACAGTTAGTGTTGTTGTAGATTGAATATTTGCAATGCTCTATGACAGACAGTTTCTACTTAAAATTCTCAACACAAGTAACATTTGCAGCATTCTGGTTAATTTATTGATATCTACTTTACCTGTTACTTGCAAATGTTGTGTTGTGATGAAACAAATGAAATGAAGTACATAACTGGGGATTAACGCTTTACAAGATGTGGTATAATTATACTATGCTTAGAAAAACATTTGATTACCGGTCCACTTTTGCAGGTGATGTGATTAGTGTCTTGTGTCATGTGTTAGAGGAAGTGACTAAATTCTGCACTCTTGTAGATTAATCAGTTCCTTAAATGTGTTTTACACGACTTATATATACAGTAGTATAGTAGTTTCAGGCAAAAATGCAGTGTATTTTAATGAGTATGCTTGGGTGGGTCACCTGACTCTATTAGAGTTAGTGACTTGTGGCAGAGAGTTATGTACTGTAGTGATTCTATGGAGTTGTGATTCCTAAAGAACTGTCGGTATTGTCACAAACATCCACAAAAATCATTTTTTGTGGACAAAAAAAAAATCTCCATTTGTGTGTTTTCTTCTAGTTTAATGAAGAGTAACAATCCATACTTTAGTCTAATTTTTTCTCTGATTGCTAGGATAAAAATCCTTTCAGTTGAATGCTATGATTCTCTGACATGGGTGATGTGCAGTGTGCATGCAACTCAAAAATAGTATTTGCACAAATTCTTACATGCGTTTTGTGTGAAAAATAAAAAAGAATGTTTTTAAATGTAGACCTACCCCTGGGTCACTCCTTTAGGCATACTAGTAATAATGTGAAGCCACGGCCTGGCCTTAATGTTAGACGCTATTAAACGTTAGGTCTTCGTTACTGGCCAGGCTTTCCTCTTCCTTAACCACAACATGTCTCCTTGTGGAAGTACTCATTGGAGATATTGAAGTCAGAGGTATCCTCCGAAGTACACTTTTTCCAGAGAGAATTTTTGTATTCCCCTGTTTCTTAAACACTTTATTGGCTGTTGGAACAACTTTTATGTCAGTTGTCATTGTATCCTCTATGCAAACATGTAGGATAGTGCATACACTTGCTACACATGGATGTCGGGCCAGTACTAGGCTGTATGATATTCACACAGAAGTCAGTATGGCTTAGGATAACCCATTGTAAAACACCAGCACATTCAGTACTCATTGGTGCAGACATGTGAAGTGTTTTCGCCTTCAAGTTGTGATCAGGTGATTGCTGATAGACCTGTGAATGTCAGGACTGTGAAGTGCCTAACACCCAAAGGCACAGTGAATGTCATTTTTGTTTTGTTTTTTTTTGCACGGTTTGAATCAGAATATTTTGGTCGAAGTATTTTTCAACCTCAAAGATATTTTCCACAATCAAATTTGACATCTCTCTAATTAAAGCTACTTGCATATACTGTACATGTGCATGTAAATACTGAAATTTGCATGCACAGTAATTCAGTAAACAATTTTCACACATGCACCCCTGCATGTGTTCATGTGTAATTTCGCACACTGGCAGTGGTGCATTTTGGCCCTTGAAAAGACTCCACAGTGTAGACCTACAGCTGTGCTTAAAGGCTACTCTTATACGTAGGATAATAGTGGACAGTTGATTGGTGATGTTCCGTATGCATGTGCCTGTGGCAGTTATGATGCCATTGTAAGGACAGTAGAAGTCTCGATTCCATTCTGAGGTGTAACATTTATGGCCCTAGATACCCAACTCCAAAAATATTTGAGCCGTTCAAGCCTGGGATGTAGCCAAAAGCTTACTGGAAATGTTAGCTGATTCTATGAGATCTTCTTCAAGACTCACAGCTTACAAGTATCCTTGAAGGCTTCATGATATTTCACATATTCGCAGACTGCATATATCACTAAACCATGAAATTACCTTGTATTAGTAATTATTTAACAAAAACCAATGTCACATGATAAAAGAAAATGATTCTAGACTTAGCACAGCTACCATGCCAATTCAATTATTTTGTTCTTAATACTGCTCTCTAGTGCAGTGTGTAATGTTGTTTGATTGCATTTAATACCCACAAAACAGCAACACATGGCTGCCCTGCATTGTCATATGTAGTAGTCCGACCCCATAAACTCTGCTAGACCTGTAATTTGACATGTACATTTCCCATTGTCAAAACATCTAAAAGACTTCCACTCACAGTAAGACTGTTAAGGAGATCATTTCCTGATCCTGTACTTCCAAGCATACTAGGCTCAAAGGCTTTCTTATCAGAGGATAGGCATTTAAGAATATCACAGGTATCATAGGAGACACTCTGTACTGGTACAGTATTGTACATTATAGTGTACCTGCATTGTATCTAGCTGTCTGGAGTACAAAATCTGTTTTGTGTGTACAGTTCATGTACCAGCATGGGGCATTCTTTAAGGATTGTATTAAAATACACAATTCTCTGCAATGGACTTCTTCAAGTAACACTTGATCCATACTAAAGAGTTTAGATAAAGGACTTTGGCCGCAAATTGAATAGCAAAATAGCACAAGTTTGTTCATAAGAGGACCAGAAGAAAACAATGCTATTGAATCCCAGCACATGACAGAACTTGTCTTATTGTTTCTGTTGGTACTCACTAGTCTTAATTACCTTCATAGCAGGTGTCGAATATGTACCCGTCTTTTGACGTACGTGTGCACATACTCTAACACCTGCAAACAATGACAGAGATCATCCGATTTTGTTATATTTATAAGCTCAATGTGATGTTACCTATGGATTGTTGATTGGTTTTGACATGTTCATATTGCACGAAGAAGTTTCAGGTTTCAATTGTAACGTTGTTCTGTGACCTACTCACTTCTACACAGTAAGTCAGTTGGACTTCTTCATTGTGTGAACTTTAAGCTAAAGAAATCACACATTACGAAATCATTGACTTTGATCGTCTGAATGTAATTCCCTTCAATTTGACCTTTCCAAATCAATTATACAAAAACTCCAGAAGGTACATTGAAACACTGCTGCTAGTATTGTAAAGAGGAGAGGGAGAAATTGTCATATCACTCCAGTCTCACAAGGAACTCCTCTGGATTCCAGTCACCCAATAATATAGTTACGACGTATAAGTTGTACTGCTTTCCTTTTGGGCTCAGTACTTGAAACAGTCTGCGTAGCTGTCAAAACTCGTACCAACTTGTACTCTCCATTCCTCTGGCAAATGATAAAAAACCCTCTGGAAACTATGCTTGAAATCTGCAGAAGTCTGCAGTACTGTTCATCATTTCTGTGGAACAAGTTACTATAAGGCATACAGACTTGCTCAAAATTCCCTTTTTAAAGGTCACCTCATAACTCATTTTTTCAACATTGTATCCTTAGTGAACATACTTTGCTTCCCTTTAAAGGTCTCGCAGCAGTAACTTGAACCTGATTGGCATTGTATAAGCCTAAACAACACTATTTATTTTGGTAGTGAGACCTAGGCCCAGATTTAAAACAAAAGGCCCAGAAAGTACACATCTCATTACTCTGTAAAACATTTCTTTCCCCTTCCCCCTTTGTCTTGGTAGGCCCCCATTGTCTTGGTAGCCCTCTCCCCCACATTTTATTTGTGTTCACTTAGCACAGTGCCCACTGTACCTTTAATCCAGTGCTTACTAGATGGGCTCTATACTCAGTCCATTCAATTTTCTACATAGTTTTATTTCATTATATTGTTGGTGGTTAGAAGGTAAAGTTACCAAGTACTGTGAATAATGATATTGTCATATTAACCCTTCTTGACAAGTCCACAAGTGTTTTGTTTGCAATAGACACTGAACTTTGTTTTGTTCAGGCTTAGTTGCCTTTTTTTATTATTACAATAGTGAAAGGTACTACATGTTTTATGTCCCACCCATCTAACAACACCAAATGATCATCTTTCTTAAAGCTGAGTCATTTTGGTTGTTCTCATTGGTTCACCACTGGTTAATTGCAAGCAGGACCTGGTTCAAAACGTATCTGATGTGATGCAGCCTTAAATGTAAACAGATTTCACCTCAGACAGTAAATAATCTCCCAAGTTTAATAGTCAAGACCCTCCTTGAAGTAAAAATCAAAACTGAATTGTGAAATATTTACTGAAAGGTTAGTGAAATGAGGATTGCTAAGGAAATTTCTTCTCCATACTGCCAATATTTTAGTCAAAGGATGTTTCTCTCCCGTACTATAGCAGTGGCGGATCCAGGATTTGGCAGAAGGGGGGGCCCAGGTCATAGTGGTTTGTATGAAAGTCCGATCAAGGGGAGGAATCTAAGGGGGGAGGAATCTAAGGGGGGAGGCAGTGCGCCAGGGTATTTTGATAGGAGGTAAAGTATGTGATGAGTGATCACCGTCCTGGGGGAGGGGTCAAAGGGGAGGGGGACACCTCCCCTTTGAGAAATTTTTGTTAATTTAAGGGTGCTCAGATGCAAAATGGTGATGTCTTTGTTATATTTTTTTGACTGATCAAACATGGCTGGAAAGTGTTCATAATTCAGTCAATTTTAATTTTTGGTTGGGTGAAAGATGCTTTTCTGGGGAGGGGTCTAAGGGGAGGGGTGTCCCCTCCCCTTTAAGAAAATTTTTGTTAATTTAAGATTGCTTAGATGCAAAATGGTGATGTCTTTAGTATATTTTTGAAACTGATCATATATGGCTGGAAAATGCTCATAATTTAGTGAAATTTAAATTTTGGTTGGTTGAAAGAGGAGAGTAAGTAGCCTTTCTTGTCCACATATTAGGATGGCAGTTTCCCGAATTGAAGTCTTCTTTTCCCTTATATTACCCTAAATTCGAAGTACATTTCATTAAAGTAAATTACAAAGCTTAAAGAAGATGCTAATGTTGCAGCAAGTTATAGTTAAAAGCCTGAGGTTGTTGAAAATATTCCTCTAAATATTGAAGAATTCTGAAATTCCCTTGAAAGTAGAAGCAGTGTTCCAAATGATGTGGGCCCGGCCGGTAATAGACTGAAGTTAGCAGTCTGATCCAATGCAGCGCTCATGGGTAACCCCTTGCAATGCCCGGAAAAAGTTATTGTGACCAATATAAGCCAAAATGTTATCAGCCGGAGGTCAGTAACAGAATTATTAACATAAGACTGATTTTCTGAGGTAGAAATTTAAATAATGAACAAATTTGAATTTCACTCTGACACATCACAAAGGCCTTTTAATTGGAATAGGGCCTAGTCATTTGTTTTATGACGTTGAAAAAAACTTCAAAAATTTTTGGAAGGGGGGGCCCGGGCCCCCTGGGCCCCCCCCTAAATCCGCCCCTGCTATAGTACTTCTCAGCTTCTGCATGTACTAGGTCGCTTTTGAAATGCACTATGTTCTTTGCATAACGATAACTTGAGCTTTCTGAATTGTACACTAGAACAAGCAAAATAAACACTACTGCAAACAGACAAATGACCTCTCACAGGTGCAGCGAAAAAAGGTTTTTGATTAGCTTGCCACTAGGACTGTCTGGGGCAGACCAGAATCTCATAAGCCACTGAGAGCTACTACACAGACCAGTAGAAAAATGTGTCAAAAATTGTCTTTGGCTTCAAGTACTGTACATACAAGCAGGTGCATTGCTACGGGTGGGGGGGGGGGCTGGCCCCCCAGGTGTTTGCTAGGCCACCCCCAGAAATTGTGTGTCCTAATAAAATTTGTAAGAATTAAGGATGGGTATCAATGCCCTGAACCCCTATTTGATACCTAGGCCCCCCTAAAAATTTTGTCCTACTGTAGCTATGCACCTGCATACAGGTCAGGTGAACATGTGATCAGAATCACCATAGATACTGAAATGTACAAACATGCAGTTGTTTTGCCAGGTCCAGTATCGAGGGGACTACATAGGTATTCACTTCAGGAAACCAAAGACACCTGACCAGAGCACCTTTCAGACAAGGGTACCTGTACAGTAGCCTGTGCTGAGTTTAAACTGCTCAAGGCCTTATCCACACTGCAAACAGTATGAGCTCTCTGCTACTGTATAGCCTGTATGAGGTACAACTTCACAAGTTATCATAAACCAGTCACAATCAGAGTGATGCTATTGTTTGAATTTATCTCAATCAAAGTGCAGTCACCAATTGTTAATAGAGCTATAGGGATATTCCTAAATATGTTTGGAGTGATGCAACAGTCCCTTAAAATTTTCCATTGATGTCTCTATTGTAAGGGTCTGATACTTGTCTAATGAGTAGCCTGTAGATGTATGTACAGTACATGGTAATAGTTTGCTGGTTAGAAAACCAGGAGCTTTTCCTTGGATACTCACTTTTGTATTACTTCAGTAGTGAAAGGTTGGGTACCTTTTAATGTCTCAACCATCAACAATAACACTCAAGTGTTTGGAAAATGAACCAGACAAGCATGATATGCTGATCATGATATTTGGAGTAAAAGAAGAAATGGTAGAAGTTTGACAGATGTGTTCTTCACAGCTGATTGGCTGTCTGTAAACTATGAGAGTGTAATGTATTTTGGGAAATGTTGAAAAGTGTCTTCTTCAGTTTTATCACTGAAGTCCTACCTTTGTTCTGTTTTTCAGGCTTAGCAATTTAGCATCACTGTTATAGGTGGATAAGTTGAAGGATGTGTTGTTCTTTATTAAAAGTTGTGATAATACACACAAGCCTTCTAGAACATGAAGTAAAAGTAGGATTTTTGTTCATGTTTTTGGTAGTACTGAAAATTTCACTGTGATTGCAATACCAGGGAATTTTATACGCATGCTTACTCTGTGTGTATCAGGGCCAGATTTAAGCATGGGCCAGTGGGACATGTGCATAGAGGCTGTCCACAAAAAGGGCCCCCTCAAACTAGGATATCATATTCTTTTAGGGCATTGTTTAGATACCATCTACAGTACTAATTGAGGGACACCCACACAAAGGGGTGCCTAATGTACACTATCATAATTTTAGCTTTGTCAAATTGGTAGATTTGATATCTGTATTCATAGGTCTAATCTGTATCTATGAAATTATTTCTTTTCTGAAGAGCCCAATGAGTCTTCTACTCCCCACCTAGTCTCATGCCCAGGGCCTTCACGTTGTTAATCTGGCCCTGGTAATTTGTTGTGGCCTCCAACAAATGTACTTGTTTTCAACATAGAGTCATCTGTGGCATCTTTCTGGTCTATAATGCTTTTATCCATTGATTTTTTAACCAGAAGGCCCTAAGGCTTAGTGATTCCTTACTGAAAGGGGTTGATTGGTTGCACTGAGGTTAATCCCTCAAATTTATTCTTCTTGACTATATCAAGTCTGTGGCAACTTTCTGGTCTATTATAATGCTTTTATCCAGTTGATTTTATAAAAATGGAAGAAGTTTTATCCACAGTTTTTATGGACAGAACCAAGCTTCCCAGTGTTGTGTCATCTGTTGAAGGAAGAGCCCATCCCTCGATGGGATGGGCACTTCCCCCAGTTAGGCAGGAAGCCTGCCATCATTTCCTGGCTAACACTAACAAGTTTCTAAGGTTTGGGTTGTTTTGTTAACTATTGGTTTACCTTCCTTTGTAGTTTGAATTTCATGCTAAGTGTTTTAAAATGTTATTGAATTTCAGTGTACTTTGTTTCTACAATCGTTCTTAAATTTTGTATCAAAGTGCAAAAGTCAGCCACCTATAAAGTTACAGTAGGATATGTAATACTGTGAAAGTACTTACGTACAACTGCTCACAGGCACATGAGGCAGGGGGAGGGGTGTACTGTGTCCTCCGATATTTTTGAAAACCCCGCCATTCTTGCAGAATCTGCAGAAATTTGGGCAAAACTCTACTTAAAAAGCTATGAGATTCGGGTCGTAAAAAAAAAAATGCCCCCTCATATCTTAATGGTCCCATACACTTATGCAACTGCTGAAATAAACATGATTCTGAACTAAAGGAAGTGGAATATTGTTTAAGTACCAGTCTTTACCATCTCATTTTATCATAAAGTTCTGCAAAAGTCAAGATATAATAGAGTCATGCAATTGATCTACATAAGTGCAATTTGCTCAGTTGATAAGGCACTTAATATCAGGAGTGTTTTGTGCTGGTTACTTTCACTGTAGCTTGGGTTGTATCTCATTGTGTAAGTTACGTAAAATTGGGTTAGTAATAGTGTTTTGTAGGGTAAATCTCACCACAGTGTAGACCTGTACAGTACATGATAGAACAGTTCTCTGACATAGGATACTTAGAAATCTGTACTGTACATAGTAATTAACTGGGACCGTGTAAAGTTAAAATGCTCATGATATCTAGCATTAATTAGCAAAAATATGTGATCTAGTCAGAAGTGTTTATGTTTATTGATAAAGCACGGTAAAGTGTTATGGCCTTACAGGCATCTTTTAAAAATTTTCAGAATGTAAATACTGCATTTGTATATAACAAAAAGTAAGGAATTATTTGGTATGATTTGAAGAATTAAGTTACAAAAATATTACCATGATATTTAAATAAGCTATGGTACATTGAATTACTGTACCATAGTATACCAGAGTGTACTATAGTAATTCAGTTTGAAATGGCTAATTTGTGAAAGCCTTATGCTCATTAATGGAGTTTACTTCTGTTAATGGCCTAAAGTAAACTAATACAAGTGCCACAAGCTTATCCTCTACTCTGAATAAATAAATGGTAGTTTCTTGTCAAGATACAAATAACAAACCTAATGGTTCAGCACTGGTTTCTTAAATGTATTTCTCCTTTCTTCACTGTACATTAAGCTGGCTTGGACCAGGCACTAATCCAAGACATTTTCCAGGACTCTGGAAATACCCTGGTATTAAAGGGCAATTTCGTCATCCCAGACAGTTCCAAATCTCCCAACTAAGTTTACTTCTAGCCTCTCCCAAAGCTGTCTTAAGCTCCTCCTGTAATCAGAACACTCTGCATCTTTCGAATTTTCAAACTTTGATGTAAGTCAAAGAGCAGTCACCAAATGAGAACTTTGGTAGATCTCTCAATCAAAGATGTGCTTGGGTGATGAGTGCCAGTGTTAATTTATACTACATGTACATAAATATACAAAATGAGCATATGAAATATTGTACTCTAAGTGTGCACAAATCAAGGCAATTTAATGTGCACAAATGTAGAGAAATGCTCACTTGGTAATAAAAACACTGATTCAGGTTTGGATTTTAAAAGTTGGGGGATATCACTGCATTTTGTATGGAAATAAGAAGTGGTCTGGTCATTGATCTTCAAGGGTATATCATTGCGGGCATCTATCTGTCTGTCCACAATTGCATAAAAATTGCATAAAACATGTATCTTTTGCAGTGTTGATAAATTTATCGGAATGTCGATCACAATTATCTTTGGGTGACAGGCCTTCAGAGGAGTGTGAAAAAATTTTGTTTAAAGGTCATCTAAGGGTAATGTCTGCCATAGTTTGTAAACTGTGAATGGTTTTTCCTCCTTAACACATTACCAAATTGTGATCAAAGTTGCTCAGAAGGATAATTGGCATGTGAAGATTAGAAATGATATCCCTAATTTCAGATCAAAGATTATCTTGGGGTCTTTAAAACTGGTTTTGTTTTGGCCTACCCATTTTTACCAGTTTCTCAAAATCTTTCTACTGCACCCTCTTAATTAAACACTACCTGTGAAAGAAAGATCAACTCCGTGAGTTTGTTTAGATTTAGTTAAAAGGGAACTGTTATAGTTGGTATTTCAATGCTATGTCTACTAAAACCTTGTGCAGGGAACCTGTGTGAGAGCATGAATTGTTTACGTAAAGTTTCAATGGAGAGATTGTTAAAGTTGGTGTAATAACCCCAATAGGTCAGACATAAAGTTTTTGTGGCATCCTATGCCAGCTGAGTTGGTACAGCCATACAGTACATGCAGGGTGGTATGCCACTGTAAGTTTTGATGCATTATAGTGGGATAAAGGGTTGCACTTCTAGGATCATTTTGTTTGTTTTTTGGAGAGACTGTGTAGATAGACTTCTCCTTAAAGGGAGAATGCAGTCACCCCAATAAAGAATTGCATAGTAGACTATCCTATTTCCTGAATGGCTCTTGAGAATCATGTGACAGTATTTTTCTCACTCAATTGTAAAATTTACAAGGAGCAACTGCTTGGTTTACCTTGAATATGCAATATTTATGTCCTAAAATATTATGAAAGATACTTGGAAGAGAAATCAGAAGAAATTTGTGACATTTAGCTATTGTTTCAAAATAAGTTTGGGGCGACTGCTTTTGACCTTTAAATCTTATATGGTGTGAGCTTCTGCATGACTTGGTGCTCTATTTGAAGCAAACCAGATGCTACATACAAAGGACCATGAGGTAGAAATCACCTGGCCCTATTTAAAGGCCCTCTAAGCTCACCCCAGACAGTAACAATTCTCCCAACTAACCTAATTTCTACCCCTGCCCCTCCAATTTAGACACAAACAACTGTGTAGTAGTACAGAACACTTTCAAGACAGAGTTGCAGTGGCCTACACTGAGTGTCAATTGCTCAAGGCAATATTGAAAAACAAACTGTATGTGACTTAGAGTCTAATTAGGAACACAGCTGACAAAGTCATCATTACCAACCAGAGTGGTGCTATTATTGTTTGAATGAATGCCAATCAAAGTACAGTCACCAACTAGATTTAGAACTATGGGGATATATGTCTAAATACAGGTATATATTTGGGGGATGCCATAGCTCCTTTAAGGCTTGTACATATAACATACGCTGTACATTTAATTTGAAATAATGTAGATTTGTGAAGTACCACTTGCCATAATTACTTTTCAAACTACTCGATCAACCTGCTATGGATTATGCATTAAAGTTTAATTTTTCCAGAAATTTAAGGAACTTATTTTGTGGGAGAGGGAAAGGAAGGAGCTAGGGAGGGGGGAGAGGAGGGAGGGGATGAAAGGAAACTGGAAGATAGAGTCAGTTGAGTTATGTAGGAGGATTAGAAGGAACTTGTAAACCCACATAGCAGTAATAGGCTGCTTACATATCGATTGCCATTTAAAATATTCATTTGCAAAAGCAGTGTATTTGATCTCATGGTTGTAGATAGTTTGAATCTTCAATCTTCACTGTGTTCCTACTGCACTCTGATTCCATTATGTTCAGGCTGCTCTAGCTTTTGCGTGATAACTTACCAGGTACAGTGATTGCTTTCAAAGGTTGGCACATTCACATTCGTTGATATTTTCTTGCTTGTTAATTATTTCTGCCCTTCATCATGGCATCAAATGGAATTGCAGACTCAAAGGTTTATCCTCAAAGTGCATTTTACAGTGACTACTTTTGATTTTGTTTACCCAAGCTTATCCATGAGTTGAATCTCAACATTTGAGTGTACACATTAGATAACAAGGTTAAGTTTGCTGATAATCTGGCCGGTCCAAAGGTTTGCACAGAAGTTATATACAATACATGCTTTTATTTGAAGTTACGTTCTGTATGGTACAATATATTTCCATATGTTTTATACAGAATGAATTTGTCAACTGCCATTATAATGGACTGTCTGTACATGGAAAAGTACTGAACAGTACTTGCATGGTCTGTGTAACTTAAATATGACACACTCAAAAACAAAATGAAGCTTGGATTCTAAAAAGTTACAGAGTGAAAACTGCTCTAAGTTTCTTACCCTTGCTGCTTCAAAATTCATCTGTTTGAATATTTGTTCAGCAGCATTTGGTTGTGGATAAGATCCAGGTTAAGTTTTCCGATGATCTGTCTTAGTCTGAGGGTTTGTTAGACTAATCCAGCATGCACTTGATTCCAAAATTACTGTATACAGTTGCTGATTTGTATTTGGCAGTTGCACAAGTCATGTATTGAAGCCATGTAACTGTAGGCTACATGGGTCGGATGTATTTATGTCAAGCTATTGAGCAATGAAATATTGTAGAACACAGGTGCTACCATCATTGCCTAGCATTAACAAATGTAGGTATAGTCATATGCAACCTTAACAGTATGTCATTATTAAGGAGAGAGGGGGAAGGGAAAGATGAAGACAGTACTACAGTAAAGTGGGGAAAATGCTGAAGTAGCATCACTGTAACTAGGGTCTTTTCATTATTTTTACACATGAAGCCAATCACCTAATTCAAGAGGAAAGTGATGTGATGGGGCAGAATTATACTTCTTCCCCCTCCTCAATTCAGGGATGAAAACCCCTTATTTGTCCCCGCAGTAAAAATGTCTTGTAGTGAGTTTTCTTAATAAATATTGTACAGTACTGTACAGATCCGTTGCACAAAACTGCATCTAAAGACCCTCAAGTGTTCAAAAATTTCTCAAAGGGGAGGGTGACACCCCTTCCTTTATATCCCTTCCCCAAGACATTGTACAAAGCAACATGGAACCCTCCCACCATCCTGCTAAGAACAGCTTCCTATGCCTATGGATACCAGTATTAATTTTTCCTGGATATCATCTTGGAAATGTTCAACCATGTGGAGCAAGAGACTTTGGCAAGTGACTGTTAACTTTGAAACAAAATACCTGTGAGTGTTGACGTCTCTGTGACCAAAAGAACTCGGTGACTCGGTCAGCAAGACGACGTTTTGTTTCTCCCACGTACAGTATATTACAGCCAAACAAACGAAACAAAACGTCGTCTTGCTGACCGAGTCACCGAGCACCTGAGGTCAATCAAACAGAACCTCCCAGGGTTCCCGGTAGCCACCCACTTCAATCCCCCGTCAACATGCTCGATCCGTGACTTGATGGTTTCGGCGGCCATCTCGTGTCGAGGTTCCGATCATGACCGCCTAGCTGCCGAAAACCGCCTAATCATGAAACTTGGAACCCTGTCCCCACATGGTCTGAACGTTAGACTTGAACTGTTATAACGCAGCAATTCCTGCATTTTTTTGACTTGTGGTAACCACTTAACACTGTCTGTTTTCCTAGCCGAGGTTTACCGTGCCCAATTTTATTGTGTATTTTTTAAAGTGTACGTTTGGCCGTGTCAACAATCAGTTGCATTTTTGCCACCTGATGAAGGGTTTAAACCCGAAGCGTCGTGGAATTTTCACAAACCTTTAGCACTATTTACTACTTCTGTTTTTACATATACATATATATATATGTATATATATATATATATATATATATATATATATATATATATATATATATATATATAAACCAAGTAAAAACAACTATATATAAAAAGTGATAGGTGTGGCATTTTGGTGAACATTTAAAAGAAAAGTCGTCTGAATTGTCAGAACTGGACATGTTACGGTACATTTTCCTCTTATTTATGCAGAAATCAAGGTTTGTGCTTTCTTTTCATGTGTAAATCCCTTTGAATTATATTTACAACTTCATCGTAGAAAGTTTTAAGTACTGTACTTAAAAGAAATTTAAAACGTAAGTTCTTGGAGCATGTACTTGTGATCTTGTCAGACAGAGGTCATTTTGAGTTCATTTTACATTTGTTCCATTGTTTTGTGCTTTGTACAGGGATAACATCGCATGATTGACTACATTTTGCATAACAAAAGTGTATTAATGTGCATTTGTACTTGCTATGAATTAATGTCTCTTTAGCTGGTGTCGTGAGAATGGTGTGTCTGTAATCTCATTATACATAACAGCTTTGAACCATAGATTTGTGCAGCCATGTCAATTAGCAAATGAACGTGATTTAAAAGTGTATTACTGTTTGATGCAGTGTGACTGATGAAAGTATATTATTTACACACAAATACTTGATGTGTACCAGTACGTGTTTAATCAAGGGTCACTAAGTGCATTCTCTGGCAAAAATATATAGATCACTTGATGCTTATCGCAGAGACTGCCCTGTATGTGTGGTGTTCAATAATGTAAGAGTCCTATTCAGTTCATTACTTGAATTAAAACCAAAATTTTAGAATGAAGCTAAATGGTGGGGTTTTACATGGTTAGGGTGTTTCAGGTTGCCTACATAGCAGGCCACGCTTTACGGCATAGGAAGCGGGGTTGGGGGGCTATATACATCAGGCTACTTTCACAGAAATATGAGACTAGGTGATGCTTGACTTATTACCATATACAAAGACATCAGGATAACTTCAGAGCTAGTGTAAGTATTCTTTGAGAAAAAATCATCACATGAAAAAATTACTGAAGTAAAGCTTTTGAAAATATTATAAAACATAAAAGTAACGGAAGCTCTTCTATTTTCAGTAGGATGATAGCAAGTAAAGGAATAATAAAGATACGAGATTCTAAGTTTTCTATATATATTTTGTTATAATGCAAGCAAGCTGTTTTGAATTTGCCTGACTTACTCATATTTTGACATAGTTTGTTCAAAAGAAAGAAAGCAATCACCTACACTAAGATATATAGTTTCTTTTTTAAAATCTGTTATATTGTTCCAAAATATTGTACTAAGAGGGTTCTAAGTATAGTTCTCTTTGTTCCTGGAATAAATATTTTTGTAGACAGCGCATGCATGATGACAGAGAGAAATGTGGGATGCTTTCATTGTTTAAACAAAATGTATGCAGATCTGCTGCATTCAGTGGAATACAGTATGCAGGATTTAGTAGAGGAGGAGACCATTCCCCTGATTTAGCTGAAGTATTTGGCCAAGGGAAGGGGGGGGGGGGGGATCCTCAGAACTCAAAATTTTGAGTGCTATGTCCACATAAGCAAAGACTGTTAGAAGGGGAGCATGGTCCAATAGCCCCCTCCCCCTTCCCCCTCCCGTATGCTAGTGGCTCTGATATGTGTAGATTTCTTGATAGGTTTTGACGATATTTAAGTAGTTTTAATTCTATGAGGTGATAGGCCATGACTGTCTTCCTAAGCCACCCTTTATGAGTGGTTAAAAACAGTTCATTAAGTGGAGTTACCCCAACCTTGCTGTGAATCATCAGTTGAAACAGATTTCTGTCATAATGTGTGTATTTCATGAAGTTTCACTTGGAGCATGCTAGTGCATATCACCATGGTAACAGTCTAATCAGGGAGCTGTAAGGGATGGACATGGGTAGAAAAAGTTGGGAAGCTGGGAGGTGCCTTCCTGGGAAATTTGGGCATATTTAGGCATAATTTAGGTAATTGGAAGGAACTTTACCTTTTTTGTACTTGAAAATACAGAAAGAATTGTGGAAAATTTTACTCCCTTCGCAGGAAATACAGTAAACATTTTTTTCCAGCCATGGAAATGGAGATTTGAGACTTGTCCCTCCTGTACAACTAGGTGCTTTTCTGTCACGTATTCTTAGGTTTGCATTATTTGGCTCCTGAAATCCCTGTGAAACTTAAAGGGATTAGGCAGTGAAGACAATGGTTCCTTTCCTCTGCTACATCTGAGAGAGACAAGGGATTATTTCACCCATTGGTATAACATTGGCAGTTGTCAAGGAGAGTGAAATTTGTCTTATACAATCAGGCATCAGGTCTCACTTTTAAAAAAGTTCAGTGTATCTTTATGCTACTCTTTGAAGATGGGTACATACCTCGCTATTACACGAACAAATGGGAATCATTTATAATGTCATTAACAATCTTGACAACTGCTTTACCAAAAAGAACTATCCCAAACCATAGCAAGAAATTGCAACGTTATTGTTAAACTTAGAAGTTCATGTACAGTTGTGTTAACTTATAAAGGTGAAAACCTTTCACATTTACAGGCTATGCCTATCACTTTGAAGTATTGCAGTGACAATGGTCTTTGTTTCTGGATTACTTTGCTTTGAAAGGAGCAGATCATTAAGAAGGAAAGTCAACAGCAGCTTAACAATAGGAAAGAAAGAGACCTGTCAAAGTTTGGTACCTGAAAAGGATTGGAGGATTCTCAGTATTGTCTGACAGCTTTGATTGATGTTTCTCCATCCCTTACAGCTCCCTGGCTGACCCTAACCCTAACCCTGGCTAATCAAGTGTGTAAATGTAACAATCTAATTCAGTCCTTCTTACCTCATCTATTACAATCAGTGAACAGTTCCATCTACCACAGAATTTGTTTGTCGCAATGTTTTGGATTTACTTTAAATTTTTTTAGTACAACGTATGGTACCATACATGATTTGAACAAAGAATGAATATGATTTTCATACTGTACAGTAGCATAGCGGAATACTTTAATGCAAGTTGAGGTGACCGCATCCGCCTTTTAAACTTTGGAGTGCATGTTTGAATTTCCCTTTGTGACTACTAATAAACTTTTACGGTGTATTATATTGTTTCGAAAACATTTAACAGAAGAGTATTTTTATCTGCTGCCTGATCATACTTTTTATGAAACTTCTCAATACCAGGTATGCTCACAAGGGCTGTATCAGCAGAATTTGAGTACCCAGCTAGGGTGTGCAGGTGCTTTAATGTGAAGTTTAATAAATTGAGTTTCAAATGGCTAGTATTTCCTGTTTTTCTGGATGTACTGTCTTTGAGTCATTTCATGATGAAGTCCTGGTTTTCTAGTTGGTTTTAATCAAGCAGTTCACACTGCATACTTGCCAACCGTTCCGTTTTAAGCAGAACTGAACTGTTTTATGAGCTTTAAAACCCATACAAATCAGAACGTTCAGTTTTTCTACAGTAGCTTTTAGTATTAAAATGTAAATGATCAGAAAAATTGTGAAGCAACAGCTTGGCAAAAATAAAGTCAATCTGCATATACACCTTAGAGATTTCAATATATATTGTGAACATTTAGAGAGGAAGAGAGGAGTTTTGCCCCCTGGACCCCACCCATTGAGGTAAGCGCTTGTGCGCTCACCACGCACAGTGGATCATATGCTACACATGTTCCGTTTTCTGAGATAACACTGCTGGTACTATTTTAATAAAAATATGTAGAAACTCTGAAGACAACTTCATGTACATCAAATATTTTTTCAGATCCTGGTTACACTAAATTGTTTCCCCCTACTGCTGCACATCACAGTTATGTGGAACAACAGTGCAACCATGGGTGTTGTGCAAGGGGTGGGGGGGGGGCGGAGAAAGGAAATCTTCAAAAGAGGCAAAAAGTTATCACAGCTGTTGTGACTTTTTGGTTAGTTTCATTCTGTGTTTCTACATTTTAGTTTTTGCCTGTTTATGCTGAAGTGTATGTTTTATACCACTTATAACTTGTGAAAGCCTCTTTTCGTGGAAACACAGCTACGGTCAATTACCAGTAGAATTATTGTTGTGGAAATTAGGTGAAAACTTATAGAGTGAAATCAAATCCTGTTTGGTGTGGGCGTGAATAGAAGATGTTACAGTAATGGTAAATACTATTATTTGGTACATAAAGTCAGCACTTTGCTTCTCTCTGTTTGCCAGGGTGTGTCTCCATAAAGAAGTCAGGTATATAAGTATGCAGGGTTTTCCCTGGGCCTTTTGAACGTCGCGGCCCGCGACGTTCAAACTTCAAAAACAGGAACACCGCGACGTTCAAAAAACAGCCGCGATGTTCAAAAATTCCTCCGGTACCCTGAAAAAATGTTTCTTAAACTTTGTCAACGATCGCCTTTTTGTTAATACAATGTGCAGTGAAACCACAAGCTTATTTCCGAAACCCTTGTCATGGCAAAATTACGAGCCATGTAGTCTGTACTACCTTCGCGGTAATACTTTCGTGATCATACGTACCCACAGTCATACATGCAAGTCTCAAGATGCAAACAGAAAGCTAAGCTAAGCGTTCGGTATGTATGTACACGGAGTTCAGCAAGCCCTCTTTCATTCACACGTTGCCCGCTCGGCGGACAATCTGTACTGTTGGCTGCACTCGTAATACCACATGTAAACATTTCGAGGTCGGAATATGCAGAGTGAGCGTGATGAACACCGGCGAGATTCGCCTTCCAACACAAACCTGGTGAACAATTTAACACCTCAACCAGCTGACCCGCCCACCCCTTTGAAAATCCCGTTTCATATCTTCATGGTCACAAAAAATAAAGCCTCGCCTCGGAATGCAACTCCAAACGTAAAACTGCATTACCAATCTCGTAACTCTCACTCAGCTGCACTGCCAACCTTGCACTTATCACGTTGACTGTCGTGACATCGCTAAACCTTCGTACCACGTATTGAATATGTAGCCTAGGCCACCCTCAAGTTTAAATTTACATGTTATTATTTGGTAATGATTATGTACATTCCAACGTGAGCAGTCGAGTAAACTATACCATGAGACGCAACCACAGGTATAATTCTGTGGACTCAACTTGCAAAGCCAAAACCAAATGCCCTGTTTGGCAGGTTATAGGCGGGGCTTGTGTCTCACAATTTTCAACCCAACGAATGAATGAAATATCAGCATTTGACCGACTATATTATTAATAACGTGTCCTTTGTAAAAATACGTAACTTTGCATTATCAGGACCGCCAAACAATCTACTCAACTTACGCATCTTGCTGGTTTCAAATCTTTACAATATGAACACATTTTTGTGTCGAAACTAGTGTTTGCACCGGGTAGAAAATTCGTACCCGGGTACCCAAAAAGCATTACCCGTCGGGTACCCGACCGTAAACCTTGCAACATCTAGCCTAAGTTTAGTGCATGGTATGCACATACAATTCAAGACTCCACCCATCGGCCCCTTATCTCTGGTCGGATCGATCTGTTGAAAACAATACGTCACATTTTCTATATCTACAATGTGCCGTTGGTTCTTAACATCGTGAGTTTAGAAATCAGACGGGAATTATTAATTTGACCATATTTTAGTGCAGTTAGTACAAATTTTAAACAAGTCCTATCACTAACTCCTGTGGCTTTGTGTTCAAGTGTGCCGTAACGTGTGCATCGGAACCAAAAAATAACATCCAGTTTGTCACTGCAACTTCTGTACTGTAATGTACCTCAACCATGTGGTCAAATTTCTCGTAAACTGTTTTCTTGTAACTCTTATGAAAAATCCACCTTCGTGATAATGACGGTGAAAAACTTTCTAATGCATCTCCTAGCCGAGATTTCACCCGCACAGCACCGTTAAAAATGTACGGTAAGATACGGCAGACACCGTGTACGTACGAACGTTCGTTCGCTGCCCGAGTGCTCTCTCCTGCTGTAGTTAGCACATGACTTTGGCAAGTTCCATTTTTCGCAAATAGGGGGTACGTAAAATACTGGGAAAATATTTTGCTCTTATTTTGCAATATATTTAGGAAACTTTGGACGTAAAACTTTTGCAAGTAGTTTAAATAGCAATAAAAAATTACGAGCAATATTAAGATAGGAATCATTTTAGTATGTAAGGTAGTACCAGGATAGAATGAACAGGAAAGAAGATTTTTTTTCGTGCACACAGCACAAAATACACCTTGAAAGAATTTGGACGATTTTAAATCTGATGGAGTGAATTTTACTTCAGAAAAAAGTTTCTCCACCAAAAATACGAAGTTTTGGTGCCTGATTCGAGTGAAAAGAATATTATTGTGGTTGTAATAAGTGCATACCTTATGTAGACATAACTGTATCACCAAAATTTACTTCTTTAGATCATGAAATCATGTCATGTTAATGTTAGTGATAACTTGACAAGTATGAAATCTAGCAACATCGCAAGTCGAGCCACGTGCCGTATATCCATTTGGGTATGTTTATACGGCAAACATATGTGTAAAATTTCTAGTCGGTCTTTCGCGCTACTTCTAGGCCTTAGTTTTGGAACGTTACCCATTCACACGCACTGCGTGCAAAAATTTATGAGCTGTCTTTCGACGTTCATTTCTAGAGATAGGCTAGGCTATTATACAGTATAGTAGGCCTATGTTGTTTTGTTATCTAGTATAGGGGCGGCTTGATGTTAGAAACACGCATCGCGGGGCTTGTTTCTGGTGAAAAATGCAATGTAACAAAAGCATCGTACGAAACAGACAAAAGCAACTTCATTTCAACATAATCTTGAATGAGATGGGGGTAAATACATTTTGTTAGTTGCAATAACCATGCTATTTCGCGAAGATCAAAAGGGAAAGGCTGAAAAACTCTACCCGGGTACAGTACTAAAGTACTGTGTGCTCTCTGACGTACCTGAACTGTGCTGCATTAGAAATTGCGGTAACTACTAACAATAGCCAATGATCGCTATCATTTGGAGAGGTTAAAATATTACGAGTATGTGAGCACCAATGGTGAATATTTTGGCGGAAACTTAAAGAAATTCTGTTGACTAATTCGCCTCAAAAGTGCCACTAGTTTGCGTTTAGACACTTCTAAAATTCAAAAAATTTCGAAAAGGGGAGGGGGACAACCCCTCCCCTTATACCCCACCCCCAGGCCGGCGATCCACGGTCGGACGCGGCAGAGCCGCGACGTTCAATTTTAAAACCAGGGAAAACCCTGGTATGTGAGTATATTAGAGGATGTAGGTGTTTCATCTCCTTTGGTTATATGTACAGAAGGTTATGTAATGCTCCTTCTGTATCAGCTGGGCCAGAAGGGACAATGCATGTGTGCATGGCCCCCCAGGAACATTTGAAAGGACTAGTTTCATAAACAGAAGTTGTTCTTTTTGCAGAAATGTCCTAACCTCTTGTTGTACATCACATGTGCACCAAGGAGAGTACAGGAGGGAAAAAGGGAGGACTTCTGCTGCTTGGGCCTCCTGCTCTGCAGCTGTGGCTAGACCAGGCATCATACCTTTTGAGAGCCTGGAAGGCCATGCCCCAATGACCAGGTCTGCAGATAGGCATAGTCTGGTAGCTGTGGACCAAGAAATATTCTCTCCTTCCCTGCAGAAACTCCCAAATCCCTTTGAAGATGATGATGGTACTGCAAAGATTAAACTCATAAAACTAGTTAGCACCACTGATCCCTTTCCTTTGTACTTAATTGAAGATTCAATAAAATTGAAAGGTGTTAGGAACTAAAGCACCATTAGTTCATGTCATCTGCTACTGTACATGTTGAAGAGCACATGTGCAAATAAAGGATTGCCATTCCCTTTAATAACAAATTAATTTGCTGGTTTTGTCACATTCTGTCGTTTGCATATAACTGTTGCTTTGGTTCCATGTAAAATGTTGAGTATGTTTATACCCTTTGCAATAGACCTTATGCAATGATGTCACGCGACGTCATTTCAGAAGGTAAACAGTGAAGCACATGGCATGTGTGACTTAGACTTCACACAAAGTAGACTTACTGTAGGCACATATTGCACCAGAATACAAATTAGCTGTCTGCATTTTGTTGTTGTAGGTTGTAGTGATAAGGGCTTGTCTTCATTGGAGGGCGAACTTTCTGTTCTGTGACATCTTATACGTGAGGTCTATATCAAAGTTATGGGGGTATTGTGCATGAAATGCACATTACATTTAAAGGGTCAGCAATCTCACTCCAGACAGTAAAAATTCTCCCTGCTAAGTTTCCTCAAAAAAAAAGAGAGAGAGTAAACAAAAAAAAAAGAGAGTAAACAAAAAAAGAGAGAGTAAAAGAGAAAACACCACCAACCTTTCAAATGAACCTCCCAGACAAGCCTACAGTTACCTGTTACTTAATATTCCTCAAGGCCATTCCACACACTGCTGTGTATTAGCTATCTGCTATTCAGTGGGCTCACTTTACTGGCTGCTATAGTCATCATTGACCAACCAGAGTCAAGCAATTGTTTAAATCAATGTCAATCAAAGTGCTCTCTCCAATTGTTAATAGAGATAGGGGATAATTGATAATACAGAAAGGAAGATATTCCTAATGTTTGGAGTGATGTGACAATCCCTTTAAGCATTTACATGATCTGTCAGTCACCATGGATGCATTTTTGTTTTGGTTGAAACATTGAATGAGTATGTTGAGTCACCTCATTCTGATTGACTTCCTGTGAAAACCTTTTAGTTGGTAAGTAGGATATTGTTACAAGGCCAGCACAATGATTGAAGAGTTTTCTGTGTACTTAATACTGTCACACATGTGACTTAATATAAAAGCAGTATGAATTAAAAAATGTAAATTGCACAGCTACAGCTTTGTGGCTTGGCCTACATTGCTGTCATTTCTATGAGTGTTGTCAGGGTAATATGTGGTTTTGAACAGGAATAATTTGGTACTTAATTTTGATTAAATGTAATGGTGGCTTGCTAAGTTTTGAAGGGAGGGATGGAGGGGAGGGGAGGGGGAGGGGGAGTTTGCAGTAAAATTAGAGATATATATGTGTAGCAGAAATGGGTATGGCAAAAAGAAAACTGACAATGGTCAAGTATAAACAGAAGGCAGGGTAGCGTAATACTAAACTTGTTTGTTCATGATTAAAATAAATTTCTTGAGACAATTAGTTACCACTCGTTAACAAAAGTGTAAATCAGAGTTAAAAATTAAGCTATTTCTACTATTTGAAATAGATACTGTCCTGGAATTTGTTATAGTGTGTAATTAATTTCGCTTAGACAGTTTATGGCAGATTGATATATAGCACTATGCACCCAATCCTAGAGCAGCTACACTTTTGTTCCTGCTATGCAAGTCCATTGTATTATTATTATTATTGTTGTTGTTGTAATTGTTGTTTAGCCCCCCTGTCATTACATGTACAACCCTGTTAGCTTTGTTGATAGCCATTCCTGAATAAAGCAGCTTTACACGGGTGTCAAGTGACCAGACTCGGTAAGCCTGCATACAATGTCTGTGTAAAAGAGCTCCAACGGGAATGCACATATAATGGTATCCTATACTGGTATGAACACTCAGTAGTCCAATTTCATAGTGATCCCCTTCCCCCTTATGGTCAAGCCCATACTAATTTCCATTACTGAATAAGTGTATTCTGTGGCATACTTGATTTGCACTATTGCATGCACTATTAAGTTAGCTTGGTACAGTGTGAAGTACTGTAAATTGGTAGTAAATATTTTTGCCACCTGGTGAAGGGTTTACACCTGAAAGGTCATGGAATTTTCTGCAAACTTGTAATCACTGCTTACTACTTGAATCGACCTACACATTTCTATAGTGCTCCGCAGCATTTTGACCACTTGACCCTTACCGCAGCCATAATGTGCAGAGGTTCTGACTGTGATTGTCTGACTGCTGAAAACCGGCTAATCATGAAGCTTGGAACCCTTTTTCCACACAGTCTTAACGTAAGGATGGACCTTTTATCTTGCTCCTTTTTGATTCCGTGCCGAAGGCAAAGGAATCTATGCATTCATGATGGCGTGTGTGTGTATGTATGTGTGTATGTGCGTGTGTGTGTGTGTATGTGTGTGTGTATGTGTGTATGTGTGTTTGTGACACTTTGCTCGTTAACACGATATCTCAAGAAGGGAAACTGTGACAGTTCTCAAACTTGGAACATAGATGCCCCATATTGAGAGGAAGAACCCTATTGTTTTTGGTGGGGGTCAAAGGTCACCTGGGGTCACCAGGGGTCAAACCCTGAAAACCTTGTTAACACAATATCTCAAGGTAGGAAGCTTGGATGAATTTCATACTTTGTATGTAGATGCATTATGGTAAGAGGAAGAACCCTATCATTTTTGGTGGAGGTCATAGGTCATCTGGGGTCACCGGGGGTCAAACCCTGAAAACTTCGTTAACACGATATCTCAAGAAGGGAAACTGTGACAGTTCTCAAACTTGGTACATAGATGCCCCATATTGAGAGGAAGAACCCTATTGTTTTTGGTGGGGGTCAAAGGTCACCTGGGGTCACCAGAGGTCAAACCCAGAAAACCTTGTTAACACAATATCTCAAGGTAGGAAGCTTGAATAAATTTCATACTTTGTATGTAGATGCATTATACTAAGAGGAAGAACCCTGTTGTTTTTGATGGAGGTCAAAGGTCACCTGGGGCCACTAAGGGTCAAACCCTGAAAATCTTGTTAACACAATATCTTGAGGTAGGAAGCTTGGATGAATTTCATACTTTGTATGTAGATGCATTATGGTAAGAGGAAGAAACCTATCATTTTTGGTGGAGGTCATAGGTCATCTGGGGTCACCGGGGTCAAACCCTGAAAACTTCGTTAACACGATATCTCAAGAAGGGAAACTGTGACAGTTCTCAAACTTGGTACATAGATGCCCCATATTGAGAGGAAGAACCCTATTGTTTTTGGTGGGGGTCAAAGGTCACCTGGGGTCACCAGAGGTCAAACCCAGAAAACCTTGTTAACACAATATCTCAAGGTAGGGAGCTTGAATGAATTTCATACTTTGTATGTAGATGCATTATAGTAAGAGGAAGAACCCTGTTGTTTTTGGTGGAGGTCAATGGTCACCTGGGGTCACCGGGGGTCAAACCCTGAAAATCTTGTTAACACAATATCTTGAGGTAGGAAGCCTGGATGAATTTCATACTAAGTATGTAGATGCATTATGGTAAGAGGAAGAACCCTATTGTTTTTGGTGGAGGTCAAAGGTCATCTGGTGTCACCGGGGGTCAAAACCTGAAAACCTTGTTCACTTGATATCTCAAGAAGAAAAGCTCAGACAGTTCTCAAATGTGGTACATGGATGCCCCATATTGAGAGGAAGAATCCTGTTGTTTTTGGTGGGGGTCAAAGGTCACCTGGGGTCACCAGGGGTCAAACCCAGAAAACCTTATTAACACAATATCTTGAGGTAGGAAGCTTGGAGGAATTTTGTATGTATTATGTAGATGCGTTATGGTAAGAGGAAGAACCCTATAATTTTTGGTGGAGGTCAAAGGTCATCTGGGGTCACCAGGGGTCAAACTCTGAAAACCTTGTGAACACGATATCTCAAGGTAGGAAGCTTAAATAAATTTCATACTTTGTATGTAGATGCCTTATAGTAAGAGGAAGAATTGTATTATATTTGGTGGAAGTCAAAGGTCATTTGGGGTCACTGGGGGTCAAACTCTGAAAATCTTGTTAATACGATATCTCCAGGCAGGAAGCTTGGATAGATTTCATACGTAGTACGTGGATGCATAATGGTAAGAAGATGAATCCTATCATTTTTGGTGGAGGTCAAAGGTCATTTGGGGTCCACAGGGGTCAAACATTGAAAGCATTGTTAACACGATATATCAAGGCAGGAAGCTTTGATAGATTTCATGCTTAGTATATAGATGTGTTACAGAGAGAAGATGAACCCTGTTGTTTTTAGTGGGAGGTCAAAGGTCATCTGGGGTCACCAGAGATCAGAAAGCGAAATTTCCCAAGAATTCCCAAGAATATTACATGGGATCACCAGAGGTCAAAACACAAATTTCCCAAGAATTCCCAAGATTAAATAGGAACACAAAACTGTATTTTTCCATCATGTTAAGATAGCATTTGACCAGTGACTGAAAGATATTGGACATCATGGCATTATTTGGAATAGAACATATATCATCAAAACCTCAATGCATTTTTCCATTCTGGTTTCATTTTTCTGTTTTTCAAATTTTGGTGGGGTTCAAAGTTCATTTGAGGTCAGCAGGGGCCCAGTTGTGATGTAGTACAGAGGTATAAATTTGAGGGATGAACCTCTGTGTAACAAAGCATTCCCTTTCGGCAAGGAATCACTAAGCCTTTGGGCTTTCTGGTTTAAATTACTTTTTACTTGTTTAACTCACCCTCTATATTGCAGTTTTCCAACATGTTCTATTTTTACAACTGGTTTGCTCATGCCCTGTTTAAATGTGTTTTTCTCTTCTTATATTTCAATGTTGTTCAGTTGCATTTTTACCACCTGAGGAATAGTTATGCCGGAAACATCAGGGAATTTTCTGCAAACTTTTAAGCACTTCCTACTGCCTTTATTGACACACACATACATTATATATATATATATATATATATATATATATATATATATATATATATATATATATATATATATATATATATATATATATATATATATATATATATATATATATATATATATATATATATATATATATATATATATATATATATATATATATATATATATATATATATATATGTGATAACTTAATTTATTCCCTCAGACTGCAGCTTTGCTGACCAAATTTTCTTATTATCATGTGACAGGTGTTCACCTCACCCATGGAAATTACCCACCAGTCCTTTAACTGTAGCCATGGAGTTTATACTCTTTGCAATGTATTAGCTTCTTTATTGTATTTAATAAGAACTTCCAAGGTTTATCGTGGAAGTAAGTTGCGGCCCTTTATGGTACTAACTGTACCAGTGTTTGACATACCTACACCAATCTATACACAGCTTTGACCTGCAGTTCCTCAAGGTTCACTGGACATGTAAAGCTGTGTCGCCCAACTAAGCTGAGCTGAGTCCCTGAGAAAAAAATGTAGCCAAAAGAAAAATACAGAATATAACCCAGTAATACTAAGCAAATTGTAGACGTGTGTATATAGTGGTAGGTACCCGTTAAAGGTTCAATGTAAACATATGCAGCCAAGGACATATGATGAAGGACTACTTGCTTACAGCATTCAGTATTCCCATCGTGGTGTAATGCAAATTAAGGCAAGTGGTTTGTGGAACTTGCTTTTAAAAGGAATGCAGAAACTTGATGGCATAGTTTGGACAGAGCAGTTTGGAAATTTGCGTACATGGATATAGGCTACATATGTGCAGAGACCTCCAGTTGAAACTGGTTTCATTTTAGATTCTTTGGAATGTTTTCAGTAATTACCACAGAACTTTGTGGTAGAGGGTAGGATGTAAGATCTCTTATTTACCTTTTACAGGCAGTAATGTAAATTTGTGGAGTTGTGGATTTATTTTGTGACCTTGATCAAATTTTCTGGTAGCATTACTTGAGACTTAAGTGTTGTATATTTAATGGGGCTGCCCGGCCGAGCAAAAATTAAGAGAGGGCACTCTCATATGGCAAAGTTTGTAAATAAAACATCGCTTATTACGTCTAGGCCTACGTACTCTCTCATAAGTTGCTGTTGAAGCTGTTAAGGAGCTCCCTGGTTTTAGTACGCCGCAAAGCATTGTTCCTGGGCAGTGCCCAAAGGTAAACAAGGGATAATCAGTGTTAACATCAGAAGAAAAGAAGACTACATCCCTAATATGGACCTACTATCAGTAGTGGCTTAGTAGCCAACTCAATGCAGCGAGAGTCAAATATAGGTTGCTTGGCTATAGCCCGGTAGTTGTACTAAGAAGCATCATTCCTCAATAAATTCCACTTACATGGAACACTTTTCTCTTCTTCCAGTACTTTTGAATATGAACGCACAGTGACTGGTTTGAAGTTCACTACTGATTGGTCTGTTTCTATTGTATCATCACTAGCGCACTTCATAAAACATGCATTTAAATTCTTACGCGCTAACCAGCTAACAACGGAAAAGCAACCAAAGCGTTCGTTTTCCAAGAGCGCAGTGTTGTGAGTCAATTATTCCGGAAAATCCCCAAGAAATGTATTACGCGCGTATAGAACGCGTTGTTAATGTGTACACACGTCAACTCTTTTAACAATGGAATTTTCTGTAACGCGTCCTTAGTTTTGTACGCAGATCACCGAACAGAATGACGCACACATCAAATCCACACTTCCTCCCCGAGTCAGCAGAGTCAGCGCGTTTTACAGTGTAGGTATAGGAGTTTAATGGTATCTACAGTATGCACCAAATCCTTACGTTTTGTTCCGTTTTGTATCACATTTGCGTCTCGTCCTGCATCTCATGCATAATATAACTTTTTTTACATGATATACTGTCCGGATTGGGTGATCTATGTTTGTAATATCTTTGTAGGAACTAGAGTTCCTATATGGTATATCGTAGAAAGGGACTCTAGTAGGAACCATATGAGAGCGCCCTCTGTCGGTAAGACAAAAACGCCGGGCAGGCCCATTGGTAGATAGTAGTTCTGTTGCTATGTAGGCTCAAAGGTAAAGTCCAGTTGTCCATACAATGTTGAATGTAGGTCTCATTTTGATTAAAATTTTTTTAAAATGAAGAAACTTGGTTGTCTGTATTCATTTTGCAGACATATACTTACCCCTTGTTACATCTATTTTGCATTAATTCGCTCTTTGCATGCTACCCAGAGTAGTTTTAGTACTGTGCCCCCTATGTCTGCCATCTTGTCCTAAAGATCTCCCTCATTTACCTTCCATGCAATTCTCTACACCTTGGACATTTTGGGGTCTAAGAAGCGCCATCAGTTTCTTCAAAACTCGTCTGGTTCACGCTAAGTGTCTCTTACTATCGTTATTATCGTATTTCAAATCTTATTCTCTCAAACTTGGTTGTCTGTATACATGTTGCTCCTCCCTTACCTCCTAGGCTCCTGTTCACATAAATGTGTTGATGACTTGACCATAGTGTAATTCACTAATTAATTCTACATTAATTGGACAGTTTTATACATATTTGAAAACTGGATCATTTATTGGCCATGTCATGTAGGCTATTAATTGGTTGTTATATTCATTTTGAGGCTCTGTGTATAAAGTCACATTCTAAACTGCCGTTAGGGTGTAACTATTAGTATTCTTATTATTATTGATTTATGTTAGGCTTCAAGTGATCGAGGTACTTTACACACATGAAGAAGTGTTTTAAATGAACCCATGTATGAATATTTCAACATTAAGTAATTACTGGAAGGTTTACACTGGTTGGAAACTTATTATGGGATATTTTTGCCAAGCTACTAAATGCCATTATGGCCATTTTGAGTTTGTCCTGTTGCTTGGAAACATGATTTATCCCCCCAATTTAATGGGATGGACCAATTTTCACCCAACTTTAATAAACTTAAATACGAAAGATAAACATTACTTGTACTGGTAAAACTGCATGGTAACATGTTGGTTAAAGAAGCCCTAAATGTAAATGCTGTACCCCCTCCCCCCCCCTCCCCCCCGCACACACAGTATTCATGACATAGCATGTGTTGTGCTGGTACTGTACATACTCTTTACATGTATCTTTGTACTAAAATATCTGAACTGTTCATTGCTTTTGACATTTAAATGCATGTATATACATTGCATGCCTCATAATGGCAAAATGCTCTGGAGGCCAATTGCAGTGGCCTTTAGGCCCATTTTAATGACCTTTGGGCCCATTGGCCCCTTTTTCATTGCCTTGGCAACCCAAAAAATTAACTGCATACATTTATAAAGGTCGTGTTATTAATATGACATATTAAAGCCCTGTAGTATCATTATCATGTTTTTTAATTTTTACTTTTTTGGGGGGGAGGGAAGGGCAATTCCAAATTTAATTTTTAATTTTTGTCCAGGTGCTCCGAAGATAAAAGGTTAATAGTGATCGCTGTCTGTAAAGAGAGGGGGTGCTCTCTTTAAAAAATGTTTGCTAAAATAGGTGATGAATTTAACTATGGCCTTCTTTGATGACTAAGTACATTTCTGATTATCATTATTCAATGTTCACACTGAAATTATTGCTGTTTTCTTGTTTTAAGCTTTTGAATTGATAATTTCTGTCCGGGTGGCTCAACTTTTTGTCTGGGTGGTACATTTTTTGTCCAGGTGTTACACATCCTCTGTAGATTTTGTCCACTAACAAAACAGCTAGTGGAGAACACTGCCCATGTATGCTTTCAACCAATTTTTGTCATACCCATCCAGAAAAGAGTCTTGTAGTCTAGTCTTTTCCATTCCTGTTTGCAGTCCTGACAGCTCCCTGAAATTATAGGTCTGTCTGTGTGTACTTTAATATTTATAGATCCATCCAGGGTTTTTGTATGCATAATACTCATTATGAAGTATGAAGTACTGTAACTACTAAACCAAGTCCAAAGTCTGGAGATAAAGTTGTGAGACCTAATTGAAATTTTTCTAGGAAAACATAATCTATTCTTTTAATTTCTTTTTTGGTCATGTGGGCTTGCTTTCTGACTACTGTTTCTTTGAGCAAACTTTACAGACTTTGGCCTACTGATGTATCATCCAAAAGCCTATTGTTTGAGAAACAACCTTAATTTTAGTGTACGTTTACCCTTACGTAAGCTTTCCTGCAGCAATTATAACCTACTGTAAACTTTTGTATTCCTGTTCATAATACGTTAGATAATACCAAATTGCATAGCTCGTCATTTGCCCTTGTTAGTTTTGGTCATAATACCAATGTGGGTGTGGTATAACCGTAGTATTAGAGAGGACTCTGTGGTAAGCTAAGATAATGTTGGTAAGAGGAAAGAATATCTTTTAAACAAATTAAAGAAAATCAAATTGCATTCTATAGATTGCAGTAGTGTGTACATTACAGTGTCAGTTACATCGAGTATGTACGACTGCAGGTGTCGGATATCTTAAATTAAGAATTTGTAGCTATAATTGCTGGTATTAGGTACCTTATATCAAAGTGTAATAAAGAACAGTATTAGCTACTTCCAAGAATCAATGTAAATTAAATATATTGGAGGGAATTAGAAGAAAATCGAAACTTTGAACTAAAAATATATGCGGTCAGATGTATGCATGTAAACCGTAAGTTAACACATGCAGTACAGTTTGTCAAATATTAGCTACAGTATGGCAATATATACTGTAAGCTGCACACCTTTCAGAGTCAGTAGTAAATGTTCACTCAACGTGTTGACGATAATAAAATGACCTAATTGCTATAGGCAGTGCATGTGTATTTTGGAGAGAACAATGTCAAGTAATTTATGTACTAGAGAAGTGATTATTTTTAATGCATTGTAATTGTGCTGAAAGGCTTTGTTTGCACTTTGGCCAAGTACTGGTCTGATAATTTATTGAAAAAAAAAATTGTCACAACATAGCGGTTCTATTTGGCTGAGTGAATATAATGATAGTGTCGTGTATAATGCCCATGATTGTAATGAAGCCTTTTAAGTGGCAGGCTTGATTGGTTCAACACTTCATAGCAGTGGCCAAGGTTTGTGTGAAAAAGTTGGAGGTGGAAGGGTGGATACAGAATTATATTGAAGCAGAACATACTGCATGAAAATGTGAGAGTCAATAGAATATTAGAATCATTCTCAAGAAAAAAAAAAAAAAAAAACAGGGAGGGGATGTTCATATTCTGCCCATTCAATGGATTTCCATCTATTCCTGACAAGGTCATATATTTAGGAAGGCTTTGCATCCAAAGGCAACAGGTAGCAGAGTGGTTTATTCCAGCTGCTGTGCACCAGTGTTTTTTAAGAGTGTGTGTGTTCGAATCTTGCTCAAGGTATGCAGGTTTTTCTCATGGTACTCTGGCTTTCTTCCCAGTTGACGTGGCTTGATGTCAGAATTGGTTTCCCAACTGTCAAAATCGGGTGAGTGCTGGACTGAAGCACCCCTGGATAGAACAGTCAGCTAGCCCACTTTACGTTTTTGTCAAGGGCAATCTGTATTTCACCTTTAAACAGAACAGATCTTAGTGAAAAGAATAATTCAAATGTGATTTGTTGACTTGATTGACCAATCAGTGTGAAGTCATAATTTAAACCTTCCAGTCTAACTTGGAAAGATTAGGTGATTCGAACTAATAATTACCTCTTACATGTCTCAGTAATGATTGTTCGTGTACTACTAGTAAATCTCAGCATTATCTCACAGTGATTGGATGATTTATCTAGTAATAACAGTGTCATGTATGATCAAAAAGAATCATTTTTTAACAAATTATATACCTGTAGGTTTATTTTTTAATTTATTAGTTATTGTTTTGCTGTTCATTAACCCATAAAGTTTTCATTTGTCGCTGCATACATGCTGTGGCTCTGTTCCTAAAATGTGCTTGCATAAGTAAAATAGTGTATTGCTGATAATTTGAAGTTACATATAGTTTTGTGCAACTGGTCCATAACATAATGTACCTCTTACGTGAGCTGGGGTATGTGCTTTGCACCACTTTCTCTTTTCGAGAGTTAGTATAGGGACTGAAGCTCTCCATGGACCCTGCAGCAGAGATGTATTCAAGTCTCTCTTTTCACAGCAAGTCAACTAAAGCGATTTAAGGGACTCGAGTCAAGTGATTGACTCTAGTCTCAGTGTTATTTCAATAGTGGAAATTAACCAGAATCCTTCAAGTCAGGTAATGGTGGGATGTGAGTCACTACAGTACCTGAATACAAGTCTACCCTGCAGTGTTCATGATTGCTGTGTATTTAGCAGAAGTTGCAAAGATAAATACCTTGTACAAGGGGTATACACAGAAGGAAAAGGAAACATTTGTTGGTATCAATTGACTCTTCCTTTTAATCTGGATTGAAGGTTAATCTTCAAGAGGCTTTTTCAGTGCAATGGTCAATTTAAGGACACTATTCTTTGTTATCAATGTGTGAACTAACCCTATTGCTCTTTAGGTTTATATGACCAGTTGTATTTGGTACTTTGAACTTAGGTAGATCAATTTTTACGGGTATTTTGGTGGTATGTACCTTTCAATACTTGCTTCTTGGACTTTGGCACCTGCATAGTTTTATGTGTAGTTTGATATGGATGGTTGATGGATGAAGTAACCTCACAATAACCTTCACCTTACAATACAAAAATAGAGTTGTTACTGTAGAGTACTATGCATCACTCATATTATAGTTCTGGTGAACTTTGACCTGGTTTATATTATATGATTTGAAGTGTGTTTTTCCTTCACAAGGCTGTGTGATCAGCTTAAGTTTGATTTTCAGTAGGATCCCCCTTATCCTTAGTGCCCTAGCTAGCTAACAGTTTGCCTGGGAGAGGTTAAAGAAAAGTGTTTATGTACATGTGGGTATAAATTTTAACTGCAGCAAATTTTTATGCCACATTTTAAAAGTATGGGTTCACTGAATAATTAATCAGTTGTGGGAGGTGCATGTAGAAGAGTAAGTTTTTTCTGTCCCCCTCTATTTATTGTCATTACATTTGTTAACTAGGTATCTGCAGCCATTTTGGTGGTCCGAAACAGTTGGTCAGTTGTAATAGATACTATGCAAAATAATTTTAGGGTGTAAATGGGTGCAAGTAGGGATATGGAAGGAAGTGAAGAAGCTTTATATTAAGTTCACTCTTAATTGTAATGAAAGAGCTAGTAGATTTTGCTCATTAATATTTGTTCAAGATTTGAAGTTGCATCATTGAGTGTCACCAGCATGCAGTAAAGATTTAGAAAATATATTTAGTCTATTTCGCTCTTCATTACGTCCTATTTACGTATATGTACCATTATTGCCTGCAATAACCATCTGGCAAACCTAATAACATCGCGAGATCCCCCACGGTGTCATTAGGTTAGCCAGACGGTTATTGCAGACAATAATGGTATACATACTGTAGGAGGTAAGTATCGGAGATCGTAGACTCCCAAACTAGGTAGTTGTGGTGAATGTTCATTAAATGCCCAGTTTCCTCGTCCCAGATAGTTAATATTCTCCCAAAAATCTAACTTTATTTTTAGCTCTTCCTCCGCTTTAAAAAAAGAAAAATAGGCTTTGGAACTTCCTTGACTAAGGCCTAGGCCTTCTTGAAATGCCCGAGGATTATATTGCTGAGCACACTAGCAATGGAGGCTGACTAAAGGGGAGGACTTGCACACTGCATTTTGAACTGTATCCGAAACCAAACTTGAATCGTATTTATCTAGTTGACACTACTGTATATAACACATTCGTGTTGGTGTGTTGTTAAATCTTATCTAACTAACTAACTACACATACTACTGCACATCTCCAAGTCTTTTCGCTTCTCCTTACCTCCTATTTACATGTATTTCCCTAATTGCCCTACATTTTCTAGCTGGTAGATGTTTAGCACAGGTGGCACTTTCGCCCTTCAAGCTCTCTCTCTAACCCGTTGCTCATTTGCCAAGCGTTATTAGTCCAGATGCATGTGCTCTTGCTGGAAACCTTTTGCAATTTGGAACTTACCTGTTTTTTTTTTCAGAGTGTCTGAAACTATTCATCATTGAGATTAAAACATTTTCAGCCTTTAAGAGAAGTTGGTTGAGTACCACCTGGTTGAGTGCCACCTGTGTTAAGAGTCTGCTAGATAGAAATTAGGACAGTTAGGAAAATGCAAATGGGGGTAAGTATCGGAGCTCAAAAACTCCTATAAACCGTTGAGTTTTGTGGATTTCTTTGATCTGCAGATGTCTGTCAGTGTCTTTTTCACTATAATAATTGCAAATACCCTGTTATTTAAGGAATAAATCACATTTGGCAGACTACTTTTGGTGAATAAACCATCAAGACTCCAAATTTGGCAAAATAATGGACGAGGCAAAGCTGAGTTCTTTATTTTGCAAATTTGGAGTCGAGACAGTTTATGAGACAATAATAGTCTGACAGATGTGGCCTATTCCTATTCTACCACAGAAAATGTGTGGAAAACTTCATTTTTATCCCAGTGTTTACGTTTACTGACCGTATGTTGTGGAATAACAGGTCAGTGTTTAACCAATCAGAATGCAGGATTCTCAGAAATAGATGGCTAGACATGGTGGAATACAAAGTATATTTTGGGGGATTTGAGAGCTTCTTTTGTCCAAGTGTCTTTGTATCACTCTGAGTACTACTTTACTAAGTACTGTGTTTGTGTAAATGCTGCAGATACTTAAAATGCATTCAGTACTGTACGTATATATTTGTAAAGTTGAAATGATAGTGCTTTGTTTTCATTGCCACATATCCTTTGGAATTTCTTGATTGGACTGTGCCACATCCTTTCAGACCATGGAATAATAAAATTAATATAGATACCTGTTTGGTTGTACATGCAGACACTTTTGTTGCATTCCTGTTAAATGAAAAACAGGAAACAACTATTTGTCTTGAGAGTTGTAATAATATATGTGTATCAAAATTGGTTTTGGATTGTTTTAACATTATAATGTAGGGAGTGAGGTCAGTTTGTTTTCAATATATAATACATGACAGAATTTCAGTCTCAGATGTGTAAGATTGTGTATCAATCTGTGCCTTTCAGTTTCTTTTGTTTTTTTGGGAGTGCCTTGTTAGCTATACTGAAGTAGGTTTGAAAATGGGTAGGTCAAAGATCGATTGAATTAGTTAACAAATGTGAAGTGATTGTAAATTTGGGTGTACTCTTCAATATTTGAAGTGTATGGTAAGTGATATTCTCATTCTCATTAGGGCAATTTTAATCAAAGATGAAACCAGGGTTCAAACATATTTAGGATTGTTTTGTAGGATGTGATGTTACCAACTCATAAACACAATTACTTCTGAACTTGCATTATCTAAATGGCTGACTTCCTGTGAAAGCACATGAAGTACTGATTCTGTTTGACCTGAGTGTGTAACCTTTGCGAAGTGATCTTACTGTAACAAATGACCATTTACATGGTTATTAGATTCATGTTTGCAGATGCATTAAAGGCCCACTTCAGACTGAATTTTATTTGAAATAGTTTATTTTCAATTAGGTCTTGTTTGTGCCAAGTTTAAAACATTAAAATATTTAAATGAATCTCATGCAAATGTATAAAACCTTGATAAATTATTTTTAAACCCTTAATGGACATTAAAAAACATTCATGCTTTTAAACTAATAATTGTGGAATCTGCCTTTTTGACCTCCTCTGGGCAAATGTGTAGCCAGGATTTTGTACTGTTAGGGATTTTAGGTCACACTACCCCAAGTACGCCATGGGAAACACCAGTCTGCAAAGCCCTCCTTATGGGCGTGGGGCCCAGGAACCTGCCTCAAGGCTGCTGGTTGGTATCAGGAATAATGCCCCTTTGGAGGACTGGGGAGAAGCTCCTGAAAGGCTTTGTTTTAGTGTGTTTTTGGTGCTTGAATTGTGGGTAGGGGGTTAACCTCCCCCTCACCAAACCCAGACTTATCTAGGCTTGGCTTTGTGCTATGTGTGTTGACCTTATCTATCTGCAGAACAGGAAACAAGTTAAAGAGCTAGAGATACGTTTTGATTTAACCGTTCCGTATTCACACATCATTTATGCCTCTAATACTTACCTGCTTACTGTTAAAGACATTTACTACATTTGGACCAGACTACAGCCTTTATTTTTGGAAGGATCAAATTCTGATTTTTGACCTTTAAAACATGCATACTTGAACCTGTCAGTGAAGCACAGCTGCCTGTGCAAGTCGGCATTAAAAGATGGTTGGATTTGAACAGTTGAAAGGAAATGCGACTGTAACATTATTGCATTATAGGAAAAATGTTACAATTGTGGTGCAGACATATTGTCATGTCTTTAAACAATGCTATGTAGGTAATGAATGATAGGCAATTCAAAATGATGATGCCCAGTGACTTTTTTTCAAGAAATATTAAGGCTCTCACAACTTTGTAGCTCATGACTAATTTGTTGAACCAAACTGGTCTTTCATGTTTTATATGGTACGATGTGAAACATGTCTTTGTATTCTGCATAATTTCATTTTGTATAAAAGCTAATGCCAGGGTTCATAATTGAATGGGTTTAAAATATTGATAAAATCCTTTTCTGTTGGTACCATCTTGATGCAATTTAATCCCACTATTTCCCTTAAAGACAGATACTCATCACCCCAAGTATGACTTTTACTTGGGGGTAAGCAAAAGTCTCAGGTGGTGACTGCTGTTTGATTGACATCAGAGTTACAAAATTCATAAGATGCAGAGTAGCTCACATTACACAGCATGCAAAGGGATTGTTCTGGTTACACCAGGAAGTTGCTATTTGTCAAATAGCAACTCCCTGGTTACACATTAGGGCCTTGTGTGATCACCAGGGTATTCCCTTGAGCAGTAAACTACAGTATGTTTGTGTCTGCATAGGGAGTTGCTAAAGACAGTTGTGGGCAGGGCTTAAATAACCTAGTTTGGAAAATTGGAACTGTATGGGATGATGAGTATCTGTCTTTAAAATCATGCTTTTCCTATCAGATCCACTTTGCTTTAGGAGAATAAAGTATCTTTAGACTTGAGGGCATTTCTTTGTCTGATACCACATTTTACACTTAATTCCCTATGCAGATACCCTAATAGATGAATTTCATACAGTAGAACATGCTTCGATATGTAAAAACTTACTTATTAAGCAAACAATATTCATTTTAAATTTAAAGTGGCTGTGTATTGCCACAAACCAAGAGATGCTAGTGTTAAAGAAATATTTGTACCATATGAAAGTGCTCATCAAAGAGGTGTACGGCTGAACATTGCTCTTAGATTTTGCATCTTTTCTTAAATGAAAATAACCGGCAAACTAAATTAATTTGTTGTTGAAGGGACCAGCAATGCTAAAGTAATGTGCAAACTTATCCTCCCTGATTTGAAATTCTCACACCTTTTGGGCCACTGGAGATTCGCAGATCCGCAAGGCTGAGACCTCAAGCCAACTTTGTGTCGTGCAGTGACACCTTATTTTGTATTTTCTTCACTTAATTTTCTTTGTTGCCCTTTAAGCCTATTTTCAGCTTCTGTGTTGCAGTGTCTATAGCTTGCTTTCGTGTCAGATGTTAAGAACATGAATGCACGCTTTGATTTGATGTAATATTAGAACTGATTTACTGGCCTTGTGTGCATTATGTTCGTACTGTACAGTTTATACTACTATATCTGAAATGTCATCTACAAAGTTATTCTCCTCACAGCAGCCTTCCACCCTTTCAGTCAGAATGTTTGTATCAGGTAGTAGCTTCACTGCCCATTACTGTTTAGATAACTTCTAATAAACACTAATTTACCAAATGTAAACATATTAGTTTGCGAGGAAGGTCTCTATCACTTTATAGTACCTTTAATAATTTGTGGACTGTGGGTAGGTTGATTCATAGCCTTGGATAGTCACAATTTTATTGTAACTCTTGAGATAGGATATCAGAAATGGTTGAAAGTAAGGTACTTTGGCCTTAGAAAAATTTTTTCATATCATCCAGTGTCTGTTCTTGTTAGTATAAAGTATCAAATATTTGCACACAAAAGGACACTTGTTTTACGACAGGTGTGTTTTACATGCAGATGGTTATGGGAGTTGGAGTGAAACAGAGGAATATGCTGTAAAAACTATCTCCAAAGATTTACATATGCGGTGGCTGAAGCAGGGAGGCTGATGCAGGAACTGGGCCACTGGCTGAAAGAAGAAAGCGAGATATTTCAGATGCAGATGGCGGAACCATCTCAGCAATGTGTACATTACAGGTTGCTGGAATGGATAGGTAGTTTTTGCATTGAAAGGCTCTTAATTATCCTATGTAGTTCAAAGTGTCCAAGCCTTTACTTAAATGCTTCTTCCTTGATCTCAATTTAGTAGGCACCTGCCAGAATGGTCATTGAATGGTCATTGACCCACTCAGAATGGCTTACTTGTATTAAAGGGGAAATGCATGCAGTCACCACAACTTGTATGGGTGTATCCTGGTATCATTATTTTTAGTTGGCTTGTTTTAATCATGTGGCAGTGTATTTGTTTCTTAATTGTTAAATCTATGCAGAATAAACCTTGATTAACTAGTAACATCAGTAATTATGTTCTGGAACATGAACATACTTAACCTGTCAGGCACGGATCCAAGGGGGGGGGGCGGGCTTCCTCAGGCTCAGCCCCCCTTTTTTGCCACATTAACAATAACAAATACGTGAAAATTAGCATAATGTTAATCTAGGAGAATATTCAAGGGGGCTTTCAGCCCCCCCCCCTTTTCGAAATGTCTGGATCTGCACCTGCCAGTTAACTGCATGATGAATATGTCTGTCATGTCCTAACTTCACCACACTGCGTATGACGGTTATATCCGTCTTGTAATATATTATGCACCGAACTATGTTGCATAACGCCCAGCTAATAAACAATACACCCTCAAAAGGTTGTTTGTTGTGCACAGAGAATGTTCTGACCCTATTGCTTGTTTGCTAATGTGTAGGACAGATATATCCATCTTCATATTGAGATGTTGATCAAGCACGTGGAACCCGGAAGTGTTCTTGGATGTGCTGTGCTGTTTACAATCTCTCACAGGCTGCCGCCACACATGTAGGACCTTGTGGGTGTATTTTGTTTCTGACTTCACTGTAGCACAATGGCTGCATCTACATCAAAGAAGAAACGATTGTCTACCGAGTATGGAAATGTTGAGGTGCCATTGAAGAAGCTTTGCAGTGTTTATTTGATTGGGATATGAAGTCAGATAGTGACTCAGAAAATGAGGAAGAGGAAGCCGGTATTTGTATGGGGCAAGTGACTTAGACACCAAGACTAAGTCACAAACACTGTCATTTGCTTGTACTTGCTTCAAAAAAAGAAGAAAAGGAGATGACACATTTTTGTTGTTAAATATTTACAGTGTATTATTTTTCCAGTGTAAAGTTGAAATTTGCAAAAAAGACATTTTTGTGGAAATGGATTTCGCTGGGGGATGAAAGTTGTATACAATATTTTAATTCCTCAGTTAACTGGTTAAAGTGAAATAAGATGACATGTGTAACATTTAAGCAGTGTTTTAAAATAAGTTTAGGTGTACTGCTTATCCCCTTTAATAGTTTGAACTTGCAATTTTTTTGACAAAGTATCATGACCATCACAAAGGTAAGGGATACTACTGAAGACCTGTGCATTTTACAGTTGGATATTAGGTGTTTTCTGTTTTGCTCATTCAACTTGAGCTATCTCCTGCACGTAATTTGAGTGTACACAATAACGATTTATTCCTGCTCTTTTTTAGAATTTAGGATATTTTTGTGATGTCGGCAAAATCACTTTTCAAGCACCTGCAAAGGGAAATTGTGGATACAGTTTTTTTTCCAAAAAAGTTCATGGATGAACAGACATGGTATCCGACAGCCATTGTACTAATTGTGTTCAAAAATATATTTTTGAGTAAACAACACTTTTGTATGGGTATAGGGAAGTTGTCAGTGCTTGTTTATCTTTATTTACAGTTAATCAGCTAACCTTAAAATTTAGCTTTTTTTGGTCTGAACAAGTCAGTGCCATGATCTAGCAAGCTGTGCCAGGATTATCCATTGCAAGAAACTTCATTTCCAGAATTATGCATGAATTGTATGCACACCAAAATTTGTACAAGACACAATCTGCTTACAAAAATGTATGCTTCAAACAGGTGACACATGTATTGTTTCTCTGTGTAACAAGTTATGGTCATTATCTCTGTTCATAAGGCCTAAAATGTTTCTCTGTGTTCTCTCAAGTCAGACTTTGCCCCCATGGTCTAAACAAAATGAACATGTCTTACTGGAAACTTTCAAAAACGTTATACTATACGTTTCATGTTGCAGTGTTGCAGTTTTACCGTCTCTGATAGTGGCGCTCAAACTTACCGTTGCTTCCAGTTTGTAACATTCATGTTCTTAGGATAGTTTATGTCCATACGGATGCTGCCGTGTTTTAAATGTCAAATGTTCTGACAAATAACATTCCTGGAGAAAATGGAATTTTATAGAGCAAAGCGATGAGATTACCAAGCATGAGATTGAATGAGGTTGTATGTTGTGCCCTGTTGTGCTTCATAGTAAAATGGTTGCCTATTTCAAATGCATCATTCAAATACTGTAAGTGGAATGGATGCATGGAGAGGGATGGGGGAAACAGGAAGCAAGGATGGATGGGTAGAAAAATGGGGAAAGTGAGTCAAGTAATCATTTCTCCTCGCATTTCATGAGTTGTCTCCGCTATACATAGCTGCATGATGATGACACTTTGTTCCAAGAGAAGATGAAATGTTGATATACCCCAGCATCTGAAAGACCGGAGGGTAACACACGGCATGCTGCGCATTTTAATTAGTTTATGATCTGCACTTTTTCACACTTTGTTAGAGAGATGTAGGTGGTTTTGAAAGGATATTTGTATGCTTCAAGAACATTCAGTTAAAAAGTCTTAAATTTCCGAGTCGTGTCCTTTTTGCCACAGTACATGAATTCCAGATTGAATTTCAACTTCAGAGAATATGAGGTGTGAAATAATACAGTGACCGAACTGAATAAATTAAAAAAAAAATCGTCATGTGCAGTTTCGTCTGTGCGCCGCTCTCGTGTTTGCTTTGGCCAAAATCTGGAGTCAGGATGTTAATGTCACCCTCACTTTGGACATAAAGCATCGACAACTAGCTATATCAACCATCTTCCCTGTAATCACTAAGAATTAACAGCTTGGCATGTAACGTGCTTGAAAAACAAGCAAATTTTGGACATGTATGTTAGGAGAACTAGAGGAAAATGAAATTTCCTGAAGCAATTACCATATTCTTTTGGGAGTTAGAAAACCTCCAAAGGATGCCAGTGCCTCATAATGTTGTTCTTCATGGCATGTATGTTTCTAGTGTACAGTACAATCTTTCTCCTGTACACCCACTAATTCCTCTTAGAGATTCTGATTGTGTAATTTTTAATGTGTTATTGCAGGATCATTGTATCATATTCAAAGGGATAATTAAACAATTGCTCTTAAGCGAGAAAGTACTTTGTTCAACTTTCAACTTCCAAGATATATTCTATTATATTGAGCTTTTTGATTACTATTTTCTTCTTCCTTTTTCTTTGTAGATTTGTGTAATGAGACTTGAGCCTTTACTTTTGATGGCCTGCTGGGAAGAACTAAACATGGCTGCAGAGATTGGTATATCAAGCCGTTGAAAGGTGAAAGGTTGTGTGATTGGCACTTCCTGAGGAAAAGAGGGAACAGGAAGGCAGACTCCGGGGACAAAAGGAAAGCTTTCATTAGATGTAGTTGTTTTCATGTATACTAAGTATACAGTAAGTACAGAGTGAGTTGCAAACACCTATCGCACTAGAGATTCCGTGTTGGTTTGAAGTATCAGAGTGGTCAACGACACTGACTGTTACAATGCTAAATGATAGAGACAAGTGAAAGATAGATATGCGTAATGAGACGACTGGATTTTTTTGAAAAGTTAGTGTGTTAATAAAATGTCTATGTTTAATCATGTTGCCAGTTAAGTTAATTAGCCACATGTGACTGTTTGTAGTGAGGACTTCAGATAGAAAAGACCGCTAGGTCAACATTTTGAGTTGCTTCCTTGTCTGTGTTGGGAGGACTCATCATGGCAACTCACGAGGAGCTAGTCAGTGAAATGCCACTGCTGGAAAAGTTGACCATCCAGGAACGATTGAAACATGCAAAGAAAAGACGCAATCAACAGCTCAAGCGTTACCAGCAATATGAGAGGGATTTCCAGCGAAAAACGAAGAAACTCAACTCACAAAAAAGTGACTCATCTATGATTAGTGAAGGCGGTAGTACCCGGGTTTGTTTTGCAGCAAATGTGCAGTTACTTGAAGCAGCTGCTAGGGGGGACACAGTGGAAGGTAAGAGTAGCTTTTATTTTTATCTTTTTAAATTCTTAACTGTCATCTGTGGAACGAGTAAATTTGGAAGCTAGGACTTGAAGTGGGGGACAAAATTTCATGGACTGTGTAATTTGTGTTTGTTTCAGTTTGCTGGTAATCAGGTCATTCAAGCATCATACTTGTGACAGCTGTCACAAATATTACTTTTAACTGATTTAAGGTTCACAATGGAGATGATCGATATTGTGAACTTGCAGTCATAATCAAAACTAGTGTTATGAACGCTCTTGCATTTTTGATTGCATGTTGTTAACTGATCAAAATTTGTGACATGATTTCTTGTGCTTCCTTCTGACTGTTTTCAGCTCAATCATTTAGTCATGCACAGCTCTTTTGTAAATAAACTTAGCCTTGAAGTTTTCATAATCTTTACTTTCATTACTGGATACACCCTCCAGGTCAAGATCATTTACGTATGTACTACAGTACATGTGAATGTGACCACAATCAAGTTTATAAAAGCCTTGGCAGACCTCACATTCATTTCATTTCATTTGTTTTCCACAATGTGATTCAAGTTTACTACAGTGTAATACCAAATAAGAACAAACATAAACATGTTATAAAGGAAGTTAACTGAAAAACCCTCTGCTTGAAATTAACCACTCTCCAGCAAAAAAGAAAGAAGACAAGTAGACAGTAGTTATGAGCAACAATGGAAATTTCAACCCATCCCTAAACTAACAGTCTATGCCCCAGTTTATCTCCACCAACCACCCCTCTCCACCCAAGTTGCTCACACGCCACTTCATTAGTTTAAATAACATCTATAAAAATTAGGTCAAAGCACCACTGCAGGAAAAAAGTTGAATATATAACAATGTAAATTATTAAATGAGTACATACTGACATAATGTTTTGCAGTATTTTTCCTAAAAGAGTTCTTGGTAGTGTAAAGGACTTTGTGAAAAGCGAGAAAGAGTGAATAGGTTTTGCAAAAAATGATCATGCCGGGTATCGTTACTGTGTTTTAAACTATTTCGCTCAAAGAGGTGCCAAAAATTACTCGGCAGGAGATCATTGAGAAATATATATACAGAAAGGACGAAATCTGGAGATTAAGGATATCATGCAATTTAAAAAGATAAAGGACGTAAAATATTAAACATGGCTAGTTGGATCTTCAGTACATTATAAAATATAATGTTCTTCATTGGAGCAGAACCTTTGTACTAATATTCTTTCCGTAATATTCTCAGTTCTGCCTGAGATATCAGTACATGAAGCATGAGAGTCCGAGGTAGCGCTTCCATGCATGAAGCGAGGCATAATTCTTACATTTTAATTATTGCCTAAATAGCCTCCTGAAAACATGGTATTAGCACTGAGCTCTTATTTATGTATGTATGATATTTATGTATGTATGTATATTTATGTGACTCGAGAGTGGAATGCTTTTTTGGGCCTATCATACTTTGGTGCCAAACAAGTGGAGGATTGAGTTGGTGAAGGATGTGGCTTCTGGAAGTGTTAATTATACAGGAACTTATTGTTTAGGACCCAATGGCAAATTTGTGAAAAGTACTCAGGTGCCACCTAAATGTTTTAAGGTGCTGCATGAGGCTCGAGGTGCCATGTTTGGATAGACTGCCTCTATGCTGGAATGAATAAGATAGTATATGGTCAGCTGATGTTGCTGGTTAAAACTGAGTTCAAAGTACTGTGATTGAATAGGAAGTTGCTTTAATTGCTATTTATGGTCTTGTCTGGCTTGAAGTGCCTCATTTAGACAGTTGTTTTTAAGAAATGGTACATCACTTTTGAATTTTGCATCATGAGATAAAGAGGATGTGTAGCGTGTTTATAGACAAATTACACACCTTTAGTATCCCGAGGGTGGTATAGTGAGTGTATCTTACAAATTATATAGTGTGGAATTGCAGGCCTCGAAATACAGTAAGAACAGAAAGGGCAAGGGCAAATGGCCTTTGGCTGACAGTTATTTGATAGGGCACCAAGGCAAACTAAGGGGGCATCAAGGCCAAAAGTGTGTAACCAAAGAGGTACCAAGGCCATTTTGATTTCCAGACTTGTTAATTCATACATACATGAACATCAGAGTACTGCTGTTAATAATTAAGTTGTAGAATTATAATGTAGCCACGGAAATTTTAGACTCAATTTTGAGCCTTTAATCACTCAACCACTACAGGCCTCTCTGTAAACAATTGGTTTACTCCATGTAGTGAAAAAAATAAAAATGTACCGTCAAACTGTTATAAAGTCATTGTGCCACACTTAGCAGCCTTCTTCAGGGAGCATAATCCCTTTGAGAGAAAAGTTTGGTTTTTATCTAGCAGAATTAGGGGACTTCATGAAATAAAAGGAATATCAAAGGCATCCATGCAGGTGGCAAACACATTTCAATGTTTACTGTAGTACATGATAAAAGACTCTCACAAACCTTCTCTACCGCTAGACCAAACACGCGTCAGTCATACCAAAGACTCTAAAAATGGAACCTACTGCCGTTGTGCGTGATGCTCCGCATAAACAATGGAGTAGGGAAAACAAGCCAGTGAGCCACAACTGGAAAAAAGGCCGTGGCCGGCTCGACTTGAACCAATTGGTTGGAAACTGGGCCGTAAAACTCCATCTAACTAACTAACTAACTCACAAACCTTCTCAACATTTTCTTAAACTTGACTAGCATATACTTATAGCACTGTAAAATCATTTGTATTTAAAGTTCTTTGAAATGGTTCATCTTGAACTTGAAAGGTAGGACTGGGAGGGGTAGCACAAGTTGGGGGGGGGGGGAGACTTGATGGAATCCATTTCCAGTTAGGTGCCAATGAACATTTTAATGTCACAGTGGACATGGACATATATATGTGTATGATCTAAAGTAGTGTTGGGCTCAAGTAACATAATTGGGTATGGATTAACTGGGAGTATCTGAATTGTATCAGGCTCTTGTAACAGTAATATATATTGGACAAAAGTTTGTAAGATTTTTAAGTTCTTTTGACAAGAAGAAAAGCCATTGTGTCGATAGATAAAACTTTTCATGCTTGCTAACATGGTTAAAGATGAATAACTTACAGTATTTCTGAACACTTGAACTTTGGAAAAGACTATTACGAACTGTAATGTATGAGACAACTAACTTCTGCACATGATTCATGTATCTATGCTGCTGTTGGTTAGGTTCTTAGTATTCATATACACTACACGTTAGGCAGGGGCAAATTTGCGAAGCCACTCTGAAAAAATGTCCTACAATGCAAACCCTTCTAACTAAAACTCACTAAAATATTGTGGATTGTGATTTGAGGGTCTTTTGCACATGTCAGGTAAATTTTTGTGTCACTCCTGGCCCACAAGGTTATTTTTGTCCTTCTCACGATTTCGACCAGGTGGTATTTTGTACCTGTACACTACAGTGTGTGTTCACAAAGATGTACAGAAGCTTTATACCAGTTGGTGTAATCAAACAAAGTACTCCAGAGCAGAAATCTCTTCCTCCCGGGAGTCAAAAATATGTTCGTAATCACAGATGCTAATGAAAGAATATCTGTGAGTACGCTGCCATTAATATTTTGCCAAGTCATTTAAAATTGATGATCACATACAGTTAAGATTTTGATCGTGACTCTGTGGGGTTATTGCTCTGCCTCCAGCTAGTGGTCATAACTATTTAAAGTTGAAGCCAATGTGTATTGTACAAACCTAGAGAACAGCCATGCTGTTACCAGGGAGATGTTAAGACAGAGATACAGGACCAAATGTGTCAGACAAAATGTACTTGAAAATGATTTAAATCTTTTCAGGCACCACCATTTGATTGACGGGTCTCTTTATTCCTATTGTCAAGTCTCTGTTGACTATACACTTTTAACGATGATTTCCTTTGTTTTTCAAGTTATCCTGAGACAAAGGTCATGGTTTATACATGCTTTGAAGTGAGGTTTGTTCTGCCAATGATCAAACTTTACTCAGAAATTTCAGTGAAACGACTGGCAACAAACGTTTAAAATTCACTTTAATTGTGCCCCTACAATTTTAACACATCATTTGCTGGAAACATTGTTCAAGCCTATACATTTCTGTCAGTTTTAAGCAAATTTTCCCATCATTAAGAAACACATTCGAAGAGTAAATTGTAAAGAAATTGTTCACTGACTTGAAATGATATTTGGTGTGACGAATAACAGCAAAAGGTCAAAATTTCACATTTTTGCATGACAGGTAGCAAAAAAAAAGCTTACGAGTTCAACGTAAGGAGCGTGCAGGGCTGGAAAAAATGTTTATTTCCTGGGAAGGGAGTCAAAATTTCCACAATTCCTCCCATATTTTCATGTACATAAAAGGTGTAAATTTCCCTCCAATGACCAAAATTTCCCGGGAAGGAGCCTCCCAGCTTCCCAACTTTTTCTACCCAGGGGAGTGTGTCTTTTCATTGTCATTTTGACAATGCCTCACAAATTCTACTAGGTACTGAAATGAGCATTTCGAGAAAAAAGTGAGCTTACTGTGGGAAACGAATATTGCTTTAAAGAGTAGATAGAATGTTGGATCTCCTTCCGAACCCATCCCTGCTGTTTACTATACAGTTGCAGTTGCTTCATGTTTGAACAAGCTCTATCACGTCGGTCTGGGAAGCCCCACCTTTGCTAATTTATGATCGACAAGATTTGTGTGATTGCCTGCATAGCCATGCATGCAGTTTTAGCTGGAATGATGATCTCATTGTATTGCCTTGCCTAATATTAATGATGTGCATCGATTTGAAATGTAATATCTGTTACACACTTGTCTAGGTACTTTAAAAACATTCTCGCAAACCGGCCGAAACAACAAACACTTGCAAATCGTGTTATGGAAGCAATGAATTTGGGTGCAATTGTAAACACACTGCGATAATAGTGTTAGTAAAGTACAAGTGGAATTTTGTGACACAGAACCATCAGCAAACTAGGAGGGCATCACAGCCATTTTGGTCGTCGGCGTTAGCAGTTTGTGAAGGGCATTATGGCAATGAAAGAGGCCTGATGGCCAAAGCCGGTGGTTATTTCGAGCCCTGTAATTACTTTCTCATAATTGACAGGGTGAAATTGGGTCCTTATTTAAAATGCTTTGAGGGTTGAATGAAAGAGAAAGATTGACCGTTTTTTCAGTATTTTGTCTTATTGTAGTATGCATGTACTTGATAAATTTTCACTCACCATTTAGTTTCTTGGAGGCAGTACTGTATTTCTACAATATGGACAGTAGGTGAATGGTGGGATGGATACATGCAAAACGTGAGGACTGACACCATTGCCTGTAGTGCAGTATATTAATTATTCATGTGTGGTGGTCAGAGTGACAAGATCAGTACTTCATATAGGCTTGGGAGACTCTAGTAACTAGTTTTGGAATCAGGTGCCTGTGGTCCTGTTAATTGTGACTCTGAATGGGGCAGGAAAAATTTGCTTGATGGGTTTCTGACATTTTTTCACTATACAGTATATACATGAAAACAAATTGCGAAGTAGTGAAAAATGTTTACAGACTACTCAAAGAGTTTGCTATACTAGTCAAATCTGGCTAGTGAAGGATGAAAAGAGTAAAATGGAACCCTGGTGCATACCTTGGATGCTTTACGTGTAGATACAATTTTACAAACACACCCAGAAATATGGTTTAGTTCCATGGTTCCATGAACCATTGCATCTAATTTGCAATCAGTTCTTCTAAATAGTTGCACAGCCTTAAGAATAAGAGTTAATTGCAGTTGACACCAACCCCTCTAAACAAAGAGTGCTGGGTAGTATTTATACTTAGTAAATTAGTATTCTAAAATAACAGACAAATATTATTTGTAAACCAGCTTAGTGAGTATGCTGTGTATACAGCCTGTCTCTACCCTATACACACTGTGCAGTTAGTGAACTGAACTAAAATTGTAATGGTAAAACCGGCACCTGGTAAGGTACTGTACAAAGCAGAATGTAGCTGAATATCTACTGTACAGTACTTCAGGTAAAACTGCATCAGAAAAAGGTGCATTTTTATCAGTACACCATGTCGTTAATATCCATATATACTGGAGGGCGTCCTCCTATAGAGGGAGCTCCTGTAGAGAGAGGCCAAAGATATTATAAGCAGAGATTCCAAACTAAAAATGGCGTGTTGACTCCCCATGGGAGCCATAATATTGGGGCGGAAGTGCTGATCACTGTTCAGTCATTTTGAAAAACAAACAGGTAAATGAATGTCTTACAGCAGTATTAATACTTGGTATTTCAAAATATTTAAGTATCACTCCTCAATTAATACCACTTACAAGACAAATGTGTTTCTTCCTCAGCTACATTTCACATAAATACACTTGAACATGAACACAAAATGACTGGTTTGACTTTTAAGTTCATGGACTTCTTCATTGGTCAGTTTCTATGGTATCTTTAAGCGACACACTTTTATATATGCACGTTTAATTTGTTGCACTCTGGCAATGGGAAAACAACTAGTACATTCGTTTTCCAAGCCTGCAGAAATGTGCATCAACTAGCATTCCGGATAATACACAGAGAAATGTATTCTGCTTGTAAAGAATGCATTGTAAAAGCACACGCAAGCCAACCTCTTTTAACAATGAAATTTTCTATAATACGCTCTTCTTTATGTACGCAAATGACCGAATAGAACAGTGCGCATGTCAAAGTTACACTTCCGCCCCAGTATTTGCATCTCAATGAGGAGTCAATTTCCGTAACAGTGTAGGTATAGGAATTTGGAATCTATGTTTATAGTATCTTTGAGGGAGGCCTCCCTAGTCCTCTGCTGGTTGCAAGTGATGGTCTGTTTGACCATGGATAGTACTTCCATGGTTTGACTTGGTGCCCATCACCATTGTGATGTTGGTTTACTTAGAGTCTTAATGTGGATGAGTGGGGATTACATGTAAGTAGGATGTTAGTATCAAGGCTCGTGGATTCCCAAACCAGGGTTTGAAGAAACTGATGGCCATTTCATTCCTTTTTATACATAATGTAATGGTACATTCTCTGCAAAAGCACCCCCTTGCCACCTGCAAAAGAACTGGTCCCCTCCTAACTGAGGCAGTCACCAACTTAACAGTTGACCCTCCACAGCAGAGTGTTATCATGCAGATGTGTCTACAGCTACGTACTTTTGCAATTGGGAGATTGGATATCAGCAATGCCATGACACTCTCTTGCTATAAACAAAATAATCACTGTCTATTAGAGTTTCTAAATCCCTATGTATTAACATGAATCTTTGATACAAATTTACAGGTAAAGAAGAAATGACAGCACTGCCTCACTTTAAAGGGGATACAGGCACCATACTTTGAATTAGTATACCCTGGTATTGTAATGTATGTATGGCTTTAATCATGTGACAAAATTTTTGTTACGGAATTGTTAAATTCATGCAAGATAAATTTTTGCTTGTACTTTAAAATGCATTAATGTTCTAAAACATTTTGAAAGATACTTGTAGGGCAAATGAGAGAAGATTTGCAGTGTTCCAAAATAAGGTTGTGGGGTGAATGTTTCTTCCCTTTAAGGTGTTGCATGTTTTGAAAATGAAAGCCCTTTACTTACTTAGCATGAAAGATGAACAGACGAATTTACTGGGAATGAAAAGGAGTAACACAATATGCTTACAACCTTTTTGAGTGTCAAGTCTGATAACCATAGCCTTTTTTTTTCTATCAAGAGACAATAAACCCATCACATGCAGCCTGCAGTATCTGAGAGTTGTACAATATTTAAATACTACTGTACAGTACTATAGGTTTCATTGTTGTCTTGGAAGGATTTATATGTGACTATGTACTGTATAGGCCTGTGTGCAATCTTTAAAGGGCAGATTTAATTGCATCAGCATGGTAGGGAGAGAAAATAACTTCTGTTGTTACTGGCCATGTAGTCTCACCAATAAATTTGGGCAAAAGCTTTTCTTTATTTCCAAAAATGTTAGGCATTACAAGAGAACTTATGAATGATCCATGATTTGGAAATTTGAAAGCTTTTAGTGAACAAATTATTCATGAGCTGTAGCACATTGATTTTTTTCTCCAATGACTCATCTAATTTTTGTATTGTTTATCATTCTGTACAAAGCGACATGGGATGTTTTTCTGGGGGCAAAGCTGTTTTTGAATGAGAAACAGCTCTTCCAACGGAAATTGTTTTTTTTTTTCCAGAATTCTTAGGAGGGGAGGGGAAGGGGAAGGGAGGGCAGGGGGGAGGTCAGGGCAGATGGAAGGGTTGATGGGACTACAGCATCCCACGTTCATGTGCCAATGATTCCACAGACCTGTATGAAAATTTCATGAACCACAATTACAAATTTCCATTGAACATGGGAATTTATGTGAGGGTTTATTATTGAGGATTCTATGAGTGCAGACTGTTCTAATGTAACTCAATACTTCAAGTGGCACTGACCAGTGTCAGGGAGAGGCAGTACAGGTATTATTGTATGTGCACAATAATGATCTTATTGTACCAGTACACATTGTCTTTGTCTTTACACCAAATGTTGTATAAAGGGGTTTAAAGGGCCATTTGTCTCTTTCCAGATGGTTAACAATTCTCCCAACTAATTTGTAACTTTGTTCTTTCTCCAGTGTAGCTATATGACCAGTACCAATGTGATGGGCTACACCACATCATGTTCATTGATTTGCACAAGTTTTAATGCATTGACCAATCGGAGTAGGGCTATTTTTGACATGTTACTGAAAGCGCAGTCACCAATTGTGAATACAGATACCCAGGCTATCTTAAATTAATTTTAAGTGATGAAACAATCCCTTTAATTAAAAAAAGCTACTTTTTTTCATTGTAAGTTACAGCAATTTTCTTTCATTGAAAGGCAGTGTGCACTAAAGTTAAATAAGGACATACCTTGTAGTGTACCATTCTCAGACATGTTATACACTACTGTAGGATGTAATAGTAGTGCACACATTAATACATCCATGTACATGTTTGACAAGTAAAGTAAAATATACTTTATACTGACGTACTGGCAATAGATAGATCTTGTCCATCAGTACTTGGCATTGAAGCTCATCCAGTACACTTATACAGATGACAATATGCAAACTTTTTCCCACTGTAGTGCAGATCTTCTCCTGAAAGAACTGATCAATGTTCAACAAGGCCATCAGCCTATATCCTCTCTCCTAATGACCGTTAATTGTTTTGTCCTGTCCCATTAAACAAACTTTAAGAAAAAGGAAAACAGTACATGGTACACATGATCAAGATAGCTCCTATTTCGAACAAGTTCTCACAGACTACTGTAGATGGTATTTCAGAGGGAATAATGCATGGATCTATTGCAGGTATAAGCTTGCTGATGTTTTTTTCATATAGTACTGTAGCGCAAAATCAGTGAAAACTTGTGGATTATACAGTACGTAGAAAACAAACGGTACTTCTTATTTATCAATTTTGACCAACCCGACTATACTTGTTCATGCTGTATGTTATGAGATTCATTTTTCTCAAAATAGTTTTAGGGAGCATTTATTACCCCTATTACTCTAACTTATGTATATTGTAGTCCAACTCATCTATACTGTAGATGGATTTCATGTGACATCACGCGCAGTGGATTCCCAGGCACTGAAGGGCAAAACACACACAAAGTAGTTTATTTACAACTCATGCGCATGGCATAACCATAGATACTACTGTGACACAATGGACGCTTGCCCTTCAAAGCATAAAAGACGCACAAACTTGCCCGTCAAAATTGCGTCTAGTTGGTTAAAGTCACGTGACTGAAATCCCTCTGTAGTGCATGATATGCAGTATATTTAGAAATAATGAATCTAGTATTAAAAGCCATCGCAACTGTTTGCTTTATAGAAAGTGATCAAATTACCACACAAATATAACGGTATTGCAATTTTTGTAATTAACTGTGGTCAGTGATTTTACTGCAATCAATGAACCAATCAATAAGGTACCGTACGTATAACTGTGGCATGGTTTGGACACTACAGTAAATCATTGCCCAGCTCTGTTATATTGACCATATGTAAACATGTCCCTGAAGTTAATAATTGAAAGTGTTTGTGATATAGCTTTATACTGTGTCTTGTCAGTGTGTTATTTTTAATTTGAATTTGTAAGGTCTTAAAGGGAAATATTCTGTTTGAAATGCACCAACATGGCATGTAAGTAAATAGCTATATGTAATCATTATCGAACCATTCAGTCTCACCAACAACAGCTTTATCCCGTAAAAAATATTATTCATTACAAGACTTAATGGAGGTTGGATCATTTGAAAGTTTTGGCCAACAAATTATTCTTGAGCAACAAATAATTGAATTACTCTCTGTGGGAACCTTATTTCTTGAAAAGAAAACTACCATGATGCCTTATTTTCCATTATCTATCATTCTACATTTATAAATATTGGTTTAAAAAAAAATGAAAAAAAAAAAAATTCTGTACAACAAATGCAATATTTCCCTTTAAGTGATTGGCTTTTATTTGTGACATGTGACCTCCCTTCCCTCCAATTCAAAGGAAAAGGAAAGAAAGAATGAACCATTTTAAGTTGGAAAGGCTCTGTATAATTCTCAGTTCAGTTAAGTTCTTAATTTAGAGCTTGAACGTATTTTTAAATTTGTAACATTCACTAGAAGTTGGACAGGGCATCCTGACACTTAATGAGACTCTTGGGAGTACACTTAAGGTAAGTAGAAAGTATTGTGGTGTATATGTATTGTAGTATTTAACTTAAGTAGTGCCAGCTACCCCATATCCCTCATTTCAGTCTACAAATACAGTAAGTGCTCATTAACCTGATAAAAGTGGCATGATTCTATCCCTTAGAGTGTTAATTATGAAACCACCTTTAATGGTTCTATTTAAAGATGGTTGTCCAGAATCTTTGTCAGTGTTTTTCTTGCATTGAGTAAATTCCCTTCTCTAGGAGTACAGTATTAGACCGATGTTTTACTTAGCGACCACATTTAGTGCTTTAAAGATTTGGGGCTATTTATGTCTCGTGACATTTTTTTTTTGTTGGTGTTTATTGTCCTTTTGAAAAGTGGCCCATTTAAAAAGCAGGTGCCTAACATTTTTTCCAATAGAGGTCCCAGGCCTTGAGTTTTAGATTTACCAGGTGTGCTACAAATTCACTCACTCAGAAAATTAAGGATTCTGTAGAGAATCAATCTATTTCAATGAGAAAGAAAAGAAGCCTGAAAGTTCCATTTGTTTTCCCACTTTTGTCATCACATGTTAGCTACTGTTGGTTGTATTTTGTTATTTCTTGAATTAAATAAATTCTCAAATTTTACTTATTACGTACATGGGCACTCTTTCATGAATTTTGTTTGTATGGAGCTTCTGTAAGTAATCAGGTTGTTTTCTTGGTGCTTAGCAAATTTGATGTTGATGTTATGGATATCAAAATGAAGGATTTGATGATCTTTTTAACCCAGTTCACTTTTACATACTAAATTAATAAGAGTACTGTAATAATTTTCTCATATCAGCTGACTGAAGTTTTTATTGCTCTGGAACTCTCACATGTATACAATCTGTTAAAAAATAAACGTTTCTGTCAGATTGTTTATTTCAGACGCGGTACTGATTGATACTCCTGCCGAACAAATTAAAATACACACCGAGACAAATATTCACAGTCATATAAATTTTGTGTACAGTTATCTCAGTATGGAAAAGTTTTAATCCAATTGAAGCTTAGCACTATAGCTATCATCCAGTGTACACAGTATTAGTATGGTAGCAGTCACATCTCTTCCAGATTCACAAACATCTATGCCATCGTTTGTCAACCCCTTTTATTGGGAGTTTCACTTGTATTGATGGCTTTCTATAATAAAATACTCTTGCTATGTTCTTACAGTAGTACAGTAGCCTCAGGACAGGAAGTCAGAGGAAGTGATGATTCTGTTGAAAATCCATAGATAAAGTTGTGAATATTTAGAGGCCTTTGCAGGTCAGTGATGACTCTAGATTGTGTCAGTAGCTATAAAACACAGTGATTTGAATGCAACACTTTATCTCAGGATAAAGTAAACCCTTAGATTTGCTGCAAATTATATAACATTATTTTTTCTTAAGAAATACAGATAGTAGGGGAAATTGCATGCAAGAGTGAACTAGTTGCCTAAACTTTAAAAATTACTTTTTGTAAAATTTGGTGTAATATAAAAGTTAAGAGACTAAATTTCCAGTTTTGAGGTCTTTGTTTTTTTTCCCCAAAAGTTGGAAAATTTTCATTGATCTGTTCATGGTAATATTTTTCCATGATTAATGAAAGTGTAAAGTCTACAAGTAATTGGTAATATGTATCTGTATTACTCAACTCAGAAAATCTTGGCGTTAGGTTAAAAGAAGTGTGTAAACTTGTGAATGTGAGTTCATTTCTGCCCAGTTGTCAATTTCATAGCTGTGACTTGCTCACAACCTTCTGGTGGCTGTCAAAAGAAATTCTGGCAGTAGTATATTGTGCACATTCATAAAAATAAGTACTAAGCTAAGTTTATGCACTGTATTGTCATGGCAGTCATCATGTCACAGTCCCTCCTTGGTACATCTTCTTTACAATTTGTATTCCCTAAGCTTATTTGTCTGCAGTAATTGAGATATTATACTGTACAAGTATAGTGTGCCTTTTTCCATTGTGGATTAACGTGAAATACATTGTAATACATTGTAAATACATGCAGTCATTTACAAAAAGGTTCTAGATACAACAGGAATATTACAATTCATTGAAAAATAACATCAATTGTTGTAGAGAAAGAGTTTGTACTTAGAGCATGTTCAGTTTAGCTTTCTGTCCCACTTTTTGTGTATTTTCCTCCTATCTGCTTTCAGTATGTTCAGTGTAACAAAGTGCATGCATGTCTATAATATCTTTAGATATTTGTACACAAATGTCAAACTGTGAGACACAGCAACAGTCAGGCCTACCTGTACACTGTTTCTGACTCATCTACAGTGTGGATGGGGTTAAATCTACTGTGTATGCAGTGTTAACCTGCAGTCCTTAAAAATCAACCAGCTGAAAATTTGTTTTATGCTTTCTCAATGCGGATTTAATATTGCAGTCAAACATGACATTTGATAGGTTACTGTAATTTGAAGACGATAGCACAATCTTTCTTAAATATGAATGGTCTGACTTTCTCATTGAAATCAGAATGTTAGGCAGTATGGTGGCACAGGTATAATCATGAACCCAACAGCAACCAGCATGTTTTGCTAATCATATAAATGCCCTATGACAGACGCTCAACCATTGTTAATCAGTAAACTGGGCATAGTAGAAATAGGTTTGATCTTTAGAACAACATGGCTTAAGGTCGGTTTGAATTTGATTTGATTGGTTTATCTCTTCTTTGAAACAATTACAAGTTTAATGAATATGGCTTTTTGGGAAATCTACATATCAGGCATTAAATTTTTTCCTTGAATTTAAACTTTTGAATTTGGAAGAATCAAATCTTGTAGCAAGCAAGCAATATTTTCAGATTTATGTTCATGCAATATCTCAGGAATTTTTTATTTAGAGGTCGATGCATGTTTACAAGAGAATGAGAGGTAGAAGCCTGATATGTTGAGAAAGCAACTGAATCTAAGCATTTTGAATGAAACTTTCAATCAGTTCCCATATTTTTAAATTTACATCTATTTTACCACCAAAGTGTAATGCATTCACATGACACTGTGAGTGTCATGTTACATCTTTCTTTAATATTGTGTTTTGTAAACTCTGTCAAATCTGATAGGGCAAACTACTGTAGCAACCCTTAATACCAGTCCCAGGGTATTAAAAGGTAAATTTGAAAAGTAAAGAAATAGTTCAAAGATCTTAACTTAAATATGAAGCCTTGACATTACACATGCTTGCTTCAAGTTCACTTTTGATGCACAATGCTATAACTTCAGCTTTTAATATCTCTGGAACCAAACAAGAGAATTGAGTGAAAATCTGAATTCATTTCACAGACTCATACTTACCCCTTGCTACATCTATTTTGCATTATTTGCACTTGGGGCGCCTACTTGGAATAGTTTTGACACCGTGCCCCCAGGAGAATTGAGTAAAAATTTGATCCAAATGCTCAGGATACTTAAGTTCCTTTTTAACATTTCAAAAATAATTTAGGGTGTAGACTATTATTTGAAGTTCTTCAAGGTGGACAGGTGGCTGGGTACTGTAGGTGGGAAGAGTGGTGTTTAACTATAGTAATGATGTCTAGGTTGGGGGGGGGGGGGGTTGTAGTAGTATGTATTTCGCTCCTACTTACCTCCCCTATTACTACTATTGGACAGCCCATTTACCGCGGAACAACTCTTGGCATTGAATACATCCCCAATAGATGGCGCCCTACTTATCTCCTATCCTCCTAACCTGCTTGCTATATAAGTCGCCCTTGCTTCATTGTCAGCAGAATGACTACGTGTTTTGCTTAGCTCTGAAAATTTTGTGTTTTTGCATCATTTCCCTGGCGGAATTTAATTGAGACAATAGGAGTGTAACTTAAATCTTAGTTGCCTGTCTTTTCCTCCTTTTTGCCTGTGTGACCCTTAAGTCTATTTTGCTCCTCATTACCTCCTATTTACATATGTATACCATTATTGCCTGCAATAACCGTCTGGCAAACCAGTGACACCGCAGGATCCCCCACCTAAAGAGGGCGCCCTATAACCTAACTCTTCCTTCTCCATTTTTGCCTTCTCCGTGTTAGCACATCTTAAAATTTGTCTGGTAAAACCACGTAAAAATTTTTTTTCGGTTTTTTTGGAATCCGACCAGTTTTCCTGTTTTCTACCGTGGGACATCATCCTTCATCCCCGAATTGCAGAATCATGAGTATCCTTCTCCTGATTTGCCACTTTTTGGCTTAAGTTGTTTTGCCTCTAGTTAGGCTTGAGGCTTAAATCTTAGTTGCCTGTCTTTTCCTCCTTTCTGCTTATGTGACCCTTAATTAGGAGCTTTCATTAAGGACAATCCATACCAGGGAGTTTGGGGAACCTGTTTGCAGTGTCACAGTTCAAAGAAAGAGTGACAGCCAGCACATCCTTATGCCTACAATGATGCATCATTTCAGGAAGAGGTTTGGAAGTGGTGATAATACAATCAGTGGAACACAAGAGGTGCAGTGAAGCATAACACCACTTTCTAAGTCTAGTCATTTTATCTGTGACAATTAGGGAACATCCCTCTATAATGAACAGTGCCTGGATGCCAGGAAATGCCAGGAAGTCCACTATATACAAGTATACACCTCCTAGGTCTCAAGATCATCTGATAAGATAAAAAAAATGTGAAGCATGACAAGGCAATATGAGACAAACACAGTTCATGAAAACATGTCAGACTTTTTGCATGTAGATGGGGTACAGGGTTAGATGTTGCAGTTGATCTCCAGTGTGGTAGTCTGCATTCAAAAGAATCATATTTCACCCTTCCTTACCTCCTGTTTTAATACATACATTTGTAACCCTTAGTTACCCACAATGAGTTCTATGGTGCAAGTACATGCATCCAAGAAGTGCTGTCATTGTAACAAAAGAATACAAACTTAAACAAGCCTTAGTTGAAGAAAACTTTGTGGTTGTTCTTTGGACAACCTGTGTGCCTTTCTTGGATAGACTTAAAGAAAATTGAGTTATCCAGAAGGAAATATTAGGTTGCCCTGGGTGCCATCTTTTTTCTCCTTGCATGAAATTTAGTCATCCTTTGGACAGTTAACCCGAGTGTTACTTTAGGGTACATGTGCCAAAAAATTTCAGTTGCCAGGAACAAGATGACTGGCACAATAGAGCCAATTGTCAAAGATATATGGGGACAGTCCCAGAATGCATGCACAAAATAAAAGGGAACCAAAAAAAAAAAGGAAGGGGGACCTCCCACTCTCAAGAACAGAACAAAGGGGTGTAATTTACATTGTAATCAAGTTTATGTAGACCAGCCAATTGTAATTTTTTAGTGATCATGCAAATGTTGGTTGTATGTATGCAGTTAAGTCACAACTATTCAGCCATGGTTATCCTGCAGCCCTGGTGATTGAGAAGCGGTACTCTAAGTATTAAATATTGCGATTTATTTGTGTATGCACAATGACCATACATGACATCATTTCTTTGGGAATATTTGCTAAGTTACTCACAAAGTAATATTTCAGTTGTGTATTTGTAAGTTAACTTACAGACAGCATTGTTTGTTGCCTTCTTTGTCATCACAACTTTCCAATAAACAGTTTACATAGTACAGCCAATATGGTTAATGGTGGAAGATATATCCATGGAGAATGGGTTTAATTTATGTGCATAATATTTTGAAGTAATTGGTTAATGCTACAATTCCTTGTTTTGGGGCTGTCCACTTAGTGCTTGAGCTGTTGCCATGACAACAGTACGATTAATTACATCTCCTATACCTGGTTTAAGTGCCTAGCCTTCAGTGTAAATGGAAGAATCCACATCACAACATCAAAAGTTCACTACATTTTTATTGTTCTGTATGAAACCTCTTCCACCAAGTTACTATAAATATCAGTTGCAGTTTCTTCCTACATGGCTCAGTTTTCCTTTCACAACATCAGCACTGTTGGAGCTTTTACAACGTAATAACCCCACGATCAGATACAGTTAACTGTAATGCTATATTACAAGGTGTAATGCAACCTTCACACCTTTTAATTATGAAACCTGTTCTCGCTGTCAGTTTTGCGTAAAATCAGTGCAGGTATATTGCTGTAGATACCAATTGATCCTTTTCATTTGTCCTTGTCTTTTGTAATTCCTACGTAGTTGTCACTTCTTTTGTAGCTGATTGTCGCAGAAATCGATTCCAACAAAAGAAAACAAAACTAAGCCCAATGGGAGTCCTTTGTGTCTCATTCTTACTCAATGATTTTCAAGTTCATATGCAGTTCTAGCACCAGAATATTTAAGGGTTTCCAGTGAAGCAATAACATTTTGCACAAGTAATAGAGGTGTGTTTGTGACCTTATGAACAATTCCTTGGATGGTAATTTATTTAGAAACAAAAATCCTCTTGATTAAATTATTGTAAGTTTAGTTTTGTAACATTTCTGGATGCTTCTTTTGGAAGCTTTTGTAAATACGTTTGAAAAATTTGAGGGACCTTTGGCAGTTTATCAGAATGTTTGGGAGTTTCACATGGTAAGGTTATTGCCTTAAAAACTTATACCTGTGTGCCATTAATGGGTTCAAGAACTCACCCAAGTATACCTGGTGGGGTTGTAGAGGTGAGATCCAGGGGCAGCAGCCTTGGAAGTGCCAGGGCTTTATATTTTTAGATGGGGGGGGGGGGGAGACCCTCCCATTATGCAATTTCTTAACAAATTACCTGTTGGAACTATATATCCATTTTCATTGCTGAAAATTTTGAAATCTGTTCAGTGTTAGTGTTATATTCTTGTAAATTTGGTTGCATTGATCTATGTTTGCAGTTTCAGTTTTTTTTACAATTGTATTTATAGGAACCACTTGAATACATGCAGTGTACCACTACTTTAAAGAGTCCCTAATAGTAATAACAAGTTTTGTGGTAAGCCAGGAAGGTTTGTGCAAGGTGTTGTGAGCTGAGCTCCAAGATTTAAAGGTTATATTTGCCCATAGTTACTTTCGAATCAGGTTTAATTATTCCAATTCTAATTGTCTTACTTCTCGTAATTACAAAACAGGAAAGACCTAGGTACATTTCATGAATTGTCTCAAAACGTACTGTCAATACTGTACATTCAAAGATACTGTACTATGCAACATGAGAAAAGGGGTGAATGTGGGAGGGAGGGTGGAAGCAAAAGTTCCAGGTGAAAGTTCATTTATGCCATGAGTTAATATGTTTAGAAACAAAATATTATTACATATGATTAAAAAGAACCATACATACTGTATATACATCATTCATATACTATAGCAAACAGAGGACCCAACATTGCTTCTCTTTACCTCCTGTTTACCCTTGTAATCTTCACTTATTAAACTGCAGTACCTGGCAGAAGTTGCGGCAGCACAGTGGTCAGAGGAGCCCTCCATTGGAGAATTCACATGTAAATAACAGCATAAATTTGTCATTTAAAATGTAATTAAGGTTTGTTTCTCACAGCTTTCCCTCAGGACTGTCAGGTTGTCATTCTGTTATTACACTTATTTAAAACTTAAAAATTTTGTGAAATTTTCCTCAAAGGGTGGTGATATGAGGATTGCCACAGACATTTCTTTTTGCCAGACTGTCAACATTTGGGTCATGGGAAGGTTTCTCTTCCAAATCACCTTACTTCTTGGCCTTAGTATCTACTGTATCTCTGTCAAATACTATATATTCATCATGTATAGACATTATGCATATGATGTCACAGAGCAGAAAGTGTTCCCTCGTTTGGAGGAGAAGCATGTGTCATTGCAAGTTACACCAACAAATGCAGACAGCTGATTTGTCAACCAATTTTATATCTGTGCCAGTCTACTACACGTGCAAATCTATGCCATTCCTGGATGTGTGCTTCAATGTTTTCCTCCAAACTGATGTCCCATGACATCAATGCATAAGGTCTTTTGCATCTTGATAAGTAATGCTAAATGATACTGTACACCAAAAGCCTAACCACAGAGAATGGAGCTAAAGCCTGCATCTACAGGATCATACTGTACATATGGTCAAAAACATCATTTGTATGACTATGCTAATGGACAAAACTTATGATCGTGTGGACTGCTTTCCCGACAGACTTGAACAATGTCCAACCTGTTTGAAGGTGTTCAAACTAACCTGTTTGAAGGTTTTCAAACTTTTAGCTGCATGTTTCATCTTCCCATTTGTATGACGGTGTTGGACAAATGTATATGATCGTGTAGATTGGCCTTGATGCATGGGGATAAAGGACATATGACATGTGGCACAAACAAAGCGTTTCATTCATACATGGCAGGGAAAGGCGTAGACTGATCAGGTCACATTTGACACTGATCCTACAGTGGCTTTGTAAGATTAACATCCCAGACATAAATTTACACCTTGCTACATCTAATTTGCATCAGTCTATGGACAAGTTCATTCTATTACGCTCCTCCTTGCCTCCTATTTACATATGTATTCCCCTAATTGCCTAACAGTACCTATCTGGCAGACTCAGTCTGTGGACAAGTTCATCCAAGAGGTCAAGAGGCACAAAGAGATGGTTTTAGCTTTCTTCAAATTCCTCCGACTAGACTGGCACCTGCCCATCCCCCTGTGTCACTCCCAAAGGGAAGCCAAAGACCACAAAGAAGCCCAATCTCAAAAGGCTGCTGAGAAAGGGACTTCTTGGCATGGGGCACATCCTGGATGGGCAACTCTTCAGGCCAGGCCAGGGGTGGGTGAGGGGGTATAGTGGCTTGTGAATACCACCACCAGGAAGTTGGGGCATCAACAGATGCATTCCCATATTGGGAAATTAAAAAGGGTAAGGACAATGTGGCAAGTGATATGCCAAGCTAGAATGAAAAATGACTGTAGACTCCATCTTGATCATGAAATAAATTGTCGAAGAGTAAAAGAACACCAACAATATGTGTCACTCCTTCTAGGCACAACCAGCAGACATTGGTCAAGGGTAAATGTACCAGACTACTGTGCTGTATGAATCGTATGTATGCTATGTTGATGTACAAGCCAGTCACTTGAGTCAGACTGAGCAACCGATCACTTCCATGACCATCTCGTATGAATTTTTATGTCATATAGTTGGTCACATATTGTTTAAGTTATTTTTTGCTTGAAATTGCAATGGGGAGAAAGTGTACAGGCAAGGTATTGGACAGGCACAGCCTCACAGGTTATGTTTAGACCTGTATCAGGACCCAGTTACGCAAATTGCTTATATGAATCTTTTCTTACAAAACAAAAATGACTGTCAGAGTATGCTTTTAATACTCATTCCACACAGTTGGGGCTGAAATAAGCATTTGGTACTCTGTTGGCCAAGTGGGCCCTATCTCATAGGGTCCAAACTGGAAAATATGAAAAGTAAAGGAAAACTCTCACTCAGAGTGTCAATGGTTTTAAGGGAATCAAATATAATACTCTTGACACAATTGTAATTCTAATTTACAACAAATGTCATTTTGCTTAAGTAGTGAATATTACCATTACTTTTTGCAAGTTGAACATTTTTAATGGATGTGGTTGTGTGGTCAAGATCTTGTAATAGTTTTTTTCAGAATGAGGTCAACCAGTAGTACTCAGTAAGAAGAATGCAATGTATGAGACTTGAATTATAATTTCATTCAAAGGTGTTTGTATGCTTTGTATTCTACATGGCTTTGTATTCTGCTATATCAGTTATGCTACAGTGCATATAGGACTTCTCCAACTGTTTGGCCCACAGGATTCAATATATATTTGCGGTAGGAAAGAGGAAGGATGTTCAGAATTTCCTGTAATGGGTCAGATCCAAAACCTCTGCTAGTGTTACGGACGGAATTCAGAACAATAAAGACTCTTCATAAATTGTATGAGAAGTAGTGCTGGGTGGGGTATGCATGATTGATACAAGGTTAGATACCTCTATAATATTATCAAAACTTATGTAGGAGGAGGTGCTTAATCGGGCTGAATATGCTAATTAAGTGTGCGTTACGGACGGAATCAGAAAAATGATCAAATCTTATATGCATCACAATAGGTCAAAACTCTGTGAAGTGTTTAAGTTTTCAGTCAAAAGGGTTTTATGTATCAAAGACCTGGTACTTAAACTTTACGATCCCCCCACTTATAACCTTCAATGTAATTGCATTAACCCCCTACCCCAAACCAAAATCCTGTGTTACGGACGGAATCTTCAATGTTACGGACGGAAGATTTTTTCCTGATTTTGGAAACATTCTTGTATTGTCAAGGTTATGTGATAAGTTAATAACTATTGCTAGTATGTGTAATATTATCCCATCAAATTGAATTTAATTTAAGGAGGGAAGGAGCAAGGCTCTGAAAAGAAAATGTTACAGACGGAATGTTATGGACGGAAAGCAGGGAATATGCTTAGAAGAATTTGCCGCAGATTTTGAAAACTTTTGCCATTGCTGTGTGAACTTGACAGGAGGCTTTCAGAACAAGATGAAGAAGTTGTCAGTTCTTTTCTCCTTTTTATCTCAATGTTGTGGTTGATTCCCCAAAAAGGGATGTAAATAAAAGCAGCATTTAGCAGTCTACAATGAATCTTGTACAGTATGAGAGGAAACATTGCACTTCAATTTTGGTCAAGTCTTATGACTTTATACAGTAATAATATCCACTAAGTGTGAGAAACCTAGTTACAGTATATCTGAAAACTCAAACCTCACAAGTTACAAATTGAACCATACATATCACCCTTGCATATGGACAGCAGAAACCCTTACTGTACTGTACATGCAGGGTCTCAAGCAAGAACATTGGTGAACTTTCCTCACTGCAACTTTTCAACATAAGGAAATCCTGTAGACATGAATATTGCCAAGTAGATCCTTAAATCACAACAGAATTTTCAATGTACTTCAATTTTCCTGAATTCAGTATTAAACCACACTCTTTCTTCACAGTCTCTAAACATTTGTTATACAGTTTAGAGTTTGTCTTGTTCTACATCATACTGGCTATTTCTGTAGAAATTTAGAATGGTTTCTGTTGGCTGCCCTAAGTGGTCTACAGAATGAACTTGCAGAGTGCCTGAGACGGCTTTACAGTCATCTTTACTGAATGCAGATACTGTAGTGCTAATTCCTGTCCAAGGTAAAACACTTGTATGTTTTGTATTATGCATGCTTTAGCATAACTGATAACAAGTTCGTGTACTTTAAAATCCTCCATAAAAAAAACTCATTTTAATATGAGCACCCACCCCATCTACTGGTCCCTTCCCATGATGAGACTCACAAAAATTGTTAACTGCAGGTCAGAAGGATACTTTGTTAGTAGGAGCAAACAGTGAATACTTTTTAACTGTTTAATAGCACATTACACCAAAAGAGCACAATGTGCAATGCTCTTAGTATGCTAGTGAGGAGCTTAATAGCTGTCAGCACAAGAAACTTTAAATGGTCAAGTTCACCACTGACTACGACATAAATTTTGCACACCAGATTAGAAACATTCCTTGACCATGTGCATGCAATGTAGAGTTTAAAGCCTTCAATCCAAAGTGGGAACTCTGAATGGCATGTTTTTGCATGGTACTGTACTTATATCTGACCACAGGATCACTTCCTTGGGACCCAAAGATTTTTGAGGGTTTGAGCTCCACATGCTGCCTGAAAAAAATTGTAGAATTCCATCAATGGAAAAGGCTAGAGCTTCATTTTAAAGTTGGAGTAAAACTTCCTGCAGCTTCCATATTGTAGCAAGTAATGTTTTGTTATATACAACTTGATGCCAGCATAATCCTTTCCGCAGTATATTGTACCTGATCTTTCTGAACTGGGCATGTGTATGATATGTCAGTCCATGGAGGTACAGTACTTCCTCGGTAGTACTTCCATGGTCAGTCAGGGTGTTCTAGAAAATGTTTCATAATTAAGTCCCTGACTTAATTATCTACAGTACAATAACTTCACTGGGTGGCCACCATGCAGTTCTAATTGAGGTTCTTGGTCTTCCTAGGAATGCTGCCTTGCTTGCTGGGTTTATTCTATGTAAAATGTAAAACAGCACAGTTACTTTCTTGGAAGGTCTCTTTGGCAATTGGCAGCAGATACTGTACCCTGTTCAACCCTTTCTTAAGAGACTGGGGTTTGTATATGTACCAAGGGATAATCCTTTCAACCTACTGTAGCAGATTGTGGTTTGCTACTAGTACTGGGCTTTTGCATGTCCACTTTAATTTCATTTGTGTCAGGGGACGGTGGTGTTGATGTAGATAGCTGAGGATCTGACAATACAGAGCAGTAATGTCCTCAGCTGATTCCAGATCTGTGGTAGGAGTTTTTGGGGTTGAACTGGCACCTTTAGTAGGAGTGAGTACCTCACTCCTGGAGGGAGGAAGTAGGGTGATAACATGAACTGATACTTTTGAATGAACTGATTCTTATCAACTTTACTTTGAATTACCAGAACTTGGTTACCTTTTATGTCTCTCCAGCAATCCGCAAGCAAAATACACACTTAAAAAAGAGAAAACAGATGAAAGGATGGTTCTCAAATGTCTTACTGTATACTTGATGATTATTCTCCATAGATTTTGTAGGTACTTTCTGTTGAACCCATCACTATGGACACTGGCATGGACCAATGAATCTTCAATTATAAGTACATGGACAGACCAGTCCACTTGTAATGGGAGGGGTTAAGAAGTTCTGCATGTTTGAACCAGTGTTAACCACTGTAAGTGTTGAAATGCAACTCAGAAGGTGGAAGGTTCAAACAAATATTTAAGACAGATAGAGTCCATGAACATGATAATGAACTGAGAACACACTAGTATCAGGCGCGGATCCAGACATTTCGAAAGGGGGAGGGGGGCTCAAAGCCCCCTTGAATATTCTCCTAGATGAACATTATGCTAATTTTTGCGTATTTGTTATTGTTGATGTGGCAAAAAAGGGGGGGGGCTGAGCCCGAGGAAGCCCCCCCCCATTGGATTCGCGCCTGAGAATGGATGAAGACTTCTCATTAATCTCATTATACTGCTGAGGGCAATGACCACCTGCACATCTAGTACAATACTTAACACACTTATGGTTATCCCACATAAATACCATTCATTAAAATGAGGTTAAGGAAACTTGTTATTTGGAAAAGTTTTGCATTGTTTTTTCATACATCACTTTCTGTCCATAACATTCACTCCGTCCGTAACGTTTTACAATTTCTGTCCATAACACAAATGTTTTGTTACACCCCAGCTGATCTATGAGCAAGAATCTGGTTAATTTTCACATGGTCATTTATGGCATTAGCAACCTTTAGAAGATCAGTTAAAAATTTTGTCTCTGAGGTGCACCTTAAAATTGCCAGGAGATTAACGATATCAGGTGGCGTTATGGACGGAATCGGCAACTTTTTACTTAATTAGTATCGTAATAACTGCAGCCCTAATAAAATTTTCTAAAAATTATTTTGATGGGACCAGTACCTCCAACAATTATCCAGGAACAGATTCCTGTGACTTGCTCCTTTTCTTGCAGCAGTGCCAAAAATAGCTGTTTTCCGTCCATAACGCTGGTAAAACTACCATTTTTCGTTAATTAAGCAATATTCGTAAAGGGGGAATTATGTAAATTTGATTTTTATGGCTACTCAAGCCTTAATTATTACTCTAATGGAAAAATCCATCAAACTTGATGAATATTATAATTTAAAATTTAGCCCTTAGGTTGATAGGTTTTGGATCTGACCCTAATGTGAGATTTTCTTGGGGTTTATAAAAGGTGGAATTTTCTCATTTTCCATTTATAGTTATACTGTACACTTCCCTTCAAGTCTTACTAAGTCATAGAGGAGGTTTCTGGGGACAGCCATTGTAAAGAATACATTTGGTGCATAATTACCAAGCATGGCAAGTAATTATGAAACCTTAAAAGTGGTTTTAATGTGGTATGAATTCAATATTTTTGATGTGTTTTCTTTTGCAGTTGAAGCTTTCTTAAAGGCCGGGGTTGACCCAAATACAGGGAATGAGGATGGACTTACAGCACTTCATCAGGTATACATTACATGAAATCACTTTGTTCTAAGATTTAGACAGACCTAGTCTGCCACCCTCAAGCTGCCTAAAAGTGTGAAAATTTCAATTCATTCACCCAAGACAATAAGTCTAAATTAAACAAGGCAACAAGTTAGAGGTTTGGAGTGGTGATAACAGAAACCATGGTAATTCATTGATAATTTGAAAGAGGACAAATCCTTCATAGTGATGTACTGCATTTAAAGGCCAATTCTCGTCATTCTAGACAGTTCCAATTCTCCCAACTAAGCAACTTGTAGCTCCTCCCTAATTTGTATAAAGTCCCTCCTTGTGCAGACACAAACCTATTTTATTACTTCAGGCCATGTCCTGGTGAGCATACAAGGCTATAATGTGTGATCCAAACGCTCTCTCTGCATTGTGTGGAATGTGAGTTACTCTGCTTCATTTGAATTTTCAAACTTTGTTGTCAATCAAAGAGTAGTAACCAACTGAGAATTTTGATACCCCTACACTAAAAATGTACTTTGGGGTGATGACTGCCTGTCTTCAAGTAAAAGAAAAAAAATTGCAAAACCATGAGGCTGTGAGATATAAGTATTCAAATCTTTAGATATTGTGCATACAAGCACAGGTTACACATGCGTGCATTTATACACATGATTGCTTGTCTGTATATGTAACGATTATCACTAAAACCAAAAGGATGTTATGATAATCCAGAACCATGCAAATTTTGGAAGTTCTCCTTGTAAAAACACAAAAATAGGTGAAGTGGCCTTGAAAGAATGCAACAAATTTTACAAAGAACAGCAAAATATTATACCCTACATCCACAGTAAGTGTCATATCCTGTTCATACAAATCCTAGCTGCATATAACCAATCACTCGATTGAGATTTGCTCATAGCAAGATTAAAAATTCTCATTAACGATTATCTTGAATTGAATTTTGTTGCAGTAATTTATGTGTTGTTCTGATTCTTGAAAGCATGTAGTTTAAGCTGTCTGATATCTTTCCATCAGGCAAATTTAGAAGCTTTTAAGTTGTTAACGAATGAATTAGCAGTATGTGAAATCAGACTTTTAGCAAGGTTCATGAGAACATCTGTCAATATAATGGAAATGGTGTTTTGGTAACTTTTGTATTAAAGAGGCAATGCTTTTGGCATATTGATTGTAGGTATTTTTATCACGTGACTGTACTTATTAGATCTTTTGATGTTTTTTAGGTAGAAGGTGCTGTAGACATTCAGCACTTGTTTCACACATGCTTAATATTTTTCGCTCATTTGCGTAAATGTTTTTCATTTTGTCTCCCCAATATTCACTTTGCAGACATGTACGTACCCCTTTGCTACATCTGATATGGATTAATTCTTGTTTGCGCGCTAACAGGAATAGTTTAAGCACCACGCCCCTATGTCCACCATCTTGTTCAAACCATCGCCCTCATTTGCCTTCTGCATAATTCTTTGTGTCTCAGAGGTTTTTGGATACTAGGCTGAATTCAAACCAATCAGTTTGGTTATTCCTGTCTTGTTTTCTTTTTTTGTTTTTCCTGTCTGAAGTAGCAATCATTGTATTAAGTCATCTTTGATTTGCCATAATTATATATCATATACTATATTAATGTTTGTTTTATACTTTCCTCAGTCCTGTATTGACAATAGAGAGGACATGCTGAAAGTGTTGCTAGACAATGGAGCTGATGTCAACATTAAAGACAGGGAGATGTGGACTCCGCTTCACGCTGCAGCAACATGTGGACATAAAAACTTAGCATCCCACCTCATAAGCAGGTTAGTATAAAACTATATAGCTGAGGGTGCTACTGTATCTTAAAGAATTTTCATTTCATTTCTTTCGTTTTTCCACATCAATACTTAAAGATGATCAACAACATGGATTGAAAACAAACAAGAAAGTGACTGCTGTAGAAGGAAGTGTTCTTAAAAACCCTTGTGGGCTTAAAGACAAGAACACTCCCTAAGAAGGAAACGAAAGAAACAAATTACGGAAAAAACGAAAAACCCTTCCAAACCCACCCACCAAATTTGCCCTCCTCATTGGTTGGTTAGTGTATACAGGTTGGGATTTTGATGCCTATTAAAGACCCCTTGCATTGACAGGTCACTGTGTACAGCTGGGGGTTGAAATATGCAATGAAAACCTCATCCACCCCATTGTCAGGTTAGTAAAGCTTTGGATGTTGATATCTGGCGAGACCTTTCCCACCGCACTGGCAGCTCAATATGCAGCATGGGGTGTTACTACTGTATGTCTTTGCATAAATTAATAATGGCTTGTCAAGTCAGTTTTAGTTTCTAGCCAGAGTTCAATAGTTTATTCAGTCACTTGCCAGTAATCATCACAAAACATCACTCTATGACACGAGGTGTTGTCAGGGTAAACCAAGACTCCCTAGTGCAGATACATTACTAAATTTACAAATCTATCTTTGAGATAAACCATTCACAAATTATTAACCTGAGAGGATAATTGTTCTTGTCATAACATACTTAACTTTTTCAGTGTAACTGCATGCTTTTGAAGCCTTCTGTGTTAGTTTAATGAAAATAAAAATTGAATAAAAGAGGAAAAAGGGAAGATAATCTAATTTCTTTTCTAAAATTATCAAAGGTTTTGTCTAAGATTAATCTTTTTTTTTCACTTTCAGTTAATGAAAAACTTGAACTTCAGCTATTGAAATAACCATCTAGTAATCAGTGCTGATATACTGCACATAATAGTTAACACTGGCAGCATGTCTAAAGCATGCAACAAGCATGCAGTATATGTGATGCCATGCAAGGGCCATGTTTGACGGTACCACAGCATGCCATAGCCAACTGCAAGGCAGGTTTTGAGGAATGGCACATGTGCATGGGACTGTCATGGGGACATTATAGGCTGTGCCTGGGGAGGGGGGTAAGGCATTGCTCTTGAATCCTGACCCCTTTGGCTTATATTGTGTGGACCAAATCACCGTAAACCTTGCTGTACATGGCTGTAGTTCTCCTTTCATATTTGTATGTATGTAATCACAGAAAGGTTTGAAATGACATTCAGCGCTTACGGTATGCATACATCATTCACAGATATATTTTGTCATGGCTTAGTAATAATTTCCATTTTCGTTTCTACTTTCTGCATGTGCTTACAGTCTGACCCACTTTTAGACCTTATGCATTTGTGTCAACTCCATTTGCTAAGGGTGGGAGGGGAGGGGGCAGAGGAAGGCATTTGTATTGGAAATAAAAATTAATATAGTGTTGGAATGTATGCTGAATTTGTCCTCAATAAGTTGGGGGACTTATCATACCGTAGCAGACAGAAGTTAACCACTTGTGTTTAGTTTCCAGTATGTTTAACCTTAATGCATCTGAAAGAACAACACAAAAAGAACATCACTGTCAGCAGTCATTACTTCAAGAAAGATTGAAGCAAACATTTCAGTTTTATCACAACAAGTATATCACCATAAGCTTTCATCTGTCACTAGAGCTGTATGATCACCACTATAGACTTCCTGGATGCATAATACATGCCGAGAATTTTGGGAACTAAAATGAAATTATTGCTCAGGATATGAAACAGTTTGACAACAAGACCAAAAAGTATTGTTGTTGTAATCTGATCGTTACTGTTCCTGTTATTGGAGAAGATTTTGCGAAGATAACCTTCACTCCCTTGTGGAATGTTCATTGAATAGCAGTCCTTCCAAGGTATTCAAAGTGTGAATGTAAATGTTCATAGAATGTGCATCTTTTAACTTTGGACTTGGGAAAGGAACTCTTATGTAGTGCATGAAACTAAAAGAACTTTTTGTTGATCAGCTTCAGTATTATTTGAAGCAGGCAATGTCAGAGGCAGATTCTCAGTTAGTTGAAAATTACTGCATCCGTTGAAGACATTGCTCTATTTGCCACAGGCTGTTCATTTCAATAGGCCTTGCAGTATTGTTCTAGGAAAAGACAATTAGATTTAGGTGTCTTAGAGTGCAAAAATTGTCCATAACTTAAATAAGCAAACTCACGTGGGTGGTAGCTGGTACAAAAGAATTGGGTTTTTTTGAGATACAGATCTGATATTGTGTTTGGAAATAAATGATGCAGCAGTAGGGCATGATGTAGATAAGTAGAATTGGGGGAATTAAAGCTGTACAAAGTCCCGTTGGGTAGATACGTGTATTCAAAGGTACAAACTTAAGTGGGTAGGGATGGAATTGAGTAGGAATTTTTTCTAATTTTGGTGTAAAAGGTTTCTCAAACAGCAACCTTATGCTTGCCTCACATGAGAGAAATTAGCTCGACAAAGTGCTTTTTGTTTCACTTTACATCTTACTCATGGGAATGAAATTTTGGGATATTTTTGGCTTTTGTGCCATTAACTCAAATGTCAAATGTGTTTGATTTGTTTTTGACATATAAAGCACTTTTCTCACTTTCTCTTCACTTTCCAAATGACACGATATGCGTTTTACTAAGATGAATTTTCTTCATGTGCTGTGGGCAATGTCTGCAGAGTAGCAAAAAAACATGACCCAAATGCTCAGATCAAATGCACATGACCTTGATGAAAGCTACTGGTGTTCTAAAACTTCAAACATGATGGATATTTGAGCTTCAACTTAGAGAGGAGAAAATCTTACAAAATTGAAGGGGCACATGCGAGAAATTAGTTTAGCCTTTTAGTGACACCAGAGGTATTGTGCTTCGTTAATTTCTGGGCCTCACGTGCGGCAAGCTCGAGAGAGTCAAGTGGTATGATGGGTGTTGATACTAGTGTTGTACCGAGATTGTAAGTAGCTGAGTACTGATACTGATAGTGTGTCTCACTCCTCATCACCTCCTATTTACATATGTAATTGATTTCAATTGTCATTGTTGGCCGATACCGATCGGATACCGATATTTGGGAACTAAGCATTCTGCATACTAAACGATAGGCAACGATCACCACCATGCACTCAGTGTCATTTCATTTTGATTAGGTAAAATATCGGAACTTGAATTCAAAATACTCAGATAATGTGCTTTGTTCATGACGTATAGGATGATAAATTTTGGTAAGCTAATATCTACATTTAAAGCTAATTTTACCAAAATTGATACGGACAAGAATGAGGGGTACTGGCTGCATGATACTGATTGTGAATAGTGATAATCAGTCCAACACTAGATTCTTAATACTGTGTCTCCACTGAAAAGTGATATTCTTTATGTGTGATGATTGGTTATGGTGCAGAGTATTTTCACTGTAATTTGTTGACACCCCAAACAAGCTCAATAAATGATTGACCTGCTGTGGGTCTATTGAATTTGGCTGCATTTACTGTATTTTCACATCCCTGCACATGAATACCATGCATTCCTGTACTGCAGTAGTCCTGGGGTCCACTTGAAGTAGTGGTGCTATTGAAATTTGCAAAAATCTTTTGGTGATGACTCCAAAGGTTATTTTAGTAGTAAGCGGAAGTGAATAAGTGGCCTATAGCATTTGAATATTTCACCAACACATGCATTCTTCTCATCATAACAAAACTTAAATTTTACAGATCTGTCACAGAATATGTTTATAGGGGGAAAGCAGTTGCTCCAAGTTTATTTTCAAAGTCTGCTAAATCTAACATATCTCCTCACATTTTGCTCACAAGTATATTTCATTATGTTTCTTTATAAAAACATTGGATATTGAAGGTAAACCAAGGAGTTATTCTGCATGAATTTAACATTTAAAGGGGAATTTCCATCATCCTAGACAGTTCCAATTCTCCCAACTATGCAACTTCTAGCTCCTCCCATAACTGTAGGAAGCTACTCCTTGTGCAGGAATAAACCTGTTTTATTGCTTAAGGCCATGTCCTGGTGAGCATACAAGGCTATATAATGTAATAAAGGCACACTCTCTGCCTTGTGTGGAATGTGAGCTACGCTGCATCTTTCAAATTTTCAAACTTTGATGTCAATCAAAGAGTAGTCACCAACTGAGAATTTTCATACCCTTACACTAAAAACATACTTTGGGGTGATGACTGTCTGTCTTTAAAGGCAATAGGCAGTCGCCCCAAAATTTTCTTTGAAAAATCGGCAAATTCTTGCAAATCTCGTCTTATTGCTTTACAAGCACCTCTGAAGATGTTTTGAACATAACTATTACAAACTATAGGTAAAGCAAGGAGAAATTCTCCTTGAATTTCACAATTTACCAACAAAAATATTGTCACATGATCAGAATGGGCCAATCATGAACTAGAGTGACAGGATACACTCACTCTGATTGGGGTCACTGCATACTGCCTTTAAGTAACAAAAATATTGCCACATGATTGATAGGAGCCATTCCTGAATTAGGATGACAGGTTACAGTCATTCAGATTGGGTGGTGGGGGGGGGGGGCAGGGGACTGCATTCCCATTTAAGAATGACTTTATTAATGCCCCCAACAATAAATTTTACCTTTTTGGATTAGAGTCTTATCAGTGTGTTATTGTATCTGCTGATTAAGTTTATACATCCAGATGTAATTCACTGTAGGGAAGTTGGTATGGGCAGGAAGGCAAAAGGTAGGTGGGGCTAGTTTTCATTTGTTCTTGTGAGCAAAATACAGAAAGAAACGCCGAACAAGAGGGTTCGTTTATCTGTCACCGTGTACATTTATAACAGTCATTACAAATAATAAACAAAAACTAAGTTCTAAAACCTAAGCGGAAGAGGACTAGGGCCTCCGGAGTGTGCCCTCTCTACACTGTGCTATTAGTTCACCAGGGTCTAGTTGGGGGTAAGTAGGGGATTACATATAAATATATAAATAGGCTTGTAGATTGCCAAACCAGGGAGTTTTGGGAAGTTATCTTGATCCTTTCGTGGACCTTCTCAGCCTACTAAATATTCTCTGCGATTTCGAATTGTTTTTCATCATGCAGGATATTTGTATGAACTTTAAAGTACAGTAGCAAACAATAATTGCAATTTCTTGCATAATCTGTGTGCATTTTCTAATTGTTTAGAAACTGTGATCCTTACATCTGTAGGCAAAAGGTTTTTTATTAATTGTAGTGTGCTTCTTCAGCCTCAATTCGGGAAATTTTTTTACTGCTTTCATTTCCTGCATAAACAGTTGAATTTTGTAGTCTAAAACAATTCATACTATGTACATAATGGTAATTAGAAAAGCATCCTTGCAGATGATGAGAATTTCTGAAATTTATTGGGTCTCCTAGCTACCAGTATTGGCATATTTGTATATCAACTTCTTCTGTATGCATTCATGCAAGTGTAAAGCCTAAGTTGAGGTTCAGAATTATTGCCATGCCTATTGTGGTTTATTTCATCAGGGGAGGGGGAGGGGGGAGAGGGGTTATAAATGTTGCCAGTCAGTTACAGTAAATTTCATGCTAAATGAGCAGGCCACAGAGAGCTAATGATGTCACATTGTGTATACACTTATTATTTTCAAGTTACCATCTCATCACCAGTGATCAGACACAAGATGTTTCTAATCATGAAATAATGCAATGTTTGTTTTTCTTCTTCTTACATCCTGTTTACAAAAAATTGTAAATTTCTGTCAATTCACTGTTTTGTCCACAAAACTTTTGACAGACAAAAAAAACATGTCGTGATAACAGAGTATCCTAACAGATGTATGTTATAATTGCCTGAAATTACTGTCTAGCAACATCTAATCAGTTTGAGGGTCTGTAGGATCCCTACCACTAGAGGGTGACCTTTGCTTTAACTATTTTGTGTCACTCTCCACAGAGTAGAGATAATTCCACACTTAAATTTGAGCTAAATATCTGTTTCATTATATTTTCGTAGTGTGCATATCTTTCTGTGTACTGTTTAATTCCTAAGGGCAACTGTATGTTCTCCCTTAACACTGATTTCAATGTAAAAACTTTGAAATATTGTGGAACACATGATCAAAAAATGAACTTCTTTCTTGTTTCTGATGATGACATTACAGAATATTTACTTTACTACCTCCTCTTTTGCAAAAATCCCTTGAACTGCTACCAGCTTTTCATATTGTAGGAGGGCTGCATTTTGGTATGAATGCCTTACTCCTCTGTCTCTTCCCGCTCTGTTTATTTCTCCTACATATGTGAAACACAAAAATCACTTACAGCTTTTAAAATACTCATCCCCAGCAAATGTGCAAAACTCTGACTAATTAGCAGTTGGTGGAGCCAATTTTTATGAGATGAAATTGTACTAGCAAGAGAAACTCGACAGTTACGAACAGGAAGGCTTCATAAAATATAGAAGAACCGCAGTTGTAAGGAAGGGTTGTTAATCATGTTGCCAAGTGCTTTAAGTTTAGCTCGATATGACATACCAAATGACTTTTTTGGAGGAAATTTCAATGATACTGCGGGGTGGAGTTAATCAATCGCCTGTCGTTTGTAGCATAGTTTATTGTCATTCATTAGCATCATGAGGCTATTATGATTTGTTTTTGTGAGATTGACTCCTAGAAGTTATAGATATTTCCTTTTAAAAGGCTCCTTGTCTGGAATGCTCAGGGAAAAGATCTGTGGTAGGTCAGTAGTGAAAAACAACTTGTCGTAAAACCTCTGAGGGAATACTTGTCAGATATTCCCTTGTTTTTATCAAATAAGAAATTTATTTGGTTTTAACAGAAGCCTTGAAAATGAATTGTCTCAAGAATGCAGCAAGGTGTTTGAGATGGAAGTTGTTCACAGTTTTGTCCAGAATTGTTGGATTCACGTCCAGTTGCTCTTTGCCTGGTTCCTTAACAAGAGTCCAAATACAAGCTGTGGCATAGCTTGTTCTGCACACTAAATAGGTTGGGGAAATACCTTTCCAAAGATAATAAATTTTCTTCCAAATAAAAGAGAATACACCAGACTTATAACATACATTCCCTGTTGCAATGATAAATAGTGTGGTACTCTTCATGACAGCAAGTTGTATGATAAGCGTCTTGAAGCAAGTTTATCTAGATAGAAAACATGCACGCTGGGTAAAGGTACTGTATAAATCCTTAGGAACAAGCAGCAGTGTTTTGTTCACTCTGTTATCTGAAATGAGTGCCATTTGGAAATGGCACTTTCTGAACTTAGTGGTGGTCAGGATTTCTGTATCCTGGTCGCCCCTGAAGAGCACTGATCAGCAGCTGCAGATCACTGCTTGTACATATTGTAATTTATTCACACTTAGTAACATCTGGTTTATTAAAACCATTTCTTGTAGAGGCTTTTGTTTTAAAATTACACCTTAAACCATGACAGTTCCTTTGTTAGTACAGTGTCAGTGCAGATAGAGACTGTCAGAAGTAAGAAATGTAGGTCAAACAGGTGGAAGGAGGTGACAGGAGGTGGCTGACTTGTATAACATAGGGCCACATCTGTGTCTCCTTAAATACCCTGAAAATGCCCTCAATTAATTTAAACTGGTTTTATCGGTTTTGGGTTTGTGTAATAGCCTTTGCAGTAGTTTTGAGCACATTTGAAATATACCAGGTGAGCCTACTAAAATCGTTATTTGTGAGATCTACAGTGATACCCCAGATAATCCAAAACTTTTTACTATTGACCAGTTAGAGATTAAATGTCCAGTGTAACCCCAAAATGGGACAAATTTTTTTACGGAGACTGCAGCAGGGCTGGAAAAATGCTTATTTCCTGGGAAAGGAGTCAAAATTTCCACAATTCCACCCGTATCTTCATGTACATAAAGGGTATAAATTTCCCGCCAGTGGCCAAAATTTCCCTCCAGATGCCCAAATTTCCTGGGAAGGAGCCTCCCAGCTTCCCAGCTTTTCCCACCTAGGCATATTGGACTAGTCCTACTATCCTGGGTAACTTCCTTTGTCTGAATTGGCAGTAATCTTAGTTATTTTTAATGGGATATGGTACTGACTTAAAGTAAAGTTACAAGAAATGTATCTATACACAAAAAATTGCAGGTGCATATAACAAAGGAGTTGCACTACAGTAGCAACTCCTTTGTATAACTTATTATTGTCATTACACTAGAGATTGATCACTATTGAAAATACCATACAATGAAATCACAAATTTTCTGGTGAATAAGGTGAATTACAGTATTAAAGGCACTCTGCTGTCATTCCTATCTTAGTTTTCTATGACCCCAACAAAAAAATATGTCATACTATTTATCTGTCATATTACACATGTCAATCTATTGAATACCATGTTATTGTGTTGTTCCATTATATGGGATGTGTGCTAGGTTAGGAAGGAGGATGGTTTAGTTTATCTTATGATTGTGAGTTTTCTTGGGAGAGTGAGAGGGTTCCTTTGATTAATAAGCTTACATAGCTGGCATACTGAATATCATTCTGTTTATTTTGGACGTATGGGGAGGTAGCTAGTGTAGGGAACACTTTGGAGAGTTAAACTGATGGTTGTAATTTATGTGGGTAAGCTGAGAGTGTTACTTTCATAATTAGCCTACACAACTGGCATTGCTGACTTTCCCTTATTCAATGTGACACTTGCTGGTATTTAAACTACCTCTGCTCTGTAGGGTATACTTGAATAGATTCATTGTACTTTTGGAGCAAGATTCTAATGATTGCTCTAGTTTTTTGACAGAAAGTTTGTTCAGGTGTTTGTAATGGAATGTAAGAATATAGATTACATTCAATTCTACTGGAGAATTACTTTATAGTGTACCTAGAATATGATGTATGCTTCACAGGTGATTGGTTTAGTAGTTGATGGGTTTGTGAGACAGAAAATTGTGACAAGTTTCATGACAGTTATGAGTGGGGTACGAAGTAAGGATGCAAAACTTTTATTTCTAAGCTTTGGTCATTGGATTGAGGAGTTGACTTTGTTTTTCAGTTGCTATGGTAATTTTTGTTTTATCATCGCCTGTCTGGTAAGACTGTCCAAATTCTTGCTTTTTATGAGCAAATAGCAAAGTATATGAGTCCTGTTTTAAACTTGCCACAGTCATTAAGTCCCATATGGTGACATGTCTCTTGTCTTTTTCTATCCTGTACTCTTTGCACAGTATCGTAATTTTTTTTAAACTAAAGTCTATGCAAGTTAAGTTCCAAAAATAAGATTGTAAGTAATCTGAAGAAAACAAATTATACTTTTCTAGCTTGCTCCTGAGTGACTGGCCTGAGCCTAATTTGAAGCTTCCAGGCCTCTCTGCCATTTTCCAGACTGCTGTCCTAAACAAATTGCTCACTCACCCCCAACAGTACTATTTTAGATTGAGAACTAATAAAGCAATGATATCAAGGGAATGCTTTCAAAGGATCCAGTGAACACAAATATAATTATTAAAATGAAATCACAGTAATCACAAAATATGGTTTTGGTGTAGAGTATTTTGTACAAACAAGGGCTTCTTAAGGTGTACGTCATGTATCCGTAACAATAATTTCATATTCATATCAGTGATAGCAGCGCTTGGGAATTTTCCCAAGATGTTGGAAATCTACAGATTACACTTGATAAACTTGGCAATTGGAGTAGGTAATTTGGGAATGTGAAGAATTTACTGTGGAATTTAATTTAGACAGAATATTTTGGGAACATAAGCCAATTTGAAACATTTTGCCTTTGTAGAACCTCCTTGATTACATCATAAGTTAACAGGTAATTGTCATGCAGACGGATGTACATGGCCCTAAAGCTTGAATGAAATTTCTTCTCTTCGATTGCTACATGATTCTGTTTAAATAGTCCAAAGCACGCAGTTTGAGTGTGCTTCAGTCAACCTTGGGAAATCTATCTTGGGAATTTTGAAAACATGCTCACACTCATGAATCCCATGATGCATAAAAAGGGTCTAAACCATGTTCATTGCGAGAGCTCATCCGACTGCTTCAGTTAGTATCTTACACTATGACCGTGATACGGTATGGCACAGAGCAGGTTTGTGTATCCTGTTTTCTGTGCTACCAGACAGGAATATTTTTCAGAAGCAGAAAAGCCTCTATACCGCCTTAGCCTACATCCATGCCAACCATTATGCTGCCGAAGCCTCCACACTGTGTTGTTCATGATTGCCAAAGGACGATTGCTGAACTGGTGAACAATCCCCAGTTAAAGCATGGAAGTAGGCCTGCTACCTTTGAGTGAGCACTTGTCATGGTTAAAGAGAATAAAAATAACCCTCCAAATGCAAAACTCCCATTATATTTGTTACCATTACTACACTGATTCACCTTAATAAGTACGCATGATGCTCTAAGGAGTTTACATAAAATGGTGAAATCATTGTGAAGCTGTTGTGGCATAGTTGGGTAAGGCACTCGTCTCCCATTCAGGAGAGAGTAGATATCTTAGGTTCCATCCTCTCTGCGCAAGTTTTTGGAATTTTTCCCCCTTCGATTTTAGATTCGCGAGTGTGAATGCCTTGCATTCTAGTTGAATCAGTATCAATCAACCACCCATCTAGAAAATGGCTTGAGAAAGTCACTTGTGCAAAAAGATACTCATTGGATGGGATGTAAGTCAAATCTTCCATAGTGCCAACCTTTAGTGGTCTTTATTACTCAAAGCCGTCATGCCCATCAGGTACAAAGGCTGTTTCTCTTGGTGATGGGGTGGATAGGGATGGTGAATACATTCTACATAATACATTTGTCTTATTCATGAAGTGTCTATTTTGCTCCTCCTTACGTCCTCTTTACATATGTACCTGCAATAACCGTCTGGCAAAAACTATTTGAATCGGAGCTCATAGACTCCCAAACCAGCGAGTTTTGGTGATTTTAAGTGTTCATACATTGCATAGGATTTTGGAAGTTTTTCTTTTTTTTTTGGGTGGGGGGGAGTTTGTGTAAAGTGATGGGAGACTCCTGGGATTTTCATCAAAATACTGCTACACATGGGTTCATCTGGGTAGAAATTTGATGGGGTTAGATAGCAGACTGCAGTGTAATGATGGATAAATTATTCTCTGTCATGGACTCTAATGATTTTAATTGTTATCTTAAAACAGCATTTCAATCTTTTATTTTTTTTATGAAGGAATTACGATAGAAGTTTTGTTCTTTTATTGTAGGGGTGCTGATCTCTTAGCCATCAACTCAGATGGAAACATGCCTTATGACATCTGTGAGGATGAAGAAACCTTAGACTACATTGAGACACAGATGGCAGCACAAGGTACAGTTTACTGTCAAATTTACAATTCTATACCATGTCATTAATGTTATCACTCTAGGGCATGGGTGGAAATATCAGGAATGCTTGAAGCCTTTGCAAGGAAAATTTTGGTAATTGTGGAAAGTATGAACAGTTGGAAGGGAATTTGACTATTTTTGTACATGAAAACATGTAAAAATTGTGGGAAAGTTGACTTATCTGCTGGGAAGTAAACATTTTTGCCAGCCCTGCTGTAGTAGTTACATATTTCAGATTGCATCTGCACTATTGCCACATCTGTTCGCAGAGTATACACTCAATCTATATCACTCCCATAAACTCCTGTTTATATTTGTAATCGTCACACCTACATTGCCCCTCCGTATCTTGTGCTAGGGAGATGAAGGAATTCCCTGGCAAAGTTGATGTAAATGGAGATAAGATCTGCTTGCTAGTGTAAATTGTTAAAATAGAAACATTGTTTTTGCTCTCACAATAAGTATGGAGTAGACTGGCACAGAATGATATACTGGTTTTTAGCACAGAATGTTACACTGTTTTTGTTATTGATATAAGAGACAGGCAGGTAGGATGTTGGTGGTTACCAGAGGAGTTGGGGGTTCCTTTTGGGTCTTGATTCTTAACTGTTTGTGGTACTTTGATTTAGGGTGACCAGATTTAAAACCTGAAATACAGGACACCAGATGAAAGGAGGGTTGTGTGCACACATAGTGCACACAACAAGTGTGAGGTGCTTAAGTTGCCCCTAATGGGTGTGGGTGGGATCCATGGGTGAAGTGTCAGTGGGGGGTCCAGGGATTTGAGTGTATCCAATACATATGTGTGGTTGAGCAGGCTTTGGATGGCCGTTAAAGTACTTCTACCGTAGGTGCTTGTAGTACGCAAAGTTATGTTTCCTTGTTTGACTCTATTCTATAAGGAACCTCTTTTAATAGCAGTATGGAAATACGGGACAAAAAAAGGTGTCCCAGAGAGGTTCAGTATGGGGCATGGGACAAGTGACCAAAATATTGGACAATCCCATATTTTGCAGGACATCTGGTGCTATTGCTATTGCACATGCTATTGTCTAGAAAAGATATCAAATACATCAATGTACAGATGAAACAAGAGATAGCCTGATGATCAATTGTTGTGTTTTGTTTGTTTCACTAGGTATAACTCAGGACCAAATAGATGATTTAAGAGAAGTTGCACCAAACAAGATGCTAGAAGATATGAAAAAGATTGCAGAAGCAGGAGGAAGCCTTGAATCTAGGGATGAAAATGGTGCCACTCCAGTAAGTCTGGCTTCAAGTTTTATGCTTTGCTTCCAGTATTGTAACTATGGTCTGTGTTTTCTGTAGAAGTCTATTCCCTTATTTTGCCTCCTCGTTTAAACATAATTTTCATTCTGTAAATTGCCTGCAGTTAACATCTGCCAAAGTTTTTAGCTCATAGTGGGTGATGCCCTCACATTAAGAGCACGACTAGTCTTTTCTCCTCCTTTGTTAGTCCTTCAGTGAGAATGAATTACTTTCTGATGATTTTATCAAAACATTTCAAGCACTCTGGATCATCAACTTTGGCATAGGACAATCATTGAGACTTTTCTAAATGGAAGCACTTAGGGGTTATGGGTTTATGGCTTTCTGTGGAATTCTTGTTTGTATATACATCATCATTGTGATAATGTAGTACATTGTCTGTTGTTCAGGCCTTGACAAGCTGTTGCTCTGTGATGCATGTAGATTGCAAACATAGGAGTCAGTACTAAAATGGTTAAGTGTACTTTTTGTCGAATGACTTGCCAAGTCATCTTCACAGTCCAAAGTGTTTAAAATAGACACCATAGTATATTAAAGCGTACCTCAAGTCTAAAAATTCAAAAATATGTGTTACAAAACTTGAAAAGTGCATCCAAATGGTCAAACTGCCATCTCCACAGGACATTCCTGAGCTGAGATATAAAATTTTCAAGTTTATTAAATCAATTTAAAATGGTAGATTGCACAATGATTTGTGATGTTATTCTTGCACTACTCAAATTACTGCCTTTTTTCTTTGTTTTCTGGAAAGCCACTGCACTTTGTGCCAAAATGCAATCACCATCTAACTGTTATAAGGTGACTTGGCTATATAAGCCATCTCTGTACAACATGCTATACCAGGGAACAGTAAATGTTTCAAGGTCATAGAAACATCTTAATTTCAAATAGAAACAAAAGCAGGTAATGTGTTCTGTACAAGAAGGACAGAAGTAAAATGTAAAAAAGCTCACAAACATTGTGCAAGCTGCAGTATGTGGGGGTGGAGAGGTTGAGAAGCAAGAAGAGAAGAAAGTTCGAGATGGAAAGGAAAGTTCATTTCCTTACCATACACTACACATATGGATACATAATTGGCAGGAGTATTTATACCATTAGAATGATTTCCTAGTAATAACTGAAGTTAAAATGTCATAGTTTCGTTCTTTACAAAAGTTGTGTTAGAAATGTAGTTACATCTCATTCAGCTATGCACATATTTCTTTCAAAATAATGTCGTTTTGACTCAAGTAAATTGCTAAAACTTTGTGTTTTTGGTGGAAAAGGTTATTTCGAAACAAAAGTGACTGTAGTTTAACAGTAGTTTCAGATGTTCTCTTCCAAGGGGTGACATACACTGTGTGCATAAGAAAACTCTTTTCGACACTTTTTCTCACTTAAATGTTAAAACAATTCCCACCTCTATGCTGCTCATAATTTTTTGTCGCTATGCCATTTGCAAAATTTTGGCCTCAAGATGTGTGGCAAGGGAGAGTAAGATATTTTTATCATTTTCTTTGTGATCCCCATTGTTTGAATGGAGGGTGCCAAAACTTTTCTTCACATTTGACTCAGCCTGTACTGGCCATGTGTATTGCATGCAGTACAGTACAACATACTGAAGAGAGCACATAGGCAACGAACGAACATTCATTTGTTATATTTCTATGCATGAACAGTACGTGCGTTATCGTACCTTAATTGTAGGTATGGGTGAAATCTCGACCCAGGAGGTATATCAAAAAGGTTTTACTGCCATATCAAAAAGAAACAGTGTGTCAGTTGAGGATTTGTGAAAAGAGATTTTTGCAATTTACGAGAATTTAAAATACATGTATGAAGTATTTTGTGCAGAAGTGTGGGGAGGTGGAAATGACAAAGTTATGTTAATTTTTATCACGATGAACAAGTTTTGGCACAATGAACACAAAACTACTAGGAGGTAAGGGTTTGGCTTCCATGTTTAAAATGTGGGTGACGTCACATCGCATTAAAAGTGCTAAAGAAGGAGGTCAGATCAAATATTTTTGTCATTTTTACAATTACATGATCAAGAGTAGGAACTATATGCCACACGTGAAGTAACACATGTATAGTTTGATATCCATGTTCAGTCCTATCAGCCGTAGCAAAGTACTAGGGCTTTGTGACTCTGTCATTAAATAGATCACAGTGTGAACTAGTGCGTTAAGCACTGTAGATCTATGGGAAGTGCTTCTGTGCCATTTAACAGAAATAACATAATAATAAAAAGGGCATTTATTACACTGGAATGCCAGTTCTGCATTAAAGTGCTTCATGAATTTATGATGAAAACATTTCATTTTTAAAAAATATTCTTCATTATAGGGGCTTTACCTTCTACTGCCCAAGGGGATGTGTTCCACCCCTTCAAATCTTTGTATAGGACTGGCACTCACACCCCAAATTTCTGCCATACCACATTCAAACTGATTACATTACTGCAGTCCTACTGTAATTAGTTACTGTGGTGCACTGTTAGCATTGTTTATATGAGTACCTCCCTACTAGTTGACTGGTATGGATTTATTTGTCTTCAGTTTTGGTCTGTGGCTTTGTCTTTTGTTACTGTTCATAAAGCATTCACTGTACTCTACTCAATGGTTAGTTTAAGTTCAGTGCATAGCACAGCTTTTGTTGAATCAGTGAAATGCAACTGTTGAATGAGAGTTTAACTTATGCTAATACTGTAACGCACACTAAATGGAGTGAAGATTATGAAAGATTAACTGTGCATTTGGCTCAAAGCGATTTCCTTCGCTTATTTGGGGATTGGGGGCTCCAGTTTGATATCAGTCACCTAGCAACAATATCCAAGTCAACTGTTCCTTTGACATGTGGCTTGCACAGAACAATGTTTTAATGTGTATGTTTGCACTGCCAGTGTACTTAAAGGGCAGGTGCTACAGTATTTAACTGGAAACAAATGTTTAATTGAAAGAAAGTGATAGAGTAAGCGCCTTCCTTAACAAGGGATTGTATGCAAATGAGCTAAGCAGGCAAAAGTCCAATTTTTTTTCACAACACTACAGGAAGTTTTAAGAAATTTCCTGAAATAAACTTATACAGATTCATGCTAATATGATATACTTTCATGCGCATCGAGCATCCATACGTGCAATTTGTTTTATTTCAATGAGGACTGGCAATGTAATGTCAGTGGAGAAAAACCCCCATTATGGTGAGAAGGGCCATGAAATATGGCAGTAATATTATTGATATATTGTTTTACCGAAAACATATGTCACTATACTAACTTACATTTCATTGTACCTAATATGTCCTCCAGTCATACCCCAGTCCTACTGCAGATGTAGCAATTGACAATTAGTACCTTTTGTGTGAACTTCTTAATCCAGTGTAGGTCTTGTAGATATGTCAAGAAAGATAAAACCAACAGATTACTCTGTAACCTTAGCAGTTCAAAGTGATCTGTTTTCATCCAGTAACAACTCCCTGGTAGTGTCTGTTCAGAATGCTAAGCCATTTGTACCTTACATGTACAATTTTGACATAAAGTTTTTTTGGGAAACATGACAGTTTGATGCTTTTTAATACCATGTACTATTTGGTGAAGGTGTAAACATAGCTGTGAAAGTCTTTCCATCTGTCCTCTTCTGCCATATTGCAGTGACCGCTAATTATGAGACAAAGGTTACTCATCTCTAACGTCATGTGGGTGTGCCCAATTCAGGGTGTGTGCATTGTATGGTCATGTTTCATGCTTGACAGTACTGTTAGTTTCATGTGATGGTATACATTTATATATCTGTGCTGAACAATTTTATTTTTTATATTCTTAGTTTACTTTCTTTGTGGGTGGAAGTAACAGCAGTTACCCATATATCATACACAGATCAATTGTTAAAAGTGTTGTACATTGATCCCGTTTGTGGTATCTCCATGGTTTCCAGTTTTAATGCTTTTCTGTCATGTTTTTGTTGGATACAGTTTTATTGTCACTGGACAAAAACATTGACCCCCAGGCCTCCTTACTGAGGGGGAGTAGCAATGTAATTGTCATATTTGTGGTAAGGGACAGTGTTGTCATAAGGAAATGAGGAAAGGGGAAAATGTGGGGTTGGCAATGTGTGGTGTGGTTTGGGTAACATTGGTGTGTATCTTAAAATGATGGATTATTAGGTCAGTGCCTTGAAATAGAGTGTGTATCTTTGTAGTAACTTGTAAGAGATTGGTCGGTAATTACTCAGTGGCCTGGAATTAATATCCATCGGACTTTTTATTTTGCTAGTGTGCAGCATTTCATTCATGTTTATTTCTTCATGACATCATAGAAGGATTTGCTATTTGCATAACCCAAATGTAAAGTCTGAGTAATAATGCTGTGTAAACACAGATCAGTCTGCCAAAAAATTGAGCCTTTACCATGGGAGCTGAGAATTTCAGAGGAACAACTTCACTTAAGCAGGGAGTTGTCCTGACAACTCCCTGACTTGAGTATACAATGCTTTCTGCTTAAAGGTCAAAAGCAGTTGCCCCAAACTTATTTTGAAACAATAGCTAAATGTCACAAATTTCTTCGTATTTCTCTTCCAAGTATCTTTCATAATATTTTAGGACATCGATATTGCATATTCAAGGTAAACCAAGCAGTTGCTCATTGTAAATTTTACAATTGAGTGAGAAAAATACTGTCACATGATTTTCAAGATCCATTCAGGAAATAGAATAGTCTACTATACAATTCTTTATTGGGGTGACTGTATTCTCCCTTTAAGGAAAATGAGAGTGAAGGTGGAGACTTGCAGTGGAATCAGTGGAAGCACTGTGATCAGTTAAATTGCATACATCTGCTAATTCCTAATCATCCTAAAGCAATAATTACGCTCATGATAGGTCCATGTTCATTGTGTGCCATTTAATATCAGGGTACAGTAAAGAAGCACCTGTGTAATGCAACTTTACCTTAATAATGTGAATCTTCATATCCAGGTTTACAAAATGAGTATTTTTTTGTTTCAATTTTTTTCCTATAATGAATTGTTATTTATGTGTAAGTGATGAACCTGCCTTGATTTACCTAGAGTATACAGTATTCTGTCATGAATCATAAAGAAAGAAACAGTAAAAGAAAGAAATTTGAGGGGATCAACTGTTGTTTACAAACAGGGTCGGTGCATAATTTTTGTGCTGTAATCAGGCTTTCAAGTGACTCCCATTCATGTTACATTTTCTACTTTTTGAATCTTCATTTTGCTTGCTTTGTTTTTGAAAATAATGCAACTTTATATGGCTTTCTTCTTCTTTTCAGATTTATTGTCAGCATTTGTGAATATTTATGAATTAATCTACCCCCCAAAACCCACAAATGTTCTGCAAATTTCCTGCTTTTGATGTAAGAATCCTTCTGTTGTCCTGTTGATAATTTGATGCTGTGAGCCACGTGAGAGCCTGAATATACCATGTGGAAACAGATTTTTACAAAAAATCACATGCAAGCAAATTGTAAAAATATTTCAGAATCAAAAGTTCAAGAACTAAACTGTTCATGTGGAAACCGTATATTATGTACTACAAAACGAGATTATCTCATGTTCAGTTTTTGATAGTGAAATAGTAGTTCAACAGTGATGGGTTAGGACCTTGTAATCTTTTACAAATGAGAAAGGATAGCGAAAGATGTTTTACTAAAAACTTTCCAGTTCAGACATTGTTAGGGTCTTCCGTCCTTCCATCATTGTTATGATGATAGTCGATTTGAAATGAACAGAATTCATATTGTACAGTATTATCAATACATGTTACCATTCAAGGAAAGAGTAAAAAAATTTTGATGCTTTGGAATTCCTTAAAATGCAGAATAAACACATTTACAACTTACAATATTACATATGCAGATCTCTTTTCTTGAAGTAATTTGTAAAGTTGTCAAGTTGAAGACTTCGAATGGAACTTATTTAGTAGTATCTGTCTTCGTGACATGTAGTAAAGTTTCAAACAGATATAAAGCAGATACCTGTCAGAGTATAAAGCAACTTTGTCTTCTGTCTTATTTCCTACGCAAATAACTTCGATCTGGTTGGCAGGTGCTATCATTAAAACTGAAGATGGTTCTGCTATTATAAACCCTCCACAGGTGATACGGATTGTAAATAGTTCAATTGTATAACACTGGTTTCATACTTTGACTATGAAGGAGCGTGTGGTGACCAGTGATGTTTAAAATTATTTCTCATATTAGGCATGCTAAAGTCATGCAGTTGATTTATTCCTGCTGAACTGGAGGCTACTTTATATGAAGGTTTCCCATGCTATCCTGTCCGGCTGTATGCATGTAACAGATTTCTGAAGCATGTATTTTAACAGTAGTAATAGTGATGGTAAGATAGGGCCCACTTTTGTAGAAACAATATGCAGTGGCCATTTTTGAAACCAACCCTTCCTTTAGACAGTACTAGTGAAATGCAGTCTGCAACAGATGAGTTGGTTCATAAAACTTGGTGAAGGAACAACACATTGAATTTCAGTGGGTAAGTTGTTCCACTCCTGTGGATCTGACACAGGAAATGTCTGATCATGAAAGGTCTTCGTCCTTGTTGTCGGAACAATGTTCATAGCCCTAGACCTAAGAGAATACCCAATTTCCTTTTTGTACCATGTATCAAATCAAAATATCAAAGGGAAGAGTAACGTGCTGTGGGAGAAGACCTGTGTGTATTTTGTAAACTAGCCAATAGCTACAGTAGACAGGGAAGAACGATGTTAGTGTAAGCGTTAGCTAATATCCTGTTGGAGAAGGAAGGTAGTGACAAAGAATTGGAACAGCAGGGAGCTATTGGGAGTGGTATTCAGAGAAAACAAGCTAAATGATGATCTGTAGTAAATAATACACCAGTCCAGACTTCCTTGGAAAGATTTCGGTATTCAAATTAGTATTGGCCGATATTCCCCCATTTTAATTCTGTATCAGTAACGGTAGAAGTTACCCGAAATACAGATATTATCTAACAGATATTTATCATCCCATATGTCATAAAAATGATAAACTATTTGAGTATTTTTCTGTGCATGGTTCCAATATTTTTCCTCATCAAGATAAAATGACACTTCATTGCGGTGCCCCGTAGCATATGGTTAGTTGCAGAATCCTTATTTCCAAACATGGGGTATTGGCCTGTGTGCATGTAGTGCACTATACGCTGGAGATCTTCGGCATGGACATACGATTTCGGTCGGTGTGGCGGCTTAGAAACTAGCCTTTGTCGGCGTACAAAATGCAGTAAGTTGAGGATTGTCGGCGTAGTTGGCGTACTCCCCAGGGTAGCAGCGGGCAAACGGTACTCCCGGCATACCGGCGGGCCGATTCAGTCAACTCCCGCTAGTATGTTCACGCACAGTACTGTGCTATATATATACCTGTAGGCCTACTTGTATTGCCAATGAATGGTGTATGCATTACGTACATGTATACATACGTACATACGATCGCTTACGGATTGCCTCTGACTTAGCTATAATGTGTGTATACTATATACCTGTACGTGCATTGCCAATGTATGGTGACTGTGTACGTATCATGTACATGTATACTGTACGTATGTACGCACGCCTATGGATTGCTATGTACATGCATTGTATGTGCACAGTACAGAAAATCCCGGCGTACATCCCGGCGTACGGTCACGAAAACCTCGGCGTAACTCCGGCGTAGGCTTTACATGAAATGTACCCTGGGGTATTGGTTTGGTATCGGCCGATTTTGAGAACTGAAATATCAGTATGGGTAATATCGCCTACTTGCAATATTGGTACAACACTACCTAGGACTGTATAGTTAGCAGGACTTATACAGTCACTGAAAGTTTTTAAGGGTGTGATTTTAAATTAAAATCGTATCTAGGAGAATGATACCGACTCCAATGTAAGTGGAGGGTCAGTTGTGGTGTAAAGAGTGAGCTTTGGTTTTTAGATATGTCAGAGGAACACCTTTATGCTAATTTAGTCTTTCTACTCATTTGTTGTGTAGGTGGACTTGCTAACATCTGCATCAATGAATAATACTGATAGGACTACATTCCCTTAGGTTTCCTGTTTAGATATGTAAACCCTCACATACCTGCAATTAAGGCATATTTCAGTGGTATTTCACATGGATCTCATGTGAAGAAGAAAAAAAAAATTCCAACTCATATCCTCCAAACCCTGGCCGTAGCAATTCTCTATTCCTAACTCGAGGTTTCGCTTTTTAAAGATAATGACTTTTGTCAGAAATTACCTCTTGTTCTCGTCAAAATCACAGAATGTAAGGTGAAGTGGGCACATTGCCTCAGATTCCTTTCGTTTTTCTTTTTAATTAAATGTCCTGTTTGTCCTTGAAATTTGATACTGTTGGGATGTTTGAATATACATTTCGATGTAGATCTAGCGTGAAACTACGCCATATGTATCGTTAAGCAAACAAAGTTGTTAAATATTCCCTACAGCAGTGTTAACATCATAAAGAAATACAATGCTATGTATATAATCAATGTGTCACCATGACATCCCAAATTTCCCATGATGCACTGTATCTCTAGAGAAAATAACATTTCTTTGAAAATTAGTATAATCCAAATGCTACATGCTATTGAGATCGATGCAGTTTTCACCTCTGAGAACACAAAAAATTCTGAGAACACAAAAAATTTCTGCATTTTTGAAGTCGTCGAAATAGTCCCTGGCAAACCCCTTTATACCTGGCAAAATCAAGTGTCCTTGTTCTTCCTGCTTCTTTTGCCAAGTCTTTTAGTTCTACCATCATTGGTTTTCTCTGGCTTTTTTCTCCCAAACCAGGGAGTTTTAGAGAACCAATTTTACAAATTCTTTCCTGTTTTAGTTTTATGGGAGGTTTCTTAATAAATTTCAGTTACCTTTATCTTCATGATTAGATTAGTGCTGTTTATTAATATTCAATTGATTTACATTTATGACATCACCACTGGGTATTCATTAGATGTATGCAGTAGTTGATATACAGTAACAGTATACCAAGCAAGAGACTCAATGAATGATTTCATTTGATTTCACTGTTTTTGTTTAAATTGCAGTGTAGTCAGGGAGAAAAGACTTATTTTTCAGGAAGAAAGTCAAATTTCGTACAATCTTTAACGGTACAGTTAAGTGTGGTACCAACTGTTTTTTCCTTTTTTCCACACTTTCTCTCAGGCTCTAACTACCAAAATGTTCACACAAGGATTTTCCCGGGTTTCAAATTTTTCTAATGATGGCAGTTTTATGTCCCTGCACATTGAGAAGTTTGCTAACAGTATTATCACAGATGACATAAAGTTACATTGGAAATGTTGTCAGGGAGTGACAAATCAGTTAAGTACTCTACAGTCAGATAGATGAAATTTAACGACACACCAACACAAATGTGTTATATAGTGTCAAGCAAAGTTTAAGTACGGTGCAAGTCCTTCCCTTTAGTCGCTTCTTATGACAGCCGGAAAATACTGTGGGCATATTCTACAACCCCCAGCCCACAGGGGGCAGTTACTCTACAGGCAAACTGAAGATGACCCACCTAGCTACTACATCTTTGATAGCAAACATACAGGTATGGTGGCAAACACCCTTATACACATCCTTTTGCTGTTGAACCTTCTGTCATAACTCACTTTGACATTTTAATAAAACAGATCAAGTAGTTGAAAGAATGAGGGAAGAATAACAAGATTTGAAGTTTGCAGTTAGCATTGATGTTATTCATGTAAACATTCTTCCCTGCAAGTAATCAGTTTGTAGCTGCCATTTAATAAAATGGTGTTTCATCATATTGTCAGGCTTGTAAACTACATACTGGTATCTGTGCATTCACTGTGGTGCATATTTGTGTGTGCTCTTTAGCATGAAAAAAAAATGTACTGTGCTCCCAGATTTTGAAAGTTAAGTATTGGTGTTAGTACTAAATATTGTAATATTCCTACTCACAAAAAATATGTTCTTACTTGTACTCATATAACCAAAGACACTGCACTTTTCCTAATGACATTGTAATCTACGTCACCCCTCCTTACAATGTGTAACGCTACTTACCTGCGGTAATCCTTCGGGCTCTCCCTATGTCTATCACATCATGCTGATAACTTGCGGTAGGATTACCGCAGGTAAGTAGGGTTACATAATGTAAATAGGAGGTAATTGTTGGGGCTCGTAGATCCCCAAACCAGGGAGTTTTGGGGATTTACAATACAGCTCTAGAGATTGCACATTGTAAAATTTATTGAAATGAGGTGGTTAAAACACAGGATTTTACATGCATATGCATGGCCAGTAAAACTAGTATGGAATATTTCTAATACTGGGCTATGGAGAGTATGGTACAGTATCCCCAAAGAGAAAGTTTTTCTCTCTGAAATCTGTTCTTGATTGTTATTTATTGTATCATAATTATTTGAAAATATTTGCAAAGGATTGTATTTTGTGTTTGACACAAAGCATTTCCTGCTTTGTTTTGTTTTCTCAAGAACAGAAACAAAATTTTAAAAACAAGCAGAATTTGTGACTTTTTGCAGTGCAAAATACAGGACGTAGATCCGAGATGAAATTAATGACTTGAATGTAAATAAAGACACAATATCTGAACAGTGTCTACATTTTCAGGTGTAACATCAAATATTCTGAAGGGGGCCATCCATGTCATATCACTTAATTGTACAGCAGAGTACAAAGTCATACTAAAGGGCTTGGATTCAGTGTTCTTTCTCTTGAGGGGTGGAGTGGGAGCAGGGAAGCGTTACAAAACATGTAAAGGGAAAAACATTTAAAACTTGATCCTTTCAATTTATCCCTCTTAGAAAGCCATCATGTTTTCGTCTGAGGAACTGATTTTCAGAATCTGTTAAAACTGTCATTTAATGTTTACCAGATTTACAAGTCTGATATCATCTTGGCCATTAACATCTAAAATGATGCAGCTTCCTGTCAGCCTGTGCAAACATGACTTGAACAAACAAAATGTTACATATTACATGGAGCTTTCAGAACCTTAACATAAAAGTGGAACGTGTTTCAATCCCAGCTAAAGTAGGACATGATGTGTTTGAAAACACCAGGCTCAGTTCAAAGTACTTTTCTATTAAGAATAAATCTATTTGCTCTCACTGGAAATATGGGAACATATTTGTGTACATTTATTTCTTGATGAAATGATATGTTATCAAAGGATGGGGATACACACGACACTCCTAATTGAAAATTTGTTAATTTTTATGTTGTTGGCTCAGGTCCAGTGAAAAGAATGAAACTTGGTTGTAAATAGAAAACCCAACCATGTTCAGTATTGTGAGAAGTACTGCTGCTTGATTTGCTCAATTTGGACAATTATTCCTCCTGGGAAAATTTTGTGCCAGGATTATCTGTTTCATGTCAGTATCTTGTCTCACATGTGGTTGTGTTTAGTATCCGAGGTAGTACTTCCATGGTATCATGAAGTGCGAGCCTACAATCCTAAACTTGTCAAACACATCGGCTGTGATTCAGTGTCACTACATTCACACAGATAATGAAATCCAGTTTAGAATATTTCTAATTATGATTTGGTACATTGATGCATTTATCTTGTATTTCAATTTAACATGCTTCTATTGTAAATGATATGATGATATTTACGTCGTAATATTTTGATACTAACGTTGACATTCTAATGTAATAATATAACATGTTGTTGTAAGGTGTGAATCCCGATGGATTGATGTTTCTACAAACATTATGAATGTCCCATAAAGGCTTACAATAAGAAGGTTGGGATTGAATTGTCTCAACTATTGTGGTTTTTTTGTTCCTCAACAGTTGCATGTAGCAGTTGCCCAGGGTTTTGAGAAGGTGGTGGTCTTTTTACTGGAATCTAAGGTGGACATCCATGCCATGGACAATGATGGCTGGCAACCCATTCATGCAGCTGCGTGCTGGGCACAGGTATGCCTGAATTTTTGTTTAAAAATTCCAGTTTTAAAAGAAGAGAATTCTGTACTCAGACAGTTACAGTTTTCCCACTTAAGTCTTCTTGTTGCTCTCCTCTTTCAATTTAAAAAGTAACAGTCTGTGGCATCTCCCAGAAAAGGAACTAGACCACCATGTAGTTCAGTTGTCCAAGGCCATATATGCTGCTGAGTACATGTGTGTGTGTGTGATGGAAGCTAAACTACTATCTCACATTCCATTGATCTGTACATGTTTTTAAATCACCAGCAATAATTTCAAATACCTGGGTGTTACAAAACATATTTGGTTGTATGCAAAAGCTACTTGAATTCAATAGAAAACACGTGTACCGTAAGGAGGTGTGGAATGTATGTCAGTATTAGTTTTAAAATATGAAAGTAACTCGCTCAGTCCATTCTGACTTCATGGAAGAGAACAACTGCTCTGTTTGCACTGGAATTTGATAGCCATGATAGGAACTAATTGGCACATAAGATTATTTACCTGAAGTGAAAGTTGTCATTTCTTTACACCAATTTTTTTTTACTTGTCTACCTACACTGCTGTGGCTCAGGGCCAACCCGGAACTCCCTCATGAAATATATTGGTGCCTTGTTGGCTACTGGCAAATGGTCAAAACCCATGTTTGGCATAGTGAGGAATGTAATCTTAAAAACAACACAGGATCCATCATTAACACCCTATGCAGGTTTGACATGTTTTTCAGAACAAGGAGGCAATATGTTCCCATAGTAGCAAAAAACAAAGAGGAAATAAAATAGAGGGCAGGCTTGATAGATGGGACCTGAGAAGGTTGCTCGTGTTGGAAATCTGCAGTTTTCAGATGCTATGGCAGATCAATGCAGATTGAAGCATGGGTGACAAGCTATAAACTGGGTTCAATCCACAAAACCCAAATCACAGGAGTATTTATATGGTATATTAGTCAGATGATGTGTAAAAAGAAGTTTGGTGCAGGGGGACAGTTTGTCATGGTATGAGTGCTAACATCAAAATTCCACTGATTGTCACCATGTCATTATGTTTTTATTCTTTCAGGCTGAAATAATTCAGATTTTAGTTGAGCATGGAGCAGACCTGGACAGCCGGACAAATAATAATGAAACTCCATTAAGTAAGTAGAGAAAAAGTCTTTTGGTGGTGCATGAAAATGTCTCTCTATAGCAGCGCTGCTCAACCAGTGGGCCGGGAAGGTCTCCCAAGTGGGCCGCAAGATCTGCCATAAAAAGTTAAAAATAAAGAAAAAGGAATAAATTTTATGTAAGGTGGGCCTCAGAAAAATTCTGAGAGTCAAAGTGGCCCTCGAGATCAAAAAGGTTGTGAAGCGCTGCTCTATAGCACCCTGTTGAGGAAACTCAGTATAGCATGAACCCACAAGTTGATGGGAGGGCATCTGTGCAGGCTAAAGTAACTTTCAACAGAAACTGCTGTTTCATCTGTGACCTTGTCAGGAAATTCTTGTTTTTACATCCCAACAGTTTCAGTTTTGTGGTTAGAGAACCCTGTTTGGTCTGTTTTGATGTTAGTTGATAATACCGCTTACAAAGCATGATATTGCAAGAAAGAAACTAGTATACTTGTCATTCTTGGTGTATGAATGACCTTGGGTTCACACATGACATGGATTAAGATAGAAGTCAAAAGGTCATTTAAGGTCAACAGAGGGGACATATTTTCTATGAACTGAAGCACTGCAGCTTGTTACATAATGTGATTATGGTGATGGATATAGAGTATTTGCTTGCATGTTACAAAAGGCTAAGTGAGAAGTAGGTCATCTTCTGTTGTCACCTAAGTATAGACTCTTTTCCCAATAGGAATTACAAAGGATTGTGGGATAAAATTTTGGTGTGCATCATTTTTTGCCACAACAAAATGCCATTGACAACAACATCGCCTACCAGAACTCTATCCCACAATCCATTGCAATTGCTGTTTGGAAAAGGGTCAATTAGCAAAAGAAACAAAACCCGGGTAATTTGCGTTCCACCTGTATGACATCACAAAACTCTTATCCAATCAGTGTTTCCAAATAAAAGTTAAAGGTGAAGATGTTGTTTGAATAAAGACCCATTTCACCTAAGTCACCTTTCTTATAGCGAGAGAAAGAATTCACCATGTTGTTGGATGTGCAAGATATAGTTGCACACCTGCATGAAAATTACATGCATCTCAGCCTTTTGGCAAATGTCATGTGTAGTATCTGTTCTCTTCAGCCAGTCTGGAATGGGACCACACATGGCAGACCCTTGATTTAGAAGTCTGAGGGTTGAGAGGTTGGTCAGCTGATTTTGGTGTCCTTTTGGGATATAGCTGCCTTGGGGAGCAGAACTCCTTCGGGATTAACATGTGGTTTCGCCCCTTGGCTCTTTACCAGAGAGTTCAGGGGACTTTGGAAAATTATGCAAATTGGTCAGTCAACCAATGTCACACATTGGTGTCACTGGTGTGTGTATATCATACCACAAAAACCTACTACTACACATATCTGTGTAGCGTGTTTTTCACAGAGAAACTCTTCATATATTCTCAAATGTGGTGGTATAAACGAAATATGACATTATCTGAAATATATCTTTTGGGATCAGCTATAAACATATGCCATAATGATGGTATTTGGAGCAGTGTGTTTGCATTTCCTCGACTTGCATATTTTCTTGTGTTCAACTCTAAATCCACTTGTAGAGTAATTTATGTCAATTTAAGAAACACTTTCTTGAATCTTTGATTTTGGCAGTGATTTGTGAAGAAGATGAAATTAAGAGTTTGATACACCAACTGAAAACAGAAAGCCTTAAAAACCAAAGACACAACCTTGTTAGGAGAGGTTCCAGCCGGAAAAATAGAGGGTATGTACTTACATCTTGGTTGTAATTGTTTGCTTGGATTTGCTGTTGGTGAAGGAGAAGAAATCTAAATGAAACGTAACCCTTTGGCAACCATCCTTACCTGTCCTAGTGTACACTGCACCGCCAGCTTAGTTTGTAACACAGTTGCTGAAAAAATTGACTATCTATTTGAAATGTAGAACAGATTACTACCTTAACACATTTTACGGTTCATATGAACATAGAAAATGTTGCAAATGCATGTCTCTATCAATGGGGGTTGTTAAACATTAAATTCTGGACAGAGAAATTAAGAATGGCTCGTGATTATCTTGATTTGCAGACCTGGTCCCTATACTTCTGTATGATTTCAATTACAAACTTTGCCATTCAATATCATCCTTACTATAGTTGGAGTATTCATTTTCAGGTCAAAATGTTTAGGGTCATAGCATCTGAATCAATTTCACTGTCATTTTCTTCCCTGTCGTCACCAAAGCTTCCTACGCTTTATCCATAAATATACATTGCTTGCCTGAGTTGCTTTAGGATGCTGCCATTTTGTTTGCTTTGTAAATAGTCTCCTGTTTGATATATACAAAAAAAAATTTAATAGTGCCATCCTATCACATTATGTGTAGAAGCTATAAAGATAGCTACATGAACCTCAGAGGGAATGGTAAGCCTAATGTGGTAGGATCAAGATGTAAAATACATAAGTGGCTGTCAAAGGAACATTGGCCTGATATGAAATATGAAAATGCTGGCCGTGAAAGGGTTCAAGTTCACGGTTAAAAAATGGAATAACAAGAATTCAAAATTCATAGTTATGGAACACTTGAAGGATGAAATTTCTTTGAAGTTTTATGGTCTTATGTATAGAAGAAATTTTCCTCTGATTTTATTGAAAGGACAAAGTTAAGACAGAGTATGGACAGTGAGGAGAAAAAGTTTAAGAACTCCAAAGAAATTTTGTTATTTGTTGTTGAACAATTAATAAAGAGATGCACTTACTGCTGAAGCCTTGGGAAACTTTATAATTTGAAAAAAAAAATTATATCCAATAGTTAAAACAATAGAAACAGTTGCTTCTTTCTCCTGCTACAGGTTTGATTATGGTAGATACTGTATCTTACACTTTCATGGTTTTGACTTTGGTGCCAGAATTGTGTGTAGTTAGGAGTGGGGAGATGTTAAATAACTCCTTAGTATAAAAGATTCATTTAGTTACAAGAAATTAGTTTAATTAAAGGAAGTCTGTTTTGCTTCTCATCACCTCCTGTTTACATATGTAATTCCCCATCTTGTCTGCAAGCACCGTCTGGCATAATTCTTAAACACTGGGATGGCGCCCTCCCACAAATAGGGGGCGATGTGGTAGTACCACACTTCTTCTCTTCATGCCACTTTGGTTCATTGAGGTCCCTATACCAGATTGATCATTGATTCACACCAGAGAGATATGCCTACTGTTTCTCTAACATACTTGTAAAGAAAGTTGGCATCGTAACTGGCTGTAGGGATTCATCTTGCTGCATGTTTCCTGTCGGATGTAAACAGATTTGTCCAGTGATTAAATTCTTTTTTCCCCTAGGTCTTCCATAAGAAGAAGCAGTAAGAGAGATAAGGGAGAGATGAGAAAAATGGATGCAAAAGGAGAAGCAGCTTTCATCCAGTCTCAGGTACGATGTTTGACCTGCTTGTTAGGCTGTTAAGATTCTGTAAAATGAAGTGAATGTTGGTGCTTGTAGAGGATGTTTTCAGGACATAACAGATAAGTTTAAGTCTATGTTGAATAGTTAAAATAAACATCATATGATAGCACTGACACTCTTATACAAGCAGTAGATCAAGTTGATTAACTCAGCTGATGAACACTGCATGGTTAGAAGATGTGACACCATGCAATGGGGAGAAGTTCGTAAGTGAATAATGTGAGTTGCTTGTCCTCTGTATGTCTACTGCATATGAAGCTCAGCACTGTTTTTTTAATTGCCATAGAGTTCCATGATACCTGATGTTTGGTTGTAAAGTTGACTGTATGTTGATATCAAGAGTAGTGATACACCAGTTTCAAATGCAAAGATTAATTAGTGTCATGGGCAGGGGATGAATTGCATTGGTGTAAAGGACAGCTTGTGTACCTGTCAATGGTGTGTTCTGGTACATATTGATGTAGTATCCTGGTATTACTTAATGTGGTGTCATGGCACTGAGTGAAACATGCTGTGATGCACTTGTGTAAGGTACCATGTAGATCCTTTTATAATGTTGCACTGGTATCTGATGCTGTGATCATGGGATTATGCATAGTTTGGTGCCCATGTGTTAGGTACTATAGTGCTGTAGTATTGTTTGTAGGGATCTGGTGTTGCCAGGTACTGTGAACTTGTGATGTTATGGTACCACATGTTTACATTGTGTCACAGTATCATATGCTATCATACACTTGCATCAGATAGTGAAGTATCATGCATAGTGGTGCATTAATATAAGGTACTGTGGTGCTGCAGTACAATGTACAATGGTTTACCAGTATCAGATGCTGTCATGCAATTGCACTAGGTGAAATCTTGCACAGGGCTATATTAATATCAGGTGCTGTGGTTCTTTAGTACCATTTACAATGGTTTAACAGTATCAGATGCTGTTATGCAATTGCACTAGGTGATATCATACACAGGGGTATATTAATATCAGGTGCTGTGGTTCTGTAGTACCATGTACAATGGTTTACCAGTATCAGATGCTGTAATGCAATTGCACTAGGTGAAATCATGCACAGGGGTATATTAATGTCAGGTACTGTGGTTCTGTAGTACCATGTACAATGGTTTAACAGTATCAGATGCTGTCATGCAATTGCAACAGGTATTGCAACATTGTATAAAGTGGTGCAGTATTAGACCATGTACTATTATGTCACTGTAGGCACCAGTAAAGAGCATGTACAAGAACATATGGGTGCATGTTAGTTTTCGCATGTGTAAACATTGGTGCGATTGCATGCAGAAAGTAGACAAAGTAGAGTCTAATTTTCATTGTGACGACATGTGTAAGGGCACCTTATCAAATCTTTTGCCAACCAGCCTTGACGTCATTTGTTTGTGAGCGAGTCTATTAGGTTCTATAGTACTGTGTACAGTACTGGTTTACTAGTCACATGCAGCCATACAATCGTATCAGGTAGTATCATTTACCATGGTTAGAAGCAGGTCTGGAAAAAGTATTTCCTGGGAAGGGAGTCATATTTTCCATAATTCTCATCATACTGTCATGTACCATGTACCAAGAAGGTAAATTTCCCTCTAATTGCCAAAATTTCCCTCTAAATGCCCAGATTTCCCTGGGAAGGAGCCTCCCACCTTCCCCACATTTTCCACCCATGGTTAGAAGTTTTGTTGGATTCATGATCTACTTTACTGCATTTTTTCATATAATGTACAATTGAAGGCACTTGAGAAGAAAAACATGTAAATTGTGTTTGTTTCATCCCTCACCAAAAACTATTCATTAGCAATGGGTGTAGGAAATACCATCAAACAATCCAAATGATGGTTTATCAGGAGTTTGTGAACTCAAAGGGATCTATCAAATCTTTTGGAACTCTTCTATTGTGTGAAGGCACAAGGCAGAGGTATTATACTGAGTGAAGTAGGGCATTTTATGGCCAAGTGTGGCAAACAACTTTGAAATAACAGCTTGATAAGCTAAAAGTTGCAACCGTTGGTTAGGGCAATGTCATGCCAATAGTCTGTGATACTAATACAAGCACAGTTTGTTCTGCCCACACCTCTAGTGAATTGGTTGTTACATTGTATAATACCACACTTACATTGATCCTTCTTACATATCAAAGTACCTTCAACCCCTTGAAGACTTTCTTTGCAAGTTTTGTCGTCTAATGGAAAACAGTCATGGCATTTTTCAACAAAGTTAAAGAGGTATTCAGCTTTGTGGGCGGAGGAAATTTACAGACATGGCAAGGAAGTAGATCTGGCTTCAGTTTTCATTTTCCATTCATGTCTGGTTGAATTGCAGATATGTGGAAGCATATTTGACAGAATGTTATTAATGCCAGAATGAGCTGCAGTGTGTCATATATTCTCTCCTAATGGAATTTTTTAAAGTGTTCAACGAAGTTCTTGGAAGTCCTTGTAACAGTTGTGAATATAATGCGTGGAAACTTGTGTCTCTGAATTTCTGATCAATTCAGGGATGCAGACGTTCTTCAAAATAAATGGGGGCAACAGGCCACTTGCCCCTGCAGCAACAAAAGGCATCATTGGAGGGATGCCAAATGTTACAAAATTCATTCTCCCCTCTTACATAATTGTCAGCATAAACAAAATATTTGGAAAGATAACCCCCCTGAAAATAAAAATTTGGAACCTGGGTGTGGCTTTATGATATGATTATTAGTTTTTTTTTTTTCTGGTCAATGATTTTGTCCTCTTTACCTTTCAGGAAATTCCTGCCACAAATATTGATGATGTCATAACAAATGGACCATCAGAGGAGCCACAACCAAATGGTCAGTCAGATTCCAATGAACCACCAACTCCAGATCATGTCATGACAGATGAAAAACTACCTGAGATTGGACTCCTACAAATAAGCACAGAAAATAAAGAGGAGCCTGAACCTCCGAGTGAGCCTGAACCTCCGAGTGAGCCTGCAAATGATGTTAATGGAGAGATGACTAACCACTCTGCTAGTATAGAGACAAAGAGACCAAAATCTATTTTGAAAAAGACTAGTTCTCACACTGAAACTGATATAGATCCAAGTAGAAAGGATGATAGAAAATCAGAGAAAAAACCTGTTCTGAACAGGAATCAGAGCCAGGAGCTAAAGCAAAAAGAGAAAGAGCAGAGGGAAAAAGAGAGGCAGAGGTTGAAAGAGGAGAAAGAAAAAAAGAAACAGCGGGAAAAAGAAGAGAAACAAAAAAGGAAAGAAGAGCAGGCTCAACGGAAACAGAAAGAAAGAGATGAAAAACAAAAGAAGGATGTACAACAAACAACTGAAGAGCAAACAGTAATGGACAAAGATGTAGATGCAACAGGGGACACTCTGTCGGATGAGGAAAAGTATGCTCTTGAAAACAATGGCTCAGGTCCTGATACTTTGCCAGAACTGAAGCGTCAAAGACAGCAAATGAACTCACCTATACACAGCAGTGCAGGTAGTCCTAGCTTAAGTGCTTCCTCAGATAAATCAAGTGACAACCAGCAGACAGACAAACAGAATGGGGGTTCTGGGGAGGGTAAACCACAAGTTGTTGGCAACAATAAGTCGAGCTCCCGTTTTTCTGCTCGTTTTCCATTTTCGTTACCATTCATGCAGAGTTACAATCTACATGATAAGTCCTCTAGCTATAGTGAGCAGAAGAGAGATTCTGTGGCTCTGAGTGAACAGGCCGTCGTCGGCGATGTAATGCCAGGGGAGTCCGATAACAAGACATCTCTGTCAGTCGAGACAGATGATGAACCATTGAAGAAGTTCACTGCCTACCAGAATTCTGAGGACTTCCCAGAAGATGGTGCCACAGAAGCATGTTGTAAAATGATGTGATGAAAGTTTAGACAATGGTTTGGAGATATGCTGGCCATAGTCTATGAAGAGGGCCAAGGGTCCTGGAATGGGCATGATGTCAAGGAATAGAGAAATTAGCCTTTTGGCACTGGGGGTTGATCCACCTTTAACTGTTGGGGTGTCCTTGATATCTTCATAGATCTCACTCCAAGGAGGAACTTACTCACTATATTAGCCATTACCTTAAAGCCATTAGCCATTACTGTTTGTATTGCTTACTTGGTGTGTAGGTTTGGTAATAACTTCTTCCTTGAAGCAAACTCAAAGCATCCTATATCAGTCTAATCACAGACACAGCTTTTGACTTCTTAGCATTTTCAGGATAAAACCTGCCAATCATGGCCTGTCGATATTCCCAGGTCTGACATGGATCTGTAGACCAGAGTAAACACACATTTTATTTCTGCCTGTGATATCTTTGTGGGGCATACAGTGCTATTTGTCCTGCTTAGAGTGCCTTACAATACTTAAGTGCTTCAATTTGTGATCACCTTGGGAGGCTGGCCTAGACTATGAAGAACAGCCTCCCATTTTTTGTACTTTCCGTAATGTGTATCGGTCTTTAAACTTTCATACCAGTGATTGTGTAGAATTGGTGATAATGACATTCCTGCAGCATCTTTCTGACTATTTCAAGAAAACCAGCTTGTGTGGAAATAATTTAACTCTTTAAAGGAAGTTTGCAAGGTCACACAAGTTAGTTAATTATGGGTAGGAGATCCAGTGTAGATCCTGCATGTACTAATATATGCCTCACTTTAAGCTCACAAATGCATAACAGTATTCTTTCGATTTCAGTTTACAGTACAATATGTATTGTAGTTTGTATTGTGTTCAAATATGTGTGTATTGCTACGCATTTGTGTGCCCTCCACAACAACCGATGCATCACTGAATTTGACCTTTAGGTTGAAGCTCACTATAGCTATCCTGAATGAGCCAGTTGTATAAAAGAAATTAAGAAACATTTAACATCGAACCAGATTTGAAGACCCTTGTCAAATGGTTTGTGAAGTGAAACCCACAGTTTGAAAGAGTTCTTCTTGCTATAGCATAAGTATGTAGCATCGGCACTATGTCATCTCCTGTATATTATTGTATTGCTCAATGGTTACATTGACCTCGTAGAAAATTCTCACAAGTTATCCATGCAAGAAGCAAAAGTTTGATATAAGTGTTAATAGAAAGCCACTCGTACATGTATAAAAATATAGCATATGATAGACTGAGAAAATCAATACCACTGTAAAATTGTTCCAGTCATACAAAGTATGTCAAACTCAGAAGGATAAAAAATGAGTTCTTCTTTGTAAGTAGCTACTACATAGCTTGTATAGATGGTATTTTGTCACCAGAAATACAGTAGGCAGAGTCAAGGTTGTACTGAACTACTTCAAAAGTTATTAAGTTAATCCTTTGTGGTGTCAAACAGTTAACGCACTTGTGTTAAACCTGAATATATTTAACTTGAAATGAAAATTGTTCTAAAAGATGGAGTTACTAGACCAAGATACTGTGAATTTGAAATTATTCTGACTGAATGCTAGAAGTGGTTTTTATCTAAAGCTGTTCTGTTCCATAAAACCTTGAAATTCCATCAAAGATGGTGGTTTTTTGGAAAGTGTTAAGGTAAATCGTGCTTGGTATTAAGTCACATATTTTGATGAGTCAGATTACCCAGAAACCTAGTCAACTGTGATGGAGTCATGACTGTTGTCAGGTAATTTCATGGATGATTTATCTTTGATGAATTCATGCCACTATGCGTAATGGCTCTGTGAATTAATGCGGAAAAACTCTTTCGTTTGATTTGAGTCGTGACCATTACATGCATCTGAGATGAAAATGTTACCCGCATTTCAGCAAATATATTGACTGTTTTACAGTTATCCAGGGCATGAGCGGTTGGTGGGGAAAAGAGCTGCCCTCAGTGGATGAACTTAATATTCTTGAGAAGCTGACATTTTTATCAGTAACATGCAGTGGTGGTTTGGTGATATGGTGTGTAGTACCTGAAAAGAAGGCTCAAGTTCTTTTTTTGCATTTACCTTCCACTGAACGTCTTGTGTTTTTCCTACCTTCAAAGTAATAGTGTTTGTAACACTGATTCAGAGACTTCCAGATTTTGTCCACCCTTGCAAAATAAAACAATATTTTGTAAATGAGATCGTAACAAAAGGGAAAAAATGCAAAGTCCTGCAGTTTGTTAAATAAGTCACATATTGGAATCTGTACATAACTCTCACCTAGGGGATTCAGAAGTCAAATTTGTTGAAATGACAAATTCTAAAAATTGTTTTCACATGTAAAATGCCAAGCGTAACTTTCAAAAATCTTCCATCTTTCTCCACCCTTGCTGCATTAGAGTGAGGTGTAAGTACCCCTGCTTCCATCTGTACTAGCCTTTATGTCAAGTAGTTAATATTATACATATGTATTATCAAAGATTGTGATGACAGCTGTCCCTACTGCTATTAAAGACCTAACATTTTACTCATGAGACCATCTGAATCATTACACGGAGTAAGGAAGAATATTTGTGGCTTAATAAAATGTGAAAAGTGTGCTTTAAATTGTGGAAGGACACTGGTAATATTTCCCACAATGTTATGCACTATTTGGATTTTTCAAGTAGGTATAAATGCCTTTACATTCATTTCTCTTCCTTTGTGCTTTCAAAACATACTCTTAGATGTTTGAAACATGCATCACAATGTTGCCATGACTACCAAGAAAAGTGTATACCGTTGGTTGGTGATTGGAAGTGGGTCAAAAAGAGGACTTTAGGGCGGAAAGGGGTTAGCATGACAGGTATTTGTGATTCAGGCATGGTCTAAGTAAGGAAATTGTAATGTGATGCAAAAATGGTCAATGTAGATGTATAAGGAAGATCATTATATAATATTAAATCAAGCAGTTGGTTAATTTTGTATTTGATACCTCTATACAGGGTTGTAGCTACGCCGTTCGGCGCCAGTCGTGCGAACCGGCTTTAAAGCTCAATGACAGCCACTCAAAGTAATTTGTCAGCTTACCGACCGGCACCTGTTTTCCTAAAATAATGGTATATCAATATAAAATGAACCTTTTCTTTGTCATGTTAGTATATTCTGACTACAGAGGGCAATATCCGTGGCCAAAATCCAGTGTTGCATCAGTTTAACATGCTAACAAAGTTTCAACAACAAACAGTTTCTGCTAATATTAGCGCCAATTGCATGTTCTACGCATATTGACAAATCCTGTTTCAGCACAAATTTTATATCGCTAGGCTAAGCACTCGTAGTGTGTGGCGTAACGTTCATTATCCTACACATAACGTGGTTTGTGAAAGTTACGCAGGGGATTTTAACCGGCACTCAAATTGAGCTAGCTATAACCCTGCCTCTATATCAAGTTTATAAAGGTTAATTGCAGCATCATAAGCCATATAGGGTTCTCCCACATTTATCTTCACCTAGCATCATAGAGTAACTGCCCTTCAAGGGCTGAATTATTGCTGTTGGATTTGAAGGGAAACATCACAGTATGGTTTTTCAGTGTAATCAATACATTCCTTCAGGTAATACAAACTTATATAGACCTGTGTTTGAAGTTACATGGCTGGTGGATCTCCTCCTATTAAACATACCAGGTATTAAGTTTATGCATGAATATAACTAACTTGTACCAGTTGATCAGATTTTCTTCTTTAAAGACCACGTTGAACTTTTTCACTAAAGAAGTGATCAAACTGATCTTCAGATCATATTAATATCTAGATTAAATTTGTATCATGCTGTCAATTACTCAAATGATAAGTCAGTATGAAGGCTTTTTGACATAATGTTTGAATGAATAAGGTTGTTTATAGTGTTCTGTGAATTTTCCGGTTGCCATGATTATATGTGACCGATTCCTAAACCGCACCAAGGAGGTTGCATTCCATGAATCAGTATGTACACCATACAAGTGTGTATGAGAAATATATTTGTATATAAGAGGTTTTACAATATAACTTTGAAGAAGCAAAGTTGGACATGCTCATTGTATCAGTACAGGTAAAGAAATTCCAGTGAAATCCAGTGAGGTCTTTATAAATTGGATATTTATAATCACTTCCATAGGATTTTTTTAAGAATGCTAGAAAAAACTATTTCCAGTGTAGTTGGTTGATTTCTCAGTTAGAAAGAAGTCTTTCAAGCAATTTATTTTTATTTTGTTCTAATGGAACTGTTCGAGTGAGTGGGTTCAAGCAGTTTCGTAAGTGTGATGAAGAATGATGTTAGGACTTTCCATTGCAATCTTTGTCTCACGATATTAACAAAATATGCAAATTTTGAAGTATATTAGTATTCTTTTACTTTTCATTACCTAACAGCATATTGTAAATAGTTTTTCACCTCAGTGAAGAAAAAATAGAAAATCTGACATAAGTAATTTTTTTTTCTGTTGTGAATGATTATGATTCCAGTTTAAATATATTAATAATTTTTATGGTGCTGGGTCTTTTTAGGAAAACACATTTGGCTATTAAATAGGAAATAATTTGGTGGGTAGATACTTGTGTTTCTGTGTATTATGTAGGGCAGTGACTGGATTTTAATGAACTGAGGCATGAGTGTTAGCACAGCTACTAGAAAAAATGGTATTTGCCAACCTTTTTGATACCTTTCCCCTCCATTTCTTCCATCAGATATTTGTAGCCTCGAAAATGGGACAGCATTTTTTGCCACTTTTATTCTTGCAATGCAAATTTCCTGTGTGGACAGTTACAGTTTCATTTGGAAGGGAAGAAAAATATTTTCTCAAAGTTGTGGAATATTTCATGCTGTAATAGTCTAATACAGTTATTTTGAAGGGTTTGCATTGAAAGGGGTCTTTGTACCTAGGACACTTTGCTCAAAGAATTTTGACACCAAATTTCACTTCAGGTCTGAGCAATTGCATTAAATGAATTTTTGGATTGAGAAGTGATAAAATGTTCCATTGCTCCAGCTGCAACCAATGTTTTCAGTAGGGTCACGCACTGTCTTCTTTTAAACCCGAATATTGAAAGTCTCCTAAGTCAGCAAAATTGTTCTGTTATTCCTAAATGCCATTCTGTTTACCAGGTTGTAACATCTCTCTTTTAATAATGTATGCACTAGCACAGTTTATGTAAACAGACTTGTATACATGTACATACTTCACTGCAAGTCCTGCCAGTTTTTCTTACATTGCACTGTAAGTTAGCTGCTAGCTTTATACATACATTAGGAAAAAATTAGCTCCTACCCTGCATATTTCAGGCCGGACCCCAAATTTGAAGAAAAGGGGAGCCTTTGGGCTCCAGCAGACCCTGAACTTTTCGACCCAGAGTGAAGTCTGTTTTGTATGGATGCACCCTTATGTTAGATGTTATATTCAGAATAATCTTATGAAATAATTTCCCTTTTCAATTTCTGTCAAGTAAACACATATCTTTTTATACAAGTTGGTTACAATGCCTGGTATATTCCTCCATTACTCCTTTTGCTGATCATTTTGAATTACAGTGACTGTGTGTCATAACCATAGCTGTGGCTTAAGTATCTGTCAAATGGTTTTTAGTTGCAGATTAGTACAACTTGTTTTGCATTTCTCTGTGTACAGCTGCTGTAAAAGTGCGGCTTGCTTCAAGCTGGACTTTAGAGTTTGAAGGGAATCATATCATGTATGCAGATGCCCATATCGAGTACAAGATGCCCATATTTTGGTGGAGGTCAAAGGTTACAGTAAACCCCTTTGCTACACATGGGTGACACCTTGGAAGTACTGGTTAATAGAAAAACAGTACTCATGTTGACTGTGTACACATGTATGCAATTAATGGTGATATTGGAATTGAAATGTACATAACTCATTCAATGGAAAGAAGAAAAAAAGTAAAGCTAATACTGGTCATGTTTTTAGTAATCTAATTAATTGATGGTATGAACATCTGTAGCAGTAACAAAATTCTGACTGGTGTAATTGGTTGTTACCATCGAGGTAGTCACCAAGACTGGTATCACATCGTGCCCCACCATCTTCATCTTGGATTACCCACCAGTTATGGTCTTTGATCTGTTGGATCTACTTCGCCCCTCATTACCTCCTATTTACATATGTAATCCCCACCTACCCGCAGTAAGACCCTGGCAAGCTTTTAGTAGCACCGTGGAGACCAGGCGACCTCCGATAGAGGGCGCCTAGTCTAGTCCTCTTTCCTGCTTGCCTGTCCTTTGTGACTCTACGCAGTTTGTTCACCTGGCTTTTTCTCCAAAGCAGGAAGCTTCGTTTTCAAGTCCTTTGTTCCTATATTTGATCTTGGTCTCCTATCCATGGGACTGAATCTTGGCCTCTCATCCAGTGGACTCTGTGTTGGTCTCTGATCCATCAAACTCGATCTTGGTCTCCTATGCATGGGACTTGATCTTGGTCTTTGATCCATTGGGCTGGATCCTGGTCTCCTTTCCATGGGACTCAATCTTGGCCTTCTGTCCATGGGTCTCTGTCTTGGTTGCCAGTCCATCGGACTTGAACTTAAGTCTGCTATCCAGAGGACTCGATCTTAGGCCCCTATCCGTGCGACTCAATCTTGGCCTCCTATCCACAGGACTGTCTTGCTCCCCAATGGATGGTACTCAGTCTTGGTTTACGATTCATAGAACTAGATCTTGGTCTCTGATCCATAGGACTGGATCTTGGTATCCCATCCATGAGACTCAGTCTTGGTATACAATCTTTTGGACTCCATCTTGATCTCCAATCCATGGGACTTGATCTTGGTTTATGATCCATGGGACTCTTGTCTTGAACTAGGGTTGTGTAGACTCGATTACAACACTGGCTGCTGTTTCTGAGTGATGCCTCAAGCACTTCTGTAATTTCCCTACCCAAGTTATTCCTGGCTTAGTGTCATAAATGCACTTTTTCACTTCCTACTCCTTTCTCTCCCTCACTTTTGACATTCTCTTAGAAACACAAGGTCATCCCTTCATTCTGCAGGATACGGAATACATTAAAGCCACTGCACTGGTAATTGTGGCAATAAATGTGAGACAACAGTGACCTGATAATAGTGTAATATCTCTCTGCTGAAATGGGTCATATAATTCACTTAAGTCAACTGTAATTTAACAATTAGTAAGTTTTGTTGCTTTCATTTTACTCCTTTCATGTAATCTTTACGGATATCATATTGGCAATGTTTCAAATGAATCTTATTTAAAGTTTATGTTAGCATTTAATTAAATTAGCATTTAATTTTTTTAAGTCTTTCATTTACCTTGTGCTCTCACAACAATTCCAGGGAATTAAGATGAGTTCTCAGATTGTTGGTATAAACAATATCATGACGTCTACCCATATTCCAGCAAGTTAACTAAATCAAGGTAACAGCTGTTTGTACTCTAAATGAGGGTTATGCTCATGTGAAACTTATAGAATGAGGAAGATGGGGTGATTTTATGACTGGGGATACAAAAGCTTGCCAGTTTCTTGTATGTTAGTAATGATTCATCTCTTTCATCACATAACAGTGTGCTTTGTCAAACTGGTCTTTTCAGTGAATTTCTTGCAGCAGTAAGCCTGCTTCTTACAGAATGTAATAAATTTTAATTACGCAAGTGGTATTGAAGAGGGAAGGAAAGGGAGGGGGCTGGGGTTTAGGTGTTGCCGTAGCCTATCCTGTGCTTTAGGAACTTATTGGTGGTTTTAGATGCAACCCAAACAAGTCATTTAACCAAAATTCAGGAAAGATCACCTCTAGGCAGACTTCAGTCAGAGCACAATATCTTGAGGGCAGGTACATTTTATCTGGTTGTACGAGTTCAAAATTTCACATCAGCCTCCGAGCTTGGACATTAAAAGGCTGGTTTAACCAGAAACCAAAAATGAACCACCCCCCCCCCCCAAAAAAAAATGGTATAATTTTAGTACAGATGTATGTACCAGAGTGCCTGTATGTGTATGTTCTCATTGAAAGTCTGCATACAGGTTGATCCTAGTAGATACTTGCTTAGTACTTAACACATTTATGTTAATATTTTGGGGTGTTATTTCAAATTAGTAAACAAAATATAAATCTAATGGTTTTGCCTCAATTTCACATCATATTGAAATTGTGAAGTTTTCCCTCTGGGAATTATAAAGCATTGTTAATACAAAGTGTGTAATATTCTGTATCGTGTAATGTGTAAGAATACCAGAGTTTATATTTTGAAAATTTATGCGTAAGCTGTTTGCATACTACTTCTTTTATGATATTTAAATGGATATCATGAAGCCTGTATCATTGGTTGAGTTCTACTGTAGTGAAAAGCTTTCATGGTTGTGTGGGATTCAAGTCTGCAGCAAGATGCAGGTTTTTTAAAACAAGGTTCCAGCTAAAAATGAGAAACAAAAAGATGATTGCCTCCTGTTATCTTTCACTTTGTTTACAAATGTTGAGTATTTTATTTTTATAGCACAATTTTTTCCATTGTTCAATTTATATTCTGTAGTATGTGGTTACATTTTCTGCAAGAATGGGATGACTTGGTACTGTTGTAGTTTTGCCGTTTCTAACTATTTTTCTTAGATATTTATGTACAGCATACGTTCCCTTCAGGGACTGAATGGGCACATATGCAGGCATGCAGCCCATAGATAGGTCACACAAATGTCTGTATGCCTGTATTAGATCATAAAGTTACACAAGTGTGATTCTGGCATCTTCTTTTATGACCATTCTCTGACAGAGACATAAAAAATGGATCTGACACAAACATCTGCAATTAATTTTTACACTTTTATTTAGCAAACAATGCCATACCAAATGGTTAAAAAAAAAAGCCAGAATTTTGGTGGATTCAATGGTGTGTCATTTTAATAAAACTTAGGAACTCCCCCTGTCAATTTCTGCAAGGAGATTATAAGAAAAAATATATACAATGATGATGTGTTAATACTTAGTAAACTCATCATCCCTTTGTCCTTACAAAGCTAACATAATGGAATAAATTTCAGGACTATGATACATAAATACTCTTTCTCTCTAATCTCCATTATATTAAAGGACTGTTGCAGCCAATACTTCAGTTTTATGTGTTACAGTGGCTTCACCAATGCATTAGGTGAGTTGTTTAAGGTGGTACAATTGCAAAACTGAGGCCAAGGAGGCCTGGGTTCACTTCAAGCTGGGTTGCAGTAATTGAAAGAGTGCACATTTTCTGACATCAGCATTGACCCAGCTTGAAGAAAGAGAACCTACATTTGCAATTAAACATGGAATTCAAAGCCAGTAAGAACTATTACTCAAATGCCCTTAACAGATTTCTGTCATATTATTTGGGCTCTCCAAGCATCCTTCAATATCTACCCAGCCTGAATACTCTTTGCAGTGGCTTTTTATAAACACCCTAAAAGTAGCACAAACAGGTTGCATAACATGCCCATATTCTGCTGAATGTTGCCACAATACCTTTTTCAAAACAGAACATAGCCCCTTATGGTGCAATACAGGCAGATAATTTTTCAAAGAAACAAGTTCATTAATAAACCTCTTCTCATTCTTCAAAAGTGAAATCACTTGTTTTCATCCTTGAAATGGATGTGACTGGAATGTTTAACATTAGCATTAAAAGCTGATGAACATTAAACTTTGTGGTAATACCATTCAAAACAAACAAACGATTTCAACATTCCATAAAGGGGTGCCAAAATTGTAAAGAAACACAAAAATTATATCCCACCTTTCACACGCTTCCTATCATGAACAGTATACATGTTGCAGAAAGATTTTATCCAAATGAAAATGCTACTTACATGCACTGTCAATTAATGTATATCTGAATATGAAATATTTATGAAACTTACATATTGATCAATACTTATATAAAGTATAAAGTTGCCACAAGGAAGACTCTTACACAACAAAGTATATAATCAGAAGCCGTCCTTCCCGGGCCTTCCTTCCCCTCCCCCTCCCCCCAAAGAAAACTGTTTTAGAACACTGTTGTAACAAAGACACATCAAGCATAGCTATTTTTCTTAATACATTAATGAAGATGTATCAACAGCAGTCTTGGCGGTGGGTTAGCATTACCAAAAATCAAACTAAAAATACAGAAAAGGTGTGTTTAAGTTGCTAAATCTACTGTCACAGGCATTGTTCATATTCACATCACACAAGGTACATACAATCAAAGTGCTTAACAATGATAAATAATATGGACATTCTTCCACAGGGCTTTGACATAACCCAATCTTGGCAATGATGATAAATGAATAAGCTGCTTCCTGCTCCAAGATTTCCCTAGTAAACTGTGATGTGCAATAAGTACATCCTGGATCTGATCTGAATTATATCAGCTCATCTCAGAAAAGAAAGAAATGCCCTTTCCAGCACAGTGCAAACGAAGTAACTCATACACACAAATACTGCCGTAACCTTCAAGACAAGTAAAACTGCTTTGATGTTTTGCACATTCAAAATAGAGCTCTTGTACTAAGCTGGTGCAGGTTTCTCTACATAAGATGAACTCCAGAAGAAAACTTGTCCTACAGACCTGAGGAATGATCCTGTGCCCTTTCATATTGATTGTAAGGCCATGGACTACCCAGAAGGGAACCATCAGCATCATTCCATCATACTGGGGACCCTGATGCTGGGATTGATCTGTTGGTAGACTCCCACAAGCCTCTCATCTTCCACTTTGACCCATCCTCAGTTTCCTCTCTACTTCATACTGGCGCAAATCAGTCTCCATCAAGAAGTCCTGCTTTTGTAAGAAACTGTTCAAAAAAAAAAAAATATGCAAATCAAAAAACATGCAGCCAACACTTTTCACCTTAATAACCCACTAGCCTGATGTCAAACATTCCAGTCTCCTAGAGGTTAAATATAAGACAAATTTTTCTAGCATTAAAAGGATGTATATTGGCAGGATCTACAAAATACTTCTGTAGTTAAGTCATTAAGTTGACAGACGGCCTTGAGATGGTTTTTGTTTCCATGTGGAAGGTAGGAGAAATCCATGGGATAGTGATGACCTGTGTGTGTGTGTGTGTGTGTTTGAGAAGCTGTGTGAGTGTGACACATTGCTTGTAAAGAGTAACTTTGAGGGACCTCATACCTGATATGTGGAGGGACTAGATGATCCCTATTGTTTTTGGCAGAGGTCAAAAGTTATTTGTGGTCACCAGTAGTCAGAAGGTCAAAACTTTGTCAACATACTATCTCAAGAGGAGAAACTTCAATGGATCTCATACTTGGCATGTGGGTACCCCATACTGAGTAGAAGAACCCATTGTTTTTGGTGGAGGTCAAAGGCCATCTGGGGTCAGCAAGGGCCAAAAGGTAAAATGTTTGGAAAGTTCTTGTAAACAGTATCTCAGTAAGGATAACTTCAAGAGATCTCATACTTGGCATGTATATGACCAGCATTGAGTAGATTATCCCTGTTGTTTTGGATAGAGGTCAAAAGGTCAAAATTTTGTAAACACATTATCTGCAGCCGGAAAATGAATGTCATACTTGGCATGTGAGTGCCCTATATTGAGTAAAAGAACCATATTGTTTTTTTGGATGTTAAAGGTCATTTTAGGGTCACCAGAGGTCAAACTGTGAAAATCTTGTATGCATAAAATCTCACAAAAGAGAGCCTTCATGAACATAATACTTGGTAACTGGCAGGAGTGAGTGCGGTGGAGGCCAAAGGTCATTTTGAGTCATTAGAGGTTGACAGAAACCTTGTGAACTATAATTATGCAAGCACCAAATGTTTTCATCTTTGTATCTTGCATGTACATTCATGCCCAAAATTAAAAGCAAGAAGTTGATTTTTGACCATGTTATTGCCATGATATGAATCTGTTTGGTCTACACCCATATAACTTGAACATTCTGTATGGATATGTGTGAACACAGCAATTTATGACACTGCATCACTTTGAAACTACAGTACTTTTCCCTTATTTTTACATAATTATCTGATGTCGGCAAGCTAGAAAAAAGAAAGATATTACATTGAAGAATATTTCATGTGAAGGATTCTAGTACAAGGTTCAACAGTCTTGCAATCTTGAATATAAATGCTTACACTGCATCTTTCACATAATAATTTATTGAATTAAAGGCATTGTCTGGTGGCATTTTGTAGGGGTCTTATATGAAAGATAAAAATTTTTCATTACATGTCATCCAAACCCCATATCAAAACTCCATTCCTAACTCAAGATATCTCTTCCTAAAGATTGATTACTTTTAATAAGAAATACCTCCAAGTTTCCTCAAGGTCACAAAACGTGATCCAAAGTGGGCAAATTACCTCAGATTCCTTTTGTTATTCTTTATAATTGGCTACCTTGTTTGTCCTTGAAATTTGATACCGTTAGAATGTTTAGAAGTTTTTCCATGTAGATATAGTGAAAAACTGTTCCATACTTATGGTACAGCAAATAAAGTCAGCGGCGTAGGAAGATGTTTGACATTGGGGGGGCCAGACCAGATGTGACTTCTCGACCTTGAATCCCCTTCCCACACTAACACACATCTGCTCAATGTGATTCTTCCAATTTTAATTTGAGAAAAATAAAAATATTCCAAGCAAAGGGAAACAAAAACAACACCATGCAGGAGTGATTTTTTGTTTAGAAAGCTCTGGAGGACTGGAGATTTTGTGGGGGTGACTCCCGTTTACTATCTAAGCGGAGCACCACCTTAGGTTGGCGCAGAGCGTACCAAGAAAATTTTAGATTTGAATAGGTCCCAGATGGCCGGAAATGGCACTTGTCAGGCTTGATAGCAGCCATCAAGATGTGCAATTTTTGTGAAAAAATGTAAAGCTTGATTTGATTTTTTTTTATAAAACACATTTCTGTGAGGACAGATTAGTTGAGCTGGCCTGGACTTGGGGTCCGAGGATTTGAAGTTTGAACCCCATTTACTATCTAAGCAAAGTGCCACCATAGGTTTGCGTGGACGGAGCGTACCGAGAAAATCTGAGATTTTAATACATCCCAAATCACCGTAAGTGGCGCTTGCCAGGATTCTTGAAGCTATCAAGATGTGTCCTTGCTGTGCAAATTTTGTAAAGTTTGATTTGAATGTAACACTTTAAGTCTGTTACAATCTATCCGACTTCATTCAAAATTTTTCAGCGTTGAGTTATCCCCCATGGATTTCAGTGGATTAGTTGGAACTGAAATTTTCTACAGCCTGAGTCTGTTAACTTATTATTAAGTTGAGTAGAGGTAGCCCCACGATTTGCCCGGCGAACGGCCAATAACCCGAAACTCCGACAGCCCCAATGCCGTAGAGTATTGGTGAGGTGGGATTTGAAGAAAGCCTGTGTACTAGCCTCCATTTCATTCGGGTCATATATTGCATAAAATTTGTATATACTAGAGAAGCTAAGTTCCGAGTTTTTTTTCCGGAATCTAAACTGTAAAACTGCAAAGCGCGCGAAAATTTTTTGGGTCATTTTTCACAAAAAAACATAGGCCTATGTAATTATTAAAAACGATAAGAAAGAAAAGCTGTAGGGGTTCTAGATCGTATAGGAGATAATATGCATTGTATCGAAACTACCTTGACTATCGGATGAAATAGCCAAATATTGCTCGGTGAGTCCTTCACCAACTGGCCGTACCGCATGACACACAAGAGAACAGTAGCTAGGCTTTGCAATATGGGATGAAATTTACGACCTCTACATAAACTGTGTACTTTTCCTACGTGTTATGGTAAGGGGGAAAGGACTTGCACTATCTAGTGATGTAGAATGAAACTATTGAAGAAACCAGAATACCTCTCCTGCGCGCGTAGCGCGCCGAAAATTTTAGGTTTTTATTAGAGAAATTGTCCTCTTTAGAGCAAAAATGGGTAAAACGAAACTGTAAACTGTCGCAATTATTGGGGGGGGGGCCAAAATGACATTTGGCCCCCCTCAAAACATATTGGGGGGCCATGGCCCCCTTGGCCCCCCAGTTCCTACGCCACTGAAAGTTATGGAATATTCAATATAGTGATATCAACATTATAAAGAAATGCAAAAGCTACATCAAATCCATTTGCCCAGATGACATCACAGATTTCCCATCATGCACTAGGGAAACTGAAAATGTAGTATTTCTTCAAAAAATTGTATCTTCCAAATGCAAGATGCTATTGAGATGGGGTTTTCACTGCCCAACACAGAAAATTTTTCTGTTTTTTTTTTGAAAGCATCAAATTTGGTCACCAGATCATGCTTTTAAATATAATTGGTCACTTACCCATCCTTGCCTTTGTTATGAATTTTCAGATCTTCTTCTATTCCTTCCTTCCTCTTAAAGGTATCCCAGTCCAACTTAGATTTCTCCTAAAAATGAAAAAAAAAGTGATTTTTTTCTTGTCCAAGATGTTGAAATAAATATTACAGGTGTATTCTACTCAAAGGTGCCTATACCTTTATCACATACTCTACATTTTGAAATCACTCTTATGGGCAAAACCCCTTACGTGATACAAAACTCTAAGATAGACTGCTGAGGAAATGTAGTTAGAGTACTCCCAAACTTATTTTTCTACTTTGGAAAGGGTAAATGGATTAGGGACAAGGGTGGAATCATTTAACCCCCCTCCTCCCCCCCCCCTCAAAAAAAAAACCACTTCAAACTGAAAAAGATGAAACTTCATTGACTTGAATTGATATTGAAATTTTCAGCTAAGGAAATGAATGATCTGTTACAAGCAGTTGATATCACTTAATATTAAGTAAAAAAATATCCAATTGAGACCTAATTTCTGTTACTTAACCTATTGTCTCAAAGCTCTTCCCATGGTTGATACTTATAGACCCAATAGTAGTTGCATTAATAGAGTAAAGTAAAACAATGGTAGCAAAATAAACTCACAAGAACACTCATCTTGGGCTTTTTGTTAAGTTTTCCAAGTAGCGATCCAACACCTCCTGGTTTTCTCTTAATGCTGTGTAAAACAAAGAGGTTACAGATAACTACGACCATTTAAGGGCATTCAAGCTTGTAAGTGCTAGACGGTACATCTTTTATCACAACAGAGCCAAAGATAGTTTCTAATATTAATTTGGCTTTCTATCTCTTTTGCCCTTTTCTAATGCTTTCCAAGAACATATCTTGCCTTATCTGATCAGCAGAGGTTAATTTTGTCATGCGTTCCTGGCAGCACAAGCCAACATGTTTTAAGTCTAAAGAGTAGGGCGAAACTTTAAAATTGCAAGAAGTCTAAAGGGAAGGTAATTCACCCCTTGTATTAACCAACAAATGTAGATGATATAGTCTACTTGTGGTGATTGGTTAGTTAGATAAGATTTAAGGACACACCAACACGAATGTGTTATATAGTGTCAACTAGATAAATACGATTCAAGTTTGGTTTCAGATACAGTTCAAAATGCAGTGTGCAAGTCCTCCCCTTTAGTTGCCTCTTACGACAAGTGGGGAATACCATGGGCATATTCTACAACCCCCAGCCCACAGGGGGTCCAACCATGGGGCATGCTCAGTTTTGTGGTGCTGACAACCTGCCAGTCATGGGATGAGTAATAACGGTATCATGTGCGCATTTTATAGGCGATAGTTGGGGACAAACTAGTCGCCACACACTACCTCTTCACCCCACCTGGATGCAGTTTAACATCATACCAGGACATACTTGTGGTGATTGGTGATATTCACCACCTCTAAGTATGCCTCAAAGCCCTCAATCAATGTTAACAGTCATGTGGTGATGTAGACTGGTGCTACAGTCTGATACGATATGACCACACTGTAGATGGTGTTTATTTCACACTCTGAATTGGAATAAAAGAGAATAATTTAGTTTGGTAAATAATCGTTCCTGATACCATCAGTATAATCTTTGATGAGTCTAGAAACTGGGGTCAGCAAAATTATTGATGACTCCCAAAGATGAAGTCAGCATACTCCCAGGTGACTCTTGAAGTATGAGTCAGCATAATCCCTCATAAAAATGGTGCAAGCATAATCCCTGATGTCTAGAAGGTGGAGTCAGAACTTTCCTGATGACTCTAGAAGTTGGAGTCAGCACCATACATAATCCACAATGGGTCTGGAAACTGGAGTCAGCATAATCCATGGAGTCTTTCAGAAGTTGGAGTTGGCAAAATCCAGGCTTTGACAAATTCTTGTTTTATTCCTTGTCCCTCCAGCTAGCTGTTCTTTAAATCTACTTGTCTGCATGAATATCTTCTTGTCTAGTTTGAATCCAACTAACAGCCTTTCAACACATAGAGGAGGCTTTGCTGGGGTACTTGCCCAGTGGGCTACAATACTGAGAAGTGCACTTGCCCCAGTGATTTTATATTGCCCCCCAGACTGTTGGATGAGCCCTGCATAATCTCTGATTAGTCTGGAAAATGGAGTCATTATAATCCATGGTTACTATAGAAGGTGGAGTCAGTGCTGACATTAATGACTGTAGAAGCTACAGTGAACATAATCCCTGATGAGTATAGTAGCTGGAGTCAGCACAATTCCCATAGGGTCTGGAAGCTGGAGAGCATGTATAATCTCTGATGACTCTAAAATTTTAAGTCATCATAACCTGTGATGACTCTTAAAGCTGGAGTCAGCATAAACACAGACAGCTCAAGAAGCTGAATTAAAGAGAAAATCTTGCTCTACAAAGTATTCATTCAGGTAATGATTACATGGCCAGCTTTCTAGGCATACTTCCTTTCTCTCTAAGAAGCTAACAATTCAACACTTTCTCTCAAAATGCTGATACAGCTTTTCAATGTGAGAACTAAGAATATCTAAGATGGGCTTCTTTTCATTTGTAATGATGGGGAACAAAGCAGTGGTCCAAAAATCAATGCTAAAAACAAGTAAGCTTCAGAACTAACTTGACACTATCAAGTAGTTACTAAAGATGTATTCACAATCTTTGTGGAAATCTTGTAAGGTAGCATGCTACCACTTTAAGAGCAACTACCAAATAAAATTCACCCAGAACCTTTTTGGGGTGCAGTGTAGACATCATGCTAAAGGGATGTGTTCACTTTGTGATGTGGTTGTTGTAGCAAATTAATGTCATACTTATTTTATGCAACATGAAGAAAACTGAAAGAATTATAGACAATTTTTGCATTATTTCCTTCCACTGTGCAAAACGGCATTTTGAGAGATGCCTGAGAGGGCTGTGAACGTTTAGCAAAATTACTAAACGTTTAATCGCAAAATTTTGCGATCGTTTAGCAATTAATCGCAAGTACCTATGATCAACACAGAGACTTTAAACGTGCCCTTGAACATGACGAATATGTAAAATGAGTTAGTGACGTCCGTGGGACATAGTTTCCATGATCCTCACAGAAGCTCAACTTTGATGTCGTATGTTTACGTGTGTGCCATTTGTATAAATATGTATTTCACCTTTTCAAAAAGAGTGAACATCTAATTTTCTGTAATGACTGCAGACTGTTTTTTATTACGTATGGAAAAATGGGTTTTGCAATTAATTGCTGGTAGCTTTGTACTAAACGTTTATTACACATGCGATCGTTTAGCGATTAATCGCTAAACGGTCACAGCTAATGCCTAAAAGGGGTAACCAGTACCACCATATTGTAAAAGCTCAAATTGCCCCAAATCATATCATACACTGATATGAAAACCATGTGGAAAGCCTACTTGTGAGCTATTGTGTGAGTGGTAGCTTGTAACTGTTGAGATCTGCTGCAAGGGCTAAGAAGACACAAACTAGACCAAATTGAGCATGTAAGTCAATTTAGAAATACAAAGGCATGCTACTATAGAGTGGAAACTTACCCAAGGGGTGGTTGTGAAGGAGTGAGATTTGTGGAGGGTTTGTCTGCCTTCTGTAAAATGGCTTTGGCTTCTTGAGAATCAACTTTGACATTTTCTGAGACCCTAAATAAAAGAAAATAAAAAAGCACTACTTGAAATGTACAGAGAGGCTCACTCATTACTTGAACATTAAATAGTAATGCTTCAAGTAATGTGGATATGCAACTGAAATGAGCTATTAACACCATAGAAATTAAAGTAAAGAGAATGACATCAAGTAATCTTGACTGAAGCCACTAAAAAGGCTCTCTGTAGCAACAAAGCAACAGTGCCTAATACAAATATTAAGTCCTTGCTTTTGTCTCCATTTATTGGCGGAGAAACTACAAGTTTTCAAGTTAGGAGTATACAATGAAATGAAACACTTAAAGGTTGTGTGACATGAAAATAACATAGCTGCATATATTTGATGTAAAAAGCATTAAATATCCAGAAAACAGCTGCAATTTCCCATAAAATCCATCAAATATTGACCATTTTACAGGGAAATTTCTATTTCACACTTGTATCATGAATAAACATGAGCTAAATATGCAAATATGTGACATCGAAAGAGGGACATACCATGTATGGCACATGTTAGCCTTTGTTTTTTCAACTTTAATTTCAAGGACACTGTTAGCATTGTTATTCCCTGAGGGGTTAATTATAAAACTTGAAAAAACTTGAAAATTTTGATATCACTCATCAAACTGTAATCTATATGATCAGTAGTTAAGAGATAATTTATATAGGGTTAACAAAAGAAATCATAACACTGTGCAACACTCCACATCATTATTTTTGCATAGGCAATTAATTTCTTCAGAAACCATCAAACTTTGAAGATGTATATTTTGAGAACGGTAAAGGATATTGAAACAATTCCAACGGATCTCTGATTGGAGGACTTAATTCTTTAGGTGACAAGTGAAACAGCTCTTTTTGGTGGCATGTACACGACCTTTAAGGCACCATGACAAATATCTGTTGTGAAAAATTAAATTACTCATCTTACAGAAAAAAACAGATGAAATGAAATTTAACTTCTGAAGTTGAATGCACACTGTATGTATGGAGGCACACCAATCACCAACCTTTTCCCTGTACAGCCAAAGTGCTCTCACTATTTTTATGGCTTCACTGGTTAAACACACAGCAATACACTGTAAGGTTTCTCCTTTACTTTGATTTCTATGGTTTACATTCATGAGACATACTATAGAATGAAATCTCCTTATAAAAGATCTGTTGGAGTTTTTCAAGAAATCTTTTATTCTAGCCTCTCTCATGCTACACCTGTGTGAACCATTAGCTGTGCTGAAGGATGGGTGTGAGGTGCATTTGCCTTGCCATAAAACCTTTCACAGAATCTCCATATGGGATGTACTGCTGGAAAGTTTTCAACATTACCACAGCACTGGCTCTAAATATACAATTGAAACATAAGAAATATCTTGTGAGTCCCTCCTGGCACACTGTAGTTTTGCCTGTTAGGCTGATGTTTGTTCATGATCAATGACATCAAACTAATAGTTAGGACATTTCTTTTTATGACCAGCTTTTACACTTTTATTTTTCATCATTTCCTCACAGAGGGGTACAAGTGGAATTACTTGTCACAGTGTATTGTTATGGCACACATAACATGTGCGGGTTAAATAATGCCTTAGATGTATGATTCAAGTCCAGCAAAGGAAACAGACTCTCCCTCACTCTCAATGAGGTTTTTCACCTACAGGAGTACTGATAAGGACTTCACAATGTTTCTGAATCTTTTTTTCTTCTTAATCTATCACCTCCCACAGGGACCCAAACCACACCCAATTTCTCACTGTACTTTCAACACAGACTACCAACATATATTTATTACAAGGGGGAAGAAGAATTATATGTAAAAGGAAAGATTTACTACTTAAAGCCCTACCATTTTCCCCACTATTTTCAATGCATCCTTTGTAAAAAGTTTACTACACTTTCCTTAAAAATTGTTATGGTGCAATTGACAAAAATGGAACAAACTCTAGGGTTACAAGGCTATAGGATAATCCTTTAGTCTGTCTGTTTGAAGTATACTGCTGGTAATTTTGACTGTCCAATGTACCTGCTTGTGTTGACATGAGTTAGATGTTGGGCAGGGATGTAGCTAGCCAAATTTGAGTGCCGGGTAAATGTCTGCTCTGGGGAAAGCACCTCACCTCACCCCTGTGGCATCTACCCCATTTTATCAGCCATTAATTTTTCATTTTTCCCTCATTTTACTTCAGATAGTAAATTTAGGGCTAGTTTTAGGTCTCGGTAGGCATATTTGTGGTGGGCGGGGAGATGAGGTGTTTGCCTGGAGTGCCAGGCAGGAATATCGAGTGCTGGGTGTCACAGCCCAGCGCCGCCCACTGTAGCTACATCCCTGGTGTTGGGTATTTCCAGAGGGTTTTAAAATTCAGTGGTGAAAAGAAAGGGCTTTAAAGATGATTACAAAGTTTATCTCTATCTGTGGCTTCCAGAGGTACCTTTTTATACCTACTTTACTTCCTCTCCAGCAAAGTCAAACACTTTGGTGACAGTTACTGTCCCCTGGTTGCTGGATGCCTTTTCCGAATTCTCTGTGGGTGGCCTCTTCTCTACCTCTCTCTTGTTTTCTTGACTTGCTCTTTCAGAGGGCTACAAGAAAACAGTACAACCAATACTGGTCATAGTTCACAAAGATCTAAACACACATTAAAGCAAACGTCAATTGTCAAAAGGATACTTTTTATTTCTGATCATTTAAGAACACATACTCATCAAGATGAACTGATTTTTAGTGTAACACTTTGTCTTTGAAGTTTACATTACCATTTTGTATGCTCCACCATGCCAATAGACCTTATGCATTGACATCACATGATGCCATTTTGGAGGCAAAACAATGAAGCACACTGTATGCACAACACAGATTTTGCACACACATGCAGTAGACTCGTGCGCGTACCTGATTGGTTGACAAATAAGGTGTCTGCATTTGTTGGTGTAAGTTGCAATGATTGTCACACTTGCCTCCAAATGAAGGAGCAATTTCTGCTCTGTGACATCATATGCATAATATCTATAATATTTCCAGAAAATGGTGTCAGTACTAGTAAACCTTTAAAGAACTTTTAAATTCTTCATACTTTAAGCTAGTAGAAGATTTCCAGCCTTGGAAGAATCTTCTCAACATTTTTCCACTTTTCTTGAGTCAAACTTGGAATCACAAGTTTGTGGTTACCATAATGTATGTGTTTATTCCAAAGCTGTCTTTATATAGAAATACCTAACACTTAGGTTGGATTTGAATCTTTCTGCCATGAAAGGAAGAAATAACATGCAGTTTAAGTATGCTTTTCAAATTTTCCTAAGCGCTTTTGCCAGAAGAGGTTCAGAGATGAAAAACGTACTGGTAATGCGGGTACTTTCAAGAATCTGTTATGAAGTGGACAGTGTAAAGATTATATTCTAGCCTCACAACATTTGTTCTTACTTGGTTCTTGGAACACTAGACCAAGGCTTGTGATAAGAAACAGTTGTATTCAAGTACTTGTGCACACCTACAAAGTCATCTTTTTCAACATTTGACATAAAAGATTTTATGAACTTGAAATATCAGGACTCTGTGTACAACCTGCACAGAATAGGCTAGGCAAAACAGCGTTTTGTTACTGTAGCATAAATTTGTCAGGGTAATTAGGCCAAGCAAATGGGAAATCAAGACCAAAGTTAAGAAACCACTGTACACTAATGACAAATGATAAGGAATGGCTCAAGGGCATGAGAACATTACAGTCTTTGGTGCCAGTAATTCTTTTGAGGGGCATAAAGGCTAAAAGAAGAGGTGGGGAGGGGGGGGGGGGCTCAAAGGCCATGGCCTCTGCCTGATCATTTTGAGCCATGCTAATAAAATAGAACTTAAAAATACAAACTGACACTTTGAGAAATACCACTGAATGTTTTGCAATTCAAGTTAAAAAAGGGTGGCAAAATAACTACTGATTTGAAAAGTTTCTGATTTTGCTGGCAATTTTTCACTTCTTCCAAACTGAGTAATACCTGACTTTCTCTGTGAGTAAAGTACAGTATGTAAACTTTCTATTTAACAATATAGCAGAAGAAAACTGAATGCTGTAAACAAGTAGATACAAATTTCAAACAATGGTCTTTATCATCCTAACTTGAGGTGTGAGTACAATGTCAAGTGTGTAAGAACCAGCCTTTTGTTAAAACTAACAGCACCAAATTTTAGTATCATGCCTAATGTTGAAGTGCAAGAAAACCCCAAACTTAAATTTGCACACTCTAGCATAGAAGCACACCCAAAATGACTTTTTCTTTCATTATTTTGATGCTATAAATTGTTAAACAATACACAATACAGCAAAATCACGAAGAGTACTTGCAAGGGAAACAAAAGAATATGGCAAATTCGAAAGATGCATCAGCTTCTGGTTGGAGTACTTCAATGCTTCTCACTGCATCAGATTTTAAAGGGAACTGTTACAATTAAAATGGACCAACATGACATACAACAGAAGTAGCTATAATCATTATTAAACCATTCACTCTAACAAGTTAACTCACGAATTAGCTTCATCTACCCAAAATATCATGCATAACAACAGTCAGGGATGTGGCATCATTTGAAACTTTAAAAGTTTGGGCTACAAATTATTCTAAAGCTACAAGTAACTGAATTTCTTTATGTGAGAACCATATTCTTTGAAAATAGTGCTACCATGCTGCCTTATTTTGAATTCCCTACAATTCTGTATCTATAAATTTTGGTTTTAAAAAAATGAAATTTTCTGTGCCACAAATGCAATATTTTCCTTTAATTAATTGTCTTATGTCCAGTTTTGCCCTTTTTTTGACATTAGACCATGGACTCTCATCCTGGCATATTAAGGAAGCTATAACTTCAGTTCTTACAGGCAAAAGTTTTTTTACATTTCCTCTTTCAGGTCTAAACTGCCTTATAATTATTTAAAGGTTCAATGTAATTCTCGGGTTCGAGGCCATTGTAAGAAGCTAGTTAAGAATTTTGCAAGGCTCGACATTAGGAAGTTCAGCTTTTCTCATAGAGTTGTTAACGAGTGGAATAGTCTGCCTGAGTGTGTAGTTAACTCCACATCTGTGCACTGCTTTAAGGTTAACATTGACAAGTTCTTCCATAAGTGTGGTAGAATCTAATTCTGCTGGGCTCGTTTGGTGTTGGTTGGCTCTTTGTTTTCAGTTAAGGTTGTATTGACTTCAGGGCATCTTATGGGGCCTTAGCCCTCCTTTGCCCTTTAACCTGTTATGTTATGTTATGTTATATCCACTACCGCCTGGGCATAAGGCCGAAGTATATATGTTCCATAGATGGCTGAACAAAAGGCCCTTATGCAGACATCAGGCTTTCCCTGTCTTTTTCTACTGATAATCTCGAGTACTATTTAGCCTTGCAGTATGTTCAAAATGTTTTCTACTTAAAGCACTTTTTGGTATGTTAATGTCTGAAACACTATTTTATTTACTCAAACAGACTAAAGCTCTTTAGGCTGGATATAACACAATGCCCTTTAAAACTTTTACAATCCATGAATATAAGTACAACACCAGGGGCTGCTCTTTGTTCTGACGTTTCTTTTTTCCAACACCTCTATATTCCAACAAGTCCACATTAAGAGTACAGTATTTGGATAAGCGTTAGGATAGGGTTAGGTTAGGGTTAGGTTAAGATGAGAGTATTAGGGTTACGTGTGTCGGAACACAGAGGTGTAACCCAACACCAAACTCACAAGTGTGGAGTTCAGGTACATGCACCATGCCTGAGTATGGATACCATGCTTACTACAAATCTTATTCAACCCTAAAACAACATACCTTAGATGAAACTTCGGTTTTTGATGATGAAGGTTTAGGTCGCTGTCCTACATCACTCAAAAAGCTTTTCCACAAATCATCAGCTTTCTTTTTTTCCTTTTCTTCCTCTTCAGCTTCCTTGGCTTTCAGTCTCTCTTCTTCAAGCATCTTTCTTTCCTCCTGAAGCTCTTTCTCTTCATCTTCATCTAAGTCAACATCTTTTACGTTTTCTTCATCTTCCAGCTTTATGCCGCCCTTTCTTTTCCTGAAAAGTATAAATGAGATGCACAATTGCATTTCAGAAAATTGGGGGTGGGGGGGGGGGGGTAGGGTGACATTTCCAAATTCCCCAAAAGAAGGAAGTGACTTGCTTAAGTCATGTCAAGCCAGCCCTAAACACCAGTGTAGTGTACACAGATATTGCAATACATGCCCAATTTGCTCGGTGCTGTAGAGAAGCTTATGCTTAATACTTCAGATGTTACTCTCAGTAGATACTCTTACTGCTTAAGCAAATCAAAAGTTTGAATTTCTTGAATAATCTACAATGGTGTAACAAGAGCACCTACCTTACAGTAGCACTGACATGCTTTACATGTGAAAATGAACAAATGTCAGCACCTGTATGTTAATGCTGTGACAATAAGACTTAAAATGAACAATATTTCATTCTGAAAAGCACCACCCAATGTTACCAGGCATAAACTGACCATCTTGACAGATTACAAAAGCCAGTACTTATATTTTGAAACTCACTAATAAGTCTGATTCATTAATGCCTTGAACCACAGGAATAAGAGGTACAACACTGTGCATACAGTAGTATCAAAATGACAGGGAGTAAGGTATAAAGGTAGAGATGATGAAAGGGAGGGTAAGACCCCCCTCCCCTTCTCCCCACACCAGTGCTAATATATTATAACACTGCACTGACAACACTGTACCTATTGACAGTTGCATCTTTCTTTGGTTTCTTCTTCTTTCCTTCCTCTCTCATGTCATCCTTATTCTCCTCCTGTAAATCTTCATCAGACTCAGACTCACTTCCTCCTTCTGTGGGTATTAACCATATAGATAAATGGACACTGAATATTAGAAAGTACTGTCCTTACTCAACAAGCCATTAATGCAGTGGTTCCTGGCCTTTTCCAGCTCACTGCCCCCTTTCACCATATGGGAGTTGGCCAACACTCCCCTTCCATGTCCCTTCCAGGTGTTACTATACATGAAATGAGAAAAGTTAAAGGCAGTTGGCAGCTGCCCCAAAATTTGCTTTGAAAAATCGGCAAACTCTTGCAAATCTCCTCTTATTGCATTAAAAGCACCTCTGAAGACATTTTGAACATAACTATTTCAAATAATAGGTAAAGCAAGGAGAAATTGCCCTTGAATTTCACACTTCACTATAACCAAAAACTTTGTCACATGATCAAAATAGGCCATTCATGAACTAGAGTGATGGGGCATACTAACTCTGAGTGAGGCGATTTGCCTATTGCCTTTAAAGCATGTTGAAATAAAAGGTACGCATACAGTCTCGGCAGGTGTGGGTCTGCAGGGCTCGAAATAAGCATGAAAAAGGGCACAGCCAAAATGAGCAAATTGGCTGTCGTTCATAGGACATTGACTGAGGGGCACTACAGCCATCAGTAAGGGCCCGACAGCCATGGCTGTTGGTGCTGCCAGTTATATTGAGCCCTGGGTCTGGTCCAGGGAAGTACAGACAAAAGAATAGATCCCTGAGGAACTCTTCAATTAATGCTTTAAGAACCAGAGAGAAACCCACTGACATCAACAACCTGTTCCCTGTCTTTCAAGTAAGAGGTAAACCAACTGACAGCACTTTCAGACATTCCACATGCTTTTAGTTTGTAAAGCAGAATGTCATGGTTTACATTGCCAAAGACCTTCTGTAAGTCTACAAGAACCTTACCAGTGAAGTTTAACCAATCCATTTCACACCTTATTAGGTTGTTTAAATACATGAGACATGTACCAGTGGAAAAACCAGGGCAGAAACCAGACTGAAATTCATACAAAAGGGCTTTGTCATTTACTTTAGATATTTTTCAGTCTGAACACAGACTAATTTTTTCCAGGATTTTGGAGACTAAACTCAACACAAATATGGGGCGATAACTTCCTTCTTCAGTTTTATTTTCTTTTTTATGCACAGGAACAACTCTTGCACCTTTGAGATCACCAGGAAATTGAATAAAACCAGAATGTAGGAAGGAATTAAATAAGTGGGTCAAGGGGGCAGCAATGTGAACAGAGCCATCTTTAAGAAATTTTTAAAGGATCTCATAAGAGCAGTAGCTTTGAAGGTACACAAATCAAGTCATGATGGCTAATACTTCACTCTCACTAATGGAAACCAATTCAAACTTTTTAGAACAGACCTTCAAATTTCTATAAAAATTTGAAACATGATGGTTACCAAACTTTCCCTGACCAAAAGGGTAGTTTATCTACTAAAGTACTGGCAATACTAGTAAAGTAATCACTAAATTTTGTGCAACCTTTCCTTTATCAAGGCATACTTCTTCATTGATAACTAAACCTATGTTTGAAGAGACCTTACTTTGCTTATTTGCAGAAGCACCTAAATGCTTTACAGCTTTCCAGAGTTTTTAAGGGAATTTCTATGGTCCTTAATTTTGTTAGCAAAGAAATCCACTTAAGCCTTATGAATACAGTAAGTTTCTGAGTCTTGTTTCTCAGTTGCAGAAAACGAGATAAATAATTACTAGATTTGGTATCTTTATAAGAAGCAAAACTGTAATCCCACTGTCAGATCAAGTCAAGTACTTCAGCATTGATCCAAGGTTCAGTTCTTTGTTTGATGTGGATTTCTTTGATGGGGGCAAATTTATCCAACATTGACAAGCAAATCTTTGTGAACTTTGTGCAAGCCTTTAAGACATTATTACAATCAATAACTTCATACCACTTTGCAGCACTCAGCATATCCTGGAAAACAACTGGTGAGTAATTCTTTACTGACCTAAATTTAACAGTTTTGTGTTCGTTAATTTGTTCCTTGGACACCTTTTCTGGTGCAAAAGGTAAAGAAATGATCACTCATTCCAAATGGAATAACACCAGAGGTACTTTGGTAGATTCTGATACTAGAATGAGATCAATAATGGCTTTTGAAGTAACACTTTGCAGTAACCCTTGTGAAATCATGGATTACGTTAAATCAAAAAGGTGACAAAAACCTTGGAAAGCCTGTAAGAGGCTTTTAGTATGAAATCACTTGGAGACATCACAGAGCATAACCTCCTAACAAAAAAGAAAAAACCTCAAAATTCATAACACCCACAAAGCAAGTAAGAAAAAGTTCTTGTAATTGTTTAGAAAACACAGAGCTTGTTTAGGAGGACAGTAGCCAACACCCACAAGAATAGGTCTAGGTTTTGGCAGAAGGTCAGTCCAAATCATCTCAATACCATTCTGAAGAAGATCAGTTCAATTAAAGCCAATGTCAGAGAGTACAAACATATACTGTACCAGGTGCCACTATTTCTATTTCTGTCACATCTAAGAATATCATTTTGAAATTGAAACTTCAGAATTGGAGATGGAATCATCCAGCTGTATGTTTCTGAAATTCCAATTACTGCAACATAAGTGTTGTAGGCAATTACCTTCAATTCCCAAACAGAGGGTACTAGGCTATGGGCATTCAGGTGTAGAAAGTGCAGGCTCCTTGTTTTAAAACAGTAAAAGAAGGAGAAATCAGCACAGTTCTCATTTGGTCCAGTGGTAGAAACATTTTGACCCTTATCATGATGTTGTCATGATGTGGCAAGTCAGAAAATGGCAAAAGTGAACACATACTTGTCACCAGTAAAGGGAAAATCCTCTCCTGAATTAATAAAGATTTTATATTTTAGCATATCTATAGAAGGACACTTTACATATTCAATTATTGCAAATGTCACAAGATATTGCAGGCCAATTTCAGAGATGGCAAGGTGAGTGAGTGACTGGGAGTGAGATAATGGAAAGGGACTCATGACGAGCGCAAAGTGCGATGTCCCTTCAGCCAGGGTCCATGGCCTGCCTTAGGGCCCTGGAGGCTCTGAGCTTCCAGAAACTCCCTGGTGCAATCTGAGCCTTATTTGGTACCCTTTTCTGCTAAATCTGATGACCAAGATTTTAGGAAAATTACTTGTGTTCACAGTCATAGAATATCTCACACTACAAGTCTACGACAAAAACTCTACTCACCAATTTTATTATATTCGTTTATGAAAACACATGACATGCAATCTGCTATCCGCAACTGGCAATGCACGCAATCAGGGGAGATTTATGCTTTGCCACTAGAGCGATATATGCAACCAGAGTTCAGTACATGCAGCACACGTATATGTAACAATGTAGGCATATTCGGTATACTATGGTACCGCAACCCCAATGGCAATAGTTCAGCTCAGTGCAAATCTGCAATGCACGCTTTAGTGTTTCCCATAAGTTTGGATTTCACATCGGGAATTTCAGGAAAAAATTTGACCCTCCAATTTTTTTCTCTCCAATTGTAGCTAAGGTGTGTGATTGGGTTAGTTGAGCGTGTGAGTGTGAGTGTGATTCCGGGGTGTCCCACAACGGAGGCATGAGACTTGGTATTTGAAAACCCAGCTTTTCCACAGTGCATCACACCCGAATAATTCCACTGTATACATTGATAGGTAAAACCTAGATCTGTTCATTATCATTCATACCTTTACCAGGCCTGATTTTTAAGGAAATTTTCAGGTTGCCCATCGGACAACCTGAAGCTAAATTTAGGTTGTCCGAAATAGTTTTTGGTTGTCCGAATGAAAGTGACGAACAAGAGATGAACAATTCTATTTTCTGTCTCTGCCATAGAAAACAAACATTTACTTTAAATTCTGCATTTTTCCATATTTATTGGCATGGTACCATTGTCTCAATGCCACTTCTTAAGGGGATTTTTATGACATACTTTCCTGCTGATGTAGGGAACTATTCAGTTACAAATAAAATCTACTCGTCCATCGGACAAGTTCAAAGAGAGAAAGTGGTTGTCCGATGCAAGTTTTACCCGTCACGGACGATCGAACGAGTGCTAAATTTCAGCCCTGTTTACTGTTATGCCCTTATCAACTGAATGATGCACGCTACCCCCGGACATGGTCAGTCATTGTCCACAACAGTGCTGACAAAACTTAATGTACAATGACGTACTCCTCAGTTACTTCTGTGACTGACAACTAATGTAAAATGACTCACATCTCAGTCAAAAAATTGATGCTCAATTTGCAATTTGACTGGCATGTGGGTCACCATATATTGACTGAAAAATTGAGAATGCCAATTGATATCCCTGTGCAAAGTGTAACAATTGACTCAATGATCCGTCCCTTGGTCACAAAAGTGACTGACAATTGAGATAAATGTGATTCTCCCCTCAGTCATGCTGGTGGCTGACAATAGTGGTTCAGCGACGGACATGTGAGTCACACTGTCATTGGTCAACGAGCCACATTTGACTGACAATGCCGGGGGGTAGTGGGGTGCGTCATTCAACTGATAAGTGCATTAGTGATGGTTACACTCTTCAGAAAAGTGGCAGAACAAAAACCTGAAGCACAAAAATTTCTGTGCATACTGTAGGCCTATTCACCGTCTGTAATTTTGTGTTCCCCTCAATCATCAGTGCTGTTTGAGTGATTTTTTTTTTTCTGTGCTAGGTGCAACAATAAATATTTAGTCTGGTGTGATGAATGCTGGTCTACTTTTTGTGTGAAGGACCATCTTATGGAGTAGGCCTAGGTTCTGTCTCACTCATAAATGCATGCTCCCATTCAAGGATTGAGGCCAGTTGTCAAACTCAAAATGACAAACAAAAGTCTTGCTGAAGAAACATGACATTACATTTCACTGACAAGTGACAGACATGTCCGCTGCAGCTGTTCGAATAAGCAATCATGATATCAAATTCATATGGCTGCCACAAAAATAGGCAATTGCAATAAGTAATTCGTAGAGTTGCCATACAAATAAGTCCCACAGTGGCCTAGCCTAGGCCTAGGCACTCGGGGGATCACGGCACTAGGGCCTGGAATATTCGTGAAACAGGTACTAACGTTATGTTGAACAGTCGGTAGCTATTCAATCTGTACAACGCAATTGACACATGTACCCCGGCCCGAGGAACTACTGTAGCCAACCTTGATAAGCTGCATTGCAAAAGGAAATGCATTTACTTTAAACTGCTATTTCTTTCAAAAAAGGTTAGTTTCAATAATACATACCAGGTACATAATCTGAGTCATCACTTGAACTGTAATCATCTTCTGAATCAGCCATTTCAATCGATAATTTAGTTCAGGTCCTGTGTCTAACTTCTAAGGCGAGGTTCCGTTACTCGCTTACAGGGCCTTTAGTGCAGTCAGCATTTCCACTTTCAAAACTACTGTAGTAAGATGATTTCAACGAGTACGCCGTCGAAGGTCTTTCAAAATTCGAACTGAAATAGGGAAGAGCAGTTCCTGAAATTTAAGCCAAATATTTGAGGTATAAAATCATTGAAGTTAATATATAAAAGGTCTGGAGAAACAAAATTTTCACTTAAAAAGGGTTCAAACGATAATTTTGAAGTCCATGTAAGGAAATTAGTTGGCAACTTATGGAATCATAGAGCCTGGATCTGGAACCTGGAGTACGAGTGAAACTGAAAGGCATACACTCTAGCCGAAATCTAATGCATCTACTTTTTCAAGATTTCTCGATATTGGTGAAAATTCGATACCTGGGTAATTTTCATAAAAGAGAGAGAAAAGAACGGAAAACACATGACCTTAAAAGCCGTTGGTGCTTACTTTTCGCATTGGTTTCAAATTTTATAACTAAACGTTCGTAGGCCTAGCCTAAGCCTAACTTAGGCCTATCACCATAAAATATTTTAGCTAGCCTAACGTGAACGTTAACTTAGGGCTAATGTTACACAGTTAAAAACGGTTGCACTTAGCCCCTTGAATTATGTCGTTAGGGTCTAGGGCCTAAGTGTTTTAAATGCAGTTTAAGAGCAAGAACGCTTGGAACGGAACTAAGTATACCATATAATGCATATTTCACTTCAAATTCAATTAAGAGAAGCTTTCTTAACAGTGTACAAGAGCTTGTTTATTGTGGTAGGCATTGGCCTAGGCCTATCTGGGTATCCAGTCAAAACGTCCCTTTACCAAAACGTCCCCGCTTTTTAGCTACCAAAACGTCCCCGCTTTTTAGCAAAACGTCCCCGTGTTATTACATATGTAATACCAAAACATCCCCGCCTATGAATGATACATATAATAAAACCTCTTTCAACTTTAATAAAGAGAATTTTAAATTGTAAAATAATTTATTGCAGGTAGCCTAGGCCTACTTGGGAAATCATTTTTGGTTCGGAACAGTAATATCACTTAAGTTAGCGCCACGCTAACAGTACGTAGCTACCCATTCACATTCTCACTGTAATACCTGCATGCAGGCCATAGCCTAGATGCACAACACGTAAAGTTGCGGCCGTAAGTTGTAAAGTAAATTCCTATTAGTAGGTCTTTTTAATTTTCCTTTAAGAAACAGAAAATAGCCTTCTTACATTAATAAAAACATTAAGGCCTACAAATAGTTGAAAAATTATCATAAAACTAACATTAACAACGATTCAAACCCCGGACGTTTTGACCAATAGCGGGGACGTTTTGGTGCGGGGACGTTTTGGTCAATGGACGTTTTAACTGGTAAGCCCTATCTGCATCATATTTCAAGGAGTATTTCACCAAGACTCAAGTCAAGAGGAAATCTCTTGAGGAAGTGGTAGCCAATGCTACGGAATGACTTCATAGTTCAGGGACAATTTGGTTTCTTTTTCAGGAATTTTTTAAGTTGCAGAAACATTGACGTAATGCACTCACATGAGGCGTGTCCAATAAAATGCCTACCAACCTGTTAGACCTATTGGCAGACTGCACAATTTATTTTGCACTGAGGCTACATACTGTACATGCATGTACTGTAACTTCTGGTAAAGTAGGCGCATGGTGAATGTAGGGCATGATGCTGGCCAAACCCGTGGGGCCAACGTGACATTGAATTTAAAAATATGGTAGGCTACTTTAAAATTCACATGAGGTATTGTACTTGTTATGAGCATTGAATGTTTTGCATGATCAAGACTTTACTTTAAGAGAGATATGGAACCCTGTGGGTTTGAGGGCAGTCAAAGGTCATATGAGGTTATCAGAGGTGAAACTACAAAAAGGTTGTAAACTAAATAGAAAGTGGGCAGTACTACTAAACTGTGTCCAAAGTTTTGTGACCAATGAAAAGATAGGGCTGAATTTTTCTACGATTCGAAAGATAAGTTCACATTTACTTTTTCACAAGCACAGCTGTTACAGTAATAATCCAGATTTGAATTACCTAATTATTAACACATGTAAAGGATGCTGTGCGGACTATAACAGGATTAGAAGTACAGTAGCATACACTTAACGAGTTCTTTGATGAGGTTGTGAATTTGTGCTCTTTCCCACACAAACAACCTGGGTTCCAATCCCTTCTCAGACATTCTCTTTTTTGCATTTTTTTGTTATTTAATTATTGGTGGGGTTCAAAGGTCATGTGAGGTCACCAGAGGCCAAATTGTGAAAACATCATAAAAAATGATATAGTCAAGAAGTATGAATTTGAGGGATGAACCTCAGTTAACAAAGCAACCCCCCCTCTTCAGCAAGGAATCACTAAGCCTTTGGGCTTTCTGATTTTCGAATGTACAAGACAGCCAATTGCCATTGATAAATTTAAGTACTGTGGTACCAAGTTGATGTTTCATTGTGATGCTACTGTGCTTTAAGTTGGGTACAAAGTAACATGAAGTTAAAAATACTCACACTGTGGATCAAACAGACAGAACTTTGCACAAAAATGTTGATACAGCCTGTGACAATGTCAGTGTCATTATTAAACAGTACTGACTGCAAATTTTGAGCAAACAGAGGCTCACAATTAGAGGGATTATCTACCACAGATGTTAGCCGCCTATGTTAAAAGTTTGCACCAGTGGTGGCGACACGTGGGGGGTAGGAGGTCATGGCCTCCCCTTTAGAGAATGCTGGCCCCCTGTCAGGCAATTTTTCTAATTTTGTCAGGGAGCCTTAGTCAGAACAATCAAGTACATAGTCTCTGACATCTACCATTTGCTTAGCCATTTTCCTCCTTTTGCTCTCAACAGTACAGTGTTTTCAATGGGAACCCAAGATTTGAGAAACATTTCATGCACTGTAGAATTCTGGTTCTTCCAGTTCCTTCCATTGTCCCAGTATAGCTAAATATGTACACTACTTTGTTATGAAAGTGCACTACCTTTTCGTATTATATATGCACTTAAAGGAGAAATAAACCCTAGCTTTTTCTGCATCAAGACTAACATTTTAATGTATGCTTTTTCCGAAAGAAGCACACAGAAGGCTTTAATACATTTATTTCAACCCTAAAAAATGATTTTTATGTTGCTAATGATTCGCGCCATTGTTGTTTGAATCCTACCAGTTCCGGGATGTACAATGACGAAAGCGAGCCTCATATCACATTACAACAGAAAATTTACCAACCCACCCAAAGTAATTTGAATTGCACATGCTGTGGTAAATAACTGTAAAATGCTTGACAAAATTCCTTTTGCCACTCTCAACAGGGAATAAAATTCGAACTCTCATATTAAGTATATTTTCATGACACATTATTTCAGTGAAAAGAAAAAAAAAGGTTTTCAAAAGTGTAGCAGAAATAGTTTGCGTGAATTGGCAACACTACCGTTATTCACCGTACACTACAACACTGATTTACACACACAGTACACAGACTATAGTACCCTGTATAGAATTGTAGGCCATTATATACAGGGCAACGTTAGAACCAGGGCAGCACTCAGCAGGACGTAGTCATAAGTTTTACCTTACACGGTCAAACTTGAAACAGTACACCTCTTGTTGGTCAAAGAAAACATGGGAGCAAACAGACTCAAATTTTACTGTATCCTTTGGAGCCTGAATACACAGAGGATGGATTTAAACATCGACACAAAGAGAGCATGGAGCAGGATCTGTTGTGAAGGTGGTTGTCTATGATTAGCACTTGCATTTGTACCAGTTCTGCAACTGATCAGGAAACTGTGATTTTGTGTTTTCTACGCAAGTGGGGAGAAAGCTAACGGTATCATAACCGACAGTGATTTTTGACAAACGTATCTAAAAATATTTGAGGAATTCTTTTTTGAATTCCGATTTTGATCAATTATTGCGGCAAAGAAAAGAGGACTGAGTGCACCTAATGACAAGGTAGGTCGGTAGATTACAGTTACTGGGGCAGTATACAGGCTTACAGTGGCATGGAATAGTCAGTTATGTAAAGTCCTAAAAATCGCTTGAAAGTGTCCAAGCTGTTGGCAATGGGTTCTAGTCCTCGTAGGCTAAGGCGGGGTACATTACGCTTTTGCAACTGCTCTTTGGAAGCATCGGAACTTGTTTCTGTCCTGATCCTTTCAGTATATGTTAGTGTGCATTTCACGTGCAATGACTGAGACATCGTGTTACTTATGATGTGGCTCTGTTACGTCATATTTGAAGCGCCCTCTTTTTTGGAAACAAGAAAATGGCTATTAGCATCATGTGTGTGAAAAAATAATTGGAAAATTCATGAAAATTTGGGGCAATGCTGTTTCAACTAGCTTTTTCAGAAAATGCGTTAGAATATTGGTCTCTACTAGTGGTTTAGTGCAAAATCCGTGGGTTTGCTTCTCCTTTAATAACGTTAGAACTGCCTGTGGCTGTGTTAGAGGAAATGGACCAAGAAACTTTGTACCCGAAGTACCTCCAGTATTGCCAGACATTACACTTCCAAGTTTCTGGGCCCTGTAAGTTGCATCTGACAATTCATTTTCAGACCTCAAGCATGTTCTATCCTTGTTTTCCTTTCTTGTTCAGAATGTAAAGTTAACGGTTACCAGTACCAACATTAGCTTTAAAATAATGTCTGAGTGAAACTTTGCCTACCTGTGCTGATGCCTGAAAGGCAAGGCGAGACTGGCCATGGCTTTGGAGTTTCCCCCCATAAAAGATGTTCTGAAACTGGACACATCTTTGAAAATTGACAACTTTCCTGGTAAGGGTTTTTTTTTTTTTTTTTTTTTTTTTTTGAGAAATCTTGGCAAGCTTTTCCTTCCCATTGCCAGGCTTTAAAAATTCATGGCACAAATAACCTTGAGAATGAGTTTGAATCAATTTGAGACTTTCATTGTTATGACTAGCTGTATCAAGGCATGTTCTGTATTGTTATAATCATGCATATCAAAGCAAGCCAGAACCAGGACTTTTCTAGGAAGGCACAGGGTTGTCTCTTAGAGAGTAGGCCTCTACACATAAATCTGTACAAGAAAATTATTTTGATGGGGTGGATTATTTTCAAGGGGCATACAGTAATTTGACATGTTCTTTATAGCCTTTATAGCTCTCCTTCACTTCTGTATTCATGTAAAAATTGAACTTGCCCTGGAAAGTGAACCTTTGCCAATGGGAGGGAGAGAGGAGGGGGGTCCAATGGGAGAGAGAGGGGGACGGGAAGGTGGATGTCTGATGTGAAATTTACATTCACATGTTCTTTTTTTTCTGAATTGTAAACCAGACTGCTGTCAACTATTGTAGGATGCTGGGAATGGTACTGTAGTATACAGCTCCCCAGTCAGGACTTGGAAGGGTGTCTGGTTGGGCTTGGGGTGTAGTTGAGGGTACCTGAGTTCCTAATGTTGTCTAGGAACAGATCTTTGGTGGGGGGAAAGTGCAAAGCATTTGAAAGGAGAGAACTTTTCATTGATTTTAAGAGGGCTTAAAGGGAGCTTACTATAATTATCTTACTTGAAAAGTGTGTTTTGAAATAACAAAACCAAAAACAAAACAAAACAAAACATTGTATAAACTAATTGTTAGATAAAATGAAGTGTGGGTTCCACTAGACGTTAATGGTAACAAAAGTATGAACTATTGATCCCTTGGTGCTGTGATCTAATAGCATCTCTGTGTATCAGTGGTGGCACTTGAAGCTGAAATCAGAGTCCAAGGATTTCCCCTCTTTCAAAAAATGTGGAGATAAGGGGATTTTTCAGACTTGTGCATGCCAAGTATCACCATAATCTGAGAATTTCGGAGTTTTGCTTAAAATTGCATTACCATCTACTTTTGTTAATGAAGTGAATGAAACTTCAATATTATATATCTCAGCATAGCAATGTAAGATCATTGAGTTTCTTCTTCAAGATATGAAACATTTGTGTAAATTGATTAAATTCTTGACTGAAAGGTGAGTTTTCCTCTGTTTTCATAGAAATGTGGTATCAGATATTCCTGTGGTTTTTGTTCTCATCATTTCTGGTTCATGCGTTGGCTGCCACGGTGGCTTTATGGTCTTTGAGAAGACATAAAGTGGGCCGCTTCTACCCTGTGCTAATCATGGCTATGGGCGTCATTGGTCCTATCACTGGTGGTATCATTACAAGTAAGTGATACTGTATTTTCAGAAGCATTCTTGAAAAGACAGAAAAGTCACAGAGCACATGTAATAAAACTCTTTGTTGGGTTTTTCAGGAGATTCTTCATATGAGTCATTTGCAAGAAACCTTTATAAAATGTTGATAGTGGTCAACATGCCTTAATTGGTGTTGTCAGGGAAGATGGGGAACAGACTTTTGATGGTGCAGAAACATCAGTGAATGAAGCTGAATAGGCCGTTGAGACAATTAAGTGTGACACCACTTCCTTGAAACAAATCAAAATGGGCATGAAGACAAACTGATTTTGTTTGTGCTGCTGTTCATGTTCGATATCTTGTAACATACAGTAGTGCAGTACATGTTTAGCATGGTAGTTAGTAGTCACCTGGGACCATATCGTTTTGTGTTCATCCAGTTTTGACTTGTTTACAGGAAGTGATGTCACAGGTGAAAGTTTCAGTACTAACATAAGATTCATCTAGAGCAGAGGTTCTCAAGGGTTTGGGGCAGAGGGCCCCTTTTACTTGAGATATTACTTTATAGCAGTTGTAGAAGTCAGAACGTTACTTTGAGTGCTTTGTTGCCTTATCTAAATTCTGGGGTCCTCCAGGCCTTGTCAGTGCATGTTGGCGGTCACCACTTAAAAAGCTAGGATCTAGAGTGTTGGTGTCTAGATTGATGGTTTACAAAGAACTGTTAGGGTGTTGAGGCCTTTGGGGGCCATTGGAATGGAGGGGTCACTTTGTGTGATTTATGAAAACACTTGAAGAACTTTCTTTCCTGAAATTTTTATGGTGCAGTCCTGAAGGTTTCCAGTTTAATGATATACTTTTTCATCCCCCAGTGTTGAGCATTTGTGATGATTCCTTGATAGTGTTTCATGGGGGTGCGGGTGCACTGCAGGGATTTTGTTCAGTGGTCATGCAGGGGATCTGCAGGGGCTCATTTTATGGAAACACTAAAGATACTTCCCTCTACAAATTTTATGGCAGCTGGATTGTCAGTAATAGTATGATCCTTTGGTAGTGCTTTATTTGGGAAGAATGGGTTTGGTGCCACTGGTCATCAATTGGTCATATGGGCAGGGTCCGCAATAGCTGTATCGCATTGCAGTTTTGCGATGAAAATGAGCACAGTAGCGATATAAATAACTGTTAATTGCTATACAACATAAAAAATGCATAGCAGTTTTGCTATGCAAAACAAAATCCTTAATGCGGACCCTGCATATGGGGTTATTTGAACAAACTGATGAAATGGCTCCTACATACTTTTGGAAAGAAAACTGCAGTACCATTGGTAGTCTCATTTATGTAGTAAGTCTTAACAGTAGCATTTGAGGAATGGTGATATTCAGTAGCATGCTAGGTTTTAGCACAATGAAATAACATGTATTTGTGGTAGTAGGAAGATCATATTCATGTCAGGTTATCTTATTGTCCAATAAAGCCAAAGCAAGGAAGACTAAACCATAGAAAAATGTTTGATAAAATTGATTTAGAAAAAGGAAACCTTAACTGTATGTAATCAGTATGAAATTATGAAGAAACTGTCACTTCATCAACTAGGATTAATGTTCTTTCATGTCACATTCAACAAAGGTGTTTTGCAGTGTAAACCATATCACCTGCCAGCTAACAATAAATTGTGTGTGAATACTTACATCATGAGATTTGTGTGCCCCCTCAGGTGTATCCAAATATTCTGTGCTGTAAGTTAGTTACCATCGTGCAGTTATTGGGTAACATGTCTACCTTTTATCATGATCCATCATTATCCTTGTGTTTTTGACAGGTGCTTTTTTCATGATCCATCATTATCCTTGTGTTTTTATTTGACAGGTGCAGTCATTGCTGGTCTCTTCAAAACAACCAACATTGAGATGTACCCCTTGTGGGCCTTTGTCTGTGGGTGGGGACAGACTGTAGTGGTGGTCTTCATATCGTTCTCAAGAATGCTTGCAACACTGTGACCCCTTTCTCTGAATCCAAAGGAGTTGATCACAAGGTGTTAGCCATCATTTTGTTGTGCTTTCCCTTAACATTGTGAATGTGTGCTCTGCTTCAGTAGTAGCATTGAACTACCAACTTGGAATCTCTTCCCTTGTCAACATCATCGTGTATGAGGAAGCTTATACTTCCTTGTCTAGTGTTGTAGTAGAATGGAACATGCAAACAGGTAAAGTAAAAATGAAGTGTGCAATAACTGGAAGAGAGAGAGAGTGTGTATGGAGTTTTCTGGGTCTGGCTTTGTGATAGTGTCAAAAATGAAAATAGATAAAGTGAAGTGTGGCCTTACTGGAAGAGAAAGAGTGTAGAATTCCCTGGTCTGGCTTTGCAGAAGAAAAGATGCAAACAGATAAAACTGAAGTGATGTAACTGGAGGAGAGAGTGAAGAACAACAGTACTAGAGAGAAAAGATTTTTTTTAAAGACAAACATTTGTTTTTTAACTGAAGAACATTTCCAAGTATAGAATTCAATGTTTGCATTCTTGACAAAATCATCAGACTAGTGATAGTGAGGATGACCAAATGCCTGAAAAGTGTTTTTAATACAGCAATTTTGTCATGAAGAAAAGTTAAGGGAGAATAAGTATTTTTCTGTGCAGCAATATGAAAAATAAAGTGAAGACAACAAAAGCCTTTGGGGTTATGCTGCAGTACACATGGATTCTGTATACCGCATTGTCTCTGTATATATAGGTTATGAAGTATTTTTATGAAGTCACTGCTTGTACATGGCATTTCAAAGTGCAATACATTGTTAAAAAGGATATTACTGCTAGTAATATTACTGCTAGTAATATCATGGGTGAGCAAGGAAGGAGGAATGGCACATCACGTTATTGTCAGAATTTCAGTGGTCCCCTAAACAGAACTAATACTTGTTTCATCTCCCAAATAAACATAAGGTAGGAAAATGGGAGCATGTGCTAGGATTAGTCATCCCACAGTTGGTGACTGTGGTATCATGTCAAGAAGTGCACACTTGTGAATTGGGCGGTGGAGTAGCTCGGTTGATAGGGGGCCTGTGATGTGCAATCCCCACCGCAAGTCCCCCCAGAGCTCCCCGTACTGGAAATTTAATAATAAAAACATGTATATCGATTCTGTAGTTGAAGCCCCCCCACCAATGAAATGGTAGAGCCTCGTCAAAACTTTGTCTGGCTGTGCCACTAGGTGCTAGAAATACAGTTACTAAGGGTAAAAACAGTTTTAAAAGACTGCAGAGGGAAAACATGTTTTAGAGGTATTATTGAGGGGATGTTCAGTATCCTACCTAAAATGAAATAAAAATGAAATAAATAAAATGAAATAAATTTCAGATCAGATTCCTTCACATTTTTGATTCCTTGCCGAAGGCAGGCAAGGAATCTATGCGATGGTGATGTTGTGTGTGTGTGTGTGTGCGTATGTGACGGCTTTGCTTGTTTACACGATATCTCAAGAAGGGAAAGTTGGACAGTTCTGAAACTTGGTACATAGATGGCCCATATTGAGAGGAAGAACCCTATTGTTTTTGGTGGAGGTCAAAGGTCATCTGGGGTCACTGGGGGTCAAAATCTGAAAACCTTGTTTACACGATATCTCAAGTTAGAAAGCTTGGATAGATTTCATGCTTGGTATGTAGATGCGTTGTGGTGAGAGGAAGAACCCTATTGTTTTTGGTGGAAGTCAAAGGTCATCTGGGGTCACCGGGGGTCAAAATCTGAAAACCTTGTTTACACGATATCTCAAGTTAGAAAGCTTGGATAGATTTCATGCTTGGTATGTAGATGCATTGTGGTGAGAGGAAGAACCCTATTGTTTTTGGTGGAGGTCAAAGGTCATCTGGGGTCACCGGGGTCAAAATCTGAAAACCTTGTTTACACGATATCTCAAGTTAAAAAGCTTGGATAGATTTCATGCTTGATATGTAGATGCGTTGTGGTGAGAGGAAGAACCCTATTGTTTTTGGTGGAAGTCAAAGGTCATCTGGGGTCACCGGGGGTCAAAATCTGAAACCTTGTTTACACGATATCTCAAGTTAGAAAGCTTGGATAGATTTCATGCTTGGTATGTAGATGCGTTGTGGTGAGAGGAAGAACCCTATCATTTTTGGTGGAGGTCAAAGGTCATCTGGGGTCACCGGGGGTCAAAATCTGAAAACCTTGTTTAAACGATATCTCAAGTTAGAAAGCTTGGATAGGTTTCATGCTTGATATGTAGATGCGATGTGGTGAGAGGAAGAACCCTATTGTTTTTGGTGGAGGTCAAAGGTCATCTGGGGTCACCGGGGGTCAAAATCTGAAAACCTTGTTTACACGATATCTCAAGTTAGAAAGCTTGGATAGATTTCATGCTTGGTATTTAGATGCGTTGTGGTAAGAGGAAGAACCGTATTGTTTTTGGTGGAAGTCAAAGGTCATCTGGGGTCACCGGGGGTCAAAATCTGAAAACCTTGTTTACATGATATTTCAAGGTAGGAAGATTGGATACATTTCATACTTAGTATATGGATGTGTTATGGCGAGAGGAAGAACCCTATCATTTTTGGTGGAGGTCAAAGGTCATCTGGGGTCACGGGGGTCAAAGTCAGAAAACCTTGTTTACACGGTATCTCAAGGAAGGAGCTTGGATAGATTTCATACTAAGTATGTGGATGTGTTATAGCAAGAGGAAGAAGCCAATTGTTTTGGGTGGAGGTCAAAGGTCATCTTGGGTCACCGGGGGTCAAACCCTGAAAACCTTATACGATATCTCAAGGTAGGAATCTTGGATAGATTTCATACTAAGTATGTTCATGTGTTATGGTGCGAGGAAAAACCCTATTGTTTTTCATGGAGGTCACAAGCCATTTGAGGTCATCAGAGGTCAAAACTGAAACTTTGTAAACATGTCATTACAAGGGAGGAAGCACAGACAAATCCCTTCTTTGTTTTCATTTTTCTGGTTGTTCAAGTTTTAGTTCAAAGGTCATGTGACATGAGCTGACATGAGAAGAGGTCAAATTGTGACCACATCACAAAAAATGATGTAGTAGAGAAGTATAAATTTGATGGATGAACCTCAGTGTAGCAAAACACCCTCCTTTTGGCAAGGAATCACAGCCTTTTGGCTTTCTGGTTAGGTTTTATCTGTAATTAAGAAAATTTGATACAATCTATTGAAGTTTTTTGTAAATTAAATGGGTAATGGGTAATGTTGATATTTGAATTAAGTGTAAATAAACAGAGAACGTTCATCATTATTTATTGCATTGATTGGATTTATTTGTATCAAATGGTGTTTGTTGTGATCTATTTCAGCATCACAGTTAGATTGTCAGGGCACCATAAAAGAATTTCAGATGACAGTCACAATTCTGTGAGAACTTAACATAGTATAAAGCATACTATGAATAACCAGTCACTGCAGTCAGGAATTTTGAGGAAACTTTGTATAGGGTATTGATGGAAGGTTTGTTGGAAGTGGATTGTGGGTAATACCAAGACTTAACCAAACCAGCTCCCCACATTTCTGTTTATGAATGCAATGAGGGCCCCCTCCCCTCCCATCATAACTACCATAACTACTGAAGGGACTCTCTAACTTTAGGTTTGCCCGAGTGTTTTCTCTGCAAGATACTCTCTGAGATTAAAACCGTAAACTAAGTACCAGTTTACACCCCCCCCCCCCATCCCCTTACCTTTCTTACTGCCTTCACAACTGCAGTATCTTGTAATGGTTTTGACCATGCTCAATGATTTTTTGAAAAGAGAAGGGAATCGTTCTTCTGTATAACTACGTACAGGTACCTGTATTTGAACTGCTTCAAAACTGACTTTTTCAATATTATTGTTGTAAACTTTACTGAAATACCATGTTTTGGTGTGTTATTTAAAGTACTCACTCCCATTAACCTGAAAATATTTTTAATTAGTGTCAAAGAGAAGTCTATGGCTTTCCACTCTTAACTTCATGAAGATATCACATTTTAGCTACAGTGTTGAATTGGTAGCCAACAGGGCATGAATGATGAAATTACAGTATGTAAGCCTGCCACATTGTCTTCAAAATTTGTAGTGGCTAAACCTTTAAAGGACTGTTGCATCATCCATGGCATTTAGGAACCCCTGGGGTATCTATATTCTCAATTGGTGATTGCACTTTGATTGACACAAATTCAAACATTACCAAATAAGTAAGCCACTGTGAGTGGTTAAAGACTTGTGAAAATCAGTGAATTGTGATCAAGTGTTAGATTACAGTTTAGCATTACAATCACAGTCTTGTGCTCAAAAGAATATGGGCTTAAAGGGGCTGTTTGAGTTCATTTCAATTATTTTGTGACAAATTAAAAGGAAATCATTGCATGAATATGCTTCTACTTAGCATAATCAGTCATGTATCACTTTCTAAAGCTACCAAAAATGTGAAAAATTGTAATTTTTATGGGCTTCCAAGCATATAGTTTATGTCACTCATCCAAGTCCTTGATAGACCATCCACTCTAAAATATACAGCATGTATGTACTACTGAAGCCTTGATCACAACAGCTGTTACTGAGAGGAGTTGCAAGCCTTTCAGTCAAGATCAGACATATAAGCTTCTCTCATTGGTCGTCTTTAAACAGGGGCTGCATATCATTAGTACTTAATGTTAAAAAGTGTCCGGTGACAAATTTCTCACAAATGCTTTTAATCATTAATTACCCTATCATTACCATTTCAGTTGTGTGGGAGTGTTAGACGTGCACAATCTCTTAACCATTTACTATCATGATGTAAGTAAAACTCAACAGGTGTGACAAATAATCACAAAATTCATGAACCAACTCAGTCAGCCCCTTTAAGCAATTCCAAATCTGCAGAGGTTACTCTGTAGCTTTGTCTAGGAAGAACAGTAGACAAATGTTACTTTTATAGCTTAGTTGTGAGAATTTTAACTGTCTGGGACAAGATAAATTGCCCTGTAATGTATGTACCTTATTATTAAACCTAAAATGTAACTACCTTCTAAGGGATTGACCTATAAAATGTATCTTCCATAAGACTATGTTCCATACACACAGTAATATTGTTACACAGAGAGGATGTATGTATAGGGGTACAATGTAAATAATGACTAAATGACAATAAATTGCCAAGTAGGACAATGAAAGCTTTTATTAACATATTTCAATGTCGTTGTCATTTTCTGAAGACTTTCAAAGGTAATGTGTTCCCAATAATGATTATTGCTACTTACAACTGTACACTTTTAATAGTAAGATTTATACATTTTTAATTCAATTATTCAAGTTCCATCTTAAAAAATTCCAAAGTTTCATATTTAAAAAGTTTTGTATCTCTCAGGTAAAAATTAAGTCTTAGAAAGTTATATTTCAATTTATTGCCTCGAAGCCAAAAACTGTGGATGATATAAAATGCAAATTTAGGAAAATAAGTACAGGTAGATTCATTTATTAGTACTGATGGTAATTTAAAGGCACTGTACTATCTTAAATTTAGACCAAAATCACAGTACAGATATGATCCATTTGGCAGTTCTCCCTTTATCTAAGTCCATTTTTTTTTACCTATGAATTCTTCCATTACAAGTGCAAGAATCATGCCTATAAGGCAATGTCCTCTTTCTACACCTTTATACTAAAACTTAATATCACATTACAACTTAGTTGATCCTGAAGTGGAAGCAGAGCAGGTCTCAAAAGCTGCTGCATAATTATTTTACTTTAAAGCAAGTTGTTGTTTGTCAATAAACAGTCCTACTGCTTCATTCCTTCTTTCTTTTGCCATCCTAACTACTAAACCTTAATACTCTCATTGCACACACTCCCACAGCATGTACTATGATGTATGGACAGGACTAAAACATAATTTCTGACTGAATAGTTCTCTGTTGAGTATTTACAACAACAGCCTTATACTTGTTCCTGCTATACACTAAAACATAAAACATACTTCATACCAGTGGGGGTTTGGCAGGGCATGAGCCCCCCTCCACAAGTCACTCCCCCACTGGAAATTCCACGAGTGAAAAAAATGTAAGATATGATGATTTCACCTTTGAAGTCACCCCATGAAATGGTGGAGCTGCCCCCCCCCCCCCCCCACTGAATGCCCACACACAATTTTAGTGGCTGCGCCACTGCCTCACACATATGAATAGAAGTTCTAAAACATTACTCTTTCTGTGTAAATATGAAGCCAATTTAAGTACTATAAGCTGACATGAAGTACTGGATGTAACTTTGCACAAAACTAGCAAAAGAGGTTTGTTTGACCTCAGTAATTTTCTAATATTCAATTCAAATTGATTTCTCATGTGCAAAAAGTCACAGAATAAACAAAAATTTACAAAAGCATGTAAGAAAGTATTAAAGATTGTACGGAAATTCTAAAAAAGCAAATCATGAAATCAAATGCCCGCCTGACAATGAAAGAATAACAAGAGCCAAATCACACAAGTTTATGAAACAACTAAAAAGGGGAAGAGGAGTGACTTATTGTTGTACAAACAAAAGAGTAAAGACCTTCTCATTTTAATTATTTTGCTGCTGAATAATTGTTCACCAATAGGAGGTAATTCTTTTTTTTTTTAAACTTACAGTATTAATATGTACATTATAGGACAGAAATCTATCACCATCTAATATTTTGGCTAAAGCAAGCTTGGGTGACATGGTAGAAAGAAAACTAGTTAAAATTTACAAAGAAAGGTTAAGAACATAAGACATGGTGAAGGCATACTTAAAGTTATGGTGACATGCCACCAAAAAGAGGGAGATACTTCATGTAAGACTACCTCAAACTGAGGTGAATAGACAACTGAAGGGAAATGAATAGGCTGAATAGCCAGAAGTGAATAGGATTAGTAGGTGTCTATTCACTTCAGTTTGAGGTTGGCTTACATGAAGTATATACCCAAAAAGAGCTTTATTTACTTTGCAGTTAAAGAAAAAATCCCCCAATAACAGATCGGTTGGAATTACTTCAATATCGTTTACCAGTTCTCAAAATACACCTCTTCAAAGTTTGATGGTTTCTGGAGTAACTCATTGCCTACGCAAAAATTATGATGTGGATTGTTCATCAAATAGGATTTACTTTGGTGACTTATATTAACATTTTTCAAAGAAATAAGTTAAATGGTTTTCCATAATAAACCCTTCAGGGGATGCCAATGCTACAAGTGTCCTTGAAATGTAGGTTGAAAAGACAAAGGATAACATAAGCCATATTTGGCAAGTCAATCTTTTATTCATGATATAAGTGTAAAATAGAAAGTGCCCTGTAAAAGGTCAATATGTCATGAGTTTTGATGGAAATTGTAGTTATTTTCTGCATTTTGTACTTAATAAATCAGAACATCCAACTGTGATTTTTGTGTCACCACATCTTTAAAACAGCATATGGTAAATCTAGTTTAAGTAAGAACCATGTAATGTTAACTCATCGTACTTCAATATACAACGAAAGACAAAAATAATGGACACACTACATTAATGGCTTTGAAAGGCACACTTCCAGGTTTTAAGTGTCACTTGAAAATTACATTAAAAACCCAAATATAACCTTTAAAATTTGAATTAGAAATGCTTTTGTAAATCTCTTTTGCATACTCCAATAATCAGCTGTCCCATGGATCATGATGATATTTCTCCATTAAAGTTGCTTTGCTGCATTATACAACTTTGCTTTATACAGGATACATGCCAGCTCTTTCTTAGTTGCATCACTACCATTAGTTTGCACCCAATCCTTTATCAGTTTATAACTAGCTTCCTCTACATCATCACGATAATTCGATCTTATTATCTTGCTTTGGCTCTGCAAATTCATCAAGCGGCCAACGGTGTCATATTTTGTGGCAACATCAGTCATCACACATGACATGTCATCTTCGGTGACCATTTCCTCTGAATCTGGGTTCAAGTGAAAATACCAAAAACTTTAATATAAGCTCCTCAAAATGGCATCAATGTCTTTGTATTCTATGCTTGCTTCAACTTTTCCTACACTTTTTTAATTTCCCTTAACAATTTTGTTTCTTTACACAATTTTACGCTTCGTAAACAGTTTTGTGTTTCCTCCATGATTTTTGCTCTTGTTATTGCTCCTCATTTAATGAAAAGGAAACTGAATTGGTATAAATTTGAATGGAAAAGTTTGGGGAGGGGGAGAAAGTAGCAGGCTGGGGCCTCAGCATGATGTGTGAGAACTCGGCTGTAAAAAAACATCATACCCCACATTTAGAACAAATGGGATCATGGTTAATTGAGATTACTGACTTCAGTCAAACTATTTGAATAACATGATGGCAGTGGACCCTATCCTTTCACTCAAACCCTATGATACATAGAAATATGATACGGTGAATACATAGGACATAAGTGATCAAAGTCTAGGGTCAAATCTGGTTTCTGTTGAGACACATTGAGACAGCTGCTGGATGCTAGCCTTTTGTATGGTAACATGATGGCAGGGGACCCTAGTATCCTTTCACTCAAACCCTATGATGTAAAGAAATATGATAAGGTGAATACATAGGCCATAAGTGATCAATGTCTAGGGTCAAATCTGGTTTCTGTTGAGACACATTGAGACAGCTGCTGGATGCTAGCCTTTTCTATGGTGATCAACACTGTGTGATAAGCTTGCAAGAGTAAAAGGGCTAAACTTGTGGAACTAAAGGACACAAAGGTGACGAGTATAAATGAAGTCTCAAGGTCAACATACACATTGCAAGTCACCAGAGGGTAAAACTACACAATTCTAAAATTTGCTGAACATACCAACAATACAGCCAACAAAAAAGACCACAGCAGCATTGTGGCCAATAGTTCAGCATTCTGTGCAAGATGTATCAAGCTGTGACAAACTTACTTGTGAGTTCATTCAATGGATATGGTGGTGCTGCAAGCGATGCAGGGTGGAAGGCCTCATCTAGGCCTGATGCAAAAAATTTATCAACATATCCTATACTGATACTCGTACCACCTGTGTGAAAAAAACAGCAGTAATGTATGAAAATATAAAGAACATTAAAAGTAAAAGCTGACAGTTAGATCACTTTTATACATGAAACCAAGTGACACAATCAAAGGGGGGAATTTTGAAAAGGAGATAAAATTATTGAGGCTTTATAATGGCAACACAAAACTGACAGTGGCATTAATCACAAACTTATCCATGTTTCAAACATTTGTAAGTATGACTTCTACTCTGTGGACTAAACTTTAAAGTTTGTGATAATCATACATTTAGTTCAGTGGAACTGCCAAGTCTCACAGATATTCCCTGCATCTCAAGAAATTCATGGCAATCTAAAGGTCTCATTAGAATTCCCTCAAACCTCAAGGAATCAAGAACACTGTTTTAGGTAGCATAAACTGTATTGGGATATGGTGCCTAGGAGTATTTTTCCTTTCTGTCCAGGAGCTATGGGTTTTTAAATGCTCTCACCTCAGTTTCAAACCGGGAAGGGGCTTAGATGGGCTGTATCCATCAGCACAATGAATAAACATGGGCAGCTCAACTTGGCCAGGTTACAATATGGCACTTACTGGTTGTCTCAGCTACAATGATCAACTGTATGTGTAACCTAGGCCCTATTTAAGCCTCTGAACCAATGGCCAAACTGAGACAATTTCATGATGGAAAAATTACTATGTGTATCTGATGTTCTTTCATGTATCCAGCACTTTTGTTTACAAAGTAAACTGCTTATGGAATGGTAATTCACAAAAGCATAAAGTTGCACAAGGCAGACTAATTATGACATGAGTAAATCTTACACTGATCAGTATTCATACATGGAAAGAACACCATGAAGAAAAATTATGTGGTTTCTGAACTGTTTGCTGAATGCACCATCTTACTCTTTTCTTTCAGAATATGCATTACCCCTCCCTGTAACTTCATATTGAGGGCCATAACTAATAAATTAGCGGTAAAAGACTGCGCCTCTTAAATAGCACAGACATGTGCTGATATGCCACTGCCTCTACACAAACAAAAACCTTGTGGCTTTATCATTGACAAAAAAACACTTCATTCATGCATAAGCAATAAAATCCCTTTCTTATACTAACCAGAGTCCAACATACTGTTTTTAACTTATTTGGAGTATTTTAACCATTTTTGCAAGCTCAGATAACTTCATTTTTCTCCCACAGGGTATCCTATTTGAGGTCTCATAAATCTGGCACAGCCCAAAGGGTATCCAGTTACAGGTCTCATAAATCTGACACAGCACAGCCCAAAGGGTATCCTTTTAGAGGTCTCTTAAATCTGGCACAGGATGCTTTATCACAGACAGGAGTTTTATGGAGTAATGCACCATGATCTCATAAACATTTTCTTACCAGCTGAAGTTAATTTCATTTCAGTTGTGCAATCAAGGACCTAGACAGCCATATCGTCCCCTTTCTAAGGTACTGACGAATTGCCAAAACCTGAATTTCACGAATCTGTGGTCTTTCCATTTCACACAGTGACGAATGTTATCACAGTTGGAGGTTTTTTGCTTAATTAATCATTTACATGTTTTAAATTGTAGAAAATAAAATATATTACAATGTCATTCCAATTTTTAATGCTAAGATATAGATTCAGGCGAAAATTGCATTCGTCACTATGCCAAAATGACCAAATATACAGATACATCACTATGCCAATTTGCGATTCATCAGTACACCAGAAAGGGGACGATATATTCAATGACATATTGATAATTATTACTTGGCCCAGAGGCATTTTATTTGCCAGTGATAGCTACATTTTGTACAACTTTTTGAATGATGCATACAGTACCCTACCACATGTTTGCATATAGCTGTTGGCTCCAAAAGTTGCTACTATTTTCTATAGGTAACCTCAACAGGACTGAATTTATATTCCTTTTTCGCCTGTTGCTGGGATTTTCAAATATGTAAATATAATAGTGGTGTTCCATGGACAGAAATAATGCTTTTGCCAAATTTATTTACAGGTCAATAGAATTCTTTGGAGATCTAACTTCAAATTTATCCAGTTTTTATTTTGCATGAAGTGGTTTTCAATCCACACTTGGGTTCACAGTTTTATAAGGTATTGTGTTTTGTATGAAAGACTAATCCAGTCAAAAGGATGTTTATAGAGCCATACTGCTGTAGGTAACAATGCAGAAGTGACGTCATCACTTCAGTACTCTATATGACAGTCAAACATAATCTCAGTGTGATACTAACCACCAGTTGAGCCAGGATGCCTGAAAAGAAATAGCGAACATTAATTTAATCTCATATCCATGAACTCATAATACATATCCAAGAATGCCTTACATTAATTCCATTCATAAACAAGACATAACTAAACAGGCGTAGGGGGGGGGGGGCTGGAGGGCTTTAGCCCCCCCCAGTCAAAAATGTAAGGGGGCTGAAGTATGCTTCCCCCCAGATCCAAGGGCAAAAACCCCTTATTTGTCTCTTCTGTAAGAAATGTCAAAATTTGCAGTAATTTTCCTTTAAAAAGTTTGTCCAAAATGTTGCACCAAATTGCATCTGAGGACCCTCAAATACCCAAAAATTTTCCAAAGGGGAGGGGGAGCCCCCTCCCCTTAGACCCTCCCCCAGGACGGCAATCCGAAACAAGCCCCCCCCCCCCAGTCTCGAAAAGCTTCCTATGCCTATGCATAACTTTAGACAATCCACAAAGAAGTGAAAAACGTGAAAAGTTATCATTTCCAGCAGAAAAAACATCACTTACTATAATCTGAAATAGCATACATGGGTCTTTGATACCCTTTACCTAACTTACTTTTTGTTTTCTTGTGAAAATGCAAAAATGAATCGTCCCTAAGATACTTCTCAGTATTCAGATATGGACAAGATAGCATGTTCCTTACAAAGATTCCTAAAATTTAATCATCCTTCCAATAGTTGATGCAAAGTCCAGTGTTTTATAACAAGCAATAAAGAAAGCTTAGGTTTCTGTATTTTACCAAACCTGCAAAGACGCTAAGATTTTTCAGAGTCAAGATTTTCTGCCATCCCTGTTTTGCTGCTATAGATGAATTAAGATCAACTGATGTCATACTACAAGAATAGTACCTTCATTTGCCTACCTGTGACTTAGCACAAAGGAAGCACCCAGGTTACAATGAGTTTAATAAACTGTACATCCGGTTCTTTTAGTTGAGTAAGTATAACTAGAGCACCAATGGTGCTGAAGCTCATACCTTCAACTAATTAAGGGTCCCTGGCTTGTAGTCTTTGTTAGTACAAGCATCGTATGACTTTAAATGATGTCAAATGGCTTATGACCCCAAATCTCACATACCCTGATGGCACCTTCCTGAATGTCACAAAAAATTTGTCATGCTATCTTTGCTTTGTAAGTTGTTTCATGAATACAATTTAAGAAAGCAAAAGCCCCTACGGCCCATCTTTGGCCTTGGACCCCAAACTTTGGACCAAACTTCAACAAAACCAGAAACAGATCACTAACAAAACATCATTATAACAGACTGTCAACTCTGTTAAACATTAACTGGAGGAAAAGTTAATCACTTGCAATACTACACAAAATGGACCCTATGGTCCATCTTGTGCCTTGGACCCCAACTTGTTAAACACCCTGAAGGTACCACTACCCGAATATAATTATGACAAACCATCCACATTGTACAAGAGAATCTGCAGGTGTAAGCAATTTGCAAAATGTCATAAAAAGGGCCATAGAGCCCATATGGGACCTTAGACCCAAACTTCCAGAACACCATAAACAGATCACTAACCTAGCATCATTATGACAGGTCTTCAACTCTGTTTAAACATTAACTGGAGGAGGAATTGACCATTTTGCAATATTTCACAAAATGGACCCTAGGGTACATTGGGCCTTGGACCCAAAATTTCTGTACACCCTAAAAGAACCATTAACAGAGGATCACTATGACAAACACACCCACGTGCTCTGACAATGCACACACAATGGAAATTGCCAATGGAAATCCCATTAAGCAGTTCCCTTTAAACTAACCTAAACAACTGCACAGGATTGACCTCTTCTACACAGACAGTTTTAAAGAGGTTGCAGCACAAAGAAAAATAGGTAGTAAAGTGATTTTGTGAGACTGGTAAAATAGAGGGGTGGCACAAAATTGGTTAGAAAGGTATCAAAAGTATTCTTCATCCCAAATTGGAGAAGTAATTTGTAAGGACCATTAACAGAACTTCATTATGGCAAATCATCAACACTGAACAACACAATTTGTAGGAGAAAAAGTATTTTGTAAAATTTCATACAATGAGCCATTGGGGCCCACATGGGACCTTAGAACAAAATTCAAGAACACCATAATGAGATCACTAACCAAGCAATATAATGAGAGGCTGTTACCTCTCTTTACACATTTAATAGAGAAGAAGTTAATTACTTTGCAATATTTCACAAAATGGACCCAACGGTCCATTTTGGGCCTTGGACCCAAAATTCCTGAACACCCCGAAGGGACCAATAACATAGTAACATTATGGCAAACCATCAACATTGTACAAGAGAATCTGTAGGAGGAGAAGCATTTTGTAGAATTTCATAAAATGGGCCCTAGGGCCCACATTGGACCTTGGACCAAAAATTCCTGAACACCCCAAATGGCCCACCACCCAAGGAACATTGTGCCCAAGTTTCAAACAAATCCATGAAAGCATGTGGGAGAAGAAGGAAGGAAGGAAGGAAGGAAGGAAGGATGGGATGGATGGGATGGATGGATGGGATGGATGGGATGGATGGATGGATGGATGGATGGATGGATGGATGGATGGGATGGATGGATGGATGGATGGATGGGAGGATGGATGGGATGGATGGATGGATGGATGGATGGATGGATGGATGGATGGGATGGATGGATGGATGGATGGATGGGAGGATGGATGGGATGGATGGATGGATGGATGGATGGATGGATGGATGGATGGATGGATGGATGGATGGATGGATGGATGGATGGATGGATCGATGGATCGATGGATCGATGGATCGATGGATCGATGGATCGATGGATCGATGGATCGATGGATCGATGGATCGATAGATAGATAGATAGATAGATAGATAGATAGATAGATAGATAGATAGATAGATAGATAGATAGATAGATAGATAGATAGATAGATAGATAGATAGATAGATAGATAGATAGATAGATAGATAGATAGATAGATAGATAGATCGATCAATCGATAGATAGATAGATCGATAGATAGAGTGATGCCGCGTGATCACAATAGCTCACACCAGCATGCTGGTATGAGCTAATCAAAGGTAAGAGAGAAAAAAGTGAAGATCATTACAAGACCCGTATCTGGCATCAGAGATGCAACTTTTCTTGAAAATGTAAGCATCTTGCTCAAAAACAATAAAACATTCCATGACTGACCTGTTCCTATGGTCTGGATAACTTTGATGATAACTTTGATGTGGGTGGCTTTGATGAAGGGGCTGAGAGGGGGTCTCAGAAGGAGGACTGTTAAAGTTACCATCTGTTCGTAGGGGTTTACACTAAAACAGAAACAAAGATGCACATAAGCAAAAAAAAACATTTCCAGTTTTCTCTTAGATGTGAACAATACATTCTTTGTCAAACTGATTACAGATGTAACATATCAGATAATTTAAAGCTCCATCGACATTCTTTTCTCAAAAAAAAAACTTCTGTAAACAGTAACAGAAAAACGGCATATTACTGCATAGTAATTAACAAACAGCAATAGTAACAAATACAAAACACTAATGAAACCTAAACAGCAACTCAACTCAGTAACACCAAATATAATCTGGGCAATTAAAAAGGATTTTGTCACTTTTGAAGTAACACAGAAACAATGAAACTGCTATAAGAAATAGACTTGACCACAAACTGGGGTGAATCTGGTATTCATAACCCAAACATGTAAAAGAAATAAAAAAAACCTACACAGTTTAGAAAAAGGTAGCTGGTTGTAGTTTTAAACTTAATAATTGACAAATGCATTGTGGGAAAAAAATATGCAAAGTATGAAAGACTAAACTCATCAAAAATTCAGCAAATTTTAGACTTCTTTTTCACCTGCCAGGTAAAATTTTGCGATCAACCAAACATCAGGTTTTGGTCCAATGGCTTGGTTAATATATGTACTTATAGGTTGGTCCCAGGCTGGACAAACATCTTTTTGAGGAACAAGCCTATGACTTAAAAATTATGTCATACAGACATAGGATTATGTTGTATTCCTTTTGCTGAAGTTGGTAGGATATCTAATGGACACTGTTGAACAGTCAGAACTGAGTCCGATCGAACCACATCTTATGGATGTTTTTGCCATGCAACGTCAATTCTATTGAAAAGCAATTTGCAAGAGATATGCAGCCAACTTCAATCTCACAAGGATACTGAACCAAAAGAGACTTTGATTTGATGGCAGAAGCTGTGCTGAGATGTTACAGAAAAATAGCTTGGAGATGGCTTATGGGGCTGTCCTTCAATGTGACTTTGGAGGCTTACACTTTCATTTCCTGTATCTGGTATAACTATGATAAGCTGGTAGCCTTCTCTATTATGGCTATAACATTGTCCTCTAAAAATCTTGCTTATAATTGCAATTGAAAAAATGATTAATTACTACCTTCTTACCTCATCCACCACTGTGTTACCTGTTAGGATTGAAATTAAACAGAATATGCATGAAACTTTCAAGAACATTTTTAACTTTAAGATTCAACACATGTATTTTTCAGTATGAACCACCAAACCCAAGTCTATTCACAAAAGAAAAAAAAAATCATTTAATGAATTCATTTCCTACATGACATGTCTTAACTTCCACATCATACTGTCCTTTACTGTACTTTTCAGGCCCCAAGTCATTCCTTGTATCTTTTATTTGAGCCTCACACATAAAAAGTTCTTGCAAAGGACATATAAATTTCTTTCCTTTTTGCAAAAACAGAAAAGAGGAAGTGACAACCATTAGGAGATTTATGAAAGTTAAGACCTGACACCACTAAACAGTATCTTGACTTTGTTGTCATTAACAAGCAGGGTTTCCCCTGGCATTCATTTTGTGAGGCGGCCACCTCACAGTTTTTGGCCACCACCTCACAGAAATTTGCTATAACTGCCACCTGTACTGTACTAGCTATAGAAGTATTGATAATTTCCCTCACTGATGGTGCCAAAGCTGGCATCATATTGCCCCATAGACTAGTGCCACCTCACACTCTCTAAAACCCAGGGGAAACCCTGAACAAGGATACACAGTGTCAGGAAGATGAAAAACCTGTTAACACTGTGAATGATAAACAAAAGCTGACAATAAACTCACCTGTAATATCATCAAGCATACGATCAATTCCCCACACTGACGATGCAGATAAACTTAGTGGTTGAACATGATTTTGTGCACCAGCCCAGATTTCCAAATGTACAATATCAGATTTTATGTCCACCTCATGGCTATAAATGCTCTTGGACGGAATGGTGATTCTCTTGCCATTATTATGATTGAAATGCAACTCTCTGGCATGATTATCACTGGTTAAAGAATAGCTTCCATGCAGCTCCAGCCCATAGTAGGATGTAACAATCAGTCCATTCAAGACAATGACTTGAAAATCTGATAACAGAAAAGTCTGATAGTTGGTACTGTGCCAAAAGAAATGCTAGATATTACAAACAGGAATAACTTCAGCTGCTTTTTTGGCCATTTTTTTTTATTAGCCACACCTATGTGAAGTTTTAAGCATACATCAACATTCACTTGTCTGTTTCTACATACACAATTGAACAATACACAAACTCCTACACCAAAACTGTTGCAGCTCAATGTTCCCACACCTCTAAATTCAGCTCTATACATGCACACTTGACAATGAAAGAACGCTTTAACTGAAACCTGTTCTTTTTCAGCCAGTCTAGAATAGGTCCACCAATGACAGATCCATGATGTAGAGGGCAGAAGGGCAAAAGATTGGTCATGTTAAGAATGAGTGTCCATGGGACATAGCTCCTTTGGGAAGCAGAACTCTGGGCTTTGGTTCTTAACCTCGGAACTGAACCCTCACCGTATATGTCTGAACATAGAAGAGTCCAAACATACAGAAGCCAGCAATAAAACAATCAGTATCAAACAGGCACCAAGCCAAGTTTTGGTCTTGTGGTGGCAGGATTTCATGAATAATGGGACAACTATTTGCATTTGTCATGCATGCACATGAAGCGCAAAGAAAAAATGACATGTTTGAGAACATCTTACTATTTTACTTTACTTTAAATACAACAGAAAAGTCATCCATATATTGAAGAAGAGTCATATCAACATGTTTTTCTACGAAACCCATGATTTTTACATTATTTTTTGTTGCTCTTGGGTCATGTGGGGGTTTGAAACCCTCTCACCTATCCATCCCAGTAGCTGTATGTCTGGTTAAAACAAGTGGCATTATCATACATTGGTCTGTTCTTGAGTTATGATTAATTTTTGCCACTACAGGGGGCAGTAGTCTGTAACATTGATGATATGAGGCAACAAAAGCTGCATTGACATCTACTGTTCCTCTGTAGATTCACAGTCTGTTCTAATTCACTTTTCCATACAAATACTGAGCAGTGTCAATTTCATCTGTAATTTATTTAAATAAATACATCTCAAGAAGTGATGAGCTAATCCATAAGTTGCAATAACATACTAGAAAAACTTAATCGACAAAACAAGAAATGTTGCCCTATTGCAGAGTGTTGTAATATCCAAGACTTGCATTTGAAAAAAATCTTTTAATGCTGACATCTCTAAGACCAAGCAACTCTTTTGTTTCCTGTTTGTGTGATGCTAGTCATCTTTTATATCTTAATCATTACCAGTAACTGATAACTTTCATTTCTCACTATTCCATCTTCAACTTGATATTAAATAATACAGAAAATATAAATGTTGACCAATTAAAAATGGTATTTTATGTTATGCAAACTTCAAACCATTTGGTACACTGTGAATGAGCTGTAACCCAGAATAACAGGAATGTATATCTTCTCCCGCGGACAACTACATATCTCTATATATTCTTTGATATCGGATTTTCGGTGATTCGTCAATGAACTCAAAAACTGACAAGTTTCAATTTACTTGATGCCCCTGCCTTATTACACATATTCAACAGGAATGCACCAGAACTGGATTTGAAGTTTCAATTTTGACAACTTCCTCTCATAATAATTAATTTAGAAATATTTCTTTGGCACTGGGAACAAATGGGTCTGTGATGCATGGAATTACAAAGAAACTAGCACTGTACCCCTTCTGATACTGTGCAGTATTAGTGTGAAATAGTTTTCAGCTGTGGTTCCTACTAGAAGCATTATACAAAAAGTAAACACACCCTCCACAAAATATGATTAAATTTAGACATGTTCAGGTACCATAGTTATCAAAACACTACACTGCATTCACTCGACTATTTAAATGATGTCTCCACACACATAATGGTGTAAAAGTGAACCTACTTGTAAGGTCCATCTAATTTCCTCATTGAGTTGATTTTTCTGACCTGCTAGTTTCCACAGTAACCTCAAGATTAATGTGCGACTTTTTAAGATAAAAACAGTTTGAACAAATCATCCTAGTGATGGGCAGTAGTATACCATGAGTTCTTCCAGCTGGAACCAAAACTTGAAAAAAATTGAAGCTATGGTGAATTCCTTACATAATATGGCACGAGGACAAATAAAAAGGGCACATAAAATTGCAGTTTTTCCATCAAAATAAATACATCATTGCGAGAAATCAGTAGCTCTCATCAATTCTGAGAAAAACAAGTGTTCTTCATTTTTACTGTGAACAATATGCAGGGAGAAAGAGTAGACTAGATACTGTAAATGGACAACATACCATTCTCCTGTATAGACAAGCTTCTCAGTCCATCCTCCTCACTAACGAGAGGTTGCAGTGGTGGACGACTAGCATGTGTTGGTGAATCTGGTTCATCTACCTTCTTTTTGCCTGGTGATGGTGAAGGACTCTTCTCCAACACCCTTTCCATGGAGACATCTTCTTTGACAGAAGATTTTTTCTTGTAAACATTTTCCCTATTATTATGTAACTGTATTCAAAAAGGACAGAAATGCTACCACTGAAGAAAATATTCCCTTGGATTAAGGACATGCAGGCCTGTCAGTCATTTCCAACCCCTGACATTTTTGTGCTTAAAAATGCTCACAACAGACATCAACCCATAAATGTTTTAGGAAACAAATTGTACAATTACACAAAGGGTATTCAATGAAAATGAGCTCCATAGATAAAGTAAAATAAAATGAACTATAATTCAGGAAAACCACTTTAGGTTTGATAAAAATGTTGCTGGAAATTGGTATAGGTCATTAAAATTCCAGCAGTTTTGTGACGAAAACCAGAATGCAAAAATTGCATTGAGGTTTCGATGATATATGTTCTATTCCAAATAATGCCATGATGTCCCATATGTTTCAGTCACTGGTCAAGTGCTATCTTAACATGTTGGAAAATAATTTTAGGTTCATATTTGATCTTGGGAATTCCTGAAAAATTTTGCATTTTGACATCCGACGACTCAAGATGATGATCTTGGGAATTCTTGGGAAAATTTGCTTTTTGCCTTCTGGTGAACCCATGAGACGATCTTGGGAATTCTTAAAATTTTGCTTATTGACCCCAGATGACCTTTGACCTCCATCAAAACGATAGAATTCTTCCTCTTACCATAATGCATGTACATACTAAGTATGAAATTTATTCAAGCTTCCTAACTTGAGATATCGTGTTAAAAACATTTTCAGTGTTTGACCCCCGGTGACCCTACATGACCTTTGACCTCCACCAAACATAATAGCATTCATCTTCCCACCATAACACATCCACATACTACCTATAAAATCTATCCAAGCTTCCTATCTTGAGATATCGTGTCAACATGGTTTTCAGAGTTTGACCTCCGGTGACCCCAGATGACCTTTGACCGCCACCAAAAATGATAGAATTCTTCCTCTTACCATAACACATCTACACACTACGTATGAAATTTATCCAAGCTTCCTAACTTGAGATATCGTGTTAACAAGGTTTTCAGCATTCGACCCCCGGTGACCCCAGATGACCTTTGACCTCCACCCAAAACAATAAGGCTCTTCCTCTTACCATAACGCATCTACATACTAAGTATGAAATTTATCCAAGCTTCCTATCTTGAGATATCGTGTTAACAAGGTTTTCAGAGTTTGACCTCCGGTGACCCCAGATGACCTTTGACTTCCACCAAAAACGATAGGGTTCTTCCTCTTACCATAACGCATCTACATACTAAGTATGAAATTTATCCAAGCTTCCTAACTTGAGATATCGTGTTAACAAGGTCTTCAGCATTTGACCCCCGGTGACCCCAGATGACCTTTGACCTCTATCAAAAACGATAGGGTTCTTCCTCTTACCATAACACATCTACATACTAAGTATGAAATTTATCCAAGCTTCCTAACTTGAGATATCATGTTAATAAGGTTTTCAGCATTCGACCCCCGGTGACCCCAGATGACCTTTGACCTCCACCAAAAATGATAGGGTTCTTTCTCTTACCATAACGCATCTACATACTAAGTATGAAATTTTTCCAAGCTTCCTATCTTGAGATATCGTGTTAACGAGGTTTTCAGAGTTTGACCTCCGGTGACCCCAAATGACCTTTGACCTCCACCACAAACGATAGGGTTCTTCCTCTTACCATAATGCATCTACATACTAAGTATGAAATTTATCCCAGCTTCCTAACTTGAGATATCGTGTTAACAAGGTTTTCAGCATTCGACCCCCGGTGACCCCAGATGACCTTTGACCTCCATCAAAAATGATCGGGTTCTTCCTCTTACCATAATGCATCTACATACTACGTATGAAATTTATCCAAGCTTTCTATCTTGAGATATCGTGTTAACAAGGTTTTCGGAGTTTGACCCCCGGTGACCCCAGATGACCTTTGACCTCCACCAAAAACAATAGGGTTCTTCCTCTCAATATGGGGCACCTATGTACCAAGTTTGAGAACTGTCAGAGTTTCCCTTCTTGAGATATCGTGTTAACGAGTAAAGTGTCACAAACACACATACACACACACACACACACATACACACCCATACAAGTCGATAGGAAGACAAGTTCATACACACACACATACACACACACGCACATACACACATACATACACACATACACCATCACGAATGCATTGGTTTCTCTTATCATCGAAACCAAAAATGGCTATTTTACGTATTGGTTGGCAAAGTCATTGCACTGGTCTTCACATGGAGAAATTAACTACTGACGAAATATTTGCATTATGGGAACATCTTGAAAGATATATGTCATTAGGTAGATAATAAGGTCAATAAGAAGAAACGTGTTGTGTACAACTGATATTTCAAAGAATGACTGAGATAACTACACATTCTCTGTCCTATACTTCTGCTAATTCTAACACAAGGTTAATGATCTTGGGTCAAAGGCACTGAGAAATAAATGAACAGTTCTATTAATGTTTGTTTCACTAATTTTTTTTTTTCTACTAAACATTTCTTATACTTAGAATAGTTTCCTCAGCAAAAGCAGTGCATTGCGCATCACACCGAGGTAGAATATAATGGTTAGTATTTGTTATCACAAGTTTTATAAAAGGACCGAGTATATCTTATCTGTATGATTCTACCAGAATCTATTGCAGGACTCCATCAAATCAAAGGTCCAACCTGAGTACTACAGTACTTCAAATGTAAACTCATCTAGACTGAGCAACATGAGGGATTATCTGTCTTTATATGGTCACTAGCATCCATAAACATTAAGTGTTTCTTCTAGTGTCCAGGGTATGTATTATTCTGTATATCATATATTTTTCATGTCTGCATCCTTCAAACCGATGCTAATAAATCTGAATCTGATCTTCTTTTTTATTATTTTTCAATAAAATCTGTTGTCATCAAATGATCCTCTCACCAGCTGCCTAAGTTCTTCATCTGCTTCCCTTATCACCTCATCTGTATATGTTTTGGCAATTTCTTGTCTTAGCAGACTTGTCCAATCTGCCATTGAATGAAGAGAAATAAGCTCATACACACTAATACAAACTAAGAATTTGTTGAAGTAGTAGTAGACAATATAATATTTTTCATTTACCTCCTACTAAAGAGCAAAGTTAAGAAGAAACATTAAAGTTCCATCTCACAGAAATAACAGATCTACAGCATAAACATTTTGGCAACAATATTTGTTTCTGATTGGTTTATTACATTCGTCATGGTGAATCTAGAGTTGATTTGAAAAAAGCATCATCTCATTTTTGGACACATTAACTCTAAATAAATTTTTTCGCAGCTCTTCAAGTATCAAAATGAACTTGCTTTACTTTAACTTGACGTCCATTATGTACAAAATACTTGCGACGATGTATAAAACGCTTGGATATTTATAATATACACAAAGGTTCTTGGCTTTATGCTAGCAAATTCAACATAGGCTGTGTACAGATGAGGTTACCATTTAGAGCACAGCTCGTTGGGCAAATAAAGGGCTTATTGACCACATGCCATCCATGAGCAAACTACCTTGCCCTCGTGTTCATAAAAGCTTTAGGTGACCATGTATTAAGTTTAATGCAATTGTGGGCCAAGAGTCTTACATAACATGGAAATATACGGTAAAGTGTTGTGACTGTCACTTGAGTAAGAAGTTATAATGTGAATTACTGTTTTATGAATTTTTGTAAGGCCTAGCTTGGACTTGTGTGCATACATACAACTGTCAAAAATGTTGAAAAAAAAAGGAATCAAACTCACAATCAAATGTTTTCCTGTTTTCTGGTTTTGCATCCCAGCAAGTTGAAATGACAGCCTTTACTATTGGTGGAGCTAGTGTGGTACCTTTATCCAGTTCTGATGTTTCTGGTCTGTATTTTTCATCCACAACATACATCTTTAGCATGCTGAAAAAGCTTTCATCTTGTGCCATTCTTTCCACTGTTAGACGGTACAAAATCCATGACATTTATGTAATACTGCTGCACACTTATTTTTCTAATGCTGATCAAAACATCCCATATGAAACTAATGGGAGATTACATTCAAATGGCACCCCCAGAGGCCCTAGATTTACAAAACCAAGCTCCCATGAAAGTGATCACAGATAAGTATGCATGCAATGTACAATAACTTCTGTTCCAATTTCTTAAGCTAAGCATCTAGCAAGACGGTGGCAGGTACCAGTGTTACAGTCTTTGGTATGACCTGAAAATGAAACTTGGCCTCTAAGCTGAAGGCTGATGTTTTATCACTAGACCACCCAGTCAGTGGCAAATCAAAACAAAGCCACTTGCTGAAATAGCATTGATTTTGCAAAATTTATCCAAACATGAGTCTCAATAAATTAATATCCAAAATATTAAAGCTTTCAAGAGATCTGTGAGTTACAACTTTAGATATAGGATACTAAAATTAAATAAGTAGATGCTGAATCTACACAGCAGGCTTCTTTTATTCCTGAACTTTATTTTGTTAATTTACTTCAAGTAATGTCAGCTAAAGAATTTATGCCAAGGAGAAAACACACTTCACTGCACAGTCCACAGGTGATAAGACTACACTATACAAAAGCACATTCTCTTCACTTGGCACAAACTGTAGGAAAGTAGCAAGCAATATGCTCCAAACTCCTCAGTAACAGATCCAACATTTACATCAGAAGAGGTAGATAGTGTGAAAGTGTTGGCTAAAAGGTCACTTACTGAGGGTGGTAACCTTTTTTGTAATACCCATTCCAAATGTAAGAAATTTTGAAGCAATTTTCTGCAAGAATAACAGGAAACATTCTTGCTCCACACATACACCACTAATCTTTCCCAGCAACTTTCCTTCTCCTAAGATCCCACAATCCCTCCAACAGGTCTATGTGTATCCCCTGGAATGGGACGAGAACCCTTGCACTTCAGCAGCTGTACTGAGCAAAAACCTGAAGCAGATGACATTCCAAGTCAGATAAACAGGATCCTGCTTTAAAATCATCAATCTGAAACCAGCTCCACACCACTGCAATCAACGTTGACAACCAAAAAAAAGAGCCACTAGAAAATAGACAGGTGCTTCCACAAAGAATTCAACCAGAAATGACTTGAATGCGAGGCAGAAAACTGACCACTTACAACTAAATGGACTCCACCAATAATATGCAAAACACCAGAGCACTGGTACAGCTGCACCATCTCTAATTATGGGCATGACTTCGATAACGTACATTAATACCAACATTTCCACTTTCAACACAAGTACTGAACGACAGACTCAGCCAAGTCCAACATTTTGGAGTTGGACTCGGGCAAGGCCAATATTTTGGAGTTGGGTACCCACAGTCCTATTAATCGTGACTCTGAGGGAGTTGCGACTCCTACAATGATGTCATAACTGACGTACAAACATGTACCACAGCAGCTATAAACTGTCGACTAGCCTACCAATAAGTTATAACACACCTGTAGTCTTACACTACAGACTTTTCAGGTGCCTAGCTGACAATGTTGGAGTTTTGTACTGACCAATTGGAAGAGACAACTTGCTAATAATAAAGAATAAGGTAAAAAGAGCCACTGCTAACTGTATTTAAGTGTGCAAAATATTATTTTTGTGCATATCTTTGGCAGTCTTTGAAGTTATCCAGGAGTCACAATTCCAAGGAAAATGGAGTCACTACACCAAACTACCAGCCAGGAGCAGACTTGCCAACCTCAAAAATGGCAAACCTTCAGGATCTCGCAAGAAAACCTGGAAATTACATCTTAAACCTGGTGATTTTAAACAAGTCTCATACACAAGTCTCATATGTTGTTTCAAAAGATGCTTTCTAAACTAGGAAGAGAAAATAACCTGAATGTAGTGTCTCCCATAGAAAATCTGACAATGATACATCTGCAATTCAATAACTTAACCAGCAATGGAAAGGACTGATCTTGGTCTAAATAAAGAAACTTTTCTGGCATTGCCTCAAAGTAGTTTTCACCATGATATCTGGCATTTTAACTGTGAGACAATGCCCAAAACCGTGAGACTCATGGTGAAACCATTATAGTTGGCAAGTCTCCAGGAGTCACCACTATTAAGGTAAACTATGCAAGCCTACTATTCAATGTTCATCAGTATATGTAACAATTAATTTTCAAAAGTATGAGTATAGGCAAAAATACTGTACAAAGTACAGGCAAATATTTAATATACTGTATGCCAAAGTTTGTCTATGAGTACATACTAAAAGTCTGCAAACCACCTTACAGTGTTTTAATTTTATCCAGAGAGAGAGAGAATATTAAAATAGGGTAAACACTTAACTAAAACAACATTTTGTCAAGCTACAGTACTGTGACCAATATCTCTATAACCATCTTAACTGAAACTTATTTTGGCCCTCTGTTTCTTCAAATGGACAGATGAATTAATACTTACTGTAAAATAAGTCAGCATTAGTGATCATCTTGTAGAAGAGAATACCACAGCTTAAAAACAGGAAGAAAAAAATACCAAAACATAATTTCAAGACAACCAACAAAGGTATGATAAAACTACCAGGAATACAATGAAATTTACCCTCAGCATTACCATTTTCTGTCAACGGAACTGTGCAAAAAAAATGTGGCCTACGCTTCATAAATGTTTTACCTGACCACCACTATCTGCAAGTCTGTAATAAGAAATACATCCATAATATTACTAGCCTCCTTCTTCTCTGAGACATATCTACCATTTCCCCTTTCTTGCTTTAATAAACTAGGATTGGACCAGAATACCCATCTATATCTCAAAGTTGCAACTCAGGGTCTACTAATGAAGAGGTAACTTCGCTTTCCTGGAGTCATGACCCTTGGGGAATTTTCAGAACTGTTAAAAGCATGTATAAATACCATTGTCATTGTGGAAGTCACAAACATAAATGGAGTTGCAACTCCCAATTGCTATGGGTAACTGACTTAAAAAATATTGGAGTTACCCAAAGCCCATGTCTGCTATGTACCAATCCTACTTAGATTCACTAATTAGGAGTAAAAGTACGGTAGCTTTCTTGATATGACTGGTAGACACTTACAACACTACACTGCCACAGCACCAAAGATAAGCCAGCCAATATATTTGAATGAGACAAATTTCCGCACATTTGATGCTCATTATGAATATTTAGTAATGACAAACAATTTTGGAAAATAATAATCACTTTCACAAATCATCATGAGGCACAACCACTTCTCCTGGCTTCAAGCAATCAGTTCACAGAACTCCTGAATGACAAGTAACATCAATGAACACTGGAAACCTACATCAGCAAGTACTTTTAACAATCACTTTCAAGAAAATGAGCCTGGAAAGGCATTCATGTATACATGAATGAATCAGACAAAAAGACAAACACAGGCACATACACACAGAAATTAAACTGGAGAAAGAGAGAGTAGACAGATGGATAAATGGAACAATTACAGGCAGACGGATGGGCAGACAGACGGATGTGGGTGGATGGACTGACAGAAAGACACAAACAAACATAAAAGACAGGCAGAGAGGCAGAAATTCCTATGAGAACCAGATTAGTTTCTAAACGGTAAAAAATGTCACTTACCTATAAATATCATCAGTTTGAGTGCCAACAGCTGTCGGGCGTTTCCATCTTTCTGGACTGATGTAGAATGGGGTCCCAGAAGGGCAAAAAACCTGAGTGTTGCTGGAAGAATTACTCTTACTGTGATATGCCTTTGCCAGACCTACATCTGCAATCTAAATATTTGTAAAAAAGAAAAAATTTACATGAAAACTTTTACCCATACCAGGGCTGCAAACAACAATTCATTTACTATAAGCATTTAATGTCAAAAGAAGCACTTAGTTTTTTAACAGATCAGAAGAGAGATGACATCCTTGATTTGGAAGAGAATTCACTTGAATGAGTAAACCTCAACAATCTGATGAGGGGTTCCACTGCAGCCTCTATGCAGGTGTAGCAACGATACCTATTTTGACAGAGACTTTGCGCATGTTTTGAAGCAGTTTTTTTGACACCAAGCGTTACCTTTTGTTTCTTAAATCCTGTACAGCATGTTATACAAGACTGCATCATTTTTGGGTTGGGCTAGTTGTCACCTTTGCATTATACTATACACGCCCGCAAAAAGCTGGACGCAAAGACGCATTGCGTCCACGAAAACCATGCTGCAGCTAGAAATTTTCATCTTAGTCCCAAATTAAGTAGACCAGGTGAGCTAGAAATTTTGGTTTTCAAAGTATGTGTGCCCACAAAGTTTTGCAAGTTTTTCAGCCCTGATACTATATTTCAATTAAACTTCTCACTTACTTGGTATTCACGAAGAGAAAAGTGTGTAAATATTTTTGTGCAACATGCAAGCTTCAGAGTTGTTGGATGTCTTCAGTCTTCAGTAAAGAACTCCAAAAAGGCAAAAATGCCATCACAGAGTAATGTACAAAAAGCCACACCAACACATACAGTGGCATGCTGTACCAAATGTTTGCGCACAATGCACACCCACACATGTAACCACAGAAAACCCTGAACGTGTGTTTTTACAATAAGAGTCAAGTTGATTGGCTTAAAATGTTACAAACCAAGGTGCAACCGCACACATGATTAACTCTAGTACATAGACTGAAGTAAAGCTGCGTATCTTTACGAACTGTGTATGTTGCTTTTGCGAATACCACTTCAGTTTTGATGCAGTTCGCAAGCATTTACACTTATGCAAAAACTTACGCAAATGTAGTGAAGCCTACCACTGGTTTCCATGTTGAATGCTTTATACATGAATCCACGACCATAGCCATCTTTACCCAAACTGAAATACATGGACAAACCTTACAAAGTTTGGACTCAAACCTTTCAGAGCAAAGAATTTCAACTCTTATTTCTCATTCACCTTTTCACATGAATTACCCTCCACACCAGTGCATTAGAATTTACGCCCAAAGCTAAACTGGATGCATTGACTTAGTCTGGTTAAAATGGCATTCTATAATTTACTAGAATTAGATTTACTGCACCAGAATGGCAGGACCATTCCAGACTTCCAAATTATTATTGAACAATGAGGAACTGTTCAAACATTGATGATAGCAGTTGCTAGAATGATTAAGTACTGGTATATTTATACAATGGTGAAAGCAGGCTTCGACAATTTCTTTGTTTAATTACTTGTCCTTCGGGCAAGCTGCTCTCTATAAAGTCAACTTGTTCGCATGAATATGTACTTATCCACTTGTAATATGACTTTGAACTCCTTTGTGGAGGAGACTTTGCAGGGATTCTTGAACTCCTTTTGTGGAGGAAACTTTGCTTTGGTTATTGCCCACGGGGCTACAGTATTGAGGAGCTATTTTTTCTTCTTGCCCCAGATTGTCGGACAGGGGATTTGTCTAAGACTGGATGAAAGATGTCCTTCATACAATAAGCTATTGAAAAGTGTCAGTAAGGTTTTTTCACAAGCCTAGGATGTGACAAGAAAGAAACAAGTTGGACAATGGCTATAAACTGTATCGTGCCAAGCAACGACTACCTGATGAAATAAAACTGAGCACTTAATATTTAAGCATACACCATTAAACTGCAGTTTGATCACATACTTTTTGGGTTTCACATGAAACCAACTCACTGACTCAGATTAAAGAGGGACTATATATGCAGGCTGCCTTTCCAGTGGAATTTATATAGAACCTCAGAGTTTGCTAATCTATAAAAGATGGGGATTGAGTGATCATATGGGTCGTCAAGTGGCAGAGTGGTCTATTCCAGCTGCTGTGCACCAATGTGTTTCAGATGTGCGTGGGTTCGAATCCCGCTTGATGTATGTGGGTTCTTCTCCGGGTACTCCGGCTTTCCTCCCACTTGGCATAGGCTTGCCTCTAAAATCAGATGCCCAGCCGACAAAGTCGGTTGCATGCCGGGCTGAAGCGCCCTCGGAAAGACCAGTTAACTAACTACCTTTGCTTTGCTTTGTTTGCTTGCTTTGTGACCATACAAAATGACTTACCTTGCACGTGAATGAGTTTGTGACCATTACATTTTCAGGTTTCAAGTCTCGATGAGTTATGTTGTTCCGGTGAAGGAATTGTAAGCCACTCATTATGTGTTGCATAAAGAGCAAGCAACGAGGCCATGGTATGAAGTTTCTCCCCAACTTATCTCTCAGTGATTGAAGACCATAATCACAGAACTCCATTACAATCCCAGTCTTGCCACCTGACATCTCCAATACCGCTTTTATTTTTACTACATGATTATGAGGAGATAATGTCACGAGCTTTTGAATTTCATGCCGTTCATTCCTATAAAAAAAAAATATTAAATAAATAAAAAACAAAGCAAAAAAGACAACTCTACAATGGTTACAATGCAAAAAACTGGTTTTGTTTTATATTTATTAAATTTGACCTCAAACCAGGTCACAAAATGTTACTTGCATGCAACTTTCAGGCCCAAGAGCCATTTGAAGGTTTCAATGTAAAACTTCCAGATCACTTCTAAAGGTGTGTTCACACTAAAAACGAAATCTGCTGTCTTGCGGGCGGGAGCCACAAAGCAAATGGCTGGTATGTATTTCCATGGAACCGTTCACACAGAAATTGCATTGTGAAAATGTACCTTTCCGTAGGAACAGTTCCACAGAAATGCATACAAGCCATTTGCTTTGCCTCTCCCAACCGCAAAATGCAGATTTCAGTTTGATGTGAATGCAGCTTAACAAATATCATGACCAACATTTGATTTGATCCAACAGATTGACATACAAGCTGGCTTTTTAAGTAAAACTTAACAAAAGTGGCCGTATTCAATTAACCGATTCCAGTTCAAGCATACTCATATGATTTTAATCCAGGACACTGCCATACAATCAGCTGTTTGCCAAATAGTCCCATTCAATATTGCTTTTATGTTTTGTAAAGATGTTCACCAAAGAGTCAATGTAGGAAAGTCCCAAATAAATAGTCTTGTGCATCACACACGAGCTTATTCAAAGTTTGCAGAACTTAACAAATTACCGAGGAGTTCCTCTGCTATTTGGACAAATTATACCAAGCCTTCTGCTTATTTTCAAACTATTTCCTCCAATAATGACCTCGCCCACTAGACAATATTAATGAAAAGGATAACATAACCAAAAGGCTGTTTCCTCTAGCTACAGTATTTGCCTGTTAGCATATCCATGCCAAAAATGGGCCATCCTGATTCTGATTGAAGGAAACTGCCATTTTAAGATTTTCTAGATTAGTCCCAACCACTCATTACTATGCATGATATTGTCGCTAAAAGTAATAGGGCAAAACTTCACACCTGGAACAACATACTCACCAAACCTAACCACTCCTGACCTTCGCTACTACATGAGTTTGCTTGTACACAAGCATTTTCAAAATTAATGAAGATGATAAATTGTTTCCCAAAACTATTACCTCTGCCTACTATCATAACCATATTAAATATGAAACTAGTGACCTTTCATGATTTGGAGATACTACCATTTTAAGATTTTTACGTTTAGCACCAGCTCACTCCATGCTATGCAAGACATTAGGCTAAAAGCAATAGGGCACAACTTCACACTAGGGACAACATACCTGCCAAGTATCATGCCCAACAGATATTTTTCCTACTATAAGTTTGCTTGTACACAAAATTTGGAGTCAACTACAGAGTAAATACTCATGCACACACACATACATGTGCCAACTTGATTGCAATGGTTATGATGCTGCCTTTGGCATTGTACATTTAACTAAAAATCTGATGTTTGAGTGATTTTTCTTTCTGGTTGCATCTGCACAAATGTCCACATACAGTATATTGTACATACCAAGATGACACTGCCACAGTACAAATGAGATGCCATCTAATACAAAATGTACAATTCCTTACCTAGAATGGTCAATATTTAAGAAAGGCTACACAAAGTGACACTGGGGGGAATAAAATTTTGGACAAGTACAAATTTTCAAATGTTACAGTATAGTACTTCTACAGTACTCACCCTCTCTTTATTTCTTTCACTGCAACATCAACATTGTGCAAATTACAGAAGGTTTTGTACACTACTGAAAATGCACCTCTCCCCAGTTCTATCCATTTATCTCTCGGCTCCAGATCAGAATCTTTCAACTGAAGGCTGGGTTCTCCATGGTACTGTACTGATGCCATCTAAATGTTGAGAACTATTTACTGTACATGGAATGTTGGTACTGTACATGAAAATAAGAAATAAAGACACTGATTATAAACTAGTTGTTTTTTAAACTATTAATAAAAATGACTTTATGCGAATAAGCTACTGACCATAAACATATACACTGTACTCCTAAATTTGTGCATATTAAAAAAGCATGGGTAATAATGTTCACTATACAGTATCCTTACATTTTGTAAGATAAACTCTAGAGCATGGAGACATTCCAGGTCTGCCCTATAAAAATTAGGAAAATAATCTCAGTGCTAAAACACACACGCCTGTATAGGGTCTAGGGACATGATGTTAACCTTTTGTTTTCTGAAACGAAATTTTCTTCATTTTGTGAGATTTTTTTTTGTTTTTGTTTTTTGTTTACATTTCAATGAACAATTCTTGTATTTCTCTAAAATTTCCACAATTTACAATATTACAGATGTGACTCCGGCAAATGTAACTAACAACTAGAACAGCAATGCTGTTGTGTAGCTCACACAATTTCTTTTGTCTGTTAAAAATAGGAACTCAAAGAACCAAATTTTATCATTTATTCATCAACTTCCACAAAACCTCCTTACCTTACAAAGGCAAAAGGCAAGAGAAGAGCATAATAATAATAAATGAACTCAAAACCCAACTGAAAAATCACAAGCCTGTTCGGGCATGTAAACACTGCAACTGACACCATTTGATGACAGATCTACAAATATCACTGCATATTTTCTAAAATCAAGAAGGCCTGTAAAGGTTACATACTTTAATTAGCAGCAAGACTGAAATTTAACTAGAGGTGGTGCATCACTTCTTATGAGTTCTTCCTTCCTCTTGAAATGCAGAAACAGAAATTGTTATATTAAACACATCAATATAAGGATAACACTAGAAATTTGAATTTGCATGGCAAATCCGACGTAGCCTCTGCAAGAGAGAGGTGTGGGAGTTGTTTTTCAATCAGCAGAAAGGAGACGGAACATATGGAATATCAAATATCCGCCTGCGACCTTTGAATTTTTATAAGCAAGCTCATGACAGTAGAGTTCACGAACTTACAGTATGGAGTTATTTTATGTAAAATATCCTGAAAGTGCAGGTACTAAGCATGATAAAACAGTGGCCGGTACCAAGGACTAAAAGATTATTGTCAATTACTTTTCAAGTGAATTGAATTTACTTTTGTCAGTTGCTTTGCGGGCCAGATGAATTAGTGGTCTCGAGGCCGGATAAGTAGTAATTAACCGGATAACTGGTAATTAATACCTATCTCAAAGTGCTGAAAAAAATTTCGTCAGTATTCGGACGTGATGGAGAATTACTTATTCACAATTGGTCATCATTTAAAATTCACACTTGAGACTGGGTCAATTTAAAAATATTCAGACTATCCTGCATGCCGGAGCTGCAAATCGAATATTTTTTTTTTTCAATATATCAGACAGTCTCTTCTTTGGTTTATTTTGATATCGCAATTTGTTCTAATAGATTCCCACCGTTCGTTCGTTTGAAGAAGTCATTTGAGATTTAAAATCCTTCAATTTAAGTTGAGGGGCGACAATGAGAATACGAAAAACTTATCAGTATGTTGTACGTGCATGTCTTGCGTATAAAGCCGCAGTAACAACTAACCATTTCCAAAATACGGGTACCGCTCTTGTAACCATCTAGCCATAAGCCACCACAGATAATACGATTCCGCAGACGTTGCCACAGAGGCTACGTAATTACGAAACCAAACCAAACCTATCTACATCACGCAATATTTTTCTACAGTGTGTACACTGTAGCACACAAAGTTGAGAGACAACATGTAATTTAGTGTGTGTGTGTTGCAGACCTGCCAACATTTGAAAACTGGAAATAGGAACACAGCGGCGCAATTTTGGAGAATCCGCCGGCCTGGGGGTAGAGTTTAAATACTCTTAGATTCAAAACGGTGACATACTGTATTTAAGGAATATGTATCAAATTTTTAAACAGGCAAAATTACAAATTTTTTAGGCTGTATTTTAATAATTTGGATGATTGGTAGGCAGGTGCCACACGGACTTCGCGGTCGGTCTGTAGGCGCAGCTGTGGTGCTTTGTAAAGCATTAACTACAACAATTGTTACGGATATGTACTGTCAGCGTGCACATATCCTGAGACATTTTAGCACGCACGCCGGATGTCGCATACATAATGATGAAGTCTTGGTCATAGTGTTTACATATGTTCACGTAAAGCCCATACAAGTTCGATCCACGAATCATTAATGAGGTGCGTGACATGCGTTTTAAATAATTATGTTGCAAAGATATTTCTTGTACTATTTTGAGGTGGGTGCTAGAAATCTGAACGTTCCGATTTTTTGCTATATATGGGCTCAAAAACTGGAATGGTTCCGATTAAATCGGAACAGTTGGCAGGTCTGGTGTTGGAAGATAAGCACTGACCAAGCTACTGAAAGCCTCTGTATGCTTCGCACGTGTGCAGGACTCGACTGGGATCAAGAAAGAAAAAAACATCGTTTATTAATGAATGATTCTGGAGGTGTAAGAGAATAATCTGCGTAAAGACCGCTGATTGGTCTAAGCAAGTCATGAACAAACGTGTGTTTGCCTGATATGTCTAGTTAATTAAACATGTCAATGGTGCATTACACAGTACGTGCTATAAAGATAGACCTATAAAAATACAAGTAAGCCACTACATCTTAATTCCAGTTGGCAGCGCATGCGGGCCCAAATCATGAGTCTCTTCTCCCAGCAAGCCATGTTCAACATCTAATTGTGATAATTTTTGTGACATATATGATCAGTGAAAAAACTTTGCAGAAATTTTCAGATTTATTTGCTCTATTGCTGTAAATTTCCAAAATATTTGCGAGCTTCATTCTGTTTGCACCTCATTTAGAAGCTGCGTAATCTTGGTGAAACATCATCAATGGCAACGAGACAAAATACAGCACAATGTTCTTCCGCTTTGAATTCATCCGCTTCATAGAGTTTCCGTAGGATAAGGTTTACTTTCTTTTGTGCAATGTAAAACATGTCTACTTGGGGGTGAAATTCGCCTTCCCAAATGATGGAAATACGATTCCCTACATGCAGCCTGAGGGGCTACGTAATAATAAGCACGATTACGTCATGATTCCAACACCACCATTTTACATGCCCTTCGAAGGTACATGCACTATCATTGGTCTGAGTACCTTCGATGTTAAAAACAAGGTTAGGCTATATGTACATTTACCTACTTTTGCACATCCATTTTCTTGTAATGAATGAGCTGGTTCAGTCTGATGTAAATTCCCAAGGGATAGCCTTTATGGTTTTATGTTTATTAATATGATAGACCAAGTGGGTGATTAAAGAGCCAATTGCATTAGCTCCTACAGTAGAAACCTTGATTCCAGTTAAATGGCTCTTCCCACCATATTTGGTGCCCACGTATAGACTGCCTTGAACTATAGTGAAAAAGTTTGTTTTCGAGTGTTTGGAATGCCAAATTTTTCCTTACCGTCATACACTCTGGAAATTACATGACAGACAAGAAAGTCTGCAGTGACACACTTTTGCTTCAGAACAAGAAATTCTGCAGTCTAATTTCCAATATGTGTGCAATATCTAAATGCAACTTTGTAATGAAATATGGTATTTTGAATTCAAAATTTTGGCACGCTTTGCACCTTCCTCACCATTGAAATTCTACATCTTAGGGAAATAACATACAAGAAATATTTCTATTGAATGCTTTTCCGAAATCTAGAGGTTAATCTTCAATCCTCATTGGAGCCGGGCATTATGGAGAGCAACATGTATCAATCAAATGTATATCAGTCAAATATCAAGAGAATGTTGGCGTACGCAGCATGATTTAGAAAAATTGAAGTGTTCAATTCTTGTTCTACATTTTTTTCAAACAACATTTCTTCTGCACTTTTCGCACACACCCATTATTGGTAGATCCTGAGAGTTAATAAACTGAGGAAACGAAGAAAAAGTATTCTAAACCTTGCTTATAAATCCTAGACCCGTTTGGCTATTCCTGTTTCCCCAGGCCGATGTCATCGTTTCCATGTGCATTTTTTTTGTTTTCTAAATAAGAATATTTGATCTCTGACAATGTTCCTGAAGGTCTTTGCATAAATATATTGCCCAAAATCACTCCAACCAAATTCCACAATCAAACGTTCTTCCCGTACTTGCGATCATGCCGTATCAATAATTCAATATGCTCTGCCGTGCACCGACTGTTGTAGATTCACTAAATTTATGTGCTGAAAGCCCCTACTGATATCGAATCACACACAACTGTCACAGACTGCACGGTTGGCTATGTGCCAGCATGCCGTGCCAAGCAAGTACGATACTACAAGTTTTTGAGTCGCCACTTATGGCTTGTTGTGGGAGTTGTGGCCAATAATTTTGCTTGATCATACGCCTGTCCAACACCTCATAAATCTCATTGAACAAACAAATGAGACTCAAATTTAGAATAACTCCTCAGAGTGACAATGTGTAAATATTTGAACATACATAGGGATCAAACGTGAAATGTATATGCATACATGTGTGAATATAGATCTGTACTCAGTTTTATCTTACACCTGCATCTCTGTGTACTTGGTCTTTTATATATCAGCAGTGATTTCACTGACTCAGGCACCTGGGTCAATGATGCACAACTTTTCATTTTGACGCACAGACACAAAACCTCTGGGGTCAAACTGACGCACAGCTTTTTCCCCCAACAATCAGTAATGATAATGCAATTTTGCCAATACATTCATGTTCTACATATTAACAATGATAAAAAGTAATTCACAAAATGTAGCACTTTCCAGTTCCCATATTGATTATCAACAGATTGAATATCATGTCTTACAAGAAAAAGATTGTGGAAAAGCATCACAAATATAGAAAATAAACAAAAAACAGGAATAAAGTTTGTTGTATTAAACTCAAATTTATTTTGACTCCTTCTCTTTTAAATTTGACTCTTGTAAATTTATTTTGAAGGGTCTGTGACTCCTGAAAAAAATGCTGATCAGATGAGTGAGTGTTACTCCTTGATGCTCTATGAAAGGCCAACTTGCCAAGAACACTCCAGATACATGATATATAGTATAAAGTAGGGCCCAGAAAGAACACACTGAAAATTGGTTACAATAAAAAATAAAAAAAAAAATAAAAAAGGACGAGAGGACGGATTTTTCAGAAGTCAGTGATGAGAATCAAGTATTTTTTTATGAGGCCTATAAAAGGACATACATAAGAAGTTATTTTGCAACTTGAAAGGCATTTTGGCAAAAATTTCCTGGTATTTACGCGTTAACTGGTTGTGCACTTCGCTGAGATATTTTCATTTCTTTCCTTTTTTTTTTCAAAACCACCACTCCCCACCCCTCAATTGAAAAACGTCCTAAACAAGGGCCTTCTTCCTACGCTTCTGGAAGGGTTGTCCCCCACTTTTGTGCACGTATGCACATTTTCATCGATGGAGCAATCTGGGATGGGTTTACGAAATTCAGGCTCTGTGGTGACAACTAATGACCAACCCAGGGCTTGTAAAAAGACTGGAGCTCTGGAGCAAAAGCTGCAGAGACTGCCACGACTGCTCCAGAAAAACGAAACAGTGAGTGTCTGGTGGTAAAAATAGTGCCAGGTGCATGAGGCAAGCAAGCTCAAAATCACAGAAATATTCCCTGCACAGAAGTGTCCAATTACACCAAAAGACTGGAGATGGAACCTTGCACCATCTCAATCAAAGATGAGTCCATAGCAATAGGGCAGAGGATAGAATTTGTGAACTCCTACCTCTCCCCTTCTCCATATTCAAGGTGCCAATGGGGGCAATCCAAAGCTGCCGTACAGGGGTCGAAATAAGCCTTCAACCTTTGGGGGTCAACCGGGCCACTAGCCCATGGAATCTAGGGGCCAAATGAGAAATTAAGGGGCCCAAAACTTAAATAAAGGACTGTTACAGTGTACAGGTGCCTTTTACGTGCTTGAAAATGTGTATTGTTGGTATATTAAAGGAATAAGTAGAGGTTGAAACTAGCCTGAAACCAATCTGTCCACACCCTCTTAGACCAGTACTTCACAACCGTACATGTTGCATGTAATGTACATTTTCAAAATTTTTTCTTAACTCCGAAATTTATTCCCCGGTGAAATGAAGGGTACTGTTCAATTCCCGCCAACAAGTCCGTCATGAATGCTAAATATTTGCCTGAGCGGCCCACCCGTAGTGTATCAGGTTTTGCAAATCCCCTCAGTCACTCATATTATTTATTTTAATCTCATTGGATAAACCCTACATCATTCATATGTGCAGTCAATGATCTAGGCCTACAGTGTGTACGTAACAGTACAGAAGCCACATTGCGATATTAGAACTGTACGCTACTGCATTACATGTGATAGATTTTTGACTGCATGGCTTTCACTGTACAAATTGGTTACTACGTTCACCGAATTTTCTAATAGCTAATAGTCCCGAAAAAATCGAAAAGACTTCGAAATTGCATGTAATGTACAGTACTATATGAAGTGTTTTACCTAAAAAAAGATGTGCACAAGTGCACCACGAGTTTAATTTGACCCTTTCCTTCTTGAAATATTTAGGAGCTAACCGGGCCCCTTTCTCTGTAGAATCTACGGGCCCGAGCGAATTTCTAGGAGCATCGGGCCCATGGGCCCCTGTTAATTCGAGCCCTGCCATATAAATGCACCCACCCCCGGCACCAACCCCTCCATCCCCTTCCAAGTTTTTCTGAAATGGAATGAGCACACAGTGCTTATAGTGCTGATTTGCGTTACACCAAGAAATACTCTGTCTAATTATTTTCCTGTCTCTTATATTTTGAATTTCTTTTACTTAATGCACAAGTAACGTTAGGAGATGATTAGAGGATGTTACATGCAGGGAACAGTGGTTTCTTTGAAAAACTGGAAAAAGCTCCAGAAAATGGTATAACACCTCCAGAAAAACTTCAAAATAAAGGCTGTCAGAAGCTCTTTTTAGCTCCAGAGAAGAAAAGCTTATTTTTAAGCCCTGGTTGCCAACCCCTTGTAGTTCCCCTGCAGATGAGGAATCACCACCTACAGATCCACATCACCAATGCCAGATTTTTTTCTTATGGCAACGCATGTTGGGGTAATAAGCGAGGCGCAGACAGGCCTATGCATATTCAAATGGTACTGTAAATAAGGCAATGGCACAACAGCTGCGTGTAAAATATGAAGGCCTACTGTTTAAATGTAATAAATGACCTGATATAGCGCCACCATCATAAAATATGTTCGGAGGCACTTTACACAGAAAACGCCTCACAAAACAAGTAATTTTGAAAGTAAATTGTGAGCATGCAAATATACTGTGCATGCACTGTGTAGTGTACAACCAGTGTGTAGTAGAGAGATGCAGTGTACAAAGTAATGTTTGTTCTATGTGTGCCCTCAACATGGCCGCGTAAACAAACCATGACGTCATGTGACACGGTCTACTCGAACCCCCTCTTGAAAAATCCTGCGTACGGGCCTGTAAACTGTGACATATTCGGATAAAATTCTTTTTTATGTGGTACAGTATACTGTACAGCAAAAAAAGTATATATACTACCTTGTACTGTTGTAGGCTAGGTACTGTAAAGTTTGGGCGATAGTAAAACTAAACATTGTGACTATTCATACGAAAATTTTCGTATGAATAAGCCTACCTGTCTTCACAATTCATACGAAGAAAACTTAAGCCGACTGGCGTACATGTACAAAGCCATATAAATGGCTCTGCGTATGTACAGTCTGTGTAGGTACGCACATGCACGTGAACGTGTAAGTATATTACGGTACGGTACAAACAGGCCAGATTGCATAGTTTGTTAATTGCGCGCGGAATGTAATTGCAAAGTTCCAAAATTGCGCGCCAATGCCGCTACAAACTGAATACACACAATACATTTGACTATATGTGTACGTATACATATACGTATATGTATACTATATTTATGTATACTACATACTATATGTACGTATACTGTACTTACGTACGCTACACTTATACATATCATACTACTGCCAAAATTTATGTACATTTTTCCTATTTGGCAGGAAATAACCATATTTTGTGTGGTACTCAGTGGGAATTAAGTGGAGGCACATTACAACACAAAATTGCATGGCTGCCATGTGTGTATTGGATAAGGTTAGTATGCATTGCACAGTACGCCGACAGACCAAGGTACTGTAACCGTTTCGCCACCGCTATGCCGGGATGGAGTCTTTCTCTGCGCGCCGCACACCAAACTGAATTATTGCGCGCCAAATTCGTGGTAAAATCGGTATGTAAATTGAAAATGCGCGCGGAACTTCTTCCGCACGACTGACAAATTATGCAGTCTGGCAAACGGAGCTGTTATTTGCAGCTCCCTGATACAAATGATCGGTGCAAGTGCATGTGAAACATGCAATCGTACTCAGACTGTAGGCCTAGAACAAGGCATTCTTAAAAGCAAACTCGCATCGGTCCCACTTGTTTCCCGACCGTTTTTTGCCTATGAGAGGAAATTAAATCTAAAAGATACTTGTGTAATCAAGTTTACAGCAGAGTCTGACGAAACAGTACGATACTTTAACATATGCGCTTATAGCTGCGTTAAAAATCGTGTGACGAACCTAGTTTATGTTTGAAAACCTACTTATGATGAAGTTCCGCCGTATACAAGCGAGAGAACAGAAACCGGTCTAGGCGGGCCTACAACACAGGCGCCCCTTAACATTGTATATAGTATATCATATACTATGTAGTATATATAGACGGAAAGGTATGTCACAAATCTCCTAGCTCGAACAAACAACTTACGTTTCTGGCACAATTACTGCACTTTTCTCGCCAAATCTGTCTGTGTCGAGACTTTTGATCATAAGGTACCTCAAGGCAGCCCCTTTTCCCGAATAATTTCACTTGGCATTGTCTGATGGATGAAATTTCGATGGAGTAACAGTCAGAGGATGGTAGCTGCTGATAGAGAGCATTCAGCACTTCCACACTATATAATATAATACTCCTAAAATATTCTCTAAAGTTCTCTTAACTTTCTAAATTTCTTCCAAAATTTGTTTAATTATGGTTCAGTTTTTATTATTGAAAATCTTGCAGATATATATTTGCATCAATATGAACAATTTTTGAACATTAAATTTCATAAAATTTGAAAACCTTTTGAAAAGTGGAAGGGCTAGCATTTTCTACAAGCACTTGTGACAGTTGAACTGTAACTGTTTTACAGTCTTCAACTGCCACAAATGCTCATAGTACATGCAAGCCCTTCCACTTTTCAAAGGTTTTCAAATTTTATGAATTTCTGTGTTCAAAAATCTTGCATATTAATGCTAATATGTATCTGTAAGATTTGTAATAATCAAATCAAAACATAATTGACAAATTTTGGAAGAAATTCAGAAAGTTAAGAGAACTTTAGAGAATATTTTAGGAGTATTTTATTATATAGTGTGGAAGTGCTGAATACTCTCTATCAGCAGCTACCATCCTCTGACTGTTACTCCATCAAAATTTCATCCATCTGACAACGCCAAGTGAAATTATTCGGGAAAAAGGGCTGCCTTGAGGTACCTTATGATCAAAAGTCTCGACACAGACAAATTTGGCGAGAAAAGTGCAGTAATTGTGCCAGAAACGTAAGTTGTTTGTTCGAGCTAGGAGATTTGTGACATACCTTTCCGTCTATATATACTACATAGTATATGGTATACTATACAATGTTAAGGGGCGCCTGTGGCCTACAATAGCTGGTTTTCAAATGTCAATCTTACTTCTTAGATCATTGACTCATATTCCTGTAAAAAGAGTTGAATTTTAAGCTTTTGCACGAAAATTTTTGTATGAATAAGTTAGTGCTTCCACTGCCCTCTATTCATACGAAAATTATAGTGCTTCCAATGCCCTTTATTCACACGAAAATTTTCGTATGAATAGGCCCCACCAAAACTAAAAGTTACTTAGGCATAGGTCCTAGCCTAGGCCTATCTTACCTACAGTACTTAGCCTAGGCCTAATATAATAATATAACGAACACTGCTTCCTTGCTTCAACTTCAAGTTACGGTTATGTGTTCCCTGTATCATGAAGAGCTCCGAGCATCGTTACTAAGGTCTCCAGGAAAAACTGAGAGAAAAAGATGAATATTCTCATCTTACCTCAACTTTCCACTCACTAAGTTTCCGGTGTAATGTAATAGTGCTTTGGGATCAATTTGTACCATCACAGTCCGCACAGTCGATCGAGTGGTGTGCACAATCAACTTGATGCATTGAATTCCGGAAATCCCAATGAGTCATATTCTAAAAGAAGCATCCAGTTCACTGCAGGTAGCGCACCACCAAATTATCCCTCCATTGCTTACCTGCTTCACAGCATCCACCAAAGAACTTGCCTAGACCCTTGTTAGACCAAAACTAGAGTATGCTAGCTCTATCTGGGATCAATATCACATTACTCATATTGAATCCATTGGAAAAGTCCAACGTCGTGCAGTAAGATTTGTTAAAAATGATTACAGCCACCAGGACCGGATTAGCGTTGTGGGGACATCTCTATGTTCCGACGTCTCTATGTTCCAACGTCCCCATATTCCGACGTCTCTATGTTCCGACATCCCTGTATTACGACATCTCTATGTTTCGACAACCCTATGTTCCGACGTCTCTATATTCCGACGTCTATATGTTTCGACGTCTCTATGTTCCGACAATAGTGTACTTTGGCGCCGACAATAATGTACTTCGGCGCCGATGAGAATGGACTTTGGCGCCAAAAATGTACTTCGGCGCCGACAAAAATGTACTTCGGAGCCGACAAAAATGTACTTCGGCGCCTATGAAAATGTACTTTGACGCCGAAACATAATGTACTTTGGCGCCTATGAAAATGTACTTTGGCGACGACAATGATGTACTTCGGCGCCGATGCGAATGGACTTTGGCGCCGAAACATAATGTACTTTGGCACCGCCAAAAATGTACTTTGGTACCGACAAAGTGTGCTTTGGCGCCGATGAAAATGTACTTTGGCGCCGACAATGATGTACATTCGGCGCCGAAATACACTTTGTATAGGCGCCAAAGTAATTTTTTTTTGTCGGAACATAGAGATGTCGGAACACAGAAAAGTCGGTATATAGAGTTGTCGGTATATAGAGGTGTCGAAATATAGATACGTAAATGAAGTCTCTATATTCCGACGTCTCTATGTTCCGACAAAAAATGTACTTTGGTGCCGATTTGTCGGAAGATAGAGATGTCGGAACATAGGGATGTCGAAACATAGAGATGTAACCGCTATAGAAAGTGCCCCTTCGGCACTTTCTATAGCGGGGCCCCTTTAATTACAAATTTAAAGGGAAAATGCAGTCACCCCAGTAAAGAATTGTATCATAGTAGACTATCCTATTTCCTGAATGGCTCTTGAGAATCATGTGACAGTAGTTTTCTCACTCAGTTGTAAAATTTACAAGGAGCAACTGCTTAGTTTACCTTGAATATGCAATACTTATGTCCTAAAATATTATGAAAGATACTTGGAAGAGAAATAAGAAGTTATTTGTAACATTTAGCTATTGATTCAAAATAAGTTTGGGGCGACTGCTTTTGACCTTTAACCTCCTTCCCCATCGCCCACCCGCTTACACAAAATTAATAACACTCAACAGATTAAATTTTAGCTTTTAACCGCTAATAACTAATAGTTGCTTTTACACATTATACAGTGATACATGACAGTATGTGCCAGAGGCAGGGGGCCCAAAAGCGCGGGGCCCCGGCATATGCCGGTTCTGTCGTGGAGTTAATCCGGCACTGACAGCCACACCAGCAGTGTTAATTCTTAAATGGGAAAGTTTGGAACTACGTAGGACTAAAGCTCGTTTTCAAGGAAAACCATGGACTCACACCTAGCAACGTCAGGTTCGCTGTGCCCCTTCAGTGGACAGCTTTAAAAACCAGCTCTTAGCCCTTGATCAGAATCGTTGTAGCTAGTTTACTTTATTCATCCGACTCCCTTAGCCCTAGTTCAACAGCACGGGGTAGCCTTGTCTGGCGTTTGTGCTGCATATGAAAGAAGAAGAAGAAGTCTCTCATCTCCAAACTGGCAGCACAACCTATAGGACACGTGCTTCTTATGTCATGAACTATTCAGCCCCTCTACACATAAAGACTGTTATAAGTATTCGCTCTACCCGCGCACCATCCCTTTATGGAATAAACTTCCACCAGAGCTTAAATCTACCCCTAGTGTGCTATCCTTCAAGCAGTTACTGGAGACTCACATCTAATTGCGGCGAAGAAGGACCCCACGTCAACAGCCCTTCTGGGCGATTTGTGTGGATTCAAATCAAGATCAAGATAGAGAACCAAACAAAAAAAAATAATAAATAATAATAAAAAATAAAAAAAGTAATAATAATAATAAAAAAAACACTAGGCCTATAGACAAGTTCCACATGAATCTGTTGATTACTTTTCTCTGCAAGAACATCAGGAAGTCCCTATATATTGTTCTTTAGTTATGATGGATGGTGCCAGGATGGCCTTCATGTGCTGACAGTTTCGTCAGTTTGCCCCCCCCCCGGTCCCCACACGAAGAGAAAAAAACGACGCTGGCTTGTTTGAGGAGTCCCGGGGGTCGATTCAGGCCCGTATTCAGACAAGGCACTGAACTTGGAGGGGAGAATGGCTTCGGGCAGTGAAATTTTTTCCAGGGGCGAGATGTATAAAAATATGTTACGTCAATACGTAATACGTAAAAGAGTATTGCCGTGGCTCTATTTGACTGGCTTTTTGAGTGGTATGTAGGTTTGTTGGGCAATTGTTAAGTGTCTCGATGCAGATTCTGAATGCAGATTTCGTCAGGGAAATCTTATATAATGACAAAATTACATGGAACTATTCTGATCACAACACTCTCCGAAAACAGACGTAAATCTCCAAACATCTGAAGGGGCCTCTCATCAATATGGGATCATTCAATCAGTGGCGTACGCAGAGGGGAGGGCCATTCGGCCATGCCCCTTCACTTATTCCGATTTTTTTTAAGTTCCTAAAAATTCGTAAATTTTTTAACACAAATTTTACTTCAAAGGGTAGCATATTTGGCACCAGATTGCATGTAAGGACACCTTATTTTTCAAAAATTTTCAAAGGGGAGGGGGACACCCCTCCACCAGGCCGGCGGTCACACAACACACTGCATGCCCCGCCCCCTTGAGACAAATCCTGGGTACGCCACTGCATTCAGTCTAATTTGTATAGCATGATGTGGAAGTTTGAAAGTACTTTGTTGCCGTTAACATTTTTCAAAAATTTTTACAGAGCGCTTCGCCGATGCCATTATCGGTATAGATGGTGATTGTTAATACACTTACGACTTAAAAGCATTCTGAAAACGCCCTTGCTAGTCCTTTACAACTTTGCTATACTACGATCAGCTCCAAAAATATCCTAAAGATAGCACCATTTTGCATCTAAGCAACCTTAAATTAACAAAAAATTCTCAAAGGGGAGGACCACTCCCCTCCCCCAGGTGACACCTTTATACAGTGACAAAGGAAGGATCCCCACTGCTGTATACAAACGCAGGGTGCATAAAAAAAGTGCAATTTACGCGCCGCCACTGCAGTTAGTAAAAACATCTAGCCAGTCGGGAAAATTAGAATTCACTAAATTATGGACATTTTCCAGCCATATAAGATCAGCTCCAAAAATATCCCAAAGATAGCACCATTTTGCATCTAAGCAACCTTAAATTAACAAAAATTTCGAAAAGGGGAGGGCGTCCCCTCCCCTTAGACCCCTCCCCCAGGACGACACATTTATGTAGTGACAAAGGAAGGATCCCCACTGCTGTATATAAAACGCATAGCGCTCATAAACAAAGTGCAATTTACACGTCTCCACTCAGTTGGAAAAAACATCCAGCCAGTCGGAATTTGGGATGGTCACCTTCACACCCCAAAACATGTCACCCTAGCAACGGGCCTGGTCGGGTCCATGATCTCCGACAATGATCCACGCTGCGAAGCGTAGTTTCAGCTATCTTGGAACATGGTAAAATGTATTTCACCTGGCAGATCTCAATGATGGTCATGTTAACTTTGAAATGATAATTCTTATTAGACAAGCCCGTAGCCAGGCCGGGCACGAGGGGGCCGTGCTACCCGTGCGGACCACTGTGCCCCCTATACGGAAAATCGATCGAAAATAAAATTTTAGTACATGCAGGGAGTTGTTTGCAACTCCCTGGTACATGTGAACGGTGGACCTGGTATTTCACCAAGCGATTTGTAACCAAAAATGATCCCAAAAGGAGTTTAATAATGAACGTATTTTGTTCTCTGTAACATTTTTGTTTTAAAATCTCAAAAATTTTCGCGTGCTACGCGCCATTTCATCTTTAGTTACATATAGTTTTAACACCCGTTTCAGATATGTTGGCTTTATTTATAAATGTAAAGGTTCCACAATTAGGCTATTGTTCTTTCGTGTAGGTGTGATTCCCGGAAAAACACAAAACTGAATCCATAAAAAGTTCCATCCTCTTTCTCTTACGATCGGGAAGATTCTTAATTCAGACTCAACATCATGATAATCATTTTGTATGAAACGTAAAGTGTCTCAATGTCCAGGGGTGGTGGAAGGGGGCATCCCCTCGCGACCAGTCTGTATCCGGCGTCTTGGTTTTGTTCTTAAAGACAGACTCTCATCACCCCAAATACATTTTGGTTGGGAGAAAGCAAAATTCTCAATTGGTCATTGGTGAATGCTCTTTGATAAACATCAAAGCTCACAACACACAGAGAATGCGCAGAGAATGTTCTGGTTACATATATTATGGCCTTGTACGCCCAACAGGATATGCCCTTAAACAATAAACTAGATTTGTGTCTGCACAAGGAGGGGCTCAACACAGTCTTGGAAGGAGTAACTTTGTCGGGAGAATTGGAACTGTCTAGGACGAAGAGGGCAGATTCTTCCATAGAAACCCAAATTTTCTAACTTTCCTTAATAAGAACCAAATATTTTCAATTTTTCTTCAACAGAACCCCACATTTTTCGCCGGTCGCCCAAAATTTCGCGTTCGGTATCCAATCTGTAACCAATTGCTTCTGACGGGGCTTCGGGTTGCTGGACCTCTTAGGGGAGCTTGGTCCCTTCGTCGGGCTTATCTTTCCACCATCCCTAGCTGAGTCTGTATGCAGGTTTTACCGTGGTAAATAATTTTCCTGCAAAATTTCGGCGCGCTTTGCGCGCAATTCTCACAAGCGAAGTAATATCACCCATGAACATTATTAGTACAAAAATTCAAGTGAACTCTTCCAGCCAAAGCTAGGTGAAGTCTCAAAGTTAGACCCCGGACACTAAGGGGCTTTCATGTAGTAATGTAGTACCTTGAGTAACATTCGCTCCGCGACGACTATACGGTTTGAAGCTTCATTTGCTCCTACCAAAAATTTATTCCAAAATTTACTTTTTCTCATGTAAAATTTCGTTCAAAGTAGAAATACGATAATGACCATCCGAAGTGTGAACTGTGAAGACATTGGTGTGCTCTCACTGTCATTCAAAGTCCTGCTCAAAGCTCCATGCTAGTGTTCCCATATTGTTAATTCGCACATATTCGGGGAATTTCCCTCTGGGTCCTAACAAAATCATACTGGATCACACCAAGCCTGCCTAATGGCAGCCCCTGGTCCCGTCTCGCCTTTCGCAAAGTACTTAACCGGCTTCACCTGCGCTTGCTGAGCTGAAGATATATCGTGATTATAGTGTTGTTCCCTTCACTTGTGGAAAATTTCTACGTCTCTGTATTGCAAGCGGAGGGAAAAATTTCCATCAGAAGAGTGAAATTTTCGCGCGCTTCGGCGCGCGTATGTGCACACGTAAAACCGATACCTTTATGCTATGTGTGGTAAGCTTGAGATCTAATCGCCTGTAGTTCCGTCAAACTGCAATCCTGTGGTGGTACTACTGACAACAAACAATCTTATTCGGTGCCCCTCTATGAGGTGTCGGTGCCCCCCTATATCAGAATTCTTGGCTACGGGCCTGTTGTTAGAATAGGGCGTCAGTCATCATGGGGGGGGGGGGAAGGGCCTATAGGAAAACGCCCCTCTTCAAAACCAAAGGGATTGGTTTGTGCTAATTCATGTATGTCCCCCGTCCCCCCCCCCACCCCACATTTGAATACGGATTGACGCCCCTGGGTTGTCAACTTGTGTTTCGGGCCATCGGGCCCTTTTTGTTATTATTTTTGGTAGGTTCAAAGGTCATATGAGGTCAGCAGAGGTCAAGATGTGAAAACGTAGTAAAAAAAAAGAAAAAGTCAAGAAGTATCAATTTGAGGTATGAACCGAGTCAATGCAAAAATCACCTCCTTTCAGCAAGGAATCACTGAGCCTTTGGACTTTCTGGTTAGTTTATTACACTAAGTTACTGATGAGCCAGTATTAAAATTGTCAAGCGTTCGTCAAATTTAGGAAGAAAATTACAAAACATTTACCCATATCATTTGCTTTAAAAAGAAAGTTCAACACTATGCGAGTTTTAGAATATTGTTGATTGCTGGAAACAAATTTCGTCCCAGGACAAAGCAAAAAGAAAAGAATATTCACTTAATATGTATAACAAGTTGTCACAAAGTTTTACGTAATACACATAGGGGATGTCATGTAACTTTCGTGTGTTTTGGTGTTAAACCGTTATGCTATAAGTCAACCGCTGCTGCAGCGTAACTCAACATCCTAAAATAAACAGAAACATAACTTCTGTTTGCTTAAGGAATGCCGCTATATTTATTAAGAAAAAGGGATATTTAATGGCTGAGTCCTTGTTCTTTCCGCTCACAACATTTTCAAGTAACACATTTACCCCACAACGAACAGTGTTATTTTCAAGAGCGGCGATATGTTCTCAATATTCGGGGGACATGACAGCATTTTCAAAAAATTACTGTGTGAAAAATCAAAGTCAATGGGCGATTTCTCAAATATTGGGGGGGGGGGGGCATGTCCCCCCTGTCCCCCCCGGATCACCGGAAGGTCTAGGGTTCAAATCCTGGCCGGGTCATACCAAAGACTTTAAAAATGGAACCTACTGCCTTTGTGCTTGGTGCTCAGCATAAACAATGGAGTAGGGAAAACAAGCCAGTGAGCCACAACTGGAAAAAAGGCCGTGGTCGTCTCGACTTGAACCAATTGGTTGGAAACTGGGACGTTAAACCTCATCTAACCTAACCTAACCCCCGGATCGCCGCTCATGGTTATTTTAATTATTTTAATCAAGCCTACTGAATGCCCCTATAAAAGAGAAGACATTCAACTACAAACAAGAAAAAGAAAAACGAAGTAATAATAATGTATTGCCAAACTTAAAAGTATTGTTTTCCTGCGAGCTTTAAATCGAGTGTTGTACCGGTACCCAAAAATGTAAAATAAAATATTTTATCTGAAAAACCTTTCATTCTTTTGCCGTGTAGAATTGTGTGGTGTTTCTTCAAGATGCTTTTTGTTAACTTTTTGGGACAAAAAAACCCCGACAGGCGATTAGAAATCGAATCTTGGGTGCAAAAATCCAATGACAGGACAGTAATGGGGAAACCTCTTTTAAACATCTTTTCGTACTAATATTGTCAATAGAGAGCAATACACATATTCGTGGCATATGTACACGTGCACTGTCCGTCATGATCAACAACCTAATTATAATACGAGCCTTTGTCAAACTGTACTGTACCCTATAGATCATTTTATTATCAATCATTAATTTTGTAATCTAGCGACTGATGTTTCCTTTCAACTTAAAAATAAACAGTTGAAAATAAGAAAGTAGAACTGTTTACCAGCCTTAAAAGAGTTACATTATTGCCGAGAGGAGAAAGAGCCAAGCTAAGTGCTGATAGTGTAAGTATTAAATCTTCGCTAAGAATCACCAACTGTGAGCGTCCCCCACAGAAAAGTATCCGAACAAAGAACACATTTACGGCGAAATGTACCGCGAATTGCGAATATTATCATAGTTTGTCCTACACGATGTACACAACAGTCAAGAATGTATCAGTGGCATGCAACATGAACATGTAGTTACTAAAAGGTGGTATTTCTGTGACATGACCATGTCCCAACCGTGCAAGTCCTTTATATACCGGTATACCATATATACCGGTATGAAGCGCGACAGCTGATGTGCACAATCTTAAGCTAGCCGTACACTACACGACTTAGCACACCGCAACCCAACTCGATCGTCGGTTCGCCAACAGTCGTGAGGTGTGCAAGAGTTTAAGACTGCGTTTGGTAGTTTTAAGATCAGTTTTAAGTCGCGCCGACTTCAGTCGGGAAGAACGAACATGTTGGTTCTTCCCGACTGAAGTCGGCGCGACTTAAAACTGGTCCTAAAACTTTCAGTCGCAATCGTAAACTCATGCACACTATACGACTGTTGGAGATCCGACGATCGAGTTGAGTTGCGGTGTGCAAAGTCGTGTAGTGTACGGCTGGCTTTACATGTTGATTTCACGGGTGAGACATCTTTCCTGTATCTAATCTACACCAGATTTCCTGCATGTCACTGCAGTATTCAACAAACTTGCGAACAGTTTACCAAAATGTCTTTTTTACCAAATTGGTGAGTTCACAATAGAGCGAAAAGGTGGGGAAACAGTCTTGTCTGTAAGTTTCATGTGGAAATTTGCAAGGTTTACTTTCCGTTTGCCAGTAGCTTAAATTGTATTGTAGGCTTATTTAATGTTAGGTTAATTACTATTTAACTCATGATGGTTAAAGAAAAAGTACTATATGTGTTGGTTTACTTTCAGTTTAACCATGGCCTACTTAACGTTGAGTCTAGTGTGGTGAAAATGATAAATATCTTTAAAATGAACATTCCCGAACTTCAGCCAGTGCATAGAAACGTTAATAATCAACTTTGTCCAGGTTAAACGAAATAGTTTCATTGAATTTCACTAGTTTGCTCCATTACAAATTTACACGATAAGGTAATGTATCGTACTCATGTTTAGCCACCTGGAAAAATGGTGGTGCTCTTCATGCACGAAATCTAGCCTGACAAATTTAAGCCTTCGTACGTAGCAACTTTTTATTGGCTTGTGCCAAACAGGCTTATCGGAACGATGAGCTAAAATGAAAACTTCGTCAGCTCCACTGTTAGTCAAATTTAGAAGTCATGACCCTCGGTATGTTTAGCAAAAACCTTGGCTGAGGTACTTTGTTTCATTACTTTCGAGTTTTTTTTATTGTAAACAAAATGAGATTTTCCCCTGATTGAAACAATTCTTACTTTGTGATATTAAAATTGTATCGCTGCCTGCTTTCTATCCACCTCTACAGAACAAAGACGCTATACCTACCCTATTATAATAGAAGTTATCAAATTCGAAAACTGTTAGACAGATGTGTATCTTTTGTGTATCGGGTTACATAAGTTGGAAGGGATAAACATTTCCATAATACCCCACAAAATTCCAGTGGAGGCACAGAATTTGCCCGGTGAGGGGGGCAAGCTTCCTGTGGGGGGTGGGGGGCGCAGCACCCGAAGACCCGACAAAGGCGACTGGCTATTGGAAGGATGGCGGAGGCGAAATTTTCGGCTGGATTTGGGTGCTGGATACTGGGTTTGTATCCACAAATACTGAAAATTTGAGGTATCTATTGAATAGCAAAATGTAAAATTTTTGGTTTTCATTGAAAAATTTAAAACATGGGATTTGTATTGAAGAAAATTTGAAAATTTTGATATTTTGTCCAAGTATTTGCTCTCTTGAGAACAAGCTCAAGCAAACCGTTTTCGCAACCAGTCGCCCACAGGGATAAGCCAGTTAGAATATGTGCATATACTCTCTTAGAACTCACATTATTTTGTGATGGTCTTTATACAAAAATATATAAAATACAGATCAATTCTGAAAGTGCTACCTTAAGTGACTTTTGACCTTGAAACTTTACAAGTTCGGGGACTTTTGGAAACATTAAACCTTACACTTTAACTGTCATATTTAATATTTTACAGAACGGTTCTATTGGTGGGTCAGCCTTTGGACCCATTCCTTTTATTCGCCATTAGTCTGGACTCAAACGTAGTTGAAACTGGACAGACCGTTACATCACGTGTTTAAGTCCGTTACTAATTTTCTTTAAATTTCCCTGTGAATTTTTAGTTATTAGTCACTCAAAGCCTGATCTACGGCTTTCAGTTTCTAAGCCCATAATTTCTTCAAAATAGCTTCAATTGACCCTATTTTGACACCAGTGATACTTCATGTAGTCTTCTTTCATACTAAATTGACAAAAAATCTCCATATTATCCGGTAACATGTTGCAAAGGTTGTCCCAATGTCTCCTCTTGGTAATATTTTTGAAGGCGAAAAAAATAATGGACTGTACGTGTGAATGGGGGCGTGCTACCTTAAAACGACATCAGGAAAACCGCGGAGGGAGACTTGGTCAAATTTAAAGGACTCAATCTCTTCTTTTTCCATAAAACGAGGACAATGGTCACCTACTGTTGGCAGATGCTTAGCCCTACCCCTAAGAGGCTTTATCGTCATAGTTGCAATAGTAAAAAGCATTTTGAAGTTTGAAGCCGGTAACTTTTGAATATTCACCAGACTCGCTTTTTACTCGAACGAAGAGTTGCTTGAGAAAGCTAGGCGAATTCGGTCTCAAAAAATCAGAAGCTTCTGATTTTTTTGAGACCTTTCGTGTCAACTGCTAATTGCATAAACTATGAAATCAGTTTCATCTCAAAATGGGAAAATATTTATAAAACTGTTACCAATTGCAACCGAAAAAAAGCAGTGTGGAAAGGGCGGGGGTTCCATGCACGTCCTGATAATGTGGGCTAATATATGCAATAGCATCTAGTGATCTGATTTGGAAATTTACAATAAGACATTATTAAAAACGAAGCCTAATTAAGAAAAGACAAAGAGGAACGCGTAGCAGAAGATAAAAGCTAGAACAAAGAAGATAAAAAGACAAAGCAACTGCATCAACTCGACAGTTCGACAACTTTTTAATTCAAAACGATAAAAGATTTACTATCGAGTCTCCGGGGACTTGAACTCACGTACAAAGGATGTAGAGCGCCTTACCACTGTACTACCACGACGTTGAAGATATCAGGAAGATATTAATACTTGATACTCGGCCAGTGCAAAGCAGTATGATATGCAAGTAGAAGTACCGGAGAGTGGGGGACTGGGTTGGCAGTTGGAGAAACACCCGTTTGCGTCCGCATCCTTAGTATTGGTATATCGTACTTTATATTGCCTGAAAATCGCCCAAATGATGTTTTTTCAATGCATGAATGTTATACATTTTTCCTGGTGTTTAGCATAGACTATAAATGTTTCTTTGTTTGCTTTATAAATGACATCAAAGGAGATGGGGTGAGGACGGGGCGGTGGGGGGACCGTGGTCTTCCGTGGCAGAATTTTTCAATACCTTCTCGAGATATATAGTCAGGATAGCAGGTACGATGAATGTGTAAACCCGACGCTGAAGAAGCGCCACTGAGCTGAGGATCTCAGTGACAGGGATCCAAGCTCCCCGACGTGGAACTGCAACCTGCATGAAGCCCCGACACGTGAGACGGGTTGCCGAAAGGTTGTCGAGAGCAAAACGTTCGGCGCGAATTCTGGGTTTGTAGTTAGTAAAATTAGAAAAGTTCAAGGGGTTTCTTACACAATTTAGCCTCATTTAAAGCAATATATCAAGTAAATGACAGACGGGACTGGCTCTCGTCCATGGGGTACTTCATATTTTATCGTTTCCCGACGAAACTGGAAAATTTACCCGACCATGTGGGATTCTTCCCTGACAGGGGACATGGCCCCTATCTTCACCTGACGTCACCCCTGTTCTAACGACGAGCAGTCTGCCCATATTTTTTTGACTTTCCTTGGTCTTCGTCAAGAGCACAAATCCTCCAATACAAACAAAGTATTGTCGGCGCCCTTCTCTCTGTAGAGTTCTTACTTTTACTTACATTTGACTTTCACATGCTACAAGTTTCCCCTCAAACAGACCCCAACCAAGCACGTGAATCAATGGAGGACTGATTGCTGCTACATGCACTAGCTGATGGTTTAAAAAATGCTACGATTTAAGTTCTTTCCAAACCCATTACCGTCATGATAAGGTAAATTGATTATCTACTGACGGCCAGCGTGTCGGTTGTTCTGTGATTGGTAGCCTGACAAAAGCTTTTGCATTCAAGCGCATATCAAGAGGGGAGGGGTGGGGTGGTTGGGGCCGTTCGCCCCGGGCTGAAGAAACTTTACTACACTCTTCCATAGGCCGCTATACTCGACGTTTGTCAAATATGAAGTCTTCCCTTCCCTTCCCTTCCCTTCCCTTCCCTTCCCTTCCCACTACTACGCGAATGTACAAGGTTGTATTTAACGAACCCGAAAGCTTGCCTTTATTATTAACTTGAAGACACAAAATTTGGCCTGTCTTGTGGTCTCTGTGTCCGTGTTCAAGTTCAACAAAGCCACAAGCTTCACTGCCCTGTCATACCAAAGCTTCCGAGTCGGTTGTTCACAGTGTTTCACAAAAATATGTGCGTCATCATGACCATTGGAACTTTGAGCATCGAGAGCGTCTATAGTAAGAAAGGGGCTTACCATTTGATACTTCACCCAACTTAAATGTCTTTTCCGTCGGGGAAGTATACAAGACAAAACGTTGCCTAGAGTGTCTTCAATTTCCAACCATTTTTGCGTAATAAGTACTTGAATACAATTGCTACAACATCCACATCACAGGTTGAGCACATCCCTTCAACACCATGGTATACACTACACCCTCCAAAACTTTGAGGGACTAAATTTGTGAGTCAATATTTCGAAACGGAGGAAATTTGAATTCTTGAATTAATGTTATCCTGCTACTGTATTATTATACGACTTTTAAACAGCATACTCTCCAGTAAATCCTACCTTGACTTACACACTAATTTGAAAAAGTAACGTTTTCCCCTAATGGTAGCGGACCACTAATTCAAGTTTTTGCTCCACGGAAACATTTTAACTAACCTACTTAATCCCTTCAAAATTTTGAGAAGCTCGTTTTCGACTGTGTTACTTACTAAATATGATCAAGTTTTTAGTTTGATTATTGTGGGATATGAGTTAAAATACAGACTGTGCAAATTTAAACTGGGCAATTTGACCAATTTTAGTGCCCTAGTTTGATTGTATTACTCCGCTCTGTGAAGTGAGGTCTTTGAGTATTGATGAGGGCTGGAAACATGTACCTACCATTCAAGGATTTCAAGCCCTTCTAGCTCAAAATATCAATGGTGACGAGCCCTAACTATATGCGCTTCCACCAGAGGGTGAAGTGTCCAGGTTGAGAACTATTATTAGAAACTAGGGGCGAAGAACTGACTTGACTTAGTGTGTGAGTCGATGGGGGCAATAATTGGTGGTTCGCTACCTAAATCCCTGTAGAAGTTTTCGCCAGGTATAAGCTTACCCCTCACAAGAAAGCCGACAAGTTGGCCATTCATGGCAATTTCAGTTGACCACACCATGACCGTGAAGATTTCTTTTTCTTTTTTTTTCTGCTATAGGAGGTCAAAGTTTCCGTACCTTTATCCAGCAGTCAGTTTGAATCACTCAAAGCCTGATCTTCGGGCCCCAGCTTCTAAGTCCATAACTTCTTCAACATTGCTTCAATTGACCCCATTTGGCACCAGTGATACTTCATCCAGTCTTTTGTCATATTCAATTGACAAAGGACCCCCATCCTATTCGCTAACATATTGCAAAAGTTGTCTCAATAAACTCTTTTCCAAATAGCATTTACAAAGGATTGTGGGATAGAGTTTGGTATATGCGTCGTTATTGGCCACAGTAAAATGCCATTGCCACAAACGACGCATTCCAGACTCTATCCCACAATCCTTTGTAATTGCTATATGGAAAAGGGTCTATGTCTCCTCTTGGTGATATTTTTGAAGGTGAACAAATGGACTGTACGTATGAGTGGGGGCGTGCTACCTTCATTTAAAACGACAGCAGGAAAAACGAGGAGGGAGACTGTGTCAAGTTTAAAGGACCAATCTCTTCTTTTTACAAATCATCGCACGTTGAAACGAGGAGAACAATGGTCACCTATTGTTGGCAGATGCTTAGCCCTACCCCTAAGAGGCTTAATCGTCATAGTTGCAATAGAAAAAGGCATTTTGAAGAAGGTACTTTTGAATATTCATCCCAAAGTGGCTTTTCATTCAATCGAAGAGTTGCTTTGGGAAGTTAGGCGAATTCGGTCTCAATAAAATCAGAAGCCCCGGCGACCTACGTCGCCGGGGCTTCTGATTTTATTGAGACCTTTCGTGTCAACTGCTAATTACATGAACTATGGAATCGATTTCATCACAAAATGGGAAAATATTTATCAAACTCTTACCAATTGCAACCGACAAAAGCAACGTGTAAAGGGGGGGGGGGTCGCACATCCTCATAATGTAAGCTATTTGCAATAGCATCTAGTGATCTGATTTGGATATTTACAGTAGGACATGATTAACAAAATGAAGTCTAATTAAAAAAAAAAAGAAAAAGGAGAACCCATAGCAGTCGATAAAAGCTAGAACAAAGAAAATAAAAAAGAAAAATTAACTGCATCAACTCGACAGTTCGACAACTTTATACGCAAAACGAGAAAAGACTCACTATCGAGTCTCCGGGGACTTGAACCCACGTACAAATGATGTGGAGTCGAGCGCCTTACCACTGTACTACCACCACGTTGAAGTTATTCGGAAGATATTAATACTTAATACTCGGCCAGTGCAAAGCAGTATGATATGCAAGTAGAAGTACCGGAGAGTGGGGGACTGGGTTGGCAGTTGGAGTAACACCCGTTTTCGTCCGCATCCTTAGTATTGGTATATCGTACTTTATATTGCCTGAAAGACGCCCAAATGATGTTTTTCAATGCATGAATGTTATACATTTTTCCTGGTGTTTAGCATAGACTATAAATGTTTCTTTGTTTGCTTTATAAATGACATCAAAGGAGGTGGGGTGAGGACGGGGCGGTGGGGGGACCGTGGTCTTCCGTGGCAGAATTTTTCAATTCCTTCTCGAGATATATAGTCAGGATAGCAGGTACGATAAATGTGTAAACCCTACGCTGAAGTAGCGCCACTGAAAATTTGCTTGACAGGGATCCAAGCTCCCCGACATGGAACTGCAACCTGCATGAAGCCTCGACACGTGCGAAGGGTTGCCGAAAGGTTGTCGAGAGCAAAACGTGCGGCGCGAATTTTGGGTTTCAGGGGCGGATCTAGGGGGGCCGATCCGGCCCCAGCCCCCCCCCCTTTTTGAAAATACGAAAAAAAAAATTGAAAGGGAAAAAAGAGAGAAAAAAAAAAGCAAACGGAAAGGAGAAGAGATAGAGAGAAGGACAGAGAGTAAAGTGATAGAGAATGAAGCTGCAATTGACAACCTCAAAGCATGGGAGACATAGCGCACAGCAGATCAGTTTGAACGTCGATTGGGACGTTCACACGCATGCTATCTTCCTACACATGATTGGACACAATTAATACGATACAATACCGATAAAATACCATCAGCGAATCGAAAAATACCTTACGAGACAGTGCGCATCAGTTGGGATGGGCTGCTATCAAGCCTGGCAAGAGCCTTTCCGGCCATCTGGGATGTATTAAAACCTCAAATTTTCTTGGAACGCTCCGCGCCAACCTATGGTGGCGCTCCGCTTAGATAGTAAACGCAGTGGCGTACACAGGGGGGAGGCCATTTTTTAACACAAATTTTACTTCAAAAAGGTCGCATGTGTGGCACCAGATTGCATGTAAGGAAACCCAATTTTTCAAAAATTTTCAAAGGGGAGGGGGACACCTCCTCCTCTTAGACCACTCCCCCAGGCCGGCAATCACACAACATACTGCATGCCTCCTCTCTTGAGAGAAATCCCGGGTTCGCCAAAAAAAAAAAACGGGATTCAAACTTGCAAACCTTGGACCAAAAGTCCCACCGGCTGAGCTAATCCGTCCTTACAGAAATGTATAATAAAATAAAATCAAACTTTACATTTTGTTCACAAAAATTGCACTTCTTAATGGCTGCTATCAAGCCTAGCAAGTGCCATTTCTGGCGATCTGGGATGTAGTAAACTCTCAAATTTTCTTGGTATGCTCCGCGCCAACTCATGGTGGCGCTCCGCTCAGATAGTAAACGGAAGCTCCGCCCCTCCCCAAACAAAAAAGTCCTAGCTACGCCACTGCAAGAGAATTAAAATGGAAAATCATGCGAATTACAAGGCCTAGAAGTGTCTTTTCCGGCTATCTGGGATGTGTTTTTACCCAAATTTTCTGGCATGCTGCGCATAGGCGGCGGTAGCGGGAGAACGGGGGAGGACACGTCCCTCCCTAAAATTTTCAGTGAAGCGGACGTTCCTCCATAAATAAGTTCCTAAGGAGAAAAATGAGGAATTATAAATTAAGTAAAAATCAGCAATCAACAAGTATAACCATAATCAATGACAAACTAAATGGCCAAATGCTGTTCTGTCAGTTAATCAATCCCTAGATTTTTCTCTGAAAGACGTTAAGATTGGCCTACAGTGCACGTCATTAACAAAATTTTATTTAGAAATATAGTGGTCGGAATCATTACATTTCGGTCATTCAGTCTTGATACTATGTAATGCCTACAATAATACCATGATTACACTGCCTGGACGTACCCCCAAAACAATGACAGGGCTGCCAAGTCTCGTGCATTTTGGGTCATTTTCACTTTCTCACTGAGTCCACACAAAACAAGAATTTAGGCAGAGGGGAACATGCACGTGATAAAACGTACGTTTACGCCCACATGTCAATGCAAGGTACACGGGTCCTGGCATCTAGTCGAAAAAAGATATGGGTCACAAATTTCTCAAGGAAATCCCTCAATATTCACCAAGTTAGAACAAGACTACTAAAGATCTGATTAGACGCCTTGAACAGGATGCATTGTAGTAAGGCACTGTGCCTATGATAACTGTCTTCTGTTAATAACTTGTGGGAAAATTAATGTGTTGAGAGTTGAGACATGAAATTATAGGAAGCAGAAAATGCAAAAATAAGACATGGGAAGTGCTATTTCCGGCGATCTGGGAGGTCTATCTGTCTATTTTGTCAAAAATTTTCTTGTACGCTCCGCGCCAACTGATGGTGGCGCTCCGCTTAGATGGTATAGTGCCGTCAATCACAGGTCGAGCGACTTCGGCCCCCCCCCTTTTCAGAAATCCTGGATCCGCCCCTGGGTTTGTAGTTAGTAAAATTAGAAAAGTTGAGGGGTTTCTTACACAATTTGGCCTCATTTAAAGCAATATATCAAGTAAATGACAGACGGGACTGGCTCTCTTCTATAGGGTACTTCTTATTTTATCGTTTCCCGACGAAACTGGAAAATTTACCCGATCATGTGGGATTCTTCCCTGACAGGGGACATGGCCCCTATCTTCACCTGACGTCACCCCTGTTCCAACGACGAGCAGTCTGCCCATATTTTTTTGACTTTCCTTGGTCTTCGTCAAGAGCACAAATCCTCCAATACAAACAAAATATTGTCGGCGCCCTTCTCTCTGTAGAGTTCTTACTTTTACTTACATTTGACTTTCACATCCTACAAGTTTCCCCTCAAACGGACCCAAACCAAGCACGTGAATCAGTGGAGGACTGATTGCTGCTACATGCTTTAGCTGAAGGTTTAAAAAATGCTACGACTGAAATTCTTTCCAAACCCATTACCGTCATGATAAGGTAAATTGATTATCTACTGACGGCCAGCGTGTCGGTTGTTCTGTGATTGGTAGCCTGACAAAAGCTTTTGCATTCAAGCGCATATCAAGAGGGGAGGGGTGGGGTGGTTGGGGCCGTTCGCCACGGGCTGAAGAAACTTTACTACACTCTCCCATAGGCCGCTATACTCGACGTTTGTCAAATATGAAGTCTTCCCTTCCATTCCCTTCACTTCCCTCCCCACTACGAAGCGAATGTACAAGGTTGTATCTAACGAACCCGAAAGCTTGCCTTTATTATTAACTTGAAGACATAAAATTTGGCCTGTCTTGTGGGCTCTGTGTCCGTGTTCAAGTTCAACAAAACCACAAGCTTCACTGCCCTGTCATACCAAAGCTTCCGAGTCGGTTGTTCACAGTGTTTCACAAAAATGTGTGCGTCATCATGACCATTGGAACTTTGAGCATCGAGAGCGTCTATAGTTAGAAAGGGGCTTACCATTTGATACTTCACCCAACTTTAATGTCTTTTCCGTCCTGAAAGTATATGAGGCAAACCGTTGCCTAGAGTGTCTCCAATTTCCAACCATTTTTGCGTAATAAGTACTTGAATACAATTGCTACAACATCCACATCACAGGTTGAGCGCATCCCTTCAACACCATGGTATACACTACACCCTCCAAAATTTTGAGGGACTAAATTTGTGAGTCAATATTTTGGAACGGAAGAAATTTGAATTCTTGAATTAATGTTATCCTACTACTGTATTATTATACGACTTTTAAGTAGCATACTCTCCAGTAAATCCTACCTTGACTTACACTCGAATTTGAAAAAGCAACGTTTTCCCCTAATGGTAGCGGACCACTAATTCAAGTTTTTGCTCCGCGGAAACATTTTGACTAACCTACTTAATCCCTTCAAAATTTTGAGAAGCTCGTTTTCGACTGTGTTACTTACTAAATATGATCAAGTTTTAAGTTTGATTATGGGATATGAGTTAGAATACAGACTGTGCAAATTTAAACTGGGCAATTTGACCAATTTTAGTGCCCTAGTTTGATTGTATTACTCCGCCCTGTAAAGTGAGGTCTTTGAGTAGTGATCAGGGCTGGAAACATGTACCTACCATTCAAGGATTTCAAGCCCTTCTAGCTCAAAATATCAATGGTGACGAGCCCTAAGTATATGAGCTTCCACCAGAGGGTGAAGTGTCCAGGTTGAGAACTTTTATTAGAAACTAGGGGCGAAGAACTGACTTGACTTAGTGTGTGAGTCGATGGGGGCAATAATTGGTGGTTCGCTACCTAAATCCCTGTAAAAGTTTTCGCCAGGTATAAGCTTACCCCTCACAAGAAAGCCGACAAGTTGGCCATTCATGGCAATTTCAGTTGACCATACCACGACCGTGAAGATTTCTTTTTCTTTTTTTCTGCTATAGGAGGTCAAAGTTTCCGTACCTTTATCCAGGAGTCAGTTTTAATCACTCAGAGCCTGATTCACGGCCGCCCGCTTCTAAGCCCGTAACTTCTTCAAAATTGCTTCAATTGACCCCATTTGGCACCAGTGATACTTCATCCAGTCTTTTGTCATATTCAATTGACAAAGGACCCCCATCCTATTCGCTAGCATATTGCAAAAGTTGTCTCAATAGACTCTTTTCCAAATAGCATTTACAAAGGATTGTGGGATAGAGTTTGGTATATGCGTCGTTATTGGCCACAGTAAAATGCCATTGCCACAAACGACGCATTCCAAACTCTATCCCACAATCCTTTGTAATTGCTATATGGAAAAGGGTCTATGTCTCCTCTTGGTGATATTTTTGAAGGTGAACAAATGGACTGTACGTATGAGTGGGGGCGTGCTACCTTCATTTAAAACGACAGCAGGAAAAACGAGGAGGGAGACTTGGTCAAGTTTAAGGGACCCAATCTCTTCTTTTTACAAATCATCGCACCTTGAAACGAGAAGAACAATGGTCACCTATTGTTGGCAGATGCTTAGCCCTACCCCTAAGAGGCTTAATGCATAGTTGCAATAGAAAAAAAGGCATTTTGAAGAAGGTAACTTTTGAATATTCATCCCAAAGTGGCTTTTTATTCAATCGAAGAGTTGCTTTGGGAAGTTAGGCGAATTCGGTCTCAATAAAATCAGAAGCCCCGGCGACCTACGTCGCCGGGGCTTCTGATTTTATTGAGACCTTTCGTGTCAACTGCTAATTACATGAACTATGGAATCGATTTCATCACAAAATGGGAAAATATTTATCAAACTCTTACCAATTGCAACCGACAAAAGCAACGTGTAAAGGGGGGGGGGTCGCACATCCTCATAATGTAGGCTATTTGCAATAGCGTCTAGTGATCTGATTTGGATATTTACAGTAGGGTATGATTAACAAAATTAAGTCTAATTAAAAAAAAGAAAAAGGAGAACGCATAGCAGTCGATAAAATCTAGAACAAAGAAAATAAAAAAGAAAAATTAACTGCATCAACTGGACAGTTCAACAACTTTATAACGCAAAACGAGAAAAGACTCACTATCGAGTCTCCGGGGACTTGAACCCACGTACAAAGGGTGTGGAGTCGAGCGCCTTACCACTGTACTACCACGACGTTGAAGGTATCTGGAAGATATTAATCTTAATACTCGGCCAGTGCAAAGCAGTATGATATGCAAGTAGAAGTACCGGAGAGTGGGGGACTGGGTTGGCAGTTGGAGAAACACCCGTTTTCGTCCGCATCCTTAGTATTGGTATATCGTACTTTATATTGCCTGAAAGACGCCCAAATGATGTTTTTTCAATGCATGAATGTTATACATTTTTCCTGGTGTTTAGCATAGACTATAAATGTTTCTTTGTTTGCTTTATAAATGACATCAAAGGAGGTGGGGTGAGGACGGGGCGGTGGGGGGACCGTGGTCTTCCGTGGCAGAATTTTTCAATTCCTTCTCGAGATACATAGTCAGGTTAGCAGGTACTATAAATGTGTAAACCCGACGCTGAAGTAGCGCCACTGAAAATTTGCATGACAGGGATCCAAGCTCCCGACGTGGAACTGCAACCTGCATGAAGCCCCGACACGTGCGAAGGGTTGCCGAAAGTTTGTCGAGAGCAAAACTTTCGGCGCGAATTTTGGGTTTGTAGTTAGTAAAATTAGAAAAGTTGAGGGGTTTCTTACACAATTTAGCCTCATTTAAAACAATATCGAGTGAGTGACAGACGGGACTGGCCCTCGTCTATGAGGTACTTCATATTTTATCGTTTCCCGACGAAACTGGAATATTTACCCGACCATGTGGGATTCAAAATTGCTTCAATTGACCCCATTTGGCACCAGTGATACTTCATCCAGTCTTTTGTCATATTCAATTGACAAAGGACCCCCATCCTATTCGCTAACATATTGCAAGTGTTGTCTCAATAGACTCTTTTCCAAATAGCATTTACAAAGGATTGTGGGATAGAGTTTGGTATATACGTCGTTATTGGCCACAGTAAAATGCCATTGCCACAAACGACGCATTCCAAACTCTATCCCACAATCCTTTGTAATTGCTATATGGAAAAGGGTCTATGTCTCCTCTTGGTGATATTTTTGAAGGTGAACAAATGGACTGTACGTATGAGTGGGGGCGTGCTACCTTCATTTAAAACGACAGCAGGAAAAACGAGGAGGGAGACTTGGTCAAGTTTAAAGGACCCACTCTCTTCTTTTTACAAATCATCGCACCTTGAAACGAGAAGAACAATGGTCACCTATTGTTGGCAGATGCTTAGCCCTACCCCTAAGAGGCTTAATGCATAGTTGCAATAGAAAAAAGGCATTTTGAAGAAGGAAACTTTTGAATATTCATCCCAAAGTGGCTTTTTATTCAATCGAAGAGTTGCTTTGGGAAGTTAGGCGAATTCGGTCTCAATAAAATCAGAAGCCCCGGCGACCTACGTCGCCGGGGCTTCTGATTTTATTGAGACCTTTCGTGTCAACTGCTAATTACATGAACTATGGAATCGATTTCATCACAAAATGGGAAAATATTTATCAAACTCTTACCAATTGCAATCGACAAAAGCAACGTGTAAAGGGGGGGGGGGGGGGTGTCGCACGTCCTCATAATGTAAGCTATTTGCAATAGCGTCTAGTGATCTGATTTGGATATTTACAGTAGGGTATGATTAACAAAATTAAGTCTAATTAAAAAAAAGAAAAAGGAGAACGCATAGCAGTCGATAAAAGCTAGAACAAAGAAAATAAAAAAGAAACATTAACTGCATCAACTGGACAGTTCAACAACTTTATAACGGAAAACGAGTACAGACTCACTATCGAGTCTCCGGGGACTTGAACCCACGTACAAAGGATGTGGAGTCGAGCGCCTTACCACTGTACTACCACGACGTTGAAGATATCCGGAAGATATTAATACAATTAATACTCGGCCAATGTAAAGCAGTATGATATGCAAGTAGAAGTACCGGAGAGTGGGGGACTGGGTTGGCAGTTGGAGAAACACCCGTTTTCGTCCGCATCCTTAGTATTGGTATATCGTACTTTATATTGCCTGAAAGACGCCCAAATGATGTTTTTTCAATGCATGAATGTTATACATTTTTCCTGGTGTTTAGCATAGACTATAAATGTTCCTTTGTTTGCTTTATAAATGACATCAAAGGAGGTGGGGTGAGGACGGGGCGGTGGGGGGACCGTGGTCTTCCGTGGCAGAATTTTTCAATTCCTTCACGAGATATATAGTCAGGATAGCAGGTACTATAAATGTGTAAACCCGACGCTGAAGTAGCGCCACTGAAAATTTGCATGACAGGGATCCAAGCTCCCCGACGTGGAACTGCAACCTGCATGAAGCCCCGACACGTGCGAAGGGTTGCCGAAAGTTTGTCGAGAGCAAAACGTTCGGCGCGAATTTTGGGTTTGTAGTTAGTAAAATTAGAAAAGTTGAGGGGTTTCTTACACAATTTAGCCTCATTTAAAACAATATCGAGTGAATCATGACAGACGGGACTGGCCCTCGTCTATGAGGTACTTCATATTTTATCGTTTCCCGACGAAACTGGAATATTTACCCGACCATGTGGGATTCAAAATTGCTTCAATTGACCCCATTTGGCACCAGTGATACTTCATCCAGTCTTTTGTCATATTCAATTGACAAAGGACCCCCATCCTATTCGCTAACATATTGCAAAAGTTGTCTCAATAGACTCTTTTCCAAATAGCATTTACAAAGGATTGTGGGATAGAGTTTGGTATATGCGTCGTTATTGGCCACAGTAAAATGCCATTGCCACAAACGACGCATTCCAAACTCTATCCCACAATCCTTTGTAATTGCTATATGGAAAAGGGTCTATGTCTCCTCTTGGTGATATTTTTGAAGGTGAACAAATGGACTGTACGTATGAGTGGGGGCGTGCTACCTTCATTTAAAACGACAGCAGGAAAAACGAGGAGGGAGACTTGGTCAAGTTTAAGGGACCCAATCTCTTCTTTTTACAAATCATCGCACCTTGAAACGAGAAGAACAATGGTCACCTATTGTTGGCAGATGCTTAGCCCTACCCCTAAGAGGCTAAATGCATAGTTGCAATAGGAAAAAGGCATTTTGAAGAAGGTAACTTTTGAATATTCATCCCAAAGTGGCTTTTTATTCAATCGAAGAGTTGCTTTGGGAAGTTAGGCGAATTCGGTCTCAATAAAATCAGAAGCCCCGGCGACCTACGTCGCCGGGGCTTCTGATTTTATTGAGACCTTTCGTGTCAACGGCTAATTACATGAACTATGGAATCGACTTCATCTCAAAATGGGAAAATATTTATCAAACTCTTACCAATTGCAACCGACAAAAGCAACGTGTAAAGGGGGGGGGGGGTCGCACATCCTCATAATGTAGGCTATTTGCAATAGCGTCTAGTGATCTGATTTGGAAATTTACAGTAGGACATGCTTAACAAAATGAAGTCTAATTAAAAAAGAAAAAAGAGAACGCATAGCAGTCGATAAAAGCTAGAACAAAGAAAATAAAAAAGAAAAATTAACTGCTTTAACTCGACAGTTCGACAACTTTATAACGCAAAACGAGAAAAGACTCACTATCGAGTAAATGACAGACGGGACTGGCTCTCGTCTATGGGGTACCTCATATTTTATCGTTTCCCGACGAAACTGGAATATTAACCCGACCATGTGAGATTCTTCCCTGACAGGGGACATGGCCCCTGTCTTTACCTGACGTCACCCCTGTTCTAACGAATATCAGTCCGCCCATATTTTTTTGACTTTCCTTGGTCTTCGTCAAGAGCACAAATCCTCCAATACAAACAAAATATTGTCGGCGCCCTTCTCTCTGTAGAGTTCTTACTTTTACTTACATTTGACTTTCACATGCTACAAGTTTCCCCTCAAACGGACCCAAACCAAGCACGTGAATCAATGGAGGACTGATTGCTGCTACGTGCACTAGCTGAAGGTTTAAAAAATGCTACGACTTCTTTCCAAACCCATTACCGTCATGATAAGGTAAATTGATTATCTACTGACGGCCAGCGTGTCGGTTGTTCTGTGATGGGTAGCCTGACAAAAGCTTTTGCAAGTTCAAGCGCATATCAAGAGGGGAGGGGTGGGGTGGTTGGGGCCTTTCGCCCCGGGCTGAAGAAACTTACTACACTCTCCCATAGGCCGCTATACTCGACGTTTGTCAAATATGAAGTTTTCCCTTCCCTTCCCTTCCCTTCCCTTCCCTTCCCTTCCCTCCCCTCTAAATTATAAAAAGAACAAGCCTATATATATGCGAATGTACAAGGTTGTATTTAACGAACCCGAAAGCTTGCCTTTATTATTAACTTGAAGACATAAAATTTGGCCTGTTTTGTGGTCTCTGTGTCCGTGTTTAAGTTCAACAAAACCACAAGCTTCACTGCCCTGTCATACCAAAGCTTCCGAGTCGGTTGTTCACAGTGTTTCACAAAAATGTGTGCGTCATTATGACCATTGGAACTTTGAGCATCGAGAGCGTCTATAGTAAGAAAGGGGCTTACCATTTGATACTTCACCCACCTTAAATGTCTTTTCCGTCGGGGAAGTATATAAAACAAAACGTTGCCTAGAGCAGCGCTTCTCAACCGGTGGGCCGCGAAGCTCTCACAGGTGGGCCGCGAAATCCGCCATAAAAATAAACAATTAAGAAAAAAGAATAAACTTTTTGTAAGGTGGGCCTCAGAAAAATTCTGTGAGTGAAAGTGGTCCTTGAGTTAAAAAAGGTTGAGAAGCGCTGGCCTAAAGTGTCTTCAATTTCCAACCATTTTTGCGTAATAAGTACTTGAATACAATTGCTACAACATCCACATCACAGGTTGAGCACATCCTTTCAACACCATGTTATACACTGCACCCTCCAAAATTTTGAGGGACTAAATTTGTGAGTCAATATTTCGAAACGGAGGAAACTTGAATTCTTGAATTAATGTTATTCTGCTATACGACTATTAAAGTAGCGTACTCTCCAGTTAATTCTTCCTTGACTTACAGACTAATTTGAAAAAGTAACGTTTTCCCCTAATCAGGGTTGCCATTTTGGCGTTTTAAACGCTAAAATAGGCAACGTTGGCGTTTTTTTTTTACCTTTGTTGGTTCGTAAAAACTGAGAGTGCACGCCAAACGGCACTTTGGCCTTTTTTTGGCGCTTTTTGGGGCTTAATGGAAATTAAAATAAAATACCTTCTTTTTTCACCAAATTTCAAGAAAATCCCTTCTTTTTCCCCCGATTTTATAAATGGTCACTTGAGTGGGACGTAACAGGTTTACAATTTACATCCCATTTGTAGTAATAATAGATTGAGTATGGAATGATATATATCGTATTAAAAACTTTGAAAACGTTGACAAGTGTTATACTGTACGAAAATACAGGGTCAATTTTCCTCAAGTAGGAGCTTGTTCTGATTTGGCGTTTTTTCAGGTGATTTGGCCGGCAATTTGGCCGGTTTCGCCAGAGAAAATCTGGCAACCCTGCCCCTAATGGTAGCGGACCACTAATTCAAGTTTTTGCTCCGCGGAAACATTTTGACTAACCAACTTAATCCCTTCAAAATTTTGAGAAGCTCGTTTTCGACTGTGTTACTAATTACTAAATATGATCAAGTTTTTAGTTTGATTATTGTGGGATATTAGTTAAAATACAGACTGTGCAAATTTAAACTGGGCAATTTGACCAATTTTCGTGCCCTAGTTTGATTGTATTACTCCGCTCTGTGAAGTGAGGTCTTTGAGTAGTGATCAGGGCTGGAAACATGTACCTATCATTCAAGGATTTCAAGCCCTTCTAGCTCAAAATATCAATGCTGACGAGCCCTAACTATATGAGCTTCCACCAGAAGGGAAGTGCCCAGGTTGAGAACTATTATTAGGAACTAGGGGCGAAGAACTGACTTGACTTAGTGTGTAAGTCGATGGGGGCAATAATTGGTGGTTCGCTACCTAAATCCCTGTAGAAGTTTTCGCCAGGTATAAGCTTATTCCTCACAAGAAAGCCGACAAGTTGGCCATTCATGGCAATTTCAGTTGACCATACCACGACCGTGAAGATTCCTTTTTTTTTTTTTTTTTTTTTTTGCGGTTTCCGACCTTTATCCAGGAGTTTTAAATCACTCAAAGCCTGATCTACGGCCGCCAGCTTCTAAGCCCATATAACTTCTTCAAAATTGCTTCTTTTGACCCCATTTGGCACCAGTGATACTTCATCCAGTCTTTTGTCATATTCAATTGACCAAGGACCCCCATCCTATTCGCCTCGTCCGTTATTTTGCCGAATTTGGAGTCTCGACAGTTTATTCACCAATCATAGTCCGCCAAATGCGATTTATTCCTTAACTTATGCCCATTGCCCACCAACTGCGAAGCCTGCGTTATCTTGCGATTTTTAGCGCCATTTTTTCCCGCAAGTAATTGCGCTGTAGATTGCGCTATAAAATTTGCAGCGAATCGTTATTCATGCCATTGCCCACCGACGCAAATATTCGCAAAACGTGTGCACTAATAGGGTGGTCAAAAGGCAAATGATCACTGCCTATAATTGAGAGCATCAGACGGAGTCGGGCATCAGACGGGGACGGGACCGACCATGCCTACCATACACGTTGTATTTTCCAGGGAACGATTGTGCCGACTTGCGCTGCATAGCGCTCCTTGCGTATGCTTGCGATAGGACTGCGCACTGCTTGCGATGCATTGCGAAAGACTTTTAGCGCAGCCTGGTTTGCGCTTTTTTGGGGCAGGTTCAAAAATAGCGCAACATCTTGCGAAGCAATTTGGCAAGGAAAATTTGCACAAGCTTTCGCAAGAACACTTGCGTACCGCTGCGCTACTTGCGCTATTTTGGCTTCGCAAGCTGGCGCAAGCAGTTTCGCAAGTTAACGCAGTTGGTGGGCAATGAGCATAAAGGGAAGAAAATCCCGACAGGAAAACGGACGCGCGTAGCTCGAAGCAAGTGTATGCGAGGTCCGGGGGCAGGTCTTAACAGAACCCCAAAAATGTTCGGGGAGCTTGTCCCGCCCCAGTTGGGCAAATTCTGGCGAAACTCCTGGGCCTAGCTACCTTATTCCAAGTTGTAATATGAGAATCTGAATGTCACCGTCGTCTGTCTTTTACAGTGAGTAATTACTGTACGATGCAATCTTCATTTCTCTGATCTGAGCTTGTAATGTCGAGTCAGTGGCTAAAACACCTTTGTTTGAATTTGTCCTTCTTTCATGTCAAAGAAGTGGACTAATCACAATTTTAAGAATGCCATATGAATTTAATTAGGGTAAATGGGAGGAAACACAGCCGACTTCTATGGCATTGCTCTATTAGGAGGGCTCAGACTACACGCATAAGGAGCTCCAAGTTCCTCACAAGTCACGTGCTATACTTTTTGTTATCTATGTTAATGTTTTGTATGAAATGTTGGCTGGATAATGACATTTGTAATCTGGATCTGCAGGCGCGGATCCAGACATTTCGAAAAGGAGGGGGGGGGGGGATGAAAGCCCCCTTGACTACTCTCCTAGATTAACATTATGCTAATTATCGCGTATTTGTTACTGCTGGTGTGGCGAAAAGGGGGGGGGGCTGAGACCGGGAAAGCCCCCCTTGGATCCGCGCGCCTGATCTGTACTCACTCTGTTTAATATAAATTTTCAGTTGCAAAGATGGAGGAGATATACGAGAAATTGAGTTGTAGGATTCAGATATGGATGAGGGCCGGGAATACTGGCATGTAGTAACTAGTGCAGGTGCGTATACTGGGCAAAGCAAGTCATCCCAAATCAAATTATTATACCCTATCATGAGTGGAAAAATTCAGGAATGTGGGAAGCTCCTCCCTGGGAACTTTGGGAATTTAGAGGGAAATATGAGTAGTTGGAGGGAAATTTGGCTACTTTTGCACATGAAAACATGTAAAAATTGTGGGAAACTTGACTTGCTTGCCGATGAGAAATCAACATTTTTTCCAGCTCTGTACCCTGGTATAATTATAGTCAGTCAAGTGACAACTTCTTTGTTTGCATTTCATTTATGTTCTGCAACATCATGAAATAGTAGCCAAATGGGAAACAACTGGAGGATACATTGGGTTCAGGTCATGCTTATTCCAACTAACCCAATGATGGGCTCTTGCTATGTAAGGTTCCAGGCTTGGTTTGATGAGGGACAAAGGAGAAACAACACCATGTAGAACCAGACCAGTAGGCAAAACAGCTAGGGGGAAGGAGTACCCCCTGATAAACTTTTGTCCCCTTAGAAAACTTAGAGTTACTATTACTCCCACCCTCCCTGAAAAATGTTTTGTCTGGAAGCTACCTCACCCCCTGTCCAATACCTTGTATGGCTACAGGTCTGTGTAGAACTTTAGCTGCATGGTTTTGCTTATGATAATCTTGTTGTGCCTTATTTGTTAGAGCAATGCAAAAAGAATGGGGTTACTTACACACTGCCATCTGTTATGTTAGCAAGAACAAGACAGTGAAGGGAAGTGAGGGGGCAGGAAAAACTACCCACCCATAAAGTCCCTTTCCCTAATGTCACTTAATGCTTCAACTGCTAAGCCAGGCAAAGGGGTGCTTCTCCCCTTTCTGCCCACCCAACCCCCAACCCTTAAAGAAAAAAAAGAAAAACAAAAAAGACGAAGATTTGTTGGTCCCCCACCCCTAAAGTTGAACATGTACTAAGGTTGCAGATTAGGAAAGAACCACTGCTCCACCAGAAATTTACATGTTTACTTTTCATAGCCTGTCTGTACATCAGTGGCCAAACAAAACACAGTGAGATGAGGTGTGTGTTCAAACCACTCCAAGGATGGATGGTTCCATAGTCTGGATAACTACACCCTACACAGCTAGTTTTTAAAGAGACCCCTTGTATTTAACTCAAAATACTAGCAATGCTCTTCCTATGCAATTCATGTGGCTATGCCATAAATGTATGCCACTAAAATGGGAATAGCTTATTCACAAAAGAAACAGAAAATAAAGAAAAAAATAAAAATAATAGTAATAAAATTACAAAAAATAAATTATACAAACTGATGTACAATGGGAAAAACTAGACAACATGCAAATGGTCTGATGCTGTATAACGGCAATGACAATATGGCCATCCCTTCTAGTCATGAAGATGACAAAGGCAATGTGGTAAATGATTAATACCAATAATAAGCAAATAGTTCATCCCCTGGTCTTTATTATTCTGTAATGTTGAGTATGATGTATCCTACAAACATTCAAGTAGTAAACAAAGATTTAATTTTCTTTTTACAATTTCAACAAATTTCTGCCATTTAAATGATAAAAGTTCATTTTATTGCTAACCTGTTTCACATGTGGTTATTTAAGTGAGCTAAAAATGTGAAAAAATATATTTTGCAATTATAACAATATGAGATCTGATTGGAAGACAATGGGCATGGACGATGTATTCGATGATATAAAAATATCAGTTTATTCTAGACTCTGGTAATTAATGGTCTGTGGACATGTAAATATCATACTTGCTTATTTGATGTAACCAGAAAGCCAAAAGGCTTAGTGATTCCTTGCCTAAAGGGGGTGCTTTGTTACACTGAGGTTCATCCATCAAATTTATACTTCTCTTCTACATCATTTTTTATGATGTGGTCACAATTTGACCCCTGCTCACATCAGCTCATGTCACATGACCTTTAAACCGAAACTTGAATAACCACAAAAAAATGAAAAAAAAAAAAAAATAAATAAAACGTATGAGAAGGGATTTACCTGTGCTTCCTCCCTTGTAATGACATGTTTACAAAGTTTCAGTTTTTGACCTCTGGTGACCTCAAATGGCTTGTGACCTCCACAAAAAAACAATAGGGTTTTTCCTCGCACCATAACACATCCACATACTTAGTATGAAATCTATCCAAGCTTCCTACCTTGAGATACTGTGTAAACAAGGTTTTCAGACTTTGACCCCTGGTGACCCCAAATGACCTCTGACCTCCACCAAAAACTATACGCTTCTTCCTCGCAAAATAACGCACCCACATACTTAATATGAAATCAATCCAAGCTTCCTACCTTGCGATATGGTATAAAAAAGGTTTTCAGAGTTTGACCCCTGGTGATCCCAGACGACCTTTGACCTCCACCAAAAATAACAGAAATCTTCCTCTCACCATACCACATCCACATACTTGGTATGAAATCTATCCAAGCTTCCTACCTTGAAACATCATGTAAACAAGGTTTTCAGACTTTGACCCCCAGTGACCCCAGATGACCTTTGAACTCCACCAAAAACAATAGGGTTCTTCCTCTTACCATAACACATCTACATACCAAGCATGAAATCTATCCAAGCTTTCTAACTTGAGATATCGTGTAAACAAGGTTTTCAGATTTTGACCCCCGGTGACCCCAGATGACCTTTGACCTCCACCAAAAATGATAGGGTTCTTCCTCTCACCACAATGCATCTACATACCAAGCATGAAATCTATCCAAGCTTTCTAACTTGAGATATCGTGTAAACAAGGTTTTCAAGTTTTGACCCCCGGTGACCCCAGATGACCTTTGACCTCCACCAAAAACAATAGGGTTTTTCCTCTCACCACAACGCATCTACATACCAAGCATGAAATCTATCCAAGCTTTCTAACTTGAGATATCGTGTAAACAAGGTTTTCAGATTTTGACCCCCGGTGACCCCAGATGACCTTTGACCTCCACCAAAAACAATAGGGTTTTTCCTCTCACCACAACGCATCTACATACCAAGCATGAAATCTATCCAAGCTTTCTAACTTGAGATATCGTGTAAACAAGGTTTTCAGATTTTGACCCCCATGACCCCAGATGACCTTTGACCTCCACCAAAAACAATAGGGTTCTTCCTCTCACCACAACGCATCTACATACCATGCATGACATCTATCCAAGCTTTCTAACTTGAGATATCGTGTAAACAAGGTTTTCAGATTTTGACCCCCGATGACCCCCGATGACCTTTGACCTCCACCAAAAATGATAGGGTTCTTCCTCTCACCACAACGCATCTAGATACCAGGCATGAAATCTATCCAAGCTTTCTAACTTGAGATATTGTGTAAACAAGGTTTTCAGATTTTGACCCCCAGTGACCCCCAATGACCTTTGACCTCCACCAAAAACAATAGGGTTCTTCCTCTCACCACAACGCATCTACATACCAAGCATAAAATCTATCCAAGCTTTCTAACTTGAGATATCGTGTAAACAAGGTTTTCAGATTTTGACCCCCGGTGACCCCAGATGACCTTTGACCTCCACCAAAAATGATAGGGTTCTTCCTCTCACCACAACGCATCTACATACCAAGCATGAAATCTATCCAAGCTTTCTAACTTGAGATATCGTGTAAACAAGGTTTTCAGATTTTGACCCCCGGTGACCCCAGATGACCTTTGACCTCCACCAAAAACAATAGGGTTCTTCCTCTCACCACAACGCATCAAGATACCAAGCATGAAATCTATCCAAGCTTTCTAACTTGAGATATCGTGTAAACAAGGTTTTCAGATTTTGACCCCCAGTGACCCCAGATGACCTTTGACCTCCACCAAAAATGATAGGGTTTTTCCTCTCACCACAACGCATCTAGATACCAAGCATGACATCTATCCAAGCTTTCTAACTTGAGATATTGTGTAAACAAGGTTTTCAGATTTTGACCCCCGGTGACCCCAGATGACCTTTGACCTCCACCAAAAACAATAGGGTTCTTCCTCTCACCACAACGCATCTACATACCAAGCATGAAATCTATCCAAGCTTTCTAACTTGAGAAATCGTGTAAACAATGTTTTCAGATTTTGACCCCCAGTGACCCCAGATGACCTTTGACCTCCACCAAAGATGATAGGGTTTTTCCTCTCACCACAACGCATCTACATACCAAGCATGAAATCTATCCAAGCTTTCTAACTTGAGATATCGTGTAAACAAGGTTTTCAGATTTTGACCCCCGCTGACCCCAGATGACCTTTGACCTCCACCAAAAACAATAGGGTTCTTCCTCTCACCACAACGCATCTACATACCAAGCATGAAACCTATCCAAGCTTTCTAACTTGAGATATCGTGTAAACAAGGTTTTCAGATTTTGACCCCCAGTGACCCCAGATGACCTTTGACCTCCACCAAAAATGATAGGGTTTTTCCTCTCACCACAACGCATCTAGATACCAAGCATGAAATCTATCCAAGCTTTCTAACTTGAGATATCGTGTAAACAAGGTTTTCAGATTTTGACCCCCAGTGACCCCAGATGACCTTTGAACTCCACCAAAAACAATAGGGTTCTTCCTCTTACCACAACGCATCTACATACCAAGCATGAAATCTATCCAAGCTTTCTAACTTGAGATATCGTGTAAACAAGGTTTTCAGATTTTGACCCCCGGTGACCCCAGATGACCTTTGACCTCCACCAAAAATGATAGGATTCTTCCTCTCACCACAACGCATCTACATACCAAGCATGAAATCTATCCAAGCTTTCTAACTTGAGATATTGTGTAAACAAGGTTTTCAGATTTTGACCCCCAGTGACCCCAGATGACCTTTGACCTCCACCAAAAACAATAGGGTTCTTCCTCTTAATATGGGCCATCTATGTACCAAGTTTGAGAACTGTCCAACTTTCCCTTCTTGAGATATCGTGTAAACAAGCTAAGCCGTCACATACGCACACACACACACACACACACACACACACACACGACATCACCATCGCATAGATTCCTTGCCTGCCTTCGGCAAGGAATCAAAAAGTATTAAAAATAGTAGTAATTCCCATCAAAACCTATCAAATATGGACCAAATAACAAAACAATGACTGTTTTGATTCCACATGAATATCCATGAGTTTCATATGCACATTTATGACATGGAAAGAGGTACTCATGAAATGTGTTTTATGTAATCCCTCATTTGTTTAACCTACATTCCAAGTACAATTGTAATGATGGCATGCCCTGAGGGGTTTACTTTGGAAGAAGCTATTTACCTCTTTGAAAATGTCCACATTAAGCATCAACTTGAACCTAGAAACTAGCTGCTAAATAATTAAAAAATAATTTACAAAGAATTGACAAAAGAAATACTGATTCTGTGCAACAATCCACATCATGATTCTTGCATAACTACTGAGAAATCCCAAATATGGTCAAACTTTGAAGAGGTACATCTTGACAAAGATATTCAAATAATTCCAACACATTTTTCATCATGGCAACTTAACAGTCTAACATTCTTGAGTAAAAACAACTGTTTTCGTTACATGTTTACAGACCTTAAAAGACAATCAGCTGCAAACCTAACGGCATAAAAAGTTATTTTCATTAAGTTACATTTATTGTCAAATTTCATTCATAAGGTTACACTCCAGTCACATGACTATGCATGAAAGTACTCTAGTCATACAGAGTAGCAAACAGCTATAAGTTGTCACTCCCACAGTGAGGGTAACAAGTAGCTTTCAACATGACAGCAGCCAAATGTTGGTCACAATGTTATCTGCTCTTCTTTCAAAATATTTTGGGAGTTTCTGAGACTCCCTAAATGCAAAACTGTGGGCATGTAAAGCTCCACACTGATGCTACCAGGCTTCAAAGTGATCCTATATATATTTCCTACTGTGGTACTGTAAGGATGTTTGGGAAGAGTTGCAGGTTTTGTGAATCACTTTCTAGTAGATCCATTTGAAAGGGCCAATAATTAGTAAAGTTGCATTTGCTAACATTTTTGATGTTGAAGTGATATCTGAAGGATGCCTGGGGGTGTAACAAAGTTCTGTAAGTCCTGGCTAGATGCAAAGGACAGCCAGCTAGGGTTATGTCCTGAATATGGCTTATACAGCAAGGTGACATTGGATACTGTACCCTTTGCAAAAAACCTATTAATTGTTCAAATCAGGGTTTGCATCAAATTTTACAACACTCTGCCACAGCCAGGCACAAGCAAATTGCTCTAACCAGGTTTAGTTCAACACAGAGTCACTTTGAAATAGTGAGGCCACAGAGTAACACCTCAGAACTTTCAAATAACCCCTCAACCTCTCGTGGTACTGAAACCAGCAATGCCTCTTCTGGCAAAATAGCCTTGGATTCCTGTTTAGATGATAAAGTTACAAAGGCAGAAGTATTATGGGCTATGAAAACTGCCCATGGCAACTATTCCTTCTCATCATCTGATGCGACCCCATCACTTTTTCGTGAAATGATGCCCTGTTCCGTTTCTGAAAAGTTTACCATGAGTCACACAAAAGTATCGTATCTAATAAAAGATGGCCTAGGTCTGTATTATCTGCAGCAGTTGTCTGCTGATGTTAAGTCCTCTGATGGGTATTTTACCTTACAATTTGATGAAACAGTCAACAGTCAAGTGAGAAAGCAATGTGATTTGCTTGTTCGCTATTGGAGTGAAAAGGATGGTACAGTTGCAGTCAGGTTCCTGCAAGCACTGTTTTTGGACATGCAAGGGGGCGGATGGTTGCAGAAAGAATTTTGGAAACTTTAACCCAAGAAGGGATTCAGTTGCCTCTCTCAAAGCTGAGAAGTATCTGTTCAGATGGGCCAAATGTTAATAAAACTGTTTGGAAAGTTTTGAATGAGAAGTTGACTGAAGTTGGACTCAGTGGGTTACTTCCACTCATCCCATGCAATATTCACGTCGCTCACAATGCATTCCGTACTGGACTGGACTCCATTGGAGAAGATTCTGAAGACTTAGCCCTTGACATTCATCGTTGGCTTCACCTCTCTCCTTGCCATACATTTGACTATCTGGATGTACAGATGGATTTCCAAATGGACTTTGATGAAAGTCTGTTCATCAGACATGTCCATTCAAGGTGGTTAACATTGACACCAGCTCTTGAAAGAATAGTAAAGAAGTGGGACATTTTGAAGGAGTACTTTCTAAAAAGAGCACCACAGCTTGCAGCCACACAATCTGCAGCAACAGCAGCAGCCCTCAAAAGTAACACTCGGTACAAAAGCATCTGCTGAAAGTTAAGCTCTTCGAGTATGTTACCAGAAATACACTTCATTATCTTCATTGGAAACCTCCTCAATAAGTTTCTCCGTTTTTTTTTTTCAAACAGAGGGGCCACTCATTCATGTTCTTTATGATGAACTGAACTCTACCATTCAAGGCTTCATTAAAACAGACATCATTGGAGATAAAAGAGGCGAAGACCTACTCGCCATTGACATAAATGACGTAAGGAATCACTTGAATATCAGAGATGTAGATGTAGGCCACACTACACAACAGGCTATGGCAAAGCTGTCCTCTGATCAACAGAAAGGTTTGACTCTGAGAATGAAGCAGTTCATGATCAAGACTACAGAGTATCTGGTATTGCGCTTCCCTACAGAAGTCCAGCAACTCTTGAGAGACCTCTCTTACCTTCAACCACTTATGAAAGATGAACCTCCAAGTATCAATGCTATCAAGCGCATTGCAAGCAAAGTTCCTCCTGTTCATGGTTCCACAGATTGTGTCTTGAGTGAGTGGAAGTTGTATCAATCCCAAGAGATACCCAGAGACTGGTTCATTAAATCTGAAACATCTGAGTCAATCATCTTTCAGAGAATTGATGTCTATTGGAACAAAGTTTTTGAAAGTAAAACACTGACTGGTGGTCAAAAGTATCTTTCCCTCTCAAGTGTTGTCAAGAGTGATTTGTGTTTAGCCCATGGAAATGCAGAAGTGGAGAGGAGCCTTTCCATTAGCAAGCGTATGATCTCATCTGACAGAACAAATCTCAGGTTATTTCAGTTTTCATTTACTTGGTTCAGTTTTCATGTTTTGCAGGTACTTTGTAATACTGTGGTTTAATCTGGTTTGGGGGTTTACTCAACTGTAAGTTTAATACTAAAGTACTGTATATGTGAACATTAAATACCTAACTTCCTATTTTTCACTGGGTTTCAGTGATGAAGCTATCAATGGCATGAGGATAGTTAAAGATGTAGTACAGGTGAATGGAGGAGTCCATAAAGTTCCTACCACAAGAGGTGTTATATGAGGCATATGAAAGACGGCTTCAGGAAGAAAAAGAACAGAAAATTGCTGCAGACAGAAAGCAAAAAGCAGATGAAGAGGAAGCATAAAAGCTTAAGCACACAGAAAGAGAACTTAAATTACAGAACCAGACTTTGCAAGAAAAAGATTCACAATTACAACAAAGGGAAAAGGAGCTTGAAGATGAACTTAAATCAGCTGAATCCCTATTTTCAGAAGCAAATAAAAGGCTTGCTTCTGCCTTGAAGGGAAAGGACTATTCTGAAGCTTCAATCGCACAACGGTTGCTTGAATAGCCAATGAAAAGCTTTCAAAAGCAGCGGAAAACCTTCGGTCCTGTAGACAGCATCGAAAAAATAGTGGCAGCAGAAAACATAAACTCCTTGATGCTGCAATAGTTCATGGAAAAAAGCCAAAGTCTTAAGGGTTTTATTCACCATTCAGTTCGTGCTACCATTACTGTACTGAGTACTCTGATAGTTAATGCATAAATTGGTGCATTTTGAGTTTTGTAGTCTAGTGTTCCCATGTGTTTGCATTTATCAGTGTGTACCATCATTCCCAATCACATGTATAAATTTAATTACTGTTGATTAAACAAAGGCTTTTTCTACTTCCAGGTCCAACTTAAGAGACAGCAAGTTTCAAGGAACAAGTGCCTTTAAGGAAGTTTTCCACCCTTCCTTGTTTGAAAGATACCCTCACAAGTATTGAAGGGAAAAAGATCAAGGTAGTTGTGTGCAAACATGATGTAAGTGATAGAAAAATTCCTCGTGGTAAGTATTCTGAGAATGATTTTGGAGGACTAGCTTGCAAAGTTCCTATACTTACCCTATATTTCCTTGAAAAATTCCTATATGTTCCTATATATTACGCAGAAGTCCTCCTATAAAACCTCCGATATTTTTTTAACTGACCACTTTGAAGCCTGTGCTACTAACCAAGACATTTCTTCCTGTACAGCATGCAACTGAAATTGGAATGAAAACAACTGATGTCATTTTGGCTGTTACATATATTCGATGGGATGTAATGCAGCACGCATGAAGGCCAGTATTTGGTAGTATGTGCAGATAACATTGGCTGTTTTCGTTTCAACTTGGGATGAGTTAAAGGTTGTGTGACATGAAAATAACATACTTGGATATTCGATGTAAAAAGCATTAAAAATACAGAAAATAGCTGCAATTTCCATTAAAATCCATCAAATATTGACCATTTTACAGGGAAATTTCTATTTCACACTTGTATCATGAATAAACATGAGCTAAATATGCAAATATGTGACACTGAAAGTGGGACATACCATATATGGCACATGTTAGCCTTTGTTTTTTCAACCTTGATTTCAAGGACACTGGTAGCATTATTATTCCCTGAGGGGTTTATTATAAAAGTTAAAATTTTTTCCTTGAAAAATATTGATATCACTCACCAAACTGTAATCTATATGATCCGTAATCAAGAGATAATTTATATAGGGTTAACAAAAGAAATCATAACACTGTGCAACACTCCACATCATTATTTTTGCATAGGCAATTAGTTCCTTCAGAAACTATCAAACTTTGAAGATGTATATTTCCAGAACAGCAAAAGATATTGAAATAATTCCAATGGATGTTTGATTGGAGGACATAATTCTTTAACTGACAAGTGTAACAGCTCTTTTGGTGGCATGTCACACAACCTTTAACATGAAGTGATGTTACAGTGAACATCCTGGATAAAAACTTTTTTGCCTGAAGTATTTTAGAGCAGTGTACGGGTAGTACATTTTGCAATAGACAATAACATGTTTACATGTAAGATGGCTGGCACTGTCTGTTACCATACACATCTACTGTCTGTTACCATATATGTGCATGTTAAGTTCTTCACCCACACACACATACATGTTCACTACATGCTAACACATGCAGAACTGGTAGTTGAGATGTACAATAAGTACTTTACACAGACACATATAGGAACAGAGAAGGTGAACAATTAAGATTTGTATGCATGATTACTCTGTCCACTACAAATCCTGTTTAAATACATTCAGTGGTGTAACTTTGGTTCATGTTACCCAGAGGGAAAAGTGGATTGGGATGCCCCTGATCAAGGGAGTAAATGATGCAGCCATTATAGCCATGCAGACAAATTATTATCATGTAGAAAGGGTACTGAACCTGGGTTCTGCTTACCCTGGGTGTCATGGGGTTTGCCCCCCCCCCCATTCAGCACATGAAAGTGAGCATCATAATTCAAGAATACAAGAATTTACAAGCACTCAGACTTAAATACCAATCTGCAAGAGGTTACAGGATCACAATTCTTTGAAAATCATTGACTCAGCTGACAGCTGATGTAGCCCTGGCTACGTGCCCACATGTGTCATGGCTTGTCGCACTGAACACCTAGAAGTGTAGACCCATGTCACTGAATGTCACTTTGAGAACCTGGCTACTGTATGTGCCCTCGTCTGCACCTGAATGTCACTGAGAAAAACTAGCTATGTGCCCCATCTGTACCTGACTGTCACTTTGAGAACCTGGCTTGGTGTCCCCATCTGTACCTGAATATCACTCTGAAAACCTGGCTATGTGCCCCCATCTGTACCTGAATTTCACCATTTGTACATGAATGACACTCTGAGAACCTGGCTTGGAGCCACCATCTGCACCTGAATGTCACTCTGAGAACCTGGCTATGTACCCCCATCTGAACCTGAATGTCACTCTGAAAACCTGGCTTGGTGCCCCCATCTGTACCTGAATGTCACTCTGAAAACCTGGCTATGTGCCCCCATCTGTACCTGAATGTCACCATTTGTACATGAATGACACTCTGAGAACCTGGCTTGGTGCCACCATCTGCACCTGAATGTCACTCTGAGAACCTGGCTATGTACCCCCATCTGAACCTGAATGTCACTCTGAAAACCTGGCTTGGTACCCCCAACTGTACCTTAATGTCACTCTGAAAACCTGGCTATGTGCTCCCATCTGTACCTGAATGTCACCATCTGTACCTGAATGTCACCATCTGTACCTGAATGTCACTCTGAGAACCTGGCTTGGTACCACCATCTGTACCTAAATGTCACTCTGCAAACCTGGCTTTGTGCCCCCATCTGTACCTGAATGTCACCATCTGTACCTGAATGTCACCATCTGTGCCTGAATGTCACTCTGAGAACCTGGCTTCGTGCCACCATCTGCACCTGAATGTCACTCTGAAAACCTGGCTTTGTGCCCTTCTGTACCTGAATGTTTAACAAGTCCTATGTTCAAACTGGTAAGCAATAATGACAGATGGAAACAAACACCAGCTATGCACCAGAATGTCCCTTGTAAGACTACTTGCAGAAGAAGAAGTATGTTTCAAGTTCTTTCCTTCTGCCTGGTTTCAGGTAGTGTCTGGCAGAGCCAGGCATTAGCAGTCTGAAAGACTTTGATGTGTACTTTTTATAGCAAATGTGAAATATTATGCTACATTTTCATTTTAACATCTCAAGACCCCACATGACTTTGACCTCCAAAAAAATCAATAGGTTTCTTTATTCAGTGTAAATTTGGGTACCTCCCTGCCACTTCCTGGTGCCTAGCTGACAATGTTGGAGATTTATTGATGCCAACTGAAGGGAAGACTTACTGATGATTATAGAATAAGATCAGAATAGCAAGTCATGTTAACATACAGTACTTCATTAAAATCTGTGAAAGAGCACAAACGTTAACTCCAAATATGTTTTTTGTGCATATTTTGACGTCGATACTCCAAGGGGAAATGGAGTGGCTAGTCAACTCCTTGCCAGGAATTGTGACTGGAGTAGAGTTGGGTAGCCTGTTCAAGCCTAATACACAAGTTGGGAAATAAGATTTTGCTGTGCAATGTAGTACCACAGATCAAGTCCACGGACATTTTTGCACAGATACGAAGGCTTCGAGTGACTGTTTTTGTCTTCCACAATTTACTGTCATTCTGTCCATGCTTTTCAGTCCAAGATAAGGAGATCAACTTCAAAGAAAACTTTTTCAGCTAAAGAAAATTCTCTTTGACCTGTGGCTGATATCTAGAAAACCATGAATTTAAACTTAAAAATTGTACTGGATTATACAAAATATCTGTCTTGCACATGCAGTCTGTGTTATGGTACACTTTCCTCCCAGCATGCATTGTACATCGAAGTTTCCCAACTCATCTATTGTCAGTTATGCACCACAGCTGTTGAGCAGTAGAAAGTTATTAGAAAAGTTAAGAAAAGTTAGAAAGTTATTAGCTGCTGAGGTATAGTTTCTGAATCAGTTATGTTGTCATTGTTGGAGTCACGACTCCGGTAAAGTCTTTCTATAGAGGGATTTCATGTGACATCACGCGAGTGGAATTCCCATGCACTGAAGGGCAAAACACACACGCAGCAAGTGTAGTTACAGCACACGTGCACAGTATGACCATAGATACTACTGTGATACAATGGACGCAAACCCTTCAAAACCACTAGAGACTCGCAATCTTGCCCTTCAAAAACAAAGAGAAGCGTCATCATGTGATGCGATGAAACCCTCTATATATAGTTTAGTTAGTTAAGTGTCTATCATTTGTATCTTGAGATAAGATGTTTGTATGCTAAGCATCATAAACACACACACATATACAATGGTTATTGCATAGTTTCCTTTCATATTTGAGCAAGGTGGAATCAAAAACCAGTCAAGATCTTGCAGATGACTTCACTGTGGTATTCCTTCTATCTTTCTTAGTTTCTGTGCAGCTAGTTTAAATTTACACTTTTCAAGAGCTTTCTCAAGATTAGCAGTAGTTGCCTGGAATCCATTTTGTTCCATCCATTTCATCAACATTGCAACTCTCTGTAGAATAAATTGGAGAAGAGAAAAGTACAGACTTAAAAAATCACACATACAAAATCTATGTGTGGTAAGTAAGCAAAGGTAATATGAAATTAAGAACAAATTTTTAAAACATGGGATAAATGGTTTCAAAACTTTAATTTCCTTAAACTAAAGTACTTTAGTCTAGCTGAAAAGAAGCAGCAGTTCTATGTACAGAATATCTTGGTAGCATTATTTTAGTGAGTAATATGTGAATCTCATCTTTGCACATTTTGCCAACACTGGCATTATTGTAGGACTTACCCATTCTAACCACAGTCTCAAATTCACAAAGCTTGAGGGGAACAAACACTGACAATATCACAAGGCTTTGTTAGTCTCACTACTATGTATTTCATACAGCTTGAGAGGAGCAAACTCTGACATCACAGGACTTACTCACTGACTGCACATTTTGCCAACACTGGCATTATAAATTGTAGGACTTACCCATTCTAACCACTGTCAAATTCACAAAGCTTGAGGGGACACTGACAACATCACATGACTTACTCATTCTTACCATTATGAATTTCACACAACTTGAGGGAACATACATGGACAATCATATTGGACTTACTCATTTGCACCAATGTACACTTCATTTGTGATGAGGGGAACATAGACTGACAATATTATAAGTCTTACTCATTCTTACCACTGAGTACTTCTTTCAGCTTGAGGGAACATACCAAAACAACAACTGGATTCTTACATTAAATGTGGCAAATACAGGCACCATGTATAAAAGTTTTCCACGCTTTAAGTTCAGAGCATGACATATCCTGTAATAAGTTTTTAAGAATTTGACCTTAAGTTAACTTTGATGAACTCTGACCTCTACCAAATATAGCAGGGTACTTCTGCTAAATGTAATGCATCTACATACCAAGTATGGAAAGTATACATGTTTCTACCTTGAGATAGTGTGTTTAAAAGCTTTTCACAGTTCAACCTCTGACAACCTTAGATGACCCTTGACCTCTACCAAAAACATTTCTATTCTTCCTCTTCATATAGTGAATCAACATACTATGTTTGAAAAGTATTCATACTTCATATCTGCAGAAATTGTGTTGACAAGGTTTTAAGGGTTTGACCCCCACCAAAAATAGTTGACTATTTTTCTCCATATAATGCATTTATACAATGAACATGAAAATATCATTCCTTCCTACCAACAGAAACTGTTTAACCAAGGTTTAACAAAGTTTCACCAACAGTGACCTCAGATGACCTTTGAACTCTACAAAAAAATAGCATAACTCCTCTTGATATAATGAATGCATTTACATGCTGAGTATGAAAAGTATACATGTTTCTTTCCATGAGACCTTGTGTTAACAAGGTGTTCAGAGTTGGACCTACAATGACCCCACACAATGCATCTACACTATAAGTCTAAAAGGACCCATGTCTCCTATCTCGAGAACTTGTGTTAAAAAGGTTTTAGACTTTGACATCTGATGACCTCAGATGATCTCCACCAAAAATGACAAGATATTCCTCTCTACATAAGGCACCCACATGCCAAGTATAAGAAGCATCCATGTTCCCATGTTGAGATATTGTGTTAACAAGTCTTTCAGAGTTTGACCTCAAGTGACCTCAGATGCCCTTTGCCCTCCAACTAAAACAAAAGGGTTTTTCCACTCAATCTGGGGGTCCACACGCCAAGTGGTGCATGAGAACTGTCAGAGTTTCCCATCATGAGATATCATGTAAAATGAGCTACGTGTTACAAGCACACCCATTCAAAAGCACACAACATACATACACAAGCAATCACGAATGCATGTCTGTCCTCCATCAAAAACGAAAGAGGCTTAAAACAAGCAATCACATGAGACAAAAAGACCCCTTTCCAAATAGCAATTACAAAGGATTATGGGATAGAGTTTTAGTACGTGTAGTTTCTGGCCACAGTAAAGTGCCATTGACGAACATAACGTGTACCAAAACTCTATCCCACAATCCTTTTTAATTGCTATTTCGAAAAGGGTCCATGATGACTTATCCACATGAAGATTAATTACAGCAAAATTATATCAAATTTAGTGTTCCTAATCCCACCCATCAAAAACTTCATAGCAATTCTTATTATCACTCATCCCTACCCTTGCATGGGGTTTCCCATGTTCTTCTTCTATACTATCCAGGTCAATTTGTCTAAGCTTAAGTCCTTTACGAGCAAATTGCTTCCAATCTGAGATTCCATCAAGATCAGCAATATCATCAACGAACTGTTCCAGATCTGGGAAAAGAGGCAATGTGAAAAATAATCTCATCAGTTGTAGACTGTCTTTCATATCACAAAAGAAGGAAAAGTAACTGAAAAAGAAAATTTTAAAGAACCTCCAGGCCGATATTTAAAGAATGTTCTGATGAGTAAGTCTGATGGTTTAAAAATATGTAATCTTTCAGTACTGAACAATGAAAAACACAAATGAAAATTGCATTTGAAATAATTATGTTAATGTTTAAAACTAATGGTGTTGACCTTTGACAGAATACAGTACTAGATGGGAAATCTGTGATGCCATCAGGACAAAAAGATTAGGTATAATTTTCCTATTAACTACTAACACCTCAGCCTCTGTCTTATTTTTTTTCTGGAGGGGGAGGGGAGGCCAGTGGGACAATTTGCTCATTTTCCATCATATTCTTTAATGTGAGAATGCATTTGAAATTAATAAAGACTATCTTCAAACAGGATAAATTCAATAAGAAATGGAATATTACTATGGGGTTCAAATGTGAAGAAACACAAGTTTCTCCTCCATACAGGACTTCTAACAAATGCCACTAGCAAATGCTTGCACAGAAAATTTTGAAGTTTATTACAAACACTTTACAAAAAATAACATCTCTGCCATGAACTGATACAGTAGCTTTACAAACAAGGCACACTATGGGGGTAATATCCCAGGTGAATTATTACTTAAGCTCATGTTTCCTAAGCACTTACAAAACCAACACTGGCCTTCCCATTTACTTCATGTCTGCAGTTATACTGAGGTATAGTTTACCTGAGTTTTGCTCTTGGTCACTCCTCGGCTAAAATTTTAACGTCAAATAAAAGGAAAAGTGAAAGACACAACTTACCTTCTACTTCAGATGAATCTCCTTCAGGTGAATCTACTTTTCCTACATCAGGTGAGTCTTCAGTGTTCTGTGGTTCACTTGGTAACTTACCATCCATCTATTAAACAAGGTCACCAAAAAAGAAAAAATTCAAGGATAAAATATCTAGAAAGATGTTGCTACAAGAAACAATCATGCCTAAAACACATGCAAACAAAAATATGGGAAGGAAAAAAGCTCCTTTAAGGAGAATTTTGGAGCTTAAAGGGTACTTTTAGCTACTGAAGAGGAATTTCACAAGTATGCTTATAAAATTTGCTGGCAATTTTACTTGCATCCCATATTCACATTTTTCCATGTCCTGCCTCTGGCAAGGATTATTCTTTTAATAGCTAACATGATGATACTAATATGCTACATTAAAAGGTTGACAGGTCCACAGGCAATTCTGAATTAAGGGATGTGTGATTATGGGTAATAATCATTTTTATACTGAATTTTTCAAAATACATCACAAGTGAAGTAACTGGTTCCCCCCCACCACCCCCACAAAAGTTACTCCCAACTATACAAAAGGAATTCTATTTTAGAAGTAATCTTTTAGGTTGGAGTGGGTGACAAACCTGGCAGATACTGAGTTGCTGAGAGTTGACTGCTGGTTACAAAAGCCTAGCTAGTGAATATTACTGTAAAATTTTGACTTATAATGGTATAGCATGCAAAATGGCAAAGTACAGGTCACAGTGATAGGGATATGCAAGTAGAATACATTGGAAATAATTGTTTGAGCTACTCTGTTAAACTACTATCGATGTTAAATCATTTTCTTATATTTCAATGAAATCACTGCTGATGAAAGTGTAAATTATGCAAACTGTTTCATTAAATTATACAATAGAGGTTCTTTAGGGATCATCCATTGTCACTACTTTCACAAGCATATAAAAAATACTTTCTTCAGATCCCCTCATCCTCCCTATCAGAGCATTCTTTATCATATGTGAAAAATGATGACTTGGGGCGCATCATCATTTATTTTATTTTGAATGGGAGTAACGGGACTTTGACCCCCAAACCTCTCACGTACATCTTATACGCTTGAGAAAATTACGAAAACATGAATGATCCTTTACTATATATGGAATATTCACTTGAACAATCTTGCTCAACCTGCTCTCTCTCTCTCCAATGTGTGGTTCTAGCAGTACTATGTACATTTTTGTACACATAACCCCATCCTCCAATCTAATTGGCAACCACAAAACTAGGATAACTAGGTCAGGTCTAGAAAGTTCAGGACAAAGGTTTCTGGTTTAAGAGCACATAGTGGAAATTTGATAAGATGAATTTATTTCACTGTGTTCATACAACAATGTAACTTTGTCCTTATCTGTGCAAAACTGAAAAAGAGCTAACAAGATATTTCACAATTTTGTGGTGCAACTTCACAGTGAATTTTAAAAGCATGGTCTGGTGACCAAATTTGATGCTTTCAATAAAAGCAGAAAAATTTTCTGTGTTAGGCAGTGCATGAAAACCCCATCTCAATAGCATCTTGCATTCGGAAGATATAAATTTTTGAAGAAATACTACATTTTCAGTTCCCTAGTGCATGATGGGAAATCTGTGATGTCATCTGGGCAAATGGATTTGATGGAGCTTTTGTATTTCTTTATAATGTTGATATCACTATACTGAATATTCCATAACTTTATTTGCTGTACCGTAAGTATGGAACAGTTTTTCACTATACCTACACGGAAAAACATCTAAACATTCCAACGGTATCAAATTTCAAGGACAAACAAGGTAGCCACTTATAAAGAATAACAAAAGGAATCTGAGGCAATTTGCCCATTTTGGATCACGTTTTGTGACCTTGAGGAAACTTGGAGGTATTTCTTATTAAAAGTAACCAATCTTTAGGAAGAGATATCTTGAGTTAGGAATGGAGTTTTGATATGGGGTTTGGATGACATGTAATGAAAAATTTTTATCTTTCATATAAGACCCCTACAAAATGCCACCAGACAATGCCTTTTAAGCAAAAGCATTTCAACCAAACCCATATCTGCTACTTTACAAGGGCTGTTTTCATTTATTTTTGGGGGGTGCAATTATTTAAAAGGGAGGGAGACAGGCAACTTTTGTAACATCTGGCACTTTTTCACCCATCCTCAACATCTGTTCATCTTTCTAGAGATTGTTTGGCAGCAAACAGTCCCTTGTCCCTGTGTATTTTGAAAGCTGAAACTGATATGTGAGGTACTCCATGGGCAAATGTCCATAAAATATCAAAAGTTTTCACACTACAATGAAACTTTTGATGGAAGATTTACATTCACCTTAAACTTGAAAAAGAAACCTCACCAGATTTTTCAGAAACTTGTCAGCTTCCTCCAGGGTTTCTTTTCTCCTATAACCGTGTTTATTCATTGCCTCCAGCACCATATCCTGAGCTTTGACTATAAAATGCAAAATACACACAAGAATAAAATAATTAGTCTCACTCCCACCTCAAAATTGGAATATTACATACAATGGCATTTTGAAGATGACTTATAACAGACTTTAGTTATTTACCAAGCAATAGCTCAAATATTTGACAAATGAACATTTGCTGACAAGTGTTCATAATACGAAATGCAATAAGCCAATTCTAAAATAATACCTGCGCATACATTAGTGACCTTTCTTTTGAGGTCAACTAACAACAGAAGTATGGACACATGTGCATAAATCCCTGTAACATCTGTGATAAATCTAATTACAAACTGGGGTCAGCCAGAGTAGAAATTGCTAAGAAAGGAATCGCAAGTCAGACAAAACTGACTCTCTTGAACAATATCATTGTATGTGTTCAATATTATGCTGGGATGTAAACATCCTTCACAAAAAAATTTTCATGATTGATATAAACACATTTTTATCCAAATTTTAGCCAAACTTCATTTAGAGATATCACAGTGTTTGTACCAATGGTGGTATGGTCCGTAAACAATGGGCATTCGGTCATACATATATGGTAGGGATCGGTAACATGCACAATGCATACATATATAACAAATGCTACATGCAGTCACATCGCCCCTCACAAGGCCGCCCCATAAGACTCAGGTGCAAGTACGTATATTGTGGAGGTACAGAATGGGGACGACTTTGCCTGTTTTAATGCAGGTTACTAGTGTACACAGAGATCACATTTCTGCATTTGTGAGAACTGTATCTCGGTTAGGTTTTCATAAAGGGGAAGAATTTCTTCCATTTTTCCCAAATGTTCAGCATTTCAGGTGGATACATACTGCCTACGGCTAAATATGCACAGTCTACCATGGTCTCATAGAAAGGCCTATAGGCCTTGCATTAAGGTTGACCAGTTCCCCAAAATTTCTTGCAGTTTTATACCCCATTGTGCAAGGAATATTTCAATTTTAGGAACATTTCAGAGTTGCATATCATCGATTGATAACGTCCCTCCATCTTTAACAAATTCTGAGACGACTGTGAAGACAGATAACCTATTACCCTAGGTAAAACTATTGGCGCTCATATTTCTACAGTATCATCATGATAATTTATGCACAGTAGCCTAAAACTATACTGTACAGCATATGCAAAACCACATAGTTCAGGCCTATCTATGGTCGATTGTTTAACACAGCAAAGTGTTACTGTTTGACCATTTGACCTATTGTGCAATACTGCTCCTTGAGGTATCTGCGATCTCGCTTATTGCAGGAAATGCACACCATCTACAAGACTCCTGTATCTCTTTTGTGCAGGTGATTCTGTTCATGAAGTACTTAGATTTTCATAAGGAAACAAACCCAAATTTGTGCATATCTGCTATAAAACCAGTTAAAGTGGACCTAAAGTCAAGAATTACAAGAATATATATTTTAGAGGTTGAAAAATGAATTTCATCCATCCAACTCCCATTTTCATAGCTTACTCTGTTGCTGAGATATAAAATGTTGAAATTTATTCACTTAATTTGAAAAGGTCGATTACACAATAATTTGTGATGTTCTTTGTGTACAACTCACACTACCTGCTTTTGTTTCCTTTTGAAATTAAGATGTTTACATGACCTTGAAACATTTACTGTTCCCTTGCATAGTATGTTGTACAAAGATGGCTTATATAGCCAAGTCACCCTATAACAGTAAGACAGTGATCACATTTCGGCACAAAAGGGCAGTGGCTTTCCAAAAACAAAGAAAAACAAAGACGGTAATTTGAGTAGTACAAGAATGACATCACAAATTATTGTGCAATATACCATTTTAAATGGAGTGAATAAGCAACATTTTATACCTCAGCTCAGGAATGTCCTGTGAAGATGGGAGTTGGACCATTTGGATGCATTTTTCAAGCTTTGTAACATAAATTTTTGAAAGTAAAGACTTTAGGTACACTTTAACTGCAGAGGAGAGTTCCCCCTCTTATTTCACTTTTTGTGCAAACACTGCTGCTGACCTCAAATGATCTATGAATTCCATCGGAAATAAGTATAAGAACCCTATCATTTTTGGTGGACTAGGTCAGAATATCACATGGGGTCACCTAGGGTCTAATGGTGAAAATCTGGTAAACTTCATACCTCATAAAAGGTATGACAGCTCTTACAGTAAGCATGTGAATGCTCCACATACAGTTTAAGAAGCCTGTTGTTTTCTGTGGGAGTCAAAGGTCAATTTAGTTCTCTAGAAGAAAACTGTAAAAACCCAGTAAACACATATTTCAAGAAGTGTTATTTTGAGGGATTTCTCACTATGCAAGTGGATGCTCTGCATTTTGTTCAAGGAGGGTATTGCTTTTGGTGGAGATCAAAAGTCATTGAAGGTCACCAGAGGTCAAATTGGAAAAACCTTGTAAGCATATTACATTCTACTATAAACTGTACTATAAGAAGTACATATCAAGGTCTTCCAAGCTGCCACTATCTGGCACTGTCTAGCACTAGGCAGAATGACAGAACTTGACACACACTAGTTTCTTTCAGAAAAAAATCATAGAACATGCATTCTGGTTTAAAAAATTACCTGCACTCCTACTGTCATGATCTTTGTTCCAAAGAATGCCAATGGCAGTGACAATTTCTTGAGGTGTAAAGAAGTCTTTAAGATCCTTAAAGGGGTGGCGGTACTGGTCATCGCAGAGCCACATCTTCATACAGCTTATTTTCATTTTCTCATCAGGAGTATCTTTCACTGAAATAAATGTAAGAGGAAGACTGTAAGAATGACATGAAATATATCACTTTCCATGTTACTGTTTAAGTATTAAGTATGAAATGGAATATACACATGAGGGCACTGACTAGGTCATATAGCTTGTGTTGAGTTACAGGATGTATGCTTTGAATGATTCCATCAAGTGTACAGTCATGTCACAAAAATTGTTGTAAAATAATATTGCACAGTTGGGCCATAGACTAGAGCGGTAAGTATTCTGTCTTCTTATAGGCCAAAATCTTGTTCTTTTCCATTTTCTCACTAGGACTAGGAGTTTGAAAATATTTTATTTGGAGTGCTACCTCCATGTCTGTGTTAAGAATTTTTTTCTTGATTTCTTACTTCATGTTTCCTTTATGCTTTTTCAAGCCAAACTGCAATACTGAGGACTTTCTGTTTTCTTCCTCATTTCAGATTAATATTTCAGTTTTCCATTTTAACTTATCGAAAAATACTTGTCACTTGACTCTAGACAAAGTTAAACTTAATCTCTCCCTTCAGAGGAAATGATGTTTGAAATTTGAAACTACCTGCTCCTTGTATTAAACAGAGGTTGTGATGTTGAACTTCCTCCAATAGTGGATAGCAATAGCTGCAGTGTTTACCAAATTATGCTGATTTTGGCAAAGGGCAAGTGTACATGTTTGCAATGTAAATCATAAATCAAAGTTGTTAATGGAAAGGGGAAAAAAAAGAAAGAAAAAATTCTTCAGCAAATTTATTTCCCACTAGTACACTTGAAGCAGAAACTACATGGTCTTTCTATCAAAATGAGCAGATAATATCTGAGTTTGTATATAACTGAATCTTGCTGGGAGTAGGCACATGCGATGCACACTGCAACAGAATTTTGGGCACATGTTATAGCTAAACATTATAGGAAACCCAAAAGTACTGAGTAACTATCCTTTATCGAAAGTAAAATATTCTTATTAAAGCTATGTAAATGTACCATGAGACAATTCTTTATGTGTGAGAGTCAGGTAAATAGGAAAGGGAAGGTAGGTCAATCATAAGTTCATATGACTCACGGGTGTCTGTGACATGAAAATGTCTTAATTAAAACCTGTCTAGCTTTCCCTTTAAAAGGTTTATGCATTAGAGAAATATAATTACACAGGGCTTGAAAATTCGAGTTTTGAGTGAACAATAATCATTTATGAGCTACCATACAAAGCAGTGAGTTTTTATTACTGTCATTTTAACTAAGTGCCAACTGTGCAGAGAAGTAATCAAAGGCAATGTAAAAAAGACAAAACAAAGCACTGCAAGAAAAAGCAAATTAAACAAGAAGTAAAGAAGCATCAGATGATACAAAATATATATGTAAACACCACCCAAAATGAAGACAATAAAAATAAGCTTCTAATGCCTTCTTTAAAACTAAAAGGGTGTAGGTAGTTTCAACAGGCAAGCTGTGAATGTATTAAAGAGTTAATACAGAGCAATAAAGCAAAAGGCATTTTCTCTTGACTAAGAGTGGACTCTAGGAGCAGAGAGATCAAAATGATTCACTGCCTGAAAACAAATCTTAACAGCCAAACCAGAAAGCCCAGAGGCTTAGTGATTCCCTGCTGAATGGGGATGCTTTGTTGCACTGAGGTTTATCCCTCAAGTTTATCTTTCGTGACTACATCATGTTACGACGTTTTAACAATTTGACCTCCGCTGACCTCACATGACCTCTGAACCCCACCAAATATAACAAAAAAGGAAAAAAAAAGAAGGGTCTTGAAAGGGATTCGAAGTCGGGCTGTCTGTATGAGAAACTGAGCACTTTCCACTATGCTACGAACAAACTCGTTATATGAATGGTGTTTCTAATCATGCAATAGTCACATCATCCTTTACATATGTTCATAATTAGGTACCTAAAATTAGAATTATTACTGTAACAGTATGCTTGTATGCTTGTGAAAAAACAAATGTTGTGCTCTATAATTATATCTTTGGATATAATCCTTGGAATGGTACAAAAATTCATTACTAACTTTTCGCTGGTAACAAAATGCCAGACACAATTTGAAGGTACTGCCCACTGCCTATTTAGTTTATGAGGTTTTCAGAGTTTCACTGCTGATCACCACAGATGACCTTCAACTGCTAGTAAACCCATAGGGTTCACCCTCTCTTAAAGCAAAACATATTCCAAGTATTACAAGTATGCAACACACTTGTCTTGAAATATCGAGCTTTTCAATGCTTTTGGTCTCTGACCTCTGTTGACCTCAAATGACCTCTGACCTTCATTGGATCTTGGATCTTGAAAATTCTTGGAAAATTTTGCCTTTTGACCTCTGGTGACCCCAGATGACAATCTTAGGAATTCTTAGGAAATTTTGCTTTTGAACTTTAGTGACCTCAGATGACAATCTTGGGAATTCTCCAGAAATTTTGGTTTTTGACCTTTAGTGACCCAGATGACAATCTTGGGAATTCTTGCTTTTTTACCTCTGGTGACCCCATTGACCTTCACCAAAAACAATAGGGTTCTTCCTCTCAACATGACAAGTCTATATACGAAAAATGAAGTGTCTGTCATTGGTATCTTGAGATATCATGTTTACAAGCCTTTACAATGTTTTTGCAGTTTAACCTCCGGTGACCTGTGACCTCCACCAAAAAAGACAGGGTTCTCCCTCTTGGCATGACAAATCTGCATACCCAAATATGAAAAGTGTCAGTCATTGCTATCTTCAGTATTGTGTTTACAAGGTTTTCAGTTTTTGACCTCTGGTGACCTCAAATGACCTTTGACCTCCACCAAAAACGATAGGCTTCTTCCTCTTAACATGACAATTCTATATACCAAATATGAAAAGTGCAAGTCATTACTTCCTTGAGATATCGTGTTTACAAGCTAAGCGTCACATACACACACAGGCATACACACACATACGCACCCTCAATACCTTACGGGGTACAGGGACGGGACCCTGCAAGGACTGTAAGGGAATTCCCCAGCAGCGAAGCTGCCCGCAAATGAACTGAGTAGACTGACATGCTTGAGGGCGGGCTGTGCTCCAAGGCAGACACATGCAGCCGCGCGTGACTTCTCTTTGCAGTGATGGGATTTTCGGGCAGCTATGCCAGTTTCGAACTTCGCGTGAGCTAGGAAAGACTTGCAAGAGCGGAGCTCCTGCCGGCTGTGCCGGTACCCACTAAGGCCACGTTGGTGAGTGCTCACACACACACACACACACACACACACACACACACACATCACCATCACATAGATTTCTTGCCTGCCTTCGGCAAGAAATCAAAATAAATAATACAAGATTAATAATCTGTTATTACACATTATTAATCTGTTAATTACAGATTATTAATCTATTAATTACAGATTATAAATATTTATATAGATGGCACTAATAGGCTTTCTTACACAGCAGTCCTCCATATGATGTACATGGTAGTACTGCATTTAGCATGTAGGTCTATAGAACTATGTGTATACTGTAGTCCCCCACTGATGTACCTTGTAGTTACTGCATCGAGCATGAAGGGTATCGCCATGGTCTTATGGCAACTGCAGTATGAACTAAACAAAAACATATATGTACTTACGATGAAACAAATCTCCATTAGTTATCATTTTATAAAGCAACAGGCCACAGCTGTGAGATAAGAAAATGGAAGCTGGTAACATGATCCTGCTGTTGGTGACTTTTTATGCAGTTATACATATTCATAAGACAATTGTTAGGTTTTGTTTCCACTATCACAAATACAATACACTAACTTGAGTGAATAACTAGGCAAATAGTTGAAAGCTTTCAAAGGTAGCCTGGAAAAATGATGCAAGCTGCACATTTTAAAGTAAAAAGTGATGCTCAGTTTTAAAATACTATGAACACAAGGTTTCCCTGGGCACAAAACCACAGTTGGTTAAATGGGTCTATGTTATACTCTTTTAACTACTTACACACTATTAAAACATTGGGCAATTCTTTTCATTGGGTAAAACTCACTGGTAATATGTTGGTCGAACTTTGCTCATGTAATGGACTAAAGTTCCCTTTGATACACATTACTTGTATAATCCAATTATTGGTAAAACTGGTGACAAGTTTACATTAAACGGTTGGCATATTTTCCCTTTACCTGCTTGTTGAAGGATTTACTGCTAATTAGCATAATGTTTCCTTAAAGTTGGGCAAACCGTTTGTTGCAGGTTTGCGCAGAGCAGCCACGCACTTGACCCAATTTGCTTCATATTTCTTTGGATAATGAAACATTGGTTCAATGCAGTGAATATTTCTTTCAGAATCTTTGCCATTTGCAAAAGAAGAATACTCGTGCATTCTCTTTGGCCACAAAATCGGGCTCCATTTCCATAAAATTGTTAAAATATTCGACAGGTCTTACTGAGCGCTAAAAGGCTTCCAATGAGAGTCCAGAATCTTGGGTATTCTCTGTCATGTCCAAACATGTGCAAAAGGGCACTGACATACCAGACTTCGAAAAAATTTATTCATAATCCATCTATTACTGCAGTGCTACGCAACACAACATGCATGCACTGCTACAGTATTTCATAGATGTTGCTGGTGTTATTAATTATGCATTGATCGAAGAACAAGACTATCAAAGCATGATTAGACAGTGTCATTTAAATCTGATTGTTTTGAACATCATGGGTCATGACAAACAAAACAGATTAGACCAAGGTGTTTGAATTGGTAGATTGTCATAACCTAAAATGTATTGTGCTACCTCTCCATTTAGATGTATACTGTAACATGTTGTCCAATGGCCAGTGTCATATTTTAATTAGGGAATACAGTCAATGGTGCCCATGTCTCTATATCAGATTCAAACATGCTATGACGTCACGCATGCGGGCTGAGAGACCCGAGGTGTGACGTCATAGTCTGTTCTGATAGAGAGACATAGGTACCATTAATTTTATTCCCATTCATAAATAATTTAATTTTGGAAAAGCTAAATCCGAGTGAAAAAGCTCCTTTTTTTTAAGATTTTCCATTAACCATGAATTATTCTCCCAAGCTGCCTAAAGCTTCGCAGGTATCTTTGTGCAATGCGACGACACAAAATTAACTAGGAGTATGAGCTGCCTGCTAGCTATGTCCAGTGTACGTATGTGTATCTAGCTATCTGCTTTATACTTTATAGCTTTGTTAAGTTTAAAACACTGAGACTGTCATATTAGTCATATTTATTCAACAATATATATTGTCTCTTTGAATGAGCATTTTTTGGATTATCCATCATTATCAAGATCACTTAGATCAAACCTGAGATCAAATTTGGTGCAAAATCACTCATTTTCACCTCTAGTGATTGCCTGCCTCAGTGATGGGTCTTCTACAATTAAGTGTGTATAATTTCTTCTTATCAGCAATGTACCAAAACAAGCATAAGATGTTTTGACACATTTAAATTAGACAACTCAAGGTGGTATTTCCCTGTACTAATTTTCTCTGGAAAGATCAGGAATATTGTCTGTATGAGCTGTTTATTTGCTTAAATGTGTATGCATCATTACTGTCAATCTAAGTATTTTTAATTTCAATTTGATCAGTGACAGAAACAAAAAATTACAGTTACTGGTATCATTGCATCTGACTTATTTTGAATGCTCTTCTATAAATAAACCACCAGTTTGCTATATATCACTCACAGCTGTGTTTATAGTCCTGAGTTGTAACATGTTGCTTGCACAGTTGCTCTACATACACTCTATGTCTCTATACTGGATTAGAGCATAGGTAATTGACCAATCAGAGGCCAGCATTCTCAAAAAGTATAAATAAATTTACATTAAAGAAATTTCATAGTGCAAAATAAAACCAGAAAGCCCAAAGGCTTAGTGATTCCTTGCCGAATGGGGATGATTTGTTGCACTGAGCGTTATCCCTCAAATTTATCTTTCTTGACATCATTTTATGATGTTTTAACAATTTGACCTCTGCTGACCTCACAAGACCTCTGAACACCACCAAATGTAACAAAAAAGGAAAAAGCAAGGAAGTGTCTTGAAAGGGATTCAACTCCAATGGATCTTGGATCTTGTAAATTCTTGGCAAATTTTGCTTTTTGACCTCTGATTACCCCAGATGATGATCTTAAGAATACTTGGGAAATTTTGCTTTTTTTTGACCTCTGGTAACCCCAGATGTTGATCTTGGGAATTCTTTGGAAATTTTGCTCTCTGACCTCTGGTGACCTCATATAACAATCTTGGGAATTGTTGGAAAATTTTGCTTTTTGACCTCTGGTAACCCCAGTTTACCTTTGACCTCCACCAAAAACAATAGGGTTCTTCCTTACATCATGAAAAATCTGTACACTAAATATCAAAAGTGTCCTTCATTCCGATCTTGAGATATTGTTATTACACGCTTTTCAGTTTTTTAGCTCCTGTGACCCCAAATGACCTTTAACCTTCACCAACAACAATAGGGTTCTTTCTCTCAACATGGCAAATCTATATACCAAATATGAAAAATGTCTGTCATTGCTATCTTGAAATATAGTGATTACAAGCCATTTACATTATTTTCGCAGTTTAACCTCTGGTGAACTCAGATGACCTTCGCCCTCTACCAAAAACAATAGATTTCTTCCTCTCAACATGACAAATCCATATCAGCCATTCCTACCTTGACATATCGCGATTTCAAGGTTTTCGGTCTTTGACCTCTGGTGACCTCAAATGACCTTTGACCTCCACCAAAAACAATAGGGTACTTTCTCTCAACATGACAAATCCATTTACCACATATGAAAAGTGCCGGTCATTCCTATCTTGAGATATCGTGTTTACGAGCTTTTCAGCTTTTTACCTCCGGTGACCTCAAATGACCTTTGACCTTCACCAAAAGCAATAGGGTTCTTCCTCTCAACATGACGAATCTATATACCAAATATGAAAAGTGTCGGTCACTGCTACCTTGAGATATCGTGTTCACAAGCTGTTTAGGAGGTTTTCGCAGTTTAACCTCCAGTGACCTCGGATGACCTTTGACCTCTATCAAAAACAACAGGGTTCTTCCTCTTGACATGACAAATCTATATACCAAATATGAAAAGTGTCGGTCATTCCTATCTTGAGATATCATGATTACGAGCTTTTCAGCTTTTTACCTCCAGTGACCTCAAATGACCTTTGACCTTCACCAAAAACAATAAGGTTCTTCCTCTCAACATGACAAATCTATATACCAAATATGAAAAGTGTCTGTCATTCCTATCTTGAGATATCGTGATTACGAGCTTTTCAGCTTTTTACCTCCGGTGACCTCAAATGACCTTTGACCTTCACCAAAAGCAATAGGGTTCTTCCTCTCAACATGACGAATCTATATACCAAATATGAAAAGTGTCGGTCACTGCTATCTTGAGATATCGTGTTCACAAGCTGTTTAGGGATTTTCGCAGTTTAACCTCCAGTGACCTCGGATGACCTTTGACCTCTATCAAAAACAATAGGGTTCTTCCTCTTGACATGACAAATCTATATACCAAATATGAAAAGTGTCGGTCATTCCTATCTTGAGATATCATGATTACGAGCTTTTCAGCTTTTTAACCTCCAGTGACCTCAAATGACCTTTGACCTTCACCAAAAACAATAAGGTTCTTCCTCTCAACATGACAAATCTATATACCAAATATGAAAAGTGTCTGTCATTCCTATCTTGAGATATCGTGATTACGAGCTTTTCAGCTTTTTACCTCCGGTGACCTCAAATGAACTTTGACCTTCACCAAAAACAATAGGGTTCTTCCTCTCAACATGAAGAGTCCATATACCAAACATGAAAAGTGTCAGTCATTGCTATCTTGAGATATCATGTTTACAAGCTGTTTAGGAGGTTTTCGCAGTTTTACCTCCAGTGACCTCGGATGACCTATCAATTGCCTCTGGTATTATGCCAGATAACATATAGGTTACAAAAATTATCACTATTTTAAAGGTAGGAAGCTCTATGTTAGTTAAAAACTATGCGCACATCTCTGTTCTGCCTTTGTTTTCTAAAATGACCCAACACCTTGTATAATAGATTGTATGATTTTCTCACCAACAGGGATGTAGCTTCGGTGGGCGGTGCTGGGCGGTGACACCCAGCACTCGATATTCCCGCCCAGCACTCCAGGCAAACACACGTCGCCCGCCCACCACAAACCTATCTACCGAGACCTAAAACTAGCCCTAAATTTACTCCCTTAAGTAAAATGAGGGAAAAATGAAAACTTAATGGCTGAAAAATGGGGTAGATGCCATGGGGTGGGGTGAGGTGCTTTCCCAAGATCAGACAATTACCCGGCACTCAAATTTTGCTAGCTACATCCATGCTCACCAAAGATAATATTTTTTTCATGTCAGTTTGGCTTTCATTCCAATTATTCAACTTATATGGCTGTCATTAATTTGGCTGATAAGATTGGCCAATCACTTGATGATAAATAGTATGGGTTTGGAATACTTTAAGACTAATCAAAGGCATTCAGTATGCAATACTCTTTTTGCAGACAACACAAATCTTTTTTCAATCATTCCAAGTCCACTGTAGCTGTTTCAATTATCAATAATGAATTAAAAAATATCTCAACCTGGTTTTAAGTAAACAAGCTATCATTAAATGTATTAAAGGAAAACAAATTTTGTTATCTTTTATCCCATCAAAAAACAACTCTTCTTTATCATAATATGGCAAATCCTCCATTTATCAAAATACTGTCGGACTAAATGGTTTAAGTTCTGGAAAATTTTAAATACTTATACTCACATGTTGTCTAGCCTTAATTCCTTTAAAAGAGCCTTTAAAGATTATCTATTGAGCAATAAAATGTATCCTTCATCTTCTTTTTGCCCTTTACCAATTGTTTCCATGTTCTATCTGGGTGGCTATACTGTAGCTCTTTGTAGAAAGGGGTGGGTAAAATGAAGTATTTGTGAGGGAGAGATTTATTTTTGTACATGCTTTTCTTTTTCCTCTCTTTCTTCTTTTTTTCTCCTTTTTTTTTACAGGTGGCCTGATATCGATAAGCTTTGCTTTTATCAGGTCTCCTCCACTGTACTTATAAGTATGGTACTGTTATTATGAATGTTTGTTTATGCATGCATGACTCATTTATCAATTTACTGTTTTTTATGCTATGGCAACTTCAGAGTGTTGTTAATTATTGTATGCTATGTTCTTAATATGCAAACTGTATGTTCTTAATGTGCAAGGGTGGGTGGATGGATGGATGGGTGAGTGAGTGAATGGATGGATGGATGGCTGGCTGGCTGGATGGATGGAATGATGGATCAATGGGTTGGTGGATGGATGGGTGGATGGGTAGGAGGGAGAGCAGGCAGGCAGACAGACAGACAGGAAGACAAACGAATGAACACAGGAATGAATGAGTCTGTTTGTTTACATATGTTTGCAAAATTTATTTACCCTTACCCACTCATTCCCTCCATGCCTCACGTTGAAATTAAAGAATGGATAACATACTTAATTCTATTTCATAGTGAGTATACCATTTAATGTGAGAATGCAAGTATTAACAACAAAATATTGAGTTAAAGATGTTCATATGACCTAACAGCTTTGTGTATCTGATAATATCAGAATTCCAGATAGGAGTGAGTCACAGCTGTGATGAACACAAATGAAATCATGAACTGACATCAGTGTGCCACACTCAGAGGCAAATGTTTGCCCTAACAGTGATTTCATGGGAAGATCCCTTGTAAAAAAAAAAAGTATCACTGTACAAATTCTGCTACATTAAAAAGTTTGACCATTACATGTAGGCCTATAGGATGACTTTGCTTACACATGTAAATACACCTTGGCCATGAGTATACGTACCTGTAACAGTCATCAGTAAACTCTGGGGCCTTGTATGGATTTTGAAGCCGTTCAGGGCTGATATACAGCAATGTGCCAGAAGGGAGAACTAGGTCTCCCTTTTCACATGCAATGTAATGTTCTCCAGCTATTCTTGAAAGACCAACATCTGCAATCTGCATAAAAGAACGAAAGCTACTGTAAATTTTCACACTTGTTAACCACAAGGCAATCCAGACGTGCAAATCTTATCTCCCTCAACTTCTATACAAAACTTTGTTGTAGTATGTTCATTCCAATGACCCCCTTATCACTTTACATGGCAGACCCGAGTAATGTATGGGGATTAAAACTTTTCAAACCTCAGTAATTGCTCACCGCACTTATATTATGCTTAAGCTGACCTAGTGGAAAACACTCTGAGCAGCTTTGAGTAACCCCCCAGGCCATTCACACTCTTGACCTCACTGAGCTGTGGTCAGATTGCACCTCTTAGCTTGGTGTAAAAGGAAACTTATGTATAATTGACAGAAAAAAGGGGCTGATGCTTCTAGGGTTCTTCTTTTGGGAGAGTGAATGCCCACTTCCACTTCTTCTGTAACAGTGGTAGCAGAATGTACACACTGTGTGGATGAAATTTTACACATACATAGGAAGATATAGGGTAGAACCTATGGTAAGTTACTAAACCTTTCTTTCTTTGACCTCTGACCTACGTCATTTACACATGCAGCATGCACCATGTTCAAAGTCTAAGTTGTGCATGCAGTATGCTTCATTGTTTACCCTCTAAAAAGAAGCGGCATGACGTCAGTGCATAAGGTCCGCAAAATACGTTACTTATTTTGGATAGTGCATTTCTGTGCAAAATTTGAAGACACAGGCAGCATTATGTGAGACTCCACTCCTGACCCCTTCTTTTCAATCATTGTCATTAAAAATGTATAATTCATGAAACTGAAAGATTTATGTGCAAAAATTGTAATAACAATTTTATTAGAGAATGTTAATCTAAAAGCATTCTCCCATTGATCATACCTTTCACCTTGTCTCAGTAAATGTCTATAGTACCAAGACAATGGGTTTCATATTTTTCGAAAATAGAGATCCTTGTCACCCTTCTTGCATCTCAATTTATTTCTTCCTTGTACAGAATGCCACCACCCAAAATGAGGTCCTTAAATGATTAATTGTGGTCTTTGGGACTTGAGGGAGATTAGAAAAGAAGTATCCTAATGTCTCCTTTTTACAGTATAAAATATTTCATACTCTCCAAATCTCATCGTAGCTGTTCTTTATCCCAGTAGAAGCATGGAATGAGAAGTGGTATATATACATACCCGTACACTTGTCACATCCAGTTTTTGTTCCAACTTGTTTCATTGGTGGATTAAAGACTAAATTAACATTGGTGAATGGAAGACTATTAACAACATGCAACATCATTCTTCAGGTGATCATTTTAATGGACAGAACTGTATGATCTTGAATCTAATATATTAAGGTTTCAATGTGTCAGCCACAATAATGTGAAAGGAAATAAACTGACCTTTGCTTCAAAGCGATCATTCACAAGAATGTTCTCTGGTTTGAGGTCACAGTGAACAAACGTCTTTTCATGTAAATATATAAGACCTGCCAGAATATCGTTGATGAGAAATGTCCAACGTGCCCATGGAATTTTCTCATCTGGTATTTTCTCCCTAATCTGCTGCAAATTGTAATCACAGAACTCCATAACAATCCAATACCTTTCCCCTTCCAGTTTTGGTGCAATCACTGCTTTGATGCTAACAACATTGTCATGGGCAACACTCTTCAACAGGATATCAATTTCTTCTTTCTTAAAGATTTTCCTGTAAGAAAATACAAACAAGAGCTAGCTTTTTATCACAGTATCAAACACTTCAAAAGAAATAAAGTCAAAATGACAAAGTCCACACAATTACTAAAAAGACACACACAGGAATACAAGATCAAGACTATAGTTCAAAGTATGTTTCATATATAGCAGGCCCTGGAAAACTGATTTACAATTTTGCAATTATATTCTTCTAATCTGTAAATTCTTTCCCATTTCCCATTCAACTCTGTCTGTTAAATATAAGAAGCAAATCCCATCACTTGCATTATTGGGACAGATCCAATAAAGCACAACATTTATTGCCCAGTTGAAGATCAAAGTTTATAAATGTATGAAACTGGACATACTGAAAAGGTAACTTGCTTTTCTTTACTTGATTTGTAATATTTCCTGTTTAAAGCTTAGTAATAGGGGCACCTGCTGACAATTTTTAAACAAATCATTTTAAATACCATAGTCCAAATGATTACTGCTGTATCATACACAGGCTACTGAATGGCCACATGTAAGGCAGATACTCATTATACCATTATTACAATTGCCAACCCCACCTCCTACTTGGAGATTTTTCTTTTAAGCCTCTCCAAACAATTACATATAATTCATCTGCCGCACCTCCCACAATGTAGTCCAATTGCCCTATGGCTGGGGTCTGAAGTGTTTGATGCTGCAGGCCACTTTTACTTGAGTTTTTGTGAGCCTTTAAATTTATTGTAGTAGCCAGGGATTCCTTTAACAGGTTTTCTTTTTATTAAAATTTGGGCTTATTGAAATATCTGACAACTATTCTAGTGCACGTTGGGGGCTGAAATGTTTAAAGCTTAGTAATAGAGGCATCTGCTGACAATTTTTAAACAAATCATTTAAGTACTGAGTACTGCTGAAGCTACTGCATGTCCACATGTAAGGCAGATACTCATTATACCATTATTACAATCCCCAACCCCCACCTCCCACTTGGAGATTTTTCTTTTAAGCCTCTCCAAACAATTACATATAATTCATCTGCCGCACCTCCCACAATGTAGTCCAATTGCCTTATGGCTGGGATCTCAAGTATTTTGGGCTGCAGGCCACTTTTACTTGAGTTTTTGTGAGCCTTACAGTAATTTAGTGAAATAGCCACGTTCCTTTAATATCTTGTGTTTATTACTGTAAAATTTGGGCTGTTGAACCTTCTGTCAACTATTCTAGTGCATGTTGGGAACTAAACTGGCCAGTGGGCTGTCACTTAAGAACCAAGCCTCTAGGGCTATACTGATTCTCTTCTGCTGGAGACAAAGCAATAGCTTGATAACCATTTCCAAACAATCTACTGTGCACCCTGCCATACTATGAGAAGCTATGTGGTTTCTTTTGAGTCATACATCACTTTGTGCAATGTACACTACTGTACATCCCACTGATCTGTACAAATCATTGACCACTATGAGTGGCTTTGTGGCTTTAATGTACTGAGAACAATGCTTTGTGCAAGTTCTTGTGTTACAAGACGACTCGTCAGGAACACCAGATTGAATCCGTCGACGAGCGAATGGAAAGCTCCAGAGAATTTCGCATCGCTACAACAACAATGTCACCTTCAACACAACCTTTCTAGTATTCTTCAGAAGGAGAACTGTTTATGTAATGTGCCAATTATAGCAGCAGCCTGGGGACACTTCTAAGAAACATTGCCATTGTTTACTACTACTGTGCATACAAGGAACATTCTTGTAATTGCTCGACTGTGTGCACTGGAAGTTCCTATTAAATTCTGGAGATGTCTCGATTGAAAGCCTAGCGTATAAAGGGCAGTTCAACAACTGTTGTGGGAGAGAGATATCATAATACTTCATCAAGACCAGACACTGTCATACTGCTGTGTTATCATTGTCCGTTTGTCGAGAACTTTATTCTCTGACCAAATCACCTGAAGCCAGCCACTGACACTGCACACTTGTGATAAATTGCCCTGCGCCATTTCTACACTGTGTATTGAGATAGTTATCATCCATCATCGCCTAGCCTTGTCATTATTCGCTCGTGGAAACAGCTCCTATGCTACAGCACGCTGCAGGTCTACTACTGTACCATCGTCGATGTGCATGCACTACCAACCCTTGGACCAGACCAGAAAATATTAAGTAAAGGATTGTGAGTAAATCTAATTAGTTATTGTAAATTTAAGCAAGATAAGGAGATCGTAAATAATAATTAAGTTGTTGAATTTTAATCTCGTTCTTCTGTGGTCTTTCGCTGTTATTGGTTTGACTTGCGACCAAGCCGTAACACTTGTTAAGTCTTTTACACAAAAAATAGTGTTGGACAACCAAAAATTCTCAAATAAAGTGAAACTGGTTGCCTGTCAAACTAGAAACTTTTTAAGTTGACACTACACAAACTATGAGGCCCAAATTCTTGAAGAATTATGTTTTCCCAAATTAAATCATGGCATGGAACTGCAATCTGACTGTTCTTAATCTTGTGTTACACATTATATAATAATTAATACATGCAGGGTCTACAGTTTTCATTAACCTTAGCTTGCAGGTCTCAGGCACATTATGAAAGGCCTCCAGGACACTTGCCAAAAAATACTGTTCGTCAGCAAGACATGAGCTTCACCCCTGTTCCCCTACGTAGTACCTACCAAATTTGGTGGCAAAGTCTCGAAGAAGTTTTAATGTACAGTAGAACCCACAAAACAATGCTGCAATGTACAATCAAGTTTAAAAAGTATATACAGTAGTTGCCTTTAAAGCTGGCAGCAGCTGTATGTATTTGCTGGTAAATTCTTTAGTTTTAACAAAAGCATTGTTTACGGATATTTGAAAAGTTCAAAATGCTTAGTGCTCAAACAAAGAGCATGATACAAGTACAGCTAGTACTGTACAAATTTACCCATTCATGTTTAAGTCTCCTCATATGCAGGTGTCTTTCCTGTGCAGTATGTCCTCTACGGTAGGCCCAGTAGAGTATGTATTGTCTAGAATATTGAATTCTAGTGAAAACTCAGAATCTCCATCAAAACATTATCGGGCCTTGATGGGCAGTTGTTTTACAATGCTAAGTGACCACAAATGTGGGAGATAGCCTATATGCTTATGACTTACAACTTCACATCAGGTGGCTAACCAACTCAACTTTTACATCAAATCTGGTTTTTTTGAAAAGCTTGTTCAGATGGGAAAACAGTAGATTGCTCTTGGATGAAAAACCCACCTTACTTTCACCACATTATTATTCTGGCAGGAAGATTAATCTACAGGTGAAAGCATGTACGCAAAATTGTGACTTCCAAACAGAAAAAATTTTAGTCCCAAAATTCATGGTTCAATCATACATGAACCATAACGCTCTCTTGCTCTCTTCACACGGTATGCACTGTAAACAGCATATCTCACTTTATACTCAAGCAGCACCAGCTGCCAAAAGTACCAAAAATAATTCACCCAATTGGTCAAAAAACCCATAACATGGAACTGGGCCAACTGGCATACATGTGCAAAAGCAAGGGATCCCCTTTTTTCTTATATTTTTGACTTGAGGAATTCTTGGGAATTTGCTTTTTGGCATCTGGTGATTTCAACTCTGACATCCAACAAAACTCATATGGAACACACGCACACACACACATACACACACACACACGCCAAGCTGACTACATAGGTTCCTTTTGCTAACGCAAGGAACCAAAAATTGGAGTAACATCTATAGAGTTTGAATCCAGACACTTCTGAAAAATAATGTAAAGAGGATCTGACAAAACCTCAGAGCATTTGTGAAGAATGGCAGGATGGATCCCATCTGGCCTGGGGCCTTTATACTTGCCTTTAGACTCTTAAAAATTTAATTAAAAAATTCAAAATTAATTTAAAATACAAGTTAGGCGTATACTCTTGTCTTGGAAGCACAGGACTGCACTAAAACCTTTCAATAAGTTTTGTTGCATACATAGTGTTTATTTCTTCTCTAACATGGTGTTATGCATGGAGAATTTGTAAAGTATGGATAGGATGGCATCAATTGCTAATGGTCTTATCTCCTTACATTATATTACCAGTCCAGCTTAGCTGATTGTATAATGTGTTACAAGAGAGTATTGAAAAACTGAGATTCACCCCATCAACACATATTCAAATTTGATGAAATGGGCACAATGATATTGGCTTATTAATGGTGGTCTGGGAGTTGGAGTAAAAAGTCATCTAGGGGTCATTTTGTGCCAAAAAACAAATGCTGTGGCTTCTTCAAATTCAGCAACAGTCTTCTAAGGGTATTTATCAAATGGAACTTTAGTAATTCCTTCAGTGAATGTGTTCAGGAGCTTAAGGCTAATGATAAAGGCTTATTGTCATCTAGGGGTCATTTTGAAACAAATTACACCATAAAAGCCATCTCACATCTTGGCGTACTAGAATACTTTAAGGTCTCTTGAAAAAGTGATGTCATTGAATTTTCTTTGACCCTTACAAATAAAAAAAGTTGAGGGTCCTCCCATCTCATACTGTACTCTTGAGTGCAAACCATTCTGACTGAAAGGACTGCAACATGAATATTGAAGTTGTACTCAGAGTAGTAAGTTCTGAAGGCCTCTCCATAATGTACAAATACAGCAGAGCACTGTAGTTCAAAGCCACTTTATTAAAGTATGATGTCCTGTGGACAACCATTTAAAATTCCTTTAAAATAACATTGATCAGACTGCAATGAAAAGTCTTTTTTGCCTCATATGCTGCTTTGTTACTATGCTGCTTTGTTACTATGCAGTGTTTTAAAGGCTGAGATGGGTTCCAGTAAAGATCACGGTATACTGTATCTTATTGGTTCTGACTATGAAAAGTGGCAATATTCAGTTTGTAACACAAGGTAACCTTTTCAAAGCTTGGAAGTATTTCAGAGGTTAAACATGATGTAACATGGACAAAATGCCTCAAACCTTAAAACTGATAATTCTTTAAGGCTGACTTTTGAATTAGCTGGCTGTGATATTTGAACCTATTGAGTAGTTTTTGGTAGATCCTGCATATAGGCTCATTATACACTCTATATGTACAAAGTAAAAAAAATAAAGGCAAAAAAAAAAAAAAAACTTGTAACCAGAAGTGACTTTCACTGTGTATGTACAAGAGTTAAAAGGTCCACCTAAACAGACTATACTAAAACTAGAATTAACCCAATCATTGGTACTACGGTAAGCGAGACTGACATTTCCTTATGTGAGTCTTGATAGCTCCACAAAAATGATTCTGCACTAAAATGAAGTGAACTACAGTATATCTAGTATGATTTTTTGGTCTGAGTTACAATTGCTTATTCTACACAATAATGTACATGAGACAGACAGGTCTAAAGTAAGCTACCAGGAAAAATTTAGCTTCCTTGTAACAGTTGAAGGAGACAGATGGCTGCAGAAAAGTCTTTTGGCTATAAGAGATCATGTTTACTGTATATGTGTTCTTTTTTAGCCAATGTAGAACATAGACACTCACAGCAGATTTAGTTCTCAGATTCAGATTTATCTTGCATATCTTCAGTTGTACAATACAGTCGTAAATGCATTCATGATATAATAAATGCTTGACACTAGAACAATAGGGTAGCCAGAAAATTATGGGGGCTTCAAATGTAGTTCACATGTAAATACACATCTTTTTCACTCTTGGATTTTCCAATGGGGGTGTCAGGTTGGAACAGTTTTGTGGTGGCTCATGCCCCCAGCCAAGAAATAAGTATACAACTGTGTTAGTGACCATGAAAAAGGATAAACAAGAAAGCATAATAAACAGAAGAAATCAATATTTGTTTGCTACGTGTTTGTGCTAACATAGAAGCAGATGAGAAGAAGATACAGTAGAGCAAATACTACTTGTTCCGACATCTCAATACTACGACAACTTTACATTTGAAATCAGTGTTAGGATAAGGGTTTGGTTAGTGTTCTGACATACCCAATCCTATAACCTTAATACTCTCATCATCACATCCAACGTAGAATTGTCGGAATACAGAGACATCCGAACAAGGAGACTTCGGAACAGAAAGGTGTAAGCATACTATACAGTAGCTACTAATTACATAAATTTTAAGACACTTTCATTTTTGGAATGAACATAATGACCGTTTTTTTTACTTGAGATAATCTGGCCTGTAATATAACAATCTGAAGGCTTATTGGTCACATTAAGTTTCATGCCCTTTACAGGTGTAACTCCACAAGAGGAGTTACTGTGAGTTTTCCTCTGACATAGGACCTTGAAAACTTTAAAAATGAAAGGAACAAAGTCAAAAACACATACTTACTTATCTGAGATTATTTTGACAGCTACATCTCGATTCAGTTTCTGGCAAAATGCCTTGTGCACTTTACCGAATTTGCCCTGTCCTATCGGCTTTCTGTGAATAGTTAAATCTGTGTATTGCAGCTGAGCTAAGACATCGGTATAGTCAGCCATTGTGAAGAGCCCTCTTCCTTGAATTCAAAATACAATGTACTGTGTTTCCTCCTACCTGTGTCTCCTGGACATTCATTTTGAAAAAAAAGAAAAAAAATACAATTACAATCAAAGAAAATACAAATTCAGGTATTGGAACACTTGCCCAATGAGAGATTTTGTCAATCTGCACATATTATCGCTATTATTTGTTTCAATTTTTCATAAATGGTCACCTTAAATGATGCTGTACTTTATATTCACATTTCTTCAATATTTCTACACAGTCAACTGTATGCAAGGGGCAGGGAGAACTTGCCAGAACAAATCCCTGGAAGGGGGGAGTTCAAACAATCTCCCCATTTCCAACCCCCTTAAATTATACTTGGAATGCACAGCACGACATCTGGTACGTACACTCCACTTGACTTAGCCTTTATCCTTGAAAGCATCAAATGTACCAGATTGCAAAATTTGATCTTCTTGGAAGCTTGGGAATGACTAAAATACTGGAATTGTCAGTTTGTAAAATTTCCTCTTGTACAGTAAATCCTAAGTACAACCCTAAAGTTAGTAAAATAACTCTTAATCTAATTTACTATTTTCAGTCCTTGGATTCTCCTGATGAACTGCCCAGAACTCTCTGAGATCTCCAACATGGCATTATACTGTACCCTACAGTACCCATACATCCATTGTACACTGCAAATTTATCATGGTTTGTCCATACATGCATAAATCTAGGAGTGTAGCTAGTAATAACAGAATGTGCATTTCATACCAGGCAGGGTTTATATCAGGAGATACATGTATATCAGGTAAGCATCAGTGTAAGAGTCTTTAAAACCCCTCATGCATTTAAAGTGACTGTTGCATCACCAAAAAGATATTTAGGAAAGCCCTACTATCTATTTTCGCAACTGGTGACAGTATGTTGATCAACAGATTCAAAACAATAGCTTCAAATATTTAAGAAAATGGTTAGTCCATGCGTGACGACTTGTACTGATTACTAAAGTGTGATGCAGTGTCAGAAAACAGCATTAAAATGACAAACAGTAGTGTACTCAGCAGACTATAACCAGATGGCCTTGAACAATTTATTAATGCTCAGCACAGACTACTTACGTTTTGTCTAGGAGGTGCAACAGATTTTTTTGTTTAATTTATAGAGAGGCTAGTAGTGAACTTTGATGGGAAAATTTTAACTGTCTGAAATAGGCTTGCCCACAAAAGATGTCCTTAATACAAGTTTCAAGTTGTGGTAACACTGTACGACAGTTTCTATTATCCACTATTGCATACACTTGAGTGTCATCTGCATACATCATTTTGGACAGACCAAAATCGTATTGTTAGGCTACAATACGATACGATATGATACCATACGTTGGCTAAATATTCAACTATGTTATTTTCATGTCACACAACCTTTAAGATTACAACACACAATGTAATGAGTCACTTCCACCTTTAACCCACTAAAGTCACACTAGCAACCTCACACACCATGCTAACACTAGCCAGCAGCATACAGTAATTCACACCAATGGCCATACGAACCCTAATAAAAAATTAACAGCATAAAGGACGCCCCCAAGAAAGGCCACCGGGACTTAGGAACATTTAAAGGGTGGGACTTAACCTCACATTTGGTAGTACGAGTGGGGTCCATGTCCTTACACGCGGAATCACTTAGTCTCAGAACGTGACCATATAATCTGTTCCTTCTAGTCACTTGAGAAATGGAGTGTGTATGCATATATGCAGGAATATACAGTAATACTGAGTCCTGTTCAAGGGCTCGGAATCACAATTGGGGACGCAACTACTGAACTAGGCCTATTTCGGCTCTAAGCCCTAACGCCGAGGCAATGAAAATCATAGAATACCATCCACTGCCCGCATGCCCTGAAACGTGCTGCTGAAAATTTTCATTATTTGAAAAAAATCATTAATTAAAACAAAACCTGCCAAAACGTTTTACCTTAAGAGTTTCATCAGAATTCGCAGTTAAAATGCTCTCTGAAAAATGTCGTCATCGTATAGCCTCATAATTTATACACAGCTCAAAACCATTCTCAGTCATGTAGGCTACATGGTTTCAGTACTGCAAACATAACTTTTGTTTTGAATCATGTATGTACCAAGATATAGTCAGTCCTTTTTGCCTAGATTGACCAGTATTTGTGTTTTCTAAAATCCCCGGACAGTATTCTATGACTTTCATTCCCTTGGCCTATCTGTATAGTTAGTCGCGATACACAATTGTGCGCAGAACATAATGTTGCGCACCCCTCAAATTCCTGGATTTCTCCACTGCAACGCAATTGTAAAGACAATTCCACAAACCTACACACGAGGTATAATATTCAGCTAATAATTACATAATACAAATTAACAAGGGATAATATCTAGCCTAAATGTGGCTACATTATGACCTTGATTATGATTTTCCACTGCAGTGCTTTTCATTGATTAAAAATGGGCAAGGTCAAGCCGATCAGACCAAAGAAATAGAGATCCTAGTGGCACAAACTACTAATTTCTGACTCATTTGTGCAGGGAACAAATATTTTTCATCCCTTATCTACAAACCATACTTTTTTGATAGTAGGCAGGGTCGTCATGAGGTAATTAGCAGTGGTTTTTACCCTAGTGCGCAACATTACGACCCTCTCATGATTCGCAATCCTTTAACAAACGGTACCTGTGAAAAACATGGCAATATTTTCAGTAAATCGTGCTGATCACCAGAAGTTTGCAAGTTAGGTTACAGGAAAGAAACACACGAGTCGATTTCCGTGACATTTCAATTATTTTTCCCTCTGTTTCCGCAATCTCCAATATTTTGCTTAAGTGAGCAACATTAATTCTAATCTTCCATGCTACAACTAATTAAAGTCATCAGTGACCTTTTTCTTCTTTTGAATACGGTGAGACATCCAGTTAAGGAAATTAGTACACCACATACGTGCGCTGAGGAAGGTCAGACCCTCAGAGAATTGATAATAAACTGTACGGGCTTAGGGTGACGAACAACCCCCTCAATAAGACTGCCAGGAAGATCATTCCAATCCCGAATTGTGTTTGGGATAAAACTGTATTTAAAGCAATTAATCCTAGTACGGGGGGGGGTTAGTGCAAAGCATGCACGTTACAAGTAATACGAGTGGGTTTACAAAGGCCAGACAGAGGGATATTAGCTTGACCGTGGATACCTTTGGCGAGGAGTTGAAGCCTACAACGCTTATGGCGATCGGATAAATAAACTGCCGAGACCAAGATCTTTCAAAAGGGTAGTCATGAACCAACTTCACAGGAGTACTCTTTGGCAATAAACCAAACAGATCTCCTTTGTACTTTCTCTAGTTTATCTTGAAGTGATGCCTGATATGGATCCTAAACGGAACAAGCATACTCCAACAAAGGCGTGAGCAAACCTAGGCTGCCAATTTAACTTCCTTAGAACAAAAAGAAAGGTTCCAACGAAACAAGCCGAGGACCTTGTTTCCTTTATTACAAACAGACTGTATGTGATTTCCCCAATTGAGATTCTTGGTGATGATCACCTCGAAGTAATTAATAGAGTCCCCCCTCATCAGATTAACCCCATTGAGGGTATACTTAAAAATTCTGGGACTATGTTTCCTAGTAACAGACATAACATTACGCTTTGCCGGATGAAATCTCATGCCCCAGGTTTTGGCCCACTGGCCCAGGCCAGTAATGTCTCTCTGCAGCTCGCTGCAGTCACTGTGATCTTCAATGACCCTATATAACAAATACAATCATCAGCGAACAACCTAACTTCAGAAAAAGCAGCTTTGACAATATCGTTTATATACATGACAGAAAGAGTACTGGTCCTAGAACAGACCCCTGAGGAACACCAGAAAGAACCAGAGCGGGAGCAGATTTTGTACCATTTACAACAACAGATTGTGAACGATCAGAGAGAAAGTTATCTACCCAATTAATGGCTTGTCTAGAAACCCCTAAAGAATATAACTTCGTCTTGAGGAGGTCATGAGGAACAGTATCGAAGGCCTTCTCAAAGTCTAAAATAAAGACATCGAGACCTGTTTATTTTTATCCAAGGCTGAAGCCCAATATTCAATAACAGACACCAACTGAGTATCACAACTGTGATTCTTTCTGAAAGCATGCTGCTTAGTGGAAAGGATTTTATTCACATCAAAGTGATCCATCAGATTTGAGCAAATGATATGCTCCAACAATTTACAGCAAATACAAGTCAGAGTCAGGGTGCTAGTTGGATGCATGGTTTTTATTATCAAACTGAGTGAAGCTATATTGAGCAAACAGATGCCCAGATACATCCCTCAAGTGCCCCTGCATTCTACAGTAGCCTAGTTTTGGGAGTTCCTAGCAGCTCCCTGGTTTGGCGGGGTGGGGGGGGGGAGCCATGTCCCCTTAAAGTTAGGCTGTGTTTACCATAATATTATAACGTTACTTAGGAGTGCCTGTGGCCAATAGTAATATTACTACAGTATGTGTACCAATAGCGTGAAACGCATTTTTGGCTTGTGTTTCTCAGAACTTATCAAGTTGTACATCGAGTCTCTTCCATATTCAGTACAAAGACCAAGTCTTTCATACAGCATTGAAATAACCTCGCAAATATTTTTAAAATATCGATGAACACACTTTTATATGTTTCACGCTATTGGTACTCATACTGTAGGCCTAGGCCTAACTTAGGTATAGCCTAGTAGCATACCAGTCTCCCAATCCCCTTGACATTCAGCGTCGCCGCTCGCTCCTTGTTTCTGCTTAGGGGTCTTTTACGTGTCGAGATGAGACATGGACTCAACTGAACTTCAACTTCTATTGGTACAATCGTATTAGACCCAGTCCCTTTGCATTGCTTCCGGAATATTTTACTTTCTACTGTGTTCGTAGTGCTCTTCCTTCTCTGTCGTGTAAATGGAAGCGTTATTTAACAGCACCCTGCGCCAGACTGTGCTGCAGGCCTAATTTTTTTCCCACGAGGTTATGGGCAAATTTGATTTTCAAAATTTTTTCAAATTTGTTTCTAAATCATGGTTGGGGTTATTTCAAAGGTTAGGGTTACGTGGACTGGGGTTATTTGGCCTGTTCTTTCATAATCTGGCGTCAGAATTACAAAAAAATGGTTCAAAAGCTGTCATTTTGGAATTAGAGGTGTGGCCTATTTCCAAGAAGCTGATTGGTCCATTGGCATGATTTGCCCATAACCTCGTGGGAAAAAAAATTGCGCGTGCTGCAGATGTGCAGTATACACATAACAGTGCTTATGCACACCGCATACCCGCTGAATCAAGGGAATTCCCGGTGAGTGCATTTCCACGAATTTAAAATCCCAGCGCCCTGACATTGGGATTGTGGGATAGAGTTTGGTACATGTTGTTTTTGGCCACAGTAAAATGCCATTGACAAGAACGTCACACACCAAAAAGTTGAGTCTGTCCCACAATCCTTTGTAATCGCTATTTGGAAAAGGGTCTATTGAACAACGTCAATTGAAATGTTGTGATTTTTAATATGGAAAAATCTGGGGGTTTTACTACAGCAAATTTGAAAATTTTGTGTAGCTGGATTTCTTTTAAAATGGACCCGCGCACAGGGGGAATCCAGGGGGTCCGGCGACCGTGCCTCAAATTTCTACATGTGACCTAATGTTTTACAGTTGAAATTTGCTCGCACACGCAAGAAGATTGCATAAGGCGGATCCCAGTGCAGGCCTATCGAAAGCCGCTATAGCATTTAATCAGGAATTTCAGAATCTCAAATTAGTTTGAGATATTTCAAATTTAATTTCAGATATCCCGAAGTTATTTCAGGTATCTTAAAATAATTGCAGATATCTTAAAATAATTTTAGATAGGCCTATCTTGAAATAACCACGAATTTCAGATATGTAAAATTCTAATTCAGATACTCTAATTCAATTTTTGGATATCTTGAATTCTATTTAAGATATCTCGAATTCTTTTTCAGATATCTCGAATTAAATTATAGATATCTCTTATTCAATTTCAAATATCTCGAATTCAGTTAGGCCTATAGATATCTTGAATTCTATTTTAAATATCTTAAAGGGGAACTTTCATCATCCCAGACAGTTCACATTTCTCCCAACTATGCAACTTCTAGCTCCTCCCATAACTGTATGAAGCTCCCCCTTGTGCAGGAACAAACCTTTTTTATTGCTTAAGGCCATGTCCTGGTGAGCATACAAGGCTATAAAATGCCAATAAAAGCACTCTCTCTGCCTTGTGTGGAATGTGAGCTTTTCTGCATCTTTCAAATTTTCAAACTTTGATGTCAATCAAAGAGCACTGAACTGAGAATTTTGATACCCCCACAATAAAAATATACTTTGGGGTGATGACTATCTGTCTTTAAATTGCCTCGAAATATCTAAAATTCATATTCATTAGCACTGAGGATAATATATGTTTTATGAATGTCGTGAATTCAATGGTAAAATAGGGTCTAGTGATCCCGGATCCCGACCTTATTTGCTTTGATCTAATTGATATTGTATAGTAAACCTGACCGTACCGATAAGCTTGCTACTGATTTTAGACGGGTTAACGAGCACTTTTCCATGGATTGGTCAGCTCGTATGTCTCACTTGTAGGTCTTACTGAGGCTCGGATTGTTTTCCGTAACATTGTTGTTGATACCACTAAGTTGTGTATTCAGCTATAGAATCTTTTCGTAATCATAGGCCAGTGTGGACTATATAGGGAGGTCCTCAGAGCAGCCTACACTCTTAAAACGTTGGGTAATTTAAGGTGGTCACTTGTATTTATGACCAGAGTTGGGCATTCCTTATACCGACCTAAGGCTTTTAAGCGAAACACAGTAAAATGGGATCGACCAATTATGAAAAAAATATTTTTGTCCAACTTTGGACAATTTTCCCGCCTCTCAAATTCCGCGCAATTCGCGTAAGTAAATGTGATAAAGCATTGAACATATGGACATGTGAACGTAGTACGGGCGAACTTACGTAGGCCTATCTCTCGTCCACACTCCACAGTCGTAGCGAGTTCATGGAACGACGACAGACCGATGATGGAAGTCTCAGTTTACTTTGAAGAATGGTGGTTTGAGGGTCGTAGGCCCTAGATTGTGTTTAGAGTAAATATGAGCACAGTGCATGTATTTTGTGCAATACTCGATGTTTATATCGAACTCATAATTAAAACGGTTAAGGCAGAACTAGGTCTCGCAAGTGAACCCAGGCCCAAATCTCAGGCCCACCCATGCTGGGCTACTCTATAGCCTAATGATAAGCTAGGGTACATTAAACGTGTAAGTTTGAGCTTGGTTAGCCCAGACTCGGTTAGCCTAAAGAATTGGTCTTGGGCTTACTAGCAGCACTCATGTTTTGCCCTGATCGTTTTAGGCGTAGGAGCCCAAGTTGATTTTATTAAGGAGGGCTGTAAAGACTTGCCCGAAAAATTTGATCCAAAAAGTCCGTGTGCTCCACGGGTGTTCAACATGTTAATGTATATATTATATAGGCATGCGTCGTTTTTATCACACCGCTTGCCAATTACATACAATAATTTGCCATGTTTCTACCCTTTCCATATTTATAATTATTTTTTTGATTTTTTTAATGGGGGTTATATGGTATTTTGTATGCAAAAGGAGACATGTTATTATGTATTTATGGGATATTTTGTAGGAATAACCATATAAAAATCAAATAAACACATATTGCTGGCAATTTATCATTCTACAAGTATGCAGAATCACATAACAGCTTCAAACAAGTGTAAGGTGTTGCTTTTGTACATACACCTACCACTAGATACCATGTGTTCCCGATATGGTGGGCCTACAATTTGTCCCCTTACGTTATCGATAAAGTTGGCAAGTATGCTGCCAGTGCTCTGCGCCAACCCATGGGTTGGCGCGGAGTGCGAGAAAATTTTGGTCCAAAATGTACCACCAGATCGCTGGAAATGGCACTCCCCAGGCCTATTTACTGCATATAAACAGGGGAAACACTAGTAATATTGTAAAAAGACATAAAAAATACCAAAATTTTGCTCAAACGGGCCTGCACATGACTTAGCACAAACTATCTTGAGCCCTTTTTCAAGTTGAAAAGGGCGTTTCTTTCTATAGGCCCTTCCCTGTGTCCCCTCTTTGTGATGACTGACGTTGTCCTATTCTAATAAGAGTAAGGATTCCAAACACTGGCGTAGCCAGGATTCTTGTTTGGAGGGGCCAACTGTGGGACCTGATCGCCGGCCTGGGGGAGGGGTCAAAGGGGAGGGAGTGTCCCCCTCCCCTTTGAGAAATTTTTGAATATTTAATTACTTCAAGATGTTACTTTAATCATTTCCAAAAATAGCTGAAACCACGTTCCGGAGCTTTATTCATTGTCAGAGATCATGGACCCCAACCACGGCCGTAGCTAGGGTCATATGTTTTTGGGTGTGAAGGCCCCCAATTAGGACTGGCTGGATGTTTTTCCAAGAGAGTAGCGGCGTGTAAATTGGAACTTTTTTATGCGCTCTGCGTTTTGTGTACAGCTGTGGTGATCCTTCCTTTGTCACTACATAAAGGTGTCGTCCTGGGGGAGGGGTCTAAGGGGAGGGGGTGTCCCCCTCGCTTTTGAGAAATTTTCGTAAATGTTAGGTTGCTTACATGCAAATGGTACTATGTTTGGTTTATTTTTGGAGCTGATCGTACATGGCTGGAAAATGTCCATAATTTAGTGAACTCTAAGTTTTGGTTTGGTGAAAGAAGGGAGTACGTTCTCTAAGAGAAGAATACGTTTTCAACAACCTTCCTGACGCCCCCCTCCTTTTTCTACTCTACTGCTTCTGTTCTGGCAAAGTTTTTTTCCGCAAAAATACCTGCGTTGAGTCAACAGAAACTTTCTCGGACTATTACGAAAATTTTCCTTTCCTTCATTGTGCATTACAAAAGGGTATCTAAGGCTGGCAAATGCCTGTAGAGGACCTCCCGGAAGCTCTGGATGAATTATATAAATGGGGCAATGGCGTAATGCTTATTACCTGACATCCCAATGGTAATATTGATTATGACGCTAAGCACTTTACACCTATCGTATTTTTACTAATTTTGAACGAAAATCTAGACGAACAGCTTCCAGCAATGAAAAATCGGCAGGAGGGAGAGATAGGCGCAGTAAGGTGATGTTAGACCCTCCCTGATAGGTGAAGCAAAAGGTGTGAAGCACTAACAAGCGCGTTTCACCTTTTTCTTCGTAAGTGTATTAGCAATCACCATCCATACCGATAATGGCTTCGCGAGAAGCGCTCGGTAAAAGTTTTTAAAAAATGTATAACGGCAACGAAGTGCTTTAAAGTTTCAACCTTCCACATCGTGCTTACAAATTAGATTGAAGACTCTCATATTGATGCGGGGCCCCTATACAGATGTTTGGAGATTATCTCTATTTTCGGAAAGTGATGTGATTAGAATAGTTCCTTGTATAATCACCTTTTTAATGGCTATGAGATGGAGTGCAAACTGTGACGCATGCGCGCGAAGCGCGCCGAAATTTTTTAATAAATGAGATTTCCCTGACAAAATCTGCATTCAGAATCAGCATCGAGACACTTTCAACAAACCTACATGCCACTCAAAAAGTCAGTCAAATAGAGCCACGACACTACTCTTCACGAAGTGTGGGGGACATTTGATATTGTGTCCACCACCCATCAAAATGTGGGGGGACATGTCCCCCTGTCCCTCAGGATTGACGCCCATGTTTGAAGTACAATTTGGGTTAAAAAAATATGTATTTAGGTACTAAAAAGAAGAAAAATCGGCATCAATGAGAGAGGCATGGCCCAATGTCCCTTAAATACACTACTGATAATCATAACATAAGTTGAAAAATTAGGTGTCCTTACTTGAAATCCGGTGTCACATATGCTACCTTTGAAGTAAAATTTGTGTTAAAAGATATATTTAGGTGCTACAAAGAAAAGGAAATCGGCATCATTGAGGGAGGCAATGCCCAGTGGCCCGCTAAATACACCACAGATAATCATAATGTAAGTTTAAACATTAAAAAAAAAACTGTTGAATTAATACCGAATACATACGTGCTGGCACAATTCAAATCAAAACTTAATTTTAATTACCAAGGAAGTTTTTTAAACTATTGATTACCTTTAGCTACATCATTATTTTTCTTTCAGTAGGTGCCCGAAAAATTCTCAGCATAGTGCCCGAATTTTCTCAAAAAAATATTTGGTTGGGGCGTTCAGCCACCCGCCTCCTACGCCTATGATAAGTTCGATACAAGCATTGAATACTGCACACGATATCCTTGTGCTCACATTTACTTCAAAACAGTCTTCGAGTCTCCAATCTCCCGTTCTTTAGGATAATCTGAGATTTATGGAATGTAGTAGAGCATACATGTAACCAGTCCTAAATTACCCCTTTTAATTAAAGAATGCTTGCACAACTAATATCACTAAATTCACCAATAAAAGGTACTTTTTAACCAGTGTTGGGGGAAGGTACTGTCACATAATTTTGGAGTCGTTTTATTGGCCAAACTTTTTACCCAACCATCAGGTAAAGCTATAACCCAACGGCTGTTGGACAAAATTTGCCCAGTATTGGTTTGGATGTATACGTGCCCAACGTGGGTAAAAAGTGGTTATAGTAAAATATTCGCCCAACCGTTTAAGAGTGTAGTAAAAAACGTAAATGTTGGTGTCGCCACACGGGATAGTAGGAGTTCTTCGGACATTGCAGTTTAGAAGAGCCAGGAACTCTTAGCAAAGGATTTGGTTAAAGACACTAAGGCTACTTTTGAGAGGAAGTTGGCCTAAGGAGGTAATTAATTAGATCCTAAATCATTTCATGCTTATGCTAGGTCTAAGTAGAAAGTTAAAGAGGGTTTTGGGTCTCTCCAAGGTAACAGGGGTACTTTAGTAAGTGACCATCAGGATATGGCTAATTTGTTGAATGATTATTTTGTTTCTGTCTTTACCAAGGAGTTTTCTGTATTGGGAATTTGCAGAGCTTCCAACAGCTCACTTTGCATCGATGATGTTGTTTTCTCTGATGAACTGGTTTGTAATAAACTTCTGAACTTAAAGGCTAGTAACTCCCCTGGGCCAGATGGGATCCATCCTGCAATTCTGCATGAAGGTTCTGAGATTTTGTCAGTTCCTCCAGGTCTATGCATTATTTTTCAGAAATGTCTGGACTCAAGCTTCGTTTATGCTGACTGCAGGCGGATTGCAAATGTTACTCCTATTTTCAAAAAAAGGGGATCGGAGCTTGCCTTGCAATTACAGGCCAAGTCAGTTTCACCAGTGTAGTGTGTAAAGTCATGGAGTCAGTGGGCAAGGATTGCTTGCTTAAGTATCTTTTGGATAATGCAGGGCTCCCAACGATCCTAGTTTTCCTATATGTACCTATATTTTGAAAATAAGCATATATTCTCCTATAAAAAGGGAAAACCTCCTATATTTCCTAAATATTTCATTTAAAATGTCGGTGTTAGCCTAGTTTAGTAAAAATTGTTTGATGTAGGGGTTATTTTCAGGAGTTATAGATGTTTTTGAAAAAAGGACACCTAAATGCCATTTTGAGAACAACACTCCTTCAACCAAAAGAGTGGATTATAAAGCTCTTCGCTCAGGTTCGCATTTAATGATCCGGGATTTCCCTAAAAAATTAAGACAGTTCACTGACCAGGCAACGTCAGATGGTTAAAGCGCCTACCCCCACTTCACCTATATTTCCTATAAAAGAGTATTGTTATGTATACAAGAGAATGTTAAGATTTTCTGCCCGAGGTGCTGTAATTTTCTATGCTTTGTATTGTTATACCTTCATTTGTAAAGCTTTGTGTTCTTCAGTACTGTGTTCATTCCGCTGGTATAACACCGTTCAATGATATCGAGTGCTAATTTACTAGTGCTAACAGCTGTGTACACGTATGCTTTCCCGCTTTAGAACATTTGTTCTTCAAGGTGGGCTCAGGCTCTCCTCCTTGCCGCATTCTACTATGGCTGACAGATCAGGCAGTCCCTTTCCGTTCCCTAAGTTCAAGACAATCGTTGTCAATGGTAATTTCTCATCTTGGAAAGAAGCCACAAGTGGAGTACCACAGGGTTCTGTTCTTGGCCTAATTCTTTTCTTAATTTTCATCAATGATATTGATGGCTCTCTCACATCAGTAAGTTTGCTTGTGACACTAAGTTCTATAGAAAAGTAAACGATGAGAATCATTCTTCACTGTTGCAAAAAGACTGGACTTAGATAGGTTAATTACATGGTCTCAGACATGGCAAATGTCTGTTAATGCTAATAAATAGGCCATGAGCCAGAGGCACCTCATGGGCACCCCTACCACAACTCTCCAACCCAATATTTTTTGGAACCTTATAGTCCCCTGAACACGAATCAGGTGGTAACAGTAAATATTTTGGGTCTCACTCGTTCAAAATAGCTACCAAAAACAAAATGGCCGCAAAAGTTAAGAAGATTTTGAATAATAAAAAGATATTCTTAAAAATATTTTTTAGGCATTGATTCTTAAACTTTGATCATATTTTATGACAAAAATTCCAACACTAAGTTTTGGGACTGTATTGGCGAGATTCAGGTTAACCAAGATGTTGGGAAAACAAAATGGCCGCCAAACTGAATAAAAGATTTTCAAAAATTGTGTAAAAACATTGCAAATTTCCACAATTTCCAATCAAACTGATGTAAATTAATGTTTTATAATCAAGGTTGAATTTAACAATCCTTGGCATAGGAGTACTTGCCAACCAATACGGCGGGCAAGCACTGAAGAAGTAAAAACAATATAGTGAAAATTCCCCATAAAAATGGGTAATTAAAAAAAAATGCAAAAAATGCAAAAAAATCTCGAAAATAATCATTAAAAATATATTTCGATTAAAAACCCTAAATATCTTTATTGCATATTGTACATAAAGTTTAAAACATGATTTCTGATATTTTCTGCAAGACTCCAAACTAACCAAGATGGCGGAAACAACAAAATGGCTCCCAATACAACGATCATAATGTGTAAAACTAACATGAGAAATAATCATTAAAAATATTTTTGACACAGTTGACCTTAATATCTGGCCATACTTATGACAAATAATCCAAAATTATTTTTCAAAGTACTTCTTTTGGAATTCAGGTCAACCAAGACGGCGGAAAAAGCAAAATGGCCATCAAAGCAATTATTATGCCAATATATTATAATTATAATAGGCAAAATAATCATTAAAATTACTTTTGACACAGGTAAACCTAACCTGTGTCCCCATTTTGTTGTAAATATTCAAAGAGTACTTTTCTGGACTTTTTTTTTTTTTGCAGGATCCGGGTCAACAAAGATGGACCGGAGGATATGGCAAAATGGCCGTTTTATGTTAAAATTTCAGTACATTATAATCATAGGAAAATAATCCTTAACAACTATATTTGTGACAGTTTGTCTTTATATTTGGCCGAACTTTGAGGCAAATAATTCAATCATACTTTTCAAAACATTTGTGTTGGAATTTAGGTCAACCAAGATGGCGGACGAAGCAAAATGACCGGCAGTGGCATAATTACAATATTTTGTAATAATAAGGAAAATAATCCTTTAAAAATATTTTTTACACATTCAAACCTAAAATCTGTCCATTATCTGAAATAAATAGTCTGAACGTATTTTGCTGGATATGTTTTACAGGTTCCATGTCAACCAAGATGGCGAAACTAGAAAAAATGGCCGCCCATATAATTATTACAAAATATTGAAATAATGAGAAAAATATTTATGAAAAATATGTTTAGCACACATGCTCTTAATATTGTTACAAGACGACCCGTCAGGAACACCGGATTGAATCCATCGACGAGCGAATGGAAAGTTCCAGAGAATTCAACTTCAACGCAGCCTTTCTAGAACTGTCTAGAAGTGAGAACTGTTTACTCAATGTGCCAATTATAGCAGCAGCCTGGCGACACTTCTGAGAAACAGTGCTACTACTGTGCATACAAGGAACGTTCTCGTAATTGCTGGACTGTGTGTACTGGAAGTTTCTATTAAGGAACGTTCTCGTAATTGCTCGACTGTGTGCACTAGAAGTTTCTGTTAAATTCTGGAGAGTTCTCGATTGAAAGCCTAGCGTATAAAAGGCAGTTCAACAACTGTTATAGGGGAGAGATATCATAAAACTTCATCGAGCCCAGACGCTGTTGAGAAGTTATTCTCTGACAGAATCACCTGAAGTCAGCCACTAACACTGCACACTTGTGATAAATTGCCTTACGCCGTTTCTACGCTGTGTATTGAGATTGTCATCATCCAGCATCGCCTAGCCTTGTCATTATTCGCTCGTGGAACCAGTTCCTACGCTACAGCACGCTGCAGGTCTACTACTGTACCATCGTCGACGTGCATGCACTACCAACCCTTGGACCAGACCAGAATAACATTAAGTAAAGGATTGTGAGTAAATCTAATTAGTTATTGTAAATTTAAGTAAGATAAGGAAATTGTAAATAATCATTAAGTTGTTGAATTTTAATCTCGTTCTTCTGTGATCTTTCGCTGTTATTGGTTTGACTTGCGACCACAAGCCGTAACAATATATGTCCATGTTTTATGCCAAATAACTAAAAATTAGGAAAAGCAAAATGGCCGCTAATGGTATGATCACAATATAGCATAATAATCAGAATAATAATCCTATAAAAACATTTCAACACATTTAAACCTAAACTCTATCCATATTCCATAATAAATATTCAGAACGTATTTTTCTGGACATTTTTTGCAGGATCCAGTCAACGAAGATGGCGAAAATAACAAAATTGCCGCCTATATAATGATTAAATATATTGATTCAGTACGGGGGTACGGGGTACTGACAAAGGACCCCGTAGGGAATACAAGGGAATTTCCCAGCAGAGAAGCTGCCCGCGAAGGACCCGAGTAGACGGACGTGCTTGGGGGCGGGCTGCGCTCCACGGCAGATACGTGCAGCCGCGCGTGACTTCTCTTCGCAGTGACCGAACTTTCGGGCAGCTACGCCAGTTTCGAGTGAGCTAGGAAAGACGTGCGGGAGCGGAGCTCTGGCCGGCTGCCCCGGTACCATCTAACCACGTTGGTGAGTGCACACACGCACATATCATGACCGTACACGCCATGGGCGCAATCATACGCACACTTGATGGGCGCACACACACATACAGATACAAATGGATAAGAAACAGCTGCCAGTCTCTGCTCAATAGAATTTCAACCAAGCATGACTTGAAAAGCTGTTTCTTCTCCATGTGTATCTGTATGTATGTGTGTGGGTGTGTGTGTGTGAGTGCTCCTAATAGGAACAAAAACACAACGTTAACTGGTCTAAGTCGCTTTTGATACATGTTGCAAGAATCTATTCTGAAGATTTCGTTTCATTTGATCAGAGAACCTTGGAAAAAATTCGAAATAAAATTACATTTTCTCCATCCAAAGCCAAAGATTCCGTCGAGTGCAAACTTAATTTGGCGTTTTAATTCAAGGTTATAAGTCAGGGCAATTTCAAGGTAATGCCAATTCATTTGGCGACGGTGTGAAACTGGTGTGTTATTGCACTTGTTGTCCAATTTTTAGCACATCAGTACATCGATCTCTAAGCAGGAACAAACGACGGTCGTCTTGTTTACCTGGCAAAATTAACTGGTCGTAATAACGAAATGGTCACTACTGCCATGTGGCCCAACCAACGGCCCCATGGCCAAGCTAACTACGCTGTAACCTTACAGCCCATACGGCTGCAAGAATCGTTTGCACCAATCTTACTCTTGTTCAATTATACATGATAAATTTATTGTAACGGCAATCGCTTCTGTAAAGGCCTGGGCTGTGTATAGCTCGACACGAGAATCCAAAAATATGAAGAATGAAGAGCTTTTTACCCTTAAATGAATTCGGTAGTGTCTTCCTGCCCAAATTGAATTGTATTCACATACGATTGAAGATGAATTATTTGAATCATACTAGCCGGCCTTAAGAAAAAGACTAGGGAGCTACATGCTCCTTCACACCGTACAGTGGGCACAGGGGGGGACGTGCCCCCCAGTCGATTTCAATTTTTTTTTTGAAAATTTTAAAATGATCCCAAAAGGCGTTTAAGCTATAGATTTGAGTAGGGGGTAGGGTGAGGTGTGTTTTTGACCGAATGATGGATCTATTGTAACCATTTCCTATCACAAATGGTTCTCAAACTATCAGAATAATCGCAAATCCTTCACAAACTATGAAAATTGTCGCGCGCTCCGAGCGCTTCAAACCTCATCTCAATATTGTCCTTATTATCAATAATTTCCGGTAGCAACTCCCGCAGAAGCACAGCAACAAAACTTGAAGCTGTTTACGAACTCTCAGGTGAAAGACTGTCTTTGTGATTGGCAAATGGCTTTATTGGGGACTTGAAAGTGTCTCGATGAAGAGCATGAATGCAGGTTTTGTCATGGCTATCTTATTTAATGAAAAATTTCGGCGCGCTTCGCGCGCATTCGTCACGGTTTTCACTCCATCTCATGACCATTATTACGGTATAATACATGCAACTATTCTGATCACAACACTACTGGTATAGACAGTGATTGTTAATACGCCTACGACGAAAAAAAAAAACATTCTGAAACGCGCTTTTTAGTCCTTAACCCCTTTTGCTTTACCGATCAGGGCGGTCTAATATCACCTTCCTGCATATTTACTCTCCCTCCCATTCCCCATTGCTGGAAGCTGTTCGTCTGGATTTTCGTTCAAACTTAGTAAAAATACGATAGTTGTAAAGTGTTCGGCATCATACTCTATAGTATCATTTGGATGTCAGGAAATCATCATAACAGTGCCCCATTTCATATAATTAATCCAGAGCTTCCAGGAGGCACTATACCGGTGTCTACCAGCCTTAGATACCCATTTATAATGCACAATGAAGCAAAGGCAAATTTTCGTAATAGTCCAAGAATGTTTCTGTGGACTCTGCGCACTTATTTTTACGTAAAACCTTTCCCCAAATAGAAGGCATTAAAGTAGCTAAAAGGGGGCTTTAGGAGGTTCATTCACAACATATCCTCCTCTAGGACAACATACTCTTCTCTTTAACCTAACCAAAAAATTACAATTCACTAAATTATGGATATTTTCCAGCCATATATGATCAGATCCAAAAATATCCCAAAGATAGCACCGTTTTGCATCTAAGCAACCTTAAATTAACAAAAATTTCTCAAAGGGGAGGGGTCCCCCTCCCCTTAGACCTCGCCTCCAGGACGGCACCTTTATGTAGTGACCTACACTGCTGTATACAATTGCAAGAACGCACACTCTTCTCTTTCACCTACCCAAATATTAGAATTCACGAAATAAGGATATTTTCCAGCCATATAAGATCAGTCCAAAAATACCAAAAAAGATAGCACCATCTAGCACCATCTAGGCAACCTTAACAAAAATTTCTCAAAGGGGGACACCTCCTCCCCTTAGACCTCTCCCCCAGGACGGCACTTTTATTTAGTGACCAAAAGGGTTCCACACTGCTGTATACAATCTCAGGGCGCACAAAAAATGGACGTTTTAAGCAAACTATGGATTGACTAACGCGGCATTAAGACGTCATCTGTTCTGCCCCCCAATCACCAAATCCTAGCGGCGCCATTGACACCGTACTTGTGAAATTCTCCGAATTTCTCTGAGAAATTCTCCGCTTGTCTGTCTCTGTCTGTGCCGTCTGTCGGGAACATTTTGTGGTCCGTCGAGAAAAAATGTCACGATCTTTTGCAATTCATTTACCCGTTTACTTTGTCATAATTTTTTTTGAGCGGGGGGGGGGGGGACTGCAGAAATGTCGAGAAATTTTAGGATCACACATTGCTTTCAATAACCTACATTTAACCAGAGACCTAAGGCCTCCCAGATGTAGCTGTATTGGGAATATCTTCTGTTTGTCGGGAAATTATAATAAATTGTTGTGAAAGTAATCACAAATTAAGGGTTGTGTGTCAGTACAGTAAGTGATCTCTATCCGGAAAGACATGGGTTTTTTTTTTGAAGAAAATAGAAGTCCAATATTGCATAATTGTCTGACATGAATTAGACACCTTGTCCAACAAGGGAAATAAAAGCCATTTGGACTGTGTTACAACTCAACTGGACTGCTCGTCGGGGATGAGTTGTGGGTATTCGTGGCCAGTTGCAGCTTGATTGAAGAGTTATCTTCCTCACAACACACTGCCGAGGTGAATAAAATGTCTACCAACTGTTCATCGAACTCACATGAGGGAGAGCACATTGACTTTCTGTAACCGTCGTCTGATCTCGCAAGCACTTCTGTACTGACCAATTCATAAACCAAGAGAAAGTTGGTCAGAGTTAGGTCGATGACAGCTGCACACTGCCACTCAGCTGCCACTCAACTGCGAGCCCCCCTCCGGATCCACTACGAATATTGAACAGTTTGATAATTCCGATGTGGTCACGACTTAAACTGTCGGATCGCAATCTGGACCGCCGGTCGGAGCTCGAACAAAATTTGGCACCCACTTAACCGACCCACGGGACTGGTTTTCACCGTCGCGTCGGGCCCAGCGAAGGGGGGGGGGCGGGTCGGTGCAAGGTGGGCCAGTTTTTAGCTTACTTAAAGTCGGAGCAGGGAGCTGCCAATTTTAAGGTCCCTGGCCCGGAGTCCATTCGTGTTGGCTGAAAACACTTGGAAGTGTGTACACTTTGTAGTGTGATAGTTGCGATAAAGCTGCTCGCTCGGACTCTTTCTGTAGACACAGTGCCTAAAAACGTACTAAAATGCCATTTAAATGTTATCTTTTCGGTGCGCTTCCCGCGCATTCCTTCAATTCTCCAAATATTTATGCAAGAATAATGCTTTATACTATTGCAAAACCCCGTGCAACCTTCGCGATTGTTCTTTCTAGCTCGAAATCTCAAACCTGCATTGAGTCATAAAGAAACTGAATGGCCATTATTCCTGTCTATTATGAATAAACAAAAGGGGAAACTGAAATTTTAAGGTCTGTCTTAGTGCGTATTCAGCGCAATTTGTAGATAGGTAATTGCTATGTAACATGAAGGCAAGCGTAACTAAAATGTTCGTAAAAGCGTTATTTTTCGACGAGCTTGGCGCGCATTCATCTTAGTTGTTCTATCATAACTTCCCGTAGGTTTGCATAACTATTTAAACCAGGCGCGGATCCAGACATTTCGAAAAGGGTGGGGGCTGAAAGCCCCCTTTTATATTCTCCTAGATTAACATTATGCTAATTATCGCGTATTTGTTATTGTTTATGTGGCGAAAAAGGGGGGGGGGGCTGAGCCAGGGAAAGCCCCCTTGGATCCGCGCCTGTAAACACCGTGTAACCTCCATGACCCCCACCCTCCCTATCATCAATCCGGCTGCATCTTGAAGAATGATCGATCGGTGGTTAGTCCGAATTACTCTATTCTAAAAATAAGATGCAGACAGACTGCAATTTCATGGTTTGGTAAGTGCGTATCCAGTGCTTTTGGAGACAGATAAATGCTCTATTTCGATGCCTACAATTGTGTAAATGCTCCACATATTCCGGGACTCCGCCCCTGGTCCCCCCGCCACAGAGGGACATTACCGAAATGAGCCCGGGGGCAACTGAGTCCCACGTCAAAAACGATCTTATGCTCTTATACCATAGAAGTATACTCGGAGCTAGTACTCATATGACCAAATCGACTAGCCGGCTCTTCCCATACCTATTCCGAAGAAAAGAAAAATAATTCAATAATTTAAGTTGGCAAGGTCTGTTTGGATGGAACGGAACTGTATGCAAAAGTAGTCAGAAGGGGTCAAGCTTTACGTCACTCGAAAGATGGCACTGATGTAGTGACCAAAACAAGTACATTGAGGATAACCTTTTATTATACCATTATTGTACAAACTGTGCATACATACAACCGCCGTATATAAACGATAAACACCATGTGCAAGCGGCATTGATAAATAAGACATATTTTCAGTGATCCTGTTTCAGGAATTGTGAAATGGGAAACGAAACAAATTAAAACACCCATGCATGAATATACAAATCAAAGACGCACAGAACCAAGCGGGGATAGGGCAAGGGGGGTGGGGGGTGGATAAGGATACCGTGAGATCGAAAGCTTTTGAGATCACTAATCAGGTGTATCTGTTGGGTGAATTCACACTGCAACAGAAAACCTTCACGGTGATGAAATAAAACTTTCATGGTTGAACCTTGCAATAACCTCTACAATCAGTACTTCTTAACCTTGATTGGCCCAATCTAGCTTCCTCTGGCTGTAGAGATCGTCATTTAGACTAAAAAAAAAACGGAAATAAAAACACCTCTTCCATCAAGTGAATCTACCCAAGCCTCGTTTATCTTACTTAATCATCAGTGCAACCTGTTTGATCATGAATGAGCTTACAATAGTGTTTATTGACCAACTTATTCAAGTTTTAAGTATTCCAATTAATTTTACATTTTTCATACCTCCGTCGATTTGTCCTCCCTTCTAATGTTTCCTTCCCTATGATCCAATCTGCGTGAAGTATACTGATATACTGCCCTTGCTGACGTAAATATGTAAAGAGTAACGCAACCCAATGAAATGAAAGAGATTAATACGAAGAATTGCCACTCGGAATACATTTTTCATTGCCACCTCTGCATAGTACACACTGTTTGAAACTAGCTTTCAAAAATACAAAAAAAAGTCATTTGTTCGACGAATAAAAATTGTAAAGTAGTTTAAATAGATTGCTCCTAAATCGTTTGTTGTTCTATAAAAATGAAGTTCTATTTCAGCCTGAACCTTCACACTAGTGGAACTTTGAACTATGCACATGATCAGTTATTTTTCTTCTTTCATTTGTATACATTGTATCAAAGTTACAAGGAATTGAATGATATTGTTTACCTTAAAATTTCATTGGGCTATTGATCCGCTGTAAGACGGATTTTTACGAAATGAATATATTACTGACCCTTGAAATGTGCTTTTCACCTTTCAAAGGGAGGAATGTTTTCCTTATTTATTAACCTTACATTTACAAGGGATAACTTGCCGTGTTTAGTGGGAACCATTATTGCGCAGTTCCACTTCAGTCATTTGGTGTGCGTAACACACAAAATGGGCCTCATCTGCATTTAAATTAATTCCCTTTCGTTTAAATTGTTTTATATAAATAGGATCCCCTCTCACAGTGGAGCAGGGACAAAATATTTCGATTCCTTTCGCGAATATTCTACCCTGTAGTAATCACAATTTAGAGAAATTGTGTTCACTTAAAGTAATGTATTATATATAATTACAGTACAGTTATTTCTGTTATTATTGTCAGCTAACTGGGGGTATCATGAGTCAATCACTTAACGAACATTGTGACAATCAGTGGCGTAGCTAGAGGGGGGCAGGGGGCGGTCTCCCCCCACAAGGCCTCTGTCAGAAATTTCTAGTCTCCGCCGGAAATAAATAAAAACAAGTCATTTGAAACACTTACAACACTTCTAATGCATTTAAGCAGTACACACCGATATGTCAACGTGAAAATCAAAAGTCGGTCTCAAAACTGCCCGAAAAGCAATAAAAAAAAAAAAAAAAAGTCCCCAGAATTTCGAACAACTATCAAGATAATAATCTGTCGGAATTTTTTTGCTTTGCCCCCCCCCCCCCCACAAAAAATGTCTAGCTACGCCACTGGTGACAATAGAAATATCAAAACATTTAATAAAATGAATAAAAGTTTGCAGTATTTTATATTTTTAAAAGAACTTTGCAGTATTTTCTAATGTGTCTTCCTCATTTTGCTATATTTTGGTGTTGTCTGGATTGAGTAATCCCGTAGAAAATGAACTTTGAAATGTATGTGGCAGTATACAACGGCACAGTGTTCATGAAGAGCTCTTGAGCCAATCGCTACAGCAAACGAGCAAACAAAATGCTATTAATTACCACATTTAAAAATAATAATGTTAATGAACAGAAAGAATGTTATCTTTGCTGTCAAAAGTTGTAATGAAAGCTTCACTTACAGACATTTTTGTCACCATTTTGATAATGTTTGCAAATTTCGAGTTCATTCTTGTGATGAAACTGAAAATTTGGCTGTGAGTAATATTTTTTGCTTTGAACATGGAAAATGATAAGGCAAATAATTATTTTTAATGTTGTTTGAAGAATATGTATTGCAGGTCATGCTAACTTTGGAATCACATCGCGCCTACACGCTGTACTAGTTTTAAGAACGTATCAGGGAGTTGTTACTTGCATGGAGATATATCGAAAAGTGTAATTTATGTTAATACTTTAAGACACACTAAATCGAGGGGAGATTATCAACGACAGGCCGTATATTTGGCTCAAAGGTATCTCTTTCCTTTGTTTGGGGGCTCACTTCATTCACCTAGCAACATTAATCAAGTCACGTAATCCCTTCACGAGCGTTCTGCCCTAAACAATACTTTGATGTGTAGGTTTGCGCCACCAACACTTTTAGAGCAGGTGATACTAAAACTCGAAACAACTGTTTCATGATTGCAATAAAAGATTTCAGTAAGCCCCTTACTTTACGAGATACCGCATGCAAATGAGTTGACGAGGTAGAAGTCTCACTTTTGTTGCAACAAGAGTTGTAATCGAGTCACTAGATTCGTGACCCGAGTCACCAATTGTCAAACTTTTAAGTGACTCGAGTCGAGTCATTGACTCGAGTCACTGTACTATTTCAATGGGGAAATTACTCCTGAATTCTCTCGAGTAACTATCATTTTGAGAAGAAGTGACTCGAGTCATGACTCTTTACACAACACTGGTTGCAACATTATGAAAAGTTTCCAAAGTAACCAGATGTAGATTCTTGTTCATATTTCGACATAAAACGTTACTGATATACTGACATGCACATCACCGAGCGTCGAAAGATGCATTAATTTTTTTTTATTTCTCTGACGACTGACCGCTGACGATGTTGTGGGCCTGTGACGGTGGAGGAAAACCCCCAGTCTTACTGCAGATGTAGCAGACGACAAATCCCTTTTGTGTCACCTTCTTAATCCATTGTAAGTCTTATAGAAATGTCAAGAAAGATACCAACGATGGATTATTACTACTGAGTGACCTTGGCGGTACAAACCTCACTTCAAAGCGATGTATCTCTATCCAAATAACAACTCCCTGAGCGTTGTGACCGACTCATGATACTGATCTACTCATGATTTCTCATATAACCACAGTGCAGTTATTTGTATTATTATTGTCTGCAGGCGCGGATCCAGGATTTTGAGAAAGGGGAGGCGCACACACCGTCGGCCAAAGGCCGACGAGCGAGCGCCGAAGGCGCGAAGCCACGGCGGGGGGTTGGGGGTCCTCCCCCAAGAAAATTTGAATTCTAGATGCGCTTAGATGCGATTTCCCAGCATCTGGGAAGCATATTTTCCATATCTATTTGCTTATTTTTTCGGAGTAAAAAAATGGTCAAAAAATCGTTGGTCATCGAAAAAAGGGGGGTGGGCATGCGCCGGGTGCGCCCCCACCTGGATCCGCGCCTGGTCTGGCCTAATGAACAATGCCCGTTCCACACTGCTAATCAAACTTCCCGTGGTCCTGGTGCGAATTAGAAAGATTCAAATGAAGACGAGGACCAATACAGCTAGAGTGAAATCGTTACTTAAATCATCAAGAGTAAGCTGTTTAAAATTATCTCTAGAACGCGGAAAAACATTTACACTTTTTAAAAGTTCCTCCAAAGGAGAGTACACGCCACACCCAAATGACCAGAAATAATATAAGCCTAAAAATGTCTTGGCTTCATTCTTCCATTCTACAAGAAATATGGGAATTTTAAGAGCTAACATTAACTATAGTTGAACAAAGTAACTGGTAAAAAGTATAAATCGGTACAAAATTATTCAAATGTAAAAAAAAATTTAGAAAGGTTTTAGAAGTATTCATCATGTACGTCAACATTAACAAAAACATTGTTTGCGTATTTGATATGGTAACAAAAGTCTCTGAGTAACATCACTCATACATCGGATGCCACGATTTATATTACGCCTTCAAACTAGTATAGTTTTTGCTATTTTTTTTTTTTTTTTTTTCGTGTTAAATGACAATCCAAAATTACTCCATTACCCCATTTAAACTTAAATAACTGAAAATTTTATCTACTTCCGTTTACATGACATGCACATTATACCCCAAGCCACTTATTAAAAGTGTAGATGAAATTCTTTTCTCTTGAAACACCAGCTGACTTTGAAAACAGAATATGAAAAACTTTATTAAAAGCGTATTTTTACTGACAATTATTGTCGAAAAGTTGGAATTCCTTATTCAGAATAAAACTTGATAATCGCATCTTTCGCATAACATTCAAATTTTGCAAAAAGTAGTAAACTAATGATAATCAAGTGACCATTAAGATATTAAGAAGTATACTGAGATAATAATGCACACAAGCTATTTCCAACAGTCAATTGTTTCTCTCGGTCAAAACATATCATGTGATTTACTCGGAATAAAGAGTGTGATAAAGTTGCTATGACTTGACTTCAGGCAACATACTAAAGCAACAGAAAACCTCTTAAATTGTATAACAGCTACTGTCGAATGTATACATCCGATGATAATTTAATTTCTCTCAATACTTTGTAAAAAGACGCGAAATGGAATATACTTTTGAAAACAGTTTGTGCGAGTTGATACCCGTGTTCCATTTTGCATGCACGACTTATGCCAACAACATCGGCTAATCCAGGTGAGGATCAAGACTGGAGGGGAAAAAAGAGGAAGCCCATTGTCTTGGGCCTGTTTTCGATGTCTGCTAAATCAGCCAGTCTCTGTGGTGGACATCATACTCCATGATTCGAGTAAACATTAAAATGCAATGTAAAATAGTTGTCACAATTACAGATATAAGTCCCGCTAAAGTAGTGTTTTTAAAAGGACGAGTCTCCATTAGAAGTACCACCAAACAGGTTACACTTAACCAACTTTGTACACTCTAGAAACGTCCGGGTCAGAGAGGCACCGACCCAGAATCCGGATTATTTATTTGATCAGATTTGGATAAAAAATGATCCAGACTGAATCATTTTTATCCAAATCTGATCACGCAAATGACCCGGATGTGGGTCAGTGCCTCTCCGATCCGGATTGGGTTCAAATTTTATCCGGACGTTTTTAGAGTGTAATGAAAGGAACTGTTACAATTTCTTGCATAGTCGTTGGAAGCTGTTCTCAGCAGAGGGGGCGGGTGAAAGTTTTAGACTTCCGTCTTGTAGTAAGAGCTAAAGGGGATAAGGTTTCCCCTCTCTTTTTGAACATTTGTGGAATATTTAACGGTCCATAGATAACATCTGATGCTACATTTCGATCAGCTTAGTAGAAAATTTATTGCAAACGTTTAATATTTTATTTGAAAAATTACAAATAAGGGTTTTTTCCTTGAAAATTGTGGGGCATACTTAAGCCCCACATTTTGGACGGGAAGGGGAATAGTTCCCACCGCTTACTACTGCTGTTATTTCTTGATTCTTTGAAGAAACTTGGGTGCTGTGTATTGAAGTAAGAAAACGGCTCGTTTACTTCGAAGGAGGAAGTGGAACCCAAAGGAACAGGTGACGTCAATATATTTCACATTTCATTGGTGTATGTCTTTTCCTCCTGGTGTATAACAACCAACAATTTCTGTAGGAAAATCGTCATATTCCCTGTAATATAAGGAAAGACTTTTTAAGATATATAGGCTTCAATAAGTATAGTCAATACGGTCGTATTCGAAAAAGGTTACATAGCAACTACAGTGGAGTGAAATCCAACGCATGTAGGCACAGCAGTATGTATACGCGCAACTTAATATTTAACTTAGCAGGACTTCTTATCCTCTCGTTCGCTACTCGGGAAATACGTTTCATCGTTACCCCATGTATGGAATAACCTGTATAGGGAACGTAAATGGCCTATCTTTGATGTACTTCATCAGTAAACAACTATACAATGCAAAAGCTGCTTCAGATTTCACTTGTTGAAATCAGAACGTGAAGAAATCAATGATCTCGAAAAAATTGATCGGGTCTGGCATTTGAGCTAGAAATCAACAGTCAAGCCATATGTTTGTAAACTCAGTAAAATCCTAACTCAGTGTGGACCACCTTCATATATTTATTCAAAACATATTCGAACCGATGTACACCCTGGGCTAAAACATCTAAGGGCTATACTTCAGTATAGTGCCATAATGATATGAAAGATGAACACTGTTCAACTCTGAGCTATGGCCGGAAGAGCAAGGGATGACCATATGTGGTTCTTAAAGCTTTATAACGCTTAAAAAAGAGGAAGTATTAACCGGCCTTAACTCCGGCAAGCAACTAGACTCATCCACAAACCCTCTTACAAAACAAGTATTTTCTCTGGATTGAAAAGCAATTTTGCTATTATATTGGCCTATGGTCTCTTGTATTTAGAAATCTGAGAAACTCTGAAAAAGGTAATGAATGGACAGGCTAGGGTCCTACCATCACCGTTATGTACATCTAAGATACTAGGATCAGAGAGGTTGTTCAAGAGACGTAACATGGAGTTCATTTAGTACTTCCTTGTAGGAAAATTCCCAAAAGGAATGGATCATCCCAGCGGTCATACTATAAAACCTTTTTAAGTCTCCTTGTTTCTTGATGAAGGACGAACTCCATTTTCGCATATCGGCATAACACTTGGAGTTATAACTGCAAAATCTAACAATAATGTTCTTACATGAGATACTGAAGTTATCCCAAACATACCAGATATTTTACGCCACAATGTCATAGGTATCCAGACAAATTAGAAGAACATGCAATAAATATTCGGGTAAAGTCATCAATAAGCAATATAACTGTTCAATAGCCATGGATTACAATGTAAGTAGCCGACTCGTGGCGGTTCAAATTAAAACTTTGATAGAATTGCAAAATGACCTGTGAGTGGTAAAAACCTACTCATTGCATCCGTAAAGCACTTGGGTTTGCTATCCCACCACACTAAGAGGAGGTAAACCGGTACTCCTGCAAATGTTATCACAAACCCAATGGCAAACTCTGTGGCAGCGGAGAGGATGGAGGAGATGACCATGAAAAGAGCACAAAATGTAAACAGCACTGGTAGTACCAGAGGTACCTGGAAGACATAAAAGGGCACAAAATGTAAAAATCGCTAGCAGCACTAGAGGTCCTGAAAGAAAAAGTTATAATTAAGAATCAATTCATCGAGAATGTCATATCAATCCGAAAAGGCTATTCTGCTGAAAAGAATGAAAAGAACGAAAGCGGTGTATGTATGCTTTTTCTGACATGTTTACCAAATGGATCAGCGGCGTAGCTACGGGGGGGGGGCTTGGCCCCCCAGATATTCGTCAGGCCCCCCCGATTTTTTGTGTGCTATTAAAATGTGTAAGAATTAAGAAAAAATAAATGTTTGAACGGAAATAAACTTTGAAGTATTTCCTTGAAAAAATAAATAAAATAAAATAAATAAAACGTGTAAGAATTGAGAAAAAGTAAATGTGTGACAAACACATTTTGCGCACGTATGAAACCAACTTACAACTTAAAAATGCCTACTTTCACTAAATTAGGTATGTAATCTGCACTGTCGTTTAATTCTCATATAATTCACTTGTACGATGAAACGAACGTCCCGACGACTAATTCGGATGTGACATTGTCGGTTTAGACCCTATCTGCCTTTCGGATGGCTGGCTGATTTACTGAAAACTTGGCAACCATACACTGAAGACCATTCTTACACAACCATTCCTATACGGTATCATACACAAAATATGCCGTACGGTAAGGTACTGCGTTCGAATAATTCTTCTATCCTTAACAAGTATGTCGTGTCTCTCCTTGCCCATGACAAGTGCACTGTAGAACTACTGTTTTCGACAAGTCCTCTTTTTAGTAGTTCGCACTGGCGTCACGGTCCGGACGGATTTGTAAAATTTCCAACAAGGTCCGGATTTGACGTGTTTCCTACATGATCCCTACTTCTACTTTGCGGGTTAAATACTTTGAAAGATTGACTGGTGGTATTATAGGTCTGACCAAGTAATATACCGATGACTTGAGTCCGTGAACAAATACAGCACCATTTTGCATCTAGACCTATTGAAAACCGGAAAAGTTTCCAAAGGGAAGGGGACACCGTTAGACCCCTACATCAGGACAGTGATCTATGTCCTCCTTGCTAGAAAATAAATATGGTAACCCTAGGTTGGAAGCAAATGGTATGATCTAGGGGATATGTAACTGAGTAGTGGACATATGTAGCCTATGAATAGGGTGATGGACAAATGAAACAGAGATGTACTAGAAGGTGAATATGGGAGAATTGCAGGCAGAATAAATGAAAAGGGATGCATAATTCAGTATTATTCTTGTATTATCTCAGCTCAATATGATATCCACGGCCGTACACATGGGGGGGGGGGGGATTACACCCAGAAATTTTCAAAGTGCACGGTTTCCAACTTTGAGAATATACAGAGAAAACGCATTGAAAATATAAGAAATAGCTGTGATCGTAATGATAGAACTTAAACAATTTCAAATAGACGGATCAATATTTTCATGCCTATATCTGTACACATCACCAATCATTTACAGCTCTATTAGGATGTATTTTTAGCCAACTTTTCTAAAATTCTCGCGCTTAGCGCGATTATGCATAGCTACAATGTTGTTGTTGTAGCTATAGGTAGCTTCAATAATCAATGGCTTAAAAACGTTTTTAAACCGTGCCAGTTTAGTCATAAAAACGTTTTATAACCAATAACACTCCCTCCCCTCCCTTAAACCCTCCCCATAACGGAGTTCAATGGCTGAGGTCATGCTTCACATCATATCCACCACGCTCTCAAAATGACTTTTGTCGCTCTTAGTCACAACTACTTTTCGTTTTCCTTTTAAAGCTGAAATCCCTCAAATGTTGCACCATTTGCTATCTATACGTCCTCCTGAAATTACAAATTTTCGCCAAGGGGGGGGGGGAGACACCCGTTCCCTTTAGTCCCCTCCCCCAGGCCACAGATCAGTAATGCCCACTTTTTGCCCCCTAGCAAAAAAGGGTAAGTGCGGCCTTGTGTATTACTATTTTTCATGGATTGATTTTTTCCCATTATTTGAGAAATGAGATTCGAATTTCAAGGCTGGGTACATGCAGCTTAAAACACGTGGGAAGTGCCGTTTCCGGCCATCTGGAGGGTTTGTAAAGCCAAAAATTTTCTTGCACGCTCCGCGCCAACTGATGGTGGCGCTCCGCTTAGATAGCCTTGACAAGCCTGACCCTAGGCGGTGCCGGCCCCCCCGTTTGTTACCTAGCCCCCCCCCTAAAAATTTCATCCTAGCTACGCCCCTGAAATGGATATGAAAGTAAGTAAAGGTTAAAGCTAGAGTAGAGGTTACCGATTCAAAGTCATTATCGCCCATGGGATGTGTGTGTGTGTGGCTAGTGAATGCGTTGTAATTCTGAAACTTTTAGTTTTCAGAACTAATGCGAGTGATAAGATGCCAATCTGAAAGTGGCTAATTAACCACGACAGGTTGGGATTAAATCATGTTCGACCCCCGTCTTCCCGGTTTTGGCGTTAGTAGGATTTCAGCATGCAAAGTAAGGGTTCAGACCTAAGTTTATCGGCAACACGATAAATGCAAAGTAATGCAATATATTGAGATAGTTGTGAAATAACCGATAGTGATAGTGGGTTTTGCCAATCCTATATGGAAGCATCCTCCTACCAATCCCTCAAAACCCTTTCGTGAGTTTACGCCATTGTTACTCTAATGCAGTAGATGACTCTGGATGATAGGAAACCAAAGTGTGGGTCATCAGTGCAGTCGAAACAAAACATAAAAATCGATGATATGACGGTACGTGTAACAAGAACGGCGGTAACATTTGTAAGCATTTAATATTTGGTATATTCTTTAAACTTTAATTACTGTTAACATTGACACGAAAGTAGCTGAAATTTGTTTAAAAGTGAAGTATTAACAGGGCTGAAAATTCGCAAAAACATTTGAAAGCAGCATGACTTAGAGTGTACACATAGTCTAAAATTTCAAAAATATATGTTACAAAACTTGTAAAATGGGCAAAATGCATTTAAATGGTCCAACTTCCATCTTCGCAGGACATTCATGAGCTGAGATATAAGAAATTTAAATGTTGAAGCTTATTCACTCAATTTAAAATGGTAGATTGCGCAATAATTTGTGATATTACTTTTGTATTACTCAAACTACCGTCTTTGTTTTCCTTGGGAATCAAATAACTTAAAAGCATGATAATTTGTATGGACAGAGTACGTAAACCCTAACCTTTTACTAAGCTTGTGAAAATTTCATATAATTCCTATGCGTATTCAAGGGTGCATGGCGGATAATTATGCGTTCGCTTCGTCCTGGCTTCGGGTTGTTAACCCCCCGTCGGGGAGCTTTGCCCCCGGTATGGTCAATCCTTGCCCGCTCGGCGACCGTGTTTTACTCCTGTACCTTTGTTGGATGCACTCGTTAGAGTATGCACGTTTAAAGGGGCGTACATATTCGACACCTGCTACGAAGGTAAGATCAATCCCTGTGCGTGGTTCTCTGAATATAATATGCATTTGAAGTTATCACATTTGGTTCCTTAGTGAAGAAGTATTGTGATCTCCTCACTTTGATAAACGGTGTTTTTTACTTTAAAATGTACATCTTGTTTATGCTGTCGATGACCTAACACTATCAAACCGTACATGCATGAGGCATATTGAAATTTTACCAATTGGCGCAACTGCATGTAAACTGTGTAAGTAAGGTGACAACCTTTCGAATTCAAAGTCAAAATAAATTGAAAGCAAAGAAAAACAATAAAATGTTCACTCATGCTACTTTTGATTGCCAGATACCAGGCAATGCCAATTAAGTGCCTAAATTTCAAGAGTTCCCTAGTCACCCCTTATCAAGGCTTCTTGAATTTATATCTCGTAGGTGCGATTTTTGCCCCCATGGAGTTAGCCGCCCCCTCCCTCCTTAGTGTGAAATCCTGGATCCGCCACTGCTTTGGGTAGAGAATGTAGCAACTTCAATAATATTTTGAGAGTCAGACATCAAAACTAAATGAATATTTCATCAGAGTGCTTGAATTCAAGTTCCCTTTCCAAGTTTATTCCAACTGTGCGCTCTCGCTTTTCTCTTAAAATATGTATAATTTCTGGGGTATAGATCTTAAAAGAAGAATGCAGTCACCCCCATGTGAATTAGTGTACCCCAGTATCCTATTTCATTAATGGCTCTTGAGAATCATGTGATAATATTTTCCTCACCGAACTGTGAAATTCATGCAGAGTAGCTCCTTGGTTTACCTTTTATATGCAATATTTATGTTCTGAAATATGAAAAATACTTGAAGTTGAAGGGAAATAAGCGGATATGTGTGACATATATACTGTTGTTTCAAAATAAGTTTGGGACGACTGCTTATGCCCTTTAAATTAAATTAAACACACTCTAGCATATGGAAAATGTTACCTTGAATGGCCTGTCTAGATCAGGATATTTCCATCGAAAGTAAGGCACTAGTGCGACTGTAATTGCAATGAACAACCATCGGCTAAAACTAAGGTAATTGATCAAGGCATACACGTCGTCTGTTATCAACATCAGCAGGCAAATCGGTAGCTGAAAGATGTCAAATAATATACGTTGAATGAATACAGATGATAAGCACGTCCTTAATGTTTTTGGGTGGAACGGACGGGGAAGGGGCATTCAAAGAGTGGAGTAGCTAGGAAAGAATAAACAACAGTACAGCTCCGGGATTTGCTAATATTGTTGTCCAAATTTAGGTGTTAATAGCACATACCCTGCAATGCCTCTTTGTATTTTCCTACTCAGGCACGAGAACTCAACCAAAAATGTAAGATACATCTACACAATATACATGATAATTTGTCAGAGATGTCTATATACTACCCTTAATGAGAAACTATCTTGAAAGATAAGTTTTGACTGGTAAGTCTCATGACACTAAAGTTCGACCAAGGCATAAAAGTTCAATGTGATCATTATAACACATCCACATATGCAACGTATCAGATTTGTCAATGATAATTTTCTTGAGACATCGCATTAAAAGGGATCTAAATGTTGACTTCTGGTCACCTCGGATGACCTTGATCTCCCAGTAAAAAAGTATTAGGCCGACTCATGTCTTCATACAAGTCATCTTCATGTCACTCAATGAGTATGAGAGTAGCCTTCAGTTGCGACTTTGTGTCGTTTTAAAACCTGTCCTTCTGATGACCTTAGACGAACTTGGATCTCTCCTCAAATAGTAATCTTCATGCGAGCATACGAGACATCCATACGCCACCAGTACAAGATTTTTCAGTGTCACCCTTTGTGAGATATCTTGTTTACAAACAGAGTGCTTCAGACCTGGGAGCATAACCAACTTTATCAGCTGTGTAACTGACAGGTGAAGGAAAGTCAATTCAGATCCATCAAGATCCCTTGAGTTAACTTATTTATGAGGTTTGAACCATTTGACCTCTGGTGACCCTGATGACACTCGACGTACACAAATCAAAATAGTTCCTTTTCTCAACATGGAGGAATCATTACGCTAAGCATGGGCTCTATCAATGTGACCCCTCTTAAGATACCAAGTTACAAGGTTTTTACCACTTGATCTCTAGTGACCTCAGATACACTTTGACCTCTAGCAAACACAACAGTGTTCATCTAATGGCTATAGTGCATCCATATTTAATTTTGAAAACTATCTTTAGTTCCTATTTTGAGATATAAAATTTACAAGGCTTTTAGTGTTTAACCTCTAGTGACCGCTGACCTTCTCTGAAAGGATAGGACTCTTCCTCTCAATATGGCAAACCTGTACCGTATATCAAGTATGAAAGTTATCCATCATTTGCACCTTGAGCTATTGAGTTTACCAGCAAATTTCCAAGGTTTTTGCTGTTTCACCCCTGGTGACCTCGGATAACGTTTGACCTCTCTCAAAATCCATAGAGTACATTTTCTGATTATAAGGCATCCGCATGCCAAGTATAACCAGACTTAGTGATTCCTTGCCGAAACGAAATGCTTTGTGGTACACAACATTCTTCGCACGTGTTCATAATTAAGTAATTAAAATTAGAATCAATTCCTGTGAAAGCTATGCTTTTGAAAAGTATATTTTGTTCTTTATACTTTTATCTTTGCAATGGTACAAAAATTCAGCCGTAACTTTTCGGTGGTTACGAAACGACACAATTCGGAGGTACCGCTCCACTGTGTATTTAGTTTACAAGGTTTCAATAGTTTCACCTCTGGTGACCTCAGATGGCCTTTGACCTCCAACATAACCCATATGTTCTCTCACTCTTAAAATGAAAAAAAATTATACACCAAGTATGCAAAGTATTCATGAAATATCGTGTTATTTTTCAAGATTTTTGGTTTTTGACCTCTGGTGACCTCAAATACCCCTTGACCTCCCCTGAAAACAATAAGGTTCTTTCTCTCTATATGATAAATGTAAGCACCAGGTATGAAGAGTGTCCATCGTTGCTCTCTTGAGATATCGTGTTTACAAGCAACTTATACGAATTCCGTATTTTTACCTCCTGTAACCTCAGGTAACCTTTGATCTCACCTAAAAATAATAGAGTTCATTTTCTGACTACAACGCATCCACATGCCAAGTATGAAAATCATCCATGCTTCCTACCTAGATATATTAGTCCAGGAGCCAAGTAGCGAAAATTGTCGTCTCGCTTCACCCCAGAGGTGGAAAAGATTTGGCTCTTTTAATTGGTAAAGGGGACCCTCCTGGTCATTTTGAGACCGGGTGTGGAGATGCATTGTACCAGCAAGGTACTAAAAATCTCGGATTTGTGAAGGTTTCCCCTAGTGCTTTTTCATGATAAATTAGAGGGTAGAGGAAATTCAGATGCACTTTTCATATCGATATGTTCCATAAACCAAACAATAATAATAAAAATAATTTAAATTTATAATGCGCACATATCCATCCTGCAGGATGCTCAAGGCGCAAAAGAAAGAAAAGTTACAGACAGTTACAGCAAATCAGGAAAAGCTTGTTTCATGAGATGGGTCTTAAGCAGTCTTTTAAAAACTGAAATGTTGTTACGGGATTTCAGTTCAAGTGGGAGTGCATTCCAGAGGCGAGGAGCAATTACATGAAAAGATCTATCACCCCAAGAATGTTTAGCTCTCCGTCCTTGTAGAAGACACAAATTGCTTGAACGAAGATTCCTAAGTGGAGAGTAAAGATTAATTAGCTCAGAAATATAGACTGGAGCCAACCCGTTAAGTGATTTGTAAACAATGAGTAAAATTTTGTAAGTTATCCTGAATGAAACTGGAAACCAACGAAGTTCGCAAAGTATTGGTGTTATGTGGCAAGATTTCCTCGACAATGTAACAATCCGTGCAGCAGTGTTTTGCAGGCGTTGGAGTAGATTGATCTGGGATTGTGGGAGACCAAACAAGAGTGAATTTCCGTTATCCAGCCGGGAAGTTATGAACGAGTGAACGATTTGTTCAGCAGCATCACGATTTAAGAATTTCCTGATTTTCCCAATGTTACGAATATGACATGAAGATGAACGGATTACGTTGGAAATATGTGGCTCCATGGTCATGGCAGAATCAAAAGTAACCCCAAGACTTCTGGCTTGTGAGGCTGGAAAAATTTTTGAGTCACCTATTTTAATGTAGGGGATGCTGACTTTAGACAGCTGCTGACGGGATCTAAAAAGTAAAAATTCTGTTTTATCACCATTCAATTTAAGGAAATTTTGTTGCATCCATTGACGAATTTCCTGGATACACTTTTCCAAGATTTCAATTGAAGAGTTAGCAACAGTTTGATCTGGTTTAAACGAAAAATAAAATTGTGTATCATCTGCATAAACATGATATTGGAGACGGTGTCTAAGAATAATATCGCGAACTGGGTAAGTGTAGATAGTGAATAGTTGGGGACCAAGAACTGAGCCTTGAGGAACAGAGTAATCCAAAACAACAGGGTCAGAAATAGCATTTCCGATGCACACATACTGTGGCCTTTGAGAAAGATAAGACTTGCACCAACTGAGTGCTGTATCTCTTAAACCAAGATGATTTCGGAGTCTCAACAAGAGAATGTTATGATCAACAGTGTCGAAAGCTGCACTCAGGTCCAGGAGCACAAGAGCAGCAATGTTGCCTTCATCCAGTGCCGATAAAATGTCATTATTAACCCTAATAAGGGCCGTTTCTGTCCCATGATATTGCTTGTAAGCAGACTGGAAAACATCAGATAGGTTGTTGGCAGCAATATGATCATTAATCCTACAAGATACAACACGTTCAATAGTTTTTCCAAGGAATTTTAAGTTGGCGACAGGCCGGTAGTTTTTCAAGATATTCTTGTCTAAACCAACCTTTTCAAAAGGGGACGAACGTAAGCAATCTTTTGACTTTGTGGAAAGTGGCCTGAAGGAAAGGATGCGTTAACAATATCTGTGATTTAAGGAACAAAGGTGTCAATACACTGTTTGATTAAGGTTTAGTATCATTGGAGAGTATTAGAAATGGTTTATAATTTGACGTCCAGTGTGTGTTGATGACGTCACCGGTGACGTCATCAGAAGTCAAAAGGTCATTGAACTGGAGTGAAGGTGGAAATTTTCGACTTCCCGAAATTAGTGGGTTAGTATTCATAGACAGAAACTCATTCAGATACCAAACTTACACATACTTGATAGGGAGAATAATAAAAGCTTTTAATGTGAAGAATGGTTACATCTGTTGAATCAGCATCCTGTTTATCTCTCAGGTCCGAAGGCCAAATATTGACAAAAAAAATCAGAAAATGAAATATTCGTATTTTGTTCACACCATTTCTTTCTCGAAAGATGGAACGGAATAAACTGGAAAGTATCGATGTCCGCCCTGTTTTCCAGATGTCACCTACATACCCATATTAGGGTACTGTAAGTTACAGCAGCAGCGAACGTGTTGTTCGTCCACGGTATTTGGCACTGCAACCTTTGCACATGCAAACATTTACTATCGAATAGTTCCCTGACTTGACAACATCTGAAATCGACAACTACTGATAGTCAATAGATGTAGCTTCATCTACATTGTTCTATCCATTTGCTTCATGTAATCGAGCAACGGTTCATTTAGCGGAGCTAAGACCAGTGCCGTACCAAGAAAATTTTCCCTCGGGGCGCAGTACGTAGGAGGATGGGGCCAGTTTCATGGGGGAAGGGTGAGAGTGCCAATAAGGTCCGATTGTCAATGACGTGTTTTGAAGGTTCCAATGGGGGGGGGAGGGTTCTGGAGGACTTAACGGTTTTCTGGGGGATCAGTCCCTTCCAAGCTCCACTCCTCTTGCTACACCACTGGCTACGTTCCTCATCTAGAATTTCGTTGTGTTTTTATTTACCAAACACATGGAACCTTAGCTCATTCATGGTTTAATTTATCCCCAAACAGGCCATATCCTTCCATGAAGAATACCTTGTTGATAATCCAAGTTCCTGGTGAAACGGCACTGTTTCATGTTGTCCTAAATGTTCATTTCGTATTTTAACGAGTGCACCTTTGTGTCCAAATGTTTCTCTTTCTACTTGGAACTGCTAGCTTGCAACCCGAACCGTTCGAGTGGACCTCGCCTGTAAAAAAAGGCTGTATCTCTACAGTTTCAAGATTCCGCGAATAATGCGTTCAATGCGATTGAAAAAGTGAGAACCGAATTTACATTACATCATTTTTATCAAGCAAGGAGGGAAGGTGGACAATGAGTCGCTCAAAAAGTAAAGGACTAGGAATGCAACCGCGAAAGTGGGACTATGCTGTGTAAACCTAACAAACTCATACTACATGCAGTTGCGTAGGAAGATGCTTTACAAGGGGGAAGGGGAGCCAAAAATGTGGGGGACTGAAGTATGCTTCCGCCCCCTAAGATCCAAGGGCAAAACCCCTTATTTTTCTCTTCTGTAAGAAATGTCAAAACTTTAAAGTAATTTTCCTTAAAGTTTGTCCAAAATGTTGCACCAAATTGCATCTGAGGACCCTAAAATACCCAAAAATTTTCAAAAGGGGAGGGGAACCCCTCCCCGTGACCCCTCCACCAGGACGGCGATCCGAAACAAGGTTCAGCCCCCCAGTCTCGTAAAGCTTCCTACGCCTATGTGATGACATACCTGTATAGTTTGGAAATGTCCATAATTTAGCGTACTCATATTTTTCCGACTGGCAGGACGCTTTTTTCAACTAAGTGTCGACACTTAATTTGCACCTTTCATGCGCCCTGCGTTTGCATTCAGCGGTGGGGATTCTTCCTTTGTCACTACATACTTGAAAAGAGTACTCATTTCCCGATTTCGAGAAAAGGAGGGTCGTCGACCGTGACCGTACGTATTTGCACAGAGGAGGGCACAGAACTCCGATTACTACATTTTATCTCTCGTTGAAAATTGGAAATTAATAATTGATTTCATAATAAACTTATAAATAATTTTAACTAATCTGGGTATTAGGGTTAAGTAAGTTTCCTGCAATTTATTTATCAAAATGTCTGATTTCCTAAAAAAATAGCTCAATGTGAATTACCGAAACTGACAGTTTTGGGGAAATTTCCTTGAAAGTTGAAATATTGACTTTTATAACATCAGTATTGACCTTGATAGATGTGTTATTGGTGGTCTTTTTCTTGTAAAATAATCACTTCATTGTGTTAGAGTATGATGCGGGCACGACTGTGCTTTCATGACATCAGATAAGCAGACGATAGGGCCTTGAAGCCTACATTATTAAAGTCTGTACATATCTATTTTATGTGTGTTGAACACTACCGCGATCTTGGGGGAGGGGGCAAAAATGACATTTGGCTCCCTACAAAAAATGTTGAGGGGGCCATAGCCCCCTGTCCCTCAGTTCCTACGCGGCCGATATGTTAATACTATTATCATACGTCAGTGTTCTCCAGACTGAAAACAAGCCAGTGAGCCAAAACTGGAAAAAAGGCCGTGGCCGGCCCGACTTAAACCTAATGGTTAGAAACTGAGCCGTAAAACCTCATCCAACTCTAACTCCAGGCTGAAATCTGACACTGCGTTAAGCGCTTACTCAGATACGTGTCACGGACACGCGGGCGGAAAAGACATGATAACGGAGTGCTGAATGTGGAGGATTCCCTGTAAATTCAGGGTACCGGAAGCGGTTCGTGGTGTTATGGAACAGTGATATCACATTAGATCAGGAAGTTGCTATTTAGGAGATACATCGGAAACTTTAATTTGTGGTAATCTGATTAGATCCACCTCATCGCTTGCACAGTTTCAATTCATGAGTGATTATTAGAGCTTAGGGTACACACTTCTTTTGTCTGATCCTCTTCAGTTGATACATGATACCCAAGTAAACCTTATATACACCTACTTATGCCGTATGAATAAGATTAGGAGGAACAATGCTTTGATCGAATGTTTTTACCGACAGTCAAGTAAGAAACACTGTCTAGTAAATCAAAGCGACTGCTAATTCCTAAGGAGTTTAGAAAGATTAACTTATAAGAAGATGGTTTTACACTGGCACAATGCGTAAATGACTAAAGAGAGGTGTAAGACTATAATTTGTTTTAAGATTGTATTACTTTCCGCAAACTATCGCAACTTCCGAATGATAAGTGCATGATCAACATGTTAAATAAAATTTAACTAGCCTATTGTGGTAAGCGTTGCATCGCGTTGGAAACTGCAAATTAATTTTCAAGGAACACGACTGGCAATGCTATAGCATATAAACAAAATTTGTTGATATTTCTTTTCAACGTAGCAGACGACATGAACCTTTTGTTAAATACTTACAATAGCTTTAAGCCCATTGTATCTTCAAGTGCTATACAAAGCAAGTGACCTTGGCGGCAACTAGGTGTGGACAAAGGGGAGAGCTGCCGTTTTATCTCCTTCTAACAACTCCCTGATTATATCTAGTTGAATGCAGAAGGTGCGTTCATGTGTCGGGAAGCGAAATATTTTCAACAGGGAGGAGAACCTGTGAGTAGGCAGCATATATTTTCAGTTAAACGCTCGCCAGATTTCTTTAAAATGGCAATATTAGCAGGAACGTAGCCAGAGGAGGTCGAGTTCCGTTTTATAGACTACATGGCTCAGACAATCCCCTATATACGGAACTAGCGTGTGCGTTATGGCGCGGGCTTGGAAACCAGTCATCATTCATCATCGTTGTCATCGTCATCATCATCGTCATCATCATCAGCATCGATGTTGTTGGCCTTCGGCCATTTCATCGCTCAATAAACTGATAAATCAGTCAGATTGGGAATGATCCAGACACACATGCTCTGAAGTCGTAAATCCCAGGAAAAACTTCCAGTATGGATCTAATCTGGACTTAAAACAGTTCAAAGGAGAGTTAACAATCTCTTGGGGTAGAGAGTTCCAATTTGTGACAACTCGCTGTGTGACTAAAGTTCTGCCTTATCCTTGAATTAGCTCTCAACTTCATAGGCGTAGAACGGGCGGGGGGGGGGGGCTGCATCCCCCAACCAAATATTTTTGAAAAATTCGGGTACTATGCTGAGAATTTTTCGGGCACCTACTGAAAGAAAAATAATGCAATGATGTAGCTAAAGGTTTTTAATAGTTACGAAACTTCCTTAGTAATCAAAATTAAGTTCTGATTTGAATTACACTAGCACCTATATATTCGGAATTAATTCAACAGTGTGTTTCTAATGATTAAACTTATATTATGATTACCAGTGGTGTATTTAGGGGGGCCATTGGACCATGCCTCCCTCAATGATGCCGATTTCTTTTTCTTTGTAGTACCTAAATATATAATTTTTTTAACACAAATTTTACATCAAAGGTAACATATGTGGCACCAGATTGCATGAAAGGACACCTAATTTTTCAGCTTATATTATAATCATCAGTGGTGTATTTAGGGGACATTGGGCCACGCCTCCCTCATTGATGCCGATTTTTTTTTCTTTATGGTACCTAAATACGTATTTTTTAACCCAAAGTGTACTTCAAAGGTAGCATATGTGGCACCAGATTGCATGTAAGGACACCTATGTTTTCAAAAATTTTCAAAGGGGAGGGGGCACCCTCCCCAAGGGAGGGAACACCCCCCTTGACCCCTCCCCCAGGCCGGCGATTACACAACACAATGCATGCTCCCCACCCCCATGAGAAAAATTAAAAAAATTATTATCAATGTGGAAAAAGGGGAGAAACATGGCAAATTATTGTATGTAACTGGTAACTTGCAATTAGCGGTGTGATAAAAACGACGCATGCCTGTGTAACACATGTTGAACGCGCGTGGAACACACAGACTTTTTTGGTCAAAGTTTTCGGGCAAGTCTTTACCCCCCCCCCAAAACTTGGGTTCCTACGACTATGCTCAGCTTGGTCAACTTAAATGAATGACCTCTTGTAGGAATATCTTTAGCTCTAGTAAACAAGGTATGAGCAAAAGTTGTGGCACCAGTCATAAATCTGTACACATAAATCATATCCCTTCTCAAACGACGGTACGACAAAGTGGACAATTCCAAGATATGGAGTCTTTCCTCATATGAAAGACCAGTAGAACCAGGAATAATCTTGGTAGCCCTACGCTGCACAGCCTCAATCTCATCAACTTCCTTTAAATAAAGAGGTGTCCAGGCAGGTAATCCATATTCAATAAATGGCTTCACCATGGCTTTGTATAACAATAAAAAGGAAAAAGGAGTTCCTGTCAAGACATCGAAATGTTCTCCTTATGATACCCAAAGTTGAATTTGCCTTCGCAACAAGCCTAATGAAGTATGATGTCTAAAATTTAAGTCCTTGTCTATCATTACCCCTATATCCTTCTCAGCAGTCACTATATTTAATAACTGCCTAGTACCATTATAGTTCTGTATGGAATAATGAAACTGGGGATTAGATTGACCAAGTTTATGCACTAATTGACATTTGTCAGGGTGAAGCCTTAGCTTTCACTTTTCGGACCACTTAAAAATATTGTCAATATCTTCTGAAGGACTACACAATCCTGTACCGTGTTCATCCTCCTGTAGAGCTTTGTATCATCAGCAAAAATTTTGGTCTCGCAGCATTTGACATACTCTGGTAAATCATTGATATATATCAAAAATAAAATGGGTCCAAGAACACTTCCTTGTGGTACACCACTAGATATAGTCATTGAACTCTGAATCTTTACAAACGTTCCAAACAACTCAGAGTAGTATCCTGAACATCTTTTTGACTTGTGCTGCTCATCAGCTATGCAGAGCACGAAGCTGTATCTTACGGTATTATGTTTCCAATTTGTTGACATTAGAGTTCAGCGCTAATGATTCAGAAAGGTCGCCCCTGCTACTGAGAAAGCTAGAGCAGAAGTTGTTACTACTTGAACATGGACCAGCGGGGTGGGGTGGCGGGGGGTTGGGTTGGGTTAATCTATGATCCAAATCAATTCCATCACTTGAAACTACACTTGAAACTAAACTTAGTATAATGCTTTGAGTTGTTTGAAACGTTTGTAAAAGTTCAGAGTTTACTTGAAAGGCGGCGCCATAACGCAGATGTAGGGATTGTCTGAGTCCTGTAGTCTATAGAACGGAACTCGACCTCATCTGGCTGCGCTCCTGCTAATACTGCCAAATTAAAGAATCAGGCTCGTGTTTAACTTAAAATATGCCGCAGTTATCATGTCTTTCCCGCCCGCTTCCCCGACATTGTGTAGAGGTGTCCGCGACACGTACCTGAGTATGCGATTTACCTCCGACAAGAAGGTATGCTAGGAAAAATGAACATTCAGGACAGTATGAAACAATGCCGTTTCTCCAGGAGCTTGAGTTATCAGCAGGAAATTCTTCACGAAAGGAGATGGCCCGTTTGGGGATAAATTAAGTCATGAATGAGTTAGGGTTCCGTGTGTTTGGTAAATGAAAACACCACGAAATTCTAGATGAGGATCTTAGCCAGTGGCGTAGCCAGAGGAGAAGAGCTTGGAAGGAGGCTGACGCCCCAGAAAACCATCACGTCCTCCAGACCCCCTCCCCACTGGAACTTACAAAACATAAAAAGTACACATTTCCATTGAAAATCGCACCTAATTGGCACTCTCACCCTACCCCCATTAAAGTGGCCCATCTTCATGTACGCACTGCGCTCCTACGGAAAATTTTCTGAGTACGCCACTGGCCTTACCCCCGCTAAATGAACCTGTTTCTCGATTACATGAAGCAGGTGGTAGGGAACTATTTAGATGAAGCTTTATCTTTTGACTATCAGCAGTTGTTGTCAATTTTAGATGTCTTCATGTCTATTTTAATTACTTGTAAATGTTTGCATGTGCAAAGCTTGCAGTGCCAAATACCATGGACGAGCAACATTTTCGCGGCTGCTGTATCTTACAGTGCCCCTATATAGGTAGGTGACATCTGGAAAACAGGGCGAACATCGATAGTTTCCAATTTATTCCGTTCCATCTTTTGAGAAAGAAATGGTGTGAACAAAATACGAAAATTTCATTTTCTGATTTTTTTTCGGACCTGAGAGATAAACAGGATGCAGATTCAACTGATGTAACCATTCTTCATATTAAAAACTTTTGTGATTCCTCCTCTCAAATACGTGTAAGTTTGTTATCTGAATGAGTTTCTGTCTACGACTACTAACCCACTAACTTCGGGAAGTCGAAAATTTCCACCTTCACTCCAGTTCAATGACCTTTTCACCTCTGATGACGTCACCGGTGACGTCATCAACACACACTAGACGTCAAATTATAAGCCATGTCTAATACTTTCCGACAATACTAAACATTGTTTGGTTTACGGAGGATATTGATATGAAAAGTGCATTTGAATTTCCCCTACCCCCTAATTTTTCATGAAAAAGCAGTAGGGGAAAACTTCACAAATCTGAGATTTTTAGTACCTTGCTGGTACAATAGATCTCCACACACGTTGTCAAATTGACCCCTCTACCAATTCAAAGTGCTAAACCTTTCCACCTCTGGGGTGAAGCGAACTCGAAAAAATAGAGCTCTTTTGAGATTTAGCTCCCAGACTATATCGTGTTTACAAGGCTTTCGGTCTGTGACCTTGCTAACCTCACATGACCTTTAAGTTCCACCAAATACAATAGCGACCTTCCTCTTAAATGGGAAATCCATTGTTTTCAAGTTTTCAATTTTTGACCTCTCTGATCTCTAATGATCCCTGACCTTTACCAAAAACAATAGAGTTCTTTTTTCAATATGGCAAATCCATACACCAAGTATGAAATGTGTCTATCATTCCTATCTTGAGATAACGTGTCAACAAGTAACTTCAAGGTTTTTCAAAGTTTTACCTGCGGTGACCTCTGATAACGTTTGACCCCTACCACAGAAAATAGGGTTCATTTTCTGACTACAACGCAGCCACATGCCAAGTATGAAACATCTTTCTACCTTGAGATGTCGTGTTACAAGGTTTTGGTGTTTTGACTCTGGCAACCTCACATGACCTCTGATCTCCAACAAAAGCAACAGAGTTCTTTTTCGAAATACAGGGATGGCGCCAGAATTTGCTCGACATGGGGGTCAAGCTCCCCGACGCGCGGGGGGGGGGCAACCCAAAGCCCTGACAAAGGCGATGAGTTGACAAAAGGTAGAAAATTTCAAAGCGCGAAACGCGGCTTTTCTACAAACACTTGAAAACTTGGGAGTTTTATTGAAGAAATTTTGAAAAATTTGGATTTTTATGGAAGAAAGTTTCAGAAATCTGGTTTTCTTTTAAGAAAAATTGGAAAATTTGGGGTCTTTATTGAAGAATATGCCCTTCCTATGAGCAAAATCAAGCAGATCGTTGGGACGACTGAAGGTACGAGGGTGATTACATATTTTATCTAACGGATTAAGGCTCCCAGACGAAATTGGAAAATTTCCCTGACGGGGCGGGGGCAGCCTTCCCCGGCGGAGGCATGCCCCCCAACTGGCGCCACCCTTGTCGAAATATGATAAAAAAAAATATGTCTTGAGATATCGTTGTTATAAGCCAGGCGCTACAAACACACACACATACACGCACGCACGCATACATGTACACACATACATACAAACGCCATCATGGCTTCATAGATTTCTTTTGCCTTCGACAAGGAATGAAAAAGTCATATACAGATAACTAAATGTCTTTAAAAATGGCCCTCGTAGTCATGTTGTGTCGTAGTAACCGTCGTCGTCGTCATTTCATCGTCTTCATTCCAGCGTCGTCATTCTCCACCATTATCATTACTGTTAGTTAGAGTTAGATGAGGTTTTTACGGCTCAGTTTCTAACCAATTGGTTTAATATACTAGTCGGACCGGCCACGGCCTTTCTTCCAGTTGTGGCTCACTGGTTTGTTTTCCCTACTCCACTGCTTATGATGAGCACCAAGCACAATGGTAGTAGGTTCCATCATTACTGTTAGTATATACTCACTGCAAATGATGCAGCCGGCAGTGGGGTCTTCCGTCGTATGTGTATCATGCCAAGAATCTCTGGTAACTGCCCCTCTCTTGAAGCAACGAAAAACATTCTGAAAGATACCAAAAGTGATGATGCACTTTCATAACATGCATACAAGAGCTGTAAGAGGGTAACCCCATTTAAATTCAAGTCATTTATAAGTAACGGTTCGTGCGAGGAGTTCATTAAACGGAAAATTTATTTCGCAATCATCTCAAGACTGTGTTTTATTTTGGACGGTGCTAGCTAAAGGTATGCATTGTGACAGGATAATCGAAAGTCGTCTAGATTTACTTCGTCCGTGACAGGTAAACTTATTATACTTTCTCGCAGTTAGCCCCTCTTTACCTACGACTGATCGGAAAAAGATTACACAGGTCTATTTTGATGGATGGGCCGCGACTGTCGTATAAACTATATACACTAGACGACGCAAGGAATGTGCTTGCTGTGGATGATTAAGGTTAACATAGTCTGTCAAGTAATGTCAGCTATGTTATGGTCCAAAAATTAGCTCCATGGTCTTGCATAGACATGTATGGAGTTCAGTTCTTAGAAGTTCCTAGGGGTTGTTACGAAAACTCCCCGAAAGTGCTGCCTTAGAGGTTGCGAGCCGTGGGAGTTGCTTGAAACAGTGCCACTCTGATCGAGTCACTGACTCGAATAATACATCACTGGCTCACACTACGAAAATCATTCTCTAGCACAGAGTTTGTATTTTTGCCGCGTTTATGCCATACGCATTGCTCAAATCAGGAAGTTCCCAGCAAAAGACTTCTTTTAATCTGAGGGCGCTCTTGAAATGATGAACCTCGAGCCGTTTATTTGGAATAGGCAGCTCTGGATGAACCAAAACGAACAAACAAGCTGCAAATGCCCCAACTGTATCGGATCTTTCATTGATAACGAATTTTGAGTGCGCATACCTTATCATAGATCACGTCTTTATTGGCCCCTACATACTATAACGTTTGACATGTATTTAAGGCAAAGGGTTTAAACAGTGGCAGCAATCTTCTTTGAAACATCAGCTAAATATTTTAAAGCTCGTCTTTTCTTCGCCCCACAAATATCTTACATGATGAAATTGAACGTAAATATTGCGTAATGAAGTAACATTTTGAATGTTGCATGTCTTTCACAATTCCATTCCAAGTATACTGTGCCATATGACGATAATTGATTTGTTTTCAGTCAAAATCCGAGAAAGAAACTAGTTGAGTTTCGTCATTTCGAAGCTGACTGTTTTCTGCCGTGCATGGCCATGCAAAAAAAGTGGGACGGGGAAGGGGGGGGGTGAACCAAGAAGCGAAGGTGAAATGTTTGACACATCAACGCCAACGGCTCCTCTAGAGCAAAATCAGTGTGAAACTGTTAACGTGCAAGGGGAAAATACAAACTGTCCACGTAGATATAATGAACGATATTTAACGACGCTGCTATCTTGATCAATCCGCTCCAGAACTTACTTGTTTTTGGATCAACCATAGGCGTGATTAGGGGGGGGGGCACTTGTCCCCCTCCAACTTTTTTCCAGAGCTTACAAAATAAAAATAATAAAAAAAATGAGCGACAGTAAGCGAGACCAGAAAATTATAAGAGAATTTTCAATAGCCTACACTGTTAAAAAAATAACCGTTTTTTTACGGTAATACTGGCAGCTGGGATTCCGGTGCCCGACCCATTATTTTACAGTTGTTCGTAAATCTTATAGTAACTGTACCTGTGCAGCCACTTTATTCCTGAGCACTGTACAGGCCTCCCTGTGTAGTATTCGCGAATAAAAATGGTTACATTCCTACAGTTACTATAAGATCTGGGCAACCTGTAAACTGACTTTGTCTACGGGAATCCTGGCTGCCAGTACTTTCACTGTAAATTTACACCTTTTCTTAACAGTGTATTATGATTAAATTTTGCAATTTTGCAGAGAAAACTGACTAATGCAATTGAAAATTTTGTCTGGCATCGTAAAATTTCTTTCCTCCTACGCTATCCTCCCACACTATTGTGACTTCTGGACTTGAAGCTCTGAAATAGGGGTCACTGAAAGTACTAGTGTACGTCATAAAATGCACCATGGTCCTTGCAAAAAAAGTCCCAAACCCTAATCATGTACAGGGAACCGCAATTCTCGAAAAAACAATCGGCGTGCTTCGCATGAGCCTTACATAAATCGATGTCTCATTAGCGCTGCACGGTGTACTGCTGTGGGAAGGAAAACTTTAGTGGAATTGCCTCGTTATTACTCCTGTAGGCCAGCTTGACTAAATTAACATTTCCAAGCCCTCGCTACACCTCTCGCTGTTTACTTTCCTCACCAACTACCACCATTCTCAGCAAATTGACCGACAGTTACTATCTTAAAATTGCGATCATCCTATGAAAACTAATTTCATTAGCATATCAAATTACATTGGGGAAGCAGGATTTTCTCAAGAAATGATCCAGAATGGCCGCAAAAGCCGTCAAATGAATTCTCGTAGGAAGACCCGCAGTCTCCAGCCTCCGACTTCGCCCCTTCGGCGATGACGGTTAAAGGCTTCGCTGGTCACAACTCCCCAAGATGCAGCCTCGAATAAACATTATACTTCCCCGGCACTTTAACTGCCGATGCTCTTGACAATGTCCATGTAAAAGCTACCCACAAAAGATTTCATTGGCTTATGTAAGTACCACATAGTCTAAACCCTCCAAAATCGACACAACCTATTGTTCACACAAACAAAAAAATTGAGGGGCAACTTGTCACAAACCATCGACAAAATGAAACATGAATGAAAGTCTCCACAGAGCAGGATATGAGTTTGATATCCTGCTCTATGGAAAGAACAGGCACCTGGGGAGAGTAGGAAAATTTTTATGCAATAAAAGTAATGCATTTAAAACCAAAGAAAAAATAGGCAACAATTTAATGTCTGAGACGCTGTCTCAACGCTGTTTTCTTCTGCGCGCTTTGCGCGCACCCGTTTTTAATTCTGTTTCGGGGTTTCTTCCTGTACAACATCTTGCTTGTCATAGTTTCGTATAGACTCTTCTATTATCATTGTAACCACCAATGCCCCATGGTCTTAAGCAGCGTAGGGGAAGTTTCACCTCCCCAAGAAATTTTCAAAGCAAAATTTTTATCACCATTGATCTGAGTAAATTTACCGACTCTTCAAAGATTGTTTACATGCAAGTTTTCAGGCACAGAAAGTGCAATTTCCAGTACCGTGATAAGGGACAGGCGATTAGCAAGGGGAGGGGGGCCCTCTCCTTGAGGATACTTTTCTTTGTTAGCATTTCTTTTACTCATATCGCTAAAAAGTATGAAAACTGTGATTTTTCAGCTCGCTTCGCGCGCACCCATTCCTAATACCAGAACTCTCATTCCTAAAATTGTCCAAAGCCCCGGGAAACCCTCAAAATAATCCGTTCTCCCCTACTTGCTCAAGTCCTCAGCATTATCGATCCCATCTGACTGTTGGTCACATGGAGTAAAAATATAATTGAAAAAAGTCAAATTGTGATTTTTGTGATATGTTTATTGCCCATTCTATGTCATTTGAACAGGGAGTTGTTATACACCTCCCTGATTTGAAGTTGAAGCTAAAATGCATCATTTTAATGTCTACAATTTCATTAATACCCAGAGCTTCCGGGGGCTTGCCCCCTGGCCCCCCACCGGGGCTCTGCCCCTGGGCCTTGCCAGGGCCTTTGAACCCCACGCCGTTGGGGGAGGTTCGCGGCGCTCATGCGGCGCCGTTTGACAGTCCACTCGGCTTTGTCTTTAATTTTCAGACATCAAATCCTGTCCCTGGGATCAACCAATATAAAAATACAAAAAGGGGATAGGGCTGCTGGCTTGGCATAACGAAGCTATTTTGCTAAATTACGTCCTTAGAAGCAGTTGTATACGTTTTTAAGGCCTAAATTGGGCTAAGGAAGGTTTCTGTCTTTCGTATGTAAGTGAAGGTCTCTTTACTCATTCCTTATTTGGTAAAAGTTGTAACCATGAAATTGCAGCTTTTTTACTGCTTTTAAAAATTGCTATAAGTGAACTGGTTGTTCTTAGGATATAGAAGATAAACTAAGTACCGTATGTTGTAAAGAATTCAATAACTATAAAGGAAACAAAAACCTGTTGACCAAAGCGTAGCCAGGGGGGAGGGGAGGGCGAACCCCCTAGAAAAATCTTTCCCCCGAAAATTTTTAAGTTGCCAGTGTCTTAGTTTTACACATCTTGCGCTCTGAAATAACATCCCGCCCCCCTCTCGCCCCTCTTCAGCACCTTGTCTGGCTACTGGCCTGTTGGTCATGGTGAGAAGAATGCTCGCATATCTATACGCCTAACCAATTGCAGGAGAAAAAAAAGAGTAAATTTATGGCAGAGAAGCCAGTAACTTCTGATCTTTATGTCACAATCCGCGTTGATATCTTTTTTGGTTATTTTCGTGATTAGTCTGAAGTGATGTCACAGGCGTCCTTATAATAATCCTAACCTTAGGATTTCTCTGGGCGCACTTATTTCACAATGCAGCTTAACTGTGTTCTCTGAACTCCATTTTCATATACTTCAGAGGGATAAATAACCATTTAAAATATGATTTTTAGAATATGGACATCATTTTTGAAATGCGATACACTGATGTGTGAATGGTACTTTCGTAGGAAAAGAAACGTGACACAAGTATAAAAAATACAAGAGAAAGAAAAACAGTCTATCAACAGTGGTGTGATGATAAATTTCTTTAAAAAAAAAAAGAATTTAATAATTTAAATGTTAGATTTTGTCACTATGATTTCATGCAAGCCTCTTGCCATGAGTCAGTATTCAAATGCATTCTGTCTCAACCTCCCCCAAATATGATGTTCAATTGTTTTAGATATCTCACCAGGGTGTTTTTTTTTTTTTTTTTTTGCTGTTTTGATGATGATACCATATGGAGGGCTTTCACCGACGTCAGGTGATCGCCCGTCTCTTTGGTTTTGAAGGGCAAGCGTCCATTGTGTCACAGTAGTATCTATGCTTAGGACGTGCGCTTGTGCTGTATCTTTGGTTATGCCGTGCGCGTGTGCTGTAAATAGACCTTATGCATATAATATCACAGATCAGAAAGTGCTCCCTCGCTTGGAGGAAAATGGCGTATAATTACAAGTTGACCAACAACGCAGACAGCTGATTTGGGCACCGGGGATACGCGTGTAAGTCTACTATACAAGCGCGTGAGAAATCTTCGCAGTGACGGTGTGCACGTGTGCTTCATTGTTTTCATACCAAATGACGTCAGTGTGATGTCAATGCATAAGGTCTATACGCTTACTGCGTGTGTTTTGCAGTACCTGACAATCCCACTCGCGTGGTATCCCATGAAATCCCTCTATACTGGGTTATCTTATCCTTAAGGTTAACATTTACAAAAGTGCATTCAGTTAACTGTATGATTACCATCAGTATTGACTTAATACTGATATTAAATGTAGCATTACTTTTCTCTCCACGACTGACTTGTTAACCATTCAGGTGAATGTATTTAATTGATAAGGCGGCAACACGTGGGCTTACGTTAATACACGCACAAGATAGATCCAATGAACCTGACGGCATACATAGTTTTGAACTAGAGACTGCTATCTGATTTATAATTAGATGGTTAAGATCAACAAACTTCCAACGTGAGAATAGAAACACTTGGAAAAACATCAACACGCTGCGCAGAAAATGACTATCCATGAAGTAAATAAGTCCAAAGATCGATAGACAATTTGCATATGAGTGGTCTGCTCTATCCTTAACCGGTTGACAGTATTTTTCAGTGTGTGTAGCCTGAGTCAAAGTATTTACTCAACTATTGATGGAAACACCAGGAGAGATAATTAAGAGAATTCTCAATAACATTGTTCCTACCTTTAAAATTTACAGATAAAATGTGGAGTAAAGCTATACAATATTGTAGACAGGCATACAAACAGACAGACACGTAGACAGAATAATTCTTTTATCCCTACAAGTATAACATCATAATTATTTTAACAAGGAAATTGACCAGAAAAGGTAACCCAAGGAACATCATGCATGATACTAACATTTTAGTAAAAAATATGTCGTCACGTGATATGAGGCACACTATGAGGTGGTTTTGTTATAATTCACATTTGCCCTTCAGTTAGTATCGTATCCTACACAGTCACTGCTATTGCTAAACATTGAAATCGCCGGTGTTTCCGTGTCCGTACGACTTAGTGTTCGGTAGACCTTAAACCGGGTAAATTCTTTCACTTCAAAATCTTAAAGTTTTGACTAAAATTTTACTGCTTCATAAGAGAGCAAGAATAAATAAACACCCAAAATTTAAGAGGTCACGTAAATAGGGAGTTACGTTTGATACGTTGCATTAAAACCACTTGACATTTTCAGTTTGCCGAGTTATTGTTCCTTACCCTTCGCAGTGGTCTGGTGCTACACTTGTTTACAATAATGTAGTAGAAATACCATCGCAGGAGATACTCAGGATGGTGACTAACACGACACACTGCACTGCACTGAAGGTAAGGTTATTAAAGTAGGTGGTACTTGTGAAATGAGCGGGTTGTTCCATTTTTTTTTTGTCAAAAAAGAATTTGAAGAATACTTGTGAATCTATTATGGTTTACTACTCAAATGGCACTGGAGTAAACAAACTCTGCCTTATTAAACCAAAAAGGTATTTGGGCTACGTTTTTGTGTACCATCTGACAGCGAAGGTATCATTTAGACTTTGTCGTCAATAAAATAGGACAGCTTGTTTGTCGCACTTCAAAATGATTGTATACGGACGAGGGCTTCACAGAAACGAACTTGTAAATTTTTTCACATTCGTCGTACCTGGGTGATAGGCAGCGGACCAGTATTCGCGTTTAAACAAACCTTTAAACACATTTACACAAAGATAAGATAATGTCTGAACTGTTCAATTCGCAAAAACGTTATTCGGAAGGCAACCTACCCAGCAATAAGCTAAATGTGGTAACAAACTCAATGGAATCTCTTTCAATTGTAGCAATGAAAATTATTAATACTTCTTCAAAGATTTCGGTTTTAAATGCAAAGAAGCGAAGTTGTAAGAAACAATTTAAAACGGAGTATCCTATAATTGTTCCACCAGCTTAAAGTCATACCACACTTTAAGCTGCAAGGCCTAAATGCAAGCTTTTTCAAGTAGCCGCGAACATTTGATATGGGCTTAAGGCCCTGTCACACTATAGCGTATCTTAGTAGCGTATGCGTGCGTATGAGATAAATTGGTCATACGGTGTCATACGCTGATATACGCTGGGGGTAGGTTAGGCATAAGTCGTATACGTTTCAAGCACGCTGGCATACGTCGGTGTACGTTCGCATACGTCGAGGCCGCCAATAAATTTTGAGCATGTTCAAAAATTTTCGGCGTATGTGAGCGTATGAATTATACGTTACGCAGACGTTCAGCATACGCTGAATACGCTGGAGTGACGCTAAAGGTACGTTACTCGTAGGTCAAGTACGCTTCTCATACGGTGGCATGAAGGTGGTCAGTAAATCTAGCGTATGGGAAGCGCATCAGCAACGTCATTGTAACCTATGTCTAGTGCAGGGATACAGAGAAAGTTCGGAACACGCTGCTCATACGCTAGACATACTTTTCGCATACGTTTCGCATACGCTTGCACACGCTACTCATACGTTTGTGAACGCTTCACTGACGCTGACATAAGATGACATACGCTCAAATACGCTCGCACACGCTACGCATGCGCTACCTCTACGCCAATTATACGGTATACATACGCTATTCACACGCTCTTCATACGTCCTTCAACGACAGTTGTCGAAAGTTTCCGTTCATACGCTCAAAAGTTGTACGTATTTGAAGAATTTCATACGCAATTCATACGTTTCTCTCATACGCTATAGTGTGACAGGGCCTTTAGAAAGAGCAACTTCAGCAAGAAAATGATAAAAGATAGTATGATGCTTGCAACACAAATACGAGAGAGACCAAGTGATCCTATAGGCCTCGGCCTACCACATGCGGGTTTTCGGCCATTTTGGGGTTGAATTAACCGGCAATATGATAAAAAGTCCTTGTTGTCTGTTGCCAAGAAGATAGTAGAGTACGCCCGGAGTTTGTAAGATAGGAAATATCTCCCAAATAAAAACTTTCTTTCATATTTTTTGTTGATGGAACATTAGTAAGCGTTGCATTAAATAATCAGAGGGCAGTAGCGGAGATTTGCGTGAAAAAGTGTGTGTATGTGTGTGTGTGTGGGAGGGGGCAAAGGGGGGGGGGGGGAATAAAGGCTCTTGAAGCAACTTTCCTTCGATTCTCTGATTGTATTCTTTTACGTTATATCGTACATATCTGACCTGAAACTAAGTAAATTGTAAACAGTTTACGAATGGTAAACACAAAACGTAAAATGGTTCGTAAACGGCATCTGAGTGAACACATTTTCACCACATTTTATACCCTAGTAGTGCCGTCGCTTTTACAGAGTACGTCCCTTACCCAAAAGGTCTTGTGCATGCGGGATTAGTTCTCATGCAACCTCGAATATTGTTGAGAGCGCATAGTGTAATACCAATTAAGCGTATGCAGCGGCGAAACCAAAACACCTGCAAGCGTAGCAACCGTCTTACTACGCAAAGGGTTCCACATGTGTGTTCATTGAGCTAGTACGGTACAATGTTAGATTCTTGCACAAACTCTTAGAGTACAATCTGTTCTATCGTTACCATTTATCGTTCTTTCAGTTGAATCATGGTACGCATAGGTCAGTAAAAGAACGGCACTACACAGTTCAATTTAATGTGTGTGTACACAGTTATATGTCCTTTATTGATTCAGGATCAATTGTACAATGATACACAAATTTGCATGCGAATGGAAGACTGCAGAGGTCTGGTCATCTATAGCTAGTTTCAAAGTCATACGCAAGCCGGTTACCAAATCCACCCCTCCAGCGCTTCAAATTATTACGTATCGAGTATGACCCTACTCCATGATCTTAAGTTCCACTTGATATCCTGTTGTATCATTATCGTGTAACTGAAACACGATGTAGCAGCCGTGGCATTACAAAGTATGTGCTTTATATTACGACATAATTCATCTGCAGTCTCAGTCACTTTTATGCCCAACTATATTGTGGCAATGCCAAGTGCTAACCAAAGATATGTGAGACAGACGTCAATTTCACCTTGTCCAGACATGACTGTGTGGTGTACACATCGAATTGTAAACACGTTATCTGTGACGTCATAAGCCTTCGTTTGACTGTGCGCATAACTTTCAGAGTTAATATTATGTTTGTTTGTTTGTTCAGTTTATTTTCATACCGACAACAAAAATAGCATATAATTTCAACCTCAACATAAAGAGTAGCCAAAAGAAGAAAAAAAAAAGAACAAGAACGCCAAGAGGCATAGTGATTCCTTGCCAAGTTGAGAGATGGGGAAGATATGAGTGCATAGGTTTAAATCTTCCTTGCAATCAATGAGGACATCATTGTAGACTTGTATAACCCCAAATGACCTTTGACCTCCACCAGAAATAATAGAGTTCTTTGTCTCACAATAATGCATCTACATACCATGTATGAAATTTATCCAAGCTTTCTACCTTGAGATATTGTGTTAACAAGGATTTCAAAGTTTGACCCGTGGTGACCCCACATGACATTTGACCTCCACCAAAAAATGTTACGTGTCTTTCTCTTACCGTAAGGCATCTACATACTAAGTATGAAATTTATCCAAGCTTTCTGCCTTGAGATATCATGATAACAAAGTTTTCAGAGTTTGATCCCGGTAACCTCAGATGACCTTTGAACCACACCAAAACCAATCCCAGCTGAGATCTTTACATGCTTTACCCACAAACCAACTTTGAAGTGTCTCTCCCTTTCCCTTCAAAAACTAGAGTGCTAACGAGATGTCGTCACACATACACACACACATACGCACACACATAAACCGACATCACCATCGCATAGATTCCTTGCCTGCCTTCGGCAAGGAATCAAAAATTCACATACAAAACAGAAACACGAAATGGAAAAGGAGAGAGAAGACGGTAAGAATAACTTATATGAATCGGTCCCCCAAAACAATTATAAAAATGATCAGTTTTCAGAGCAACATATCTCTGTCAAAGTAATTCAAATGAAGTTGCAGTGCTACTAATCGTGAAATCAAAGCAGTTGTTTACACTTATCAATGAATTCTAATTTCAACTTAAGTTTGAAGATAAGTTCGATTTTTGAGTCCCTAAGGTCAGCGTTAAGATTATTCCATATTTTTACACCACAAACCGGGACATTCATAGCTTTCAAGGTTGTCCGGAGAGAAATTTGATAAAAAAATCTTCTTTTGGGCGAGTGCAAAATTTACTTTCTTTTTCAATAAAATGTCTTCTAATTATTGGAGGTAATGTACCAATTCCTAGCTTTAAATAGTAAAATGGCTGTCTTAAATTTCACTAGATCTTCGAGCTTTATAATTTCCATGTCAATAAAAAACTACGGTTGTGTGGTCATTAAATTTAACTTTATAAACGAATCTGATAGCTTTCTTCTGCATTACAAAGATTGAGTGAATATTGCCTTCGTTAATTATTTCCCCATACTTCTAAACAGTAGTTGATGTAAGGGAAAAATAAAAAAAAGGTCTTGATTGAGCTGGTAGTCAATAATTTGCTTAAATTATACATAATCGCAAGACTTTAAGCCACTTTCGAGTTAACCCTTTGGATCTGTTCCTTCCATTTAAATCACAGTCAATAACCACTTCCAAAAATTTGGTAGTATATACCATTTCTTTGACGCAAGTATCAATTTTAATAGTAATTTACTGTTGTTTTACCATAAACCATACTCTCATCTCATCTAAGACCTCACATAAACGTGAACGTAACTGCTGAACATCATTTCCAAAGCACAGTATATTTTTGTATCATCCGCAGAAATAATAAATTTAACCACATCCATTTAACAACACATTACAAATCATTGATTTGTACAAACTGTTGCCCGTTAGAAAGACAGTTAGATATTCAACTGTTCATAATTCCTCGTATACCATAACATTTCAGATTTTGTAGAAATAAGGTATGATTGATTGTATGAAAGGTCTTTTGAGATCTATGAAAACGCCAACAGCATTTATCCTTTTTTCGATGGCCGTTGTAACGTCATCTACTGGCTAGGTAAGGGCCATGGCAGTTGAGCGACCAGCTCTAAAACCATACTATCAACTACTAAATTATATTAACCACAAAATTTACACAGCCTTTTCTCAGATAACCTTTCTAAACTATTGGAGAATTGGGGTAGGATCAAAACAGGTCTATAATTGTTAACTTTATTCCGGTCACCTGCTTTGAAGAGGAATATTACTTTCGCTATTTTCATTTTTCTGGAAACACACCTGTCTAGAATGACTTTATACAATACATATTTAAATCATTGTAATCTTTCGACCTTTTGGATTGAAACTGTGTCACTTCGCTTACTACCTCATCTTTATTCACACCATCGATAAACATGGAACATTCATGTCTAACATTCAGATAATTATTGAAAGATTTATCGTTCACGGCCGGAATACACTTTGCAAGATCTACAACTACATTAATAAAAAACTCATTGAAACCATTTGCGACATCCTTTTTGTCACTAAGTTAACTACCATTAGGTAAAACCTCTTGTGGACAAGCCTAAATTTGTTTTTTCTTCTTGATTAATTCATTTAATGTCTTTCATGTATTGTTAGTATCCCCTTTACAATCAAAGAGCAACTTTTACAAATACTTTTTTTCACATTTTGGTAATATTCTGGCCAAGGTGTTTTTGTAATGCTTATACTACCCTTCATTTCTAGCCGTCTTTTCTCTCAGAAACTTCTTATATAATGTGTTCTTCTTTTCACATGCATTTACCACCCCTTTAGTTAACCATAGCTTAAGCTTAACTCTTTTCATGCTACTTCTTCTTTTAACAGTGCAGCAGGTGCCAAACAACTTTAAAAATCTATCTAAAACCAAGAGTATGCATCATCAACATTTGCTTCATGAAAAACTTCAAAGAATGTTTTCACCTCATAGCTTTTCCCAAAGCTGATCCAAATTTTAAGGTCTCATATTTTCGACGTAAGTAAGTTCCTCAGCGTTTTCGGTGTGAAATGTGTTGCCACAGACTGTGAATATGGGCAAATGATCACTAACATCACTGATCAACAATCCACTACATAATCCGTCATCAATATTATTCGTAAAAATGTTACCAATTAAAGTGCTACTAAAACATGCTATTCTACTTGGCTTTGAAATAATAGAACGCAAATCTTTGTTGAACATAAAATCTAGAAACTCTCAGGTTCCTTGGGTTCAATATACTTTAAAAGGTCAATATTGAAATCTCCGCTTACAAACACCATTTTACAGAGTTTGAATTTGTTTAGTAATATTTCCAATTCCCTATCAAAGTCGTCATGCTTAGCTGAAAGTGTCTTATATATGCAACTTACAATCACATTTTCCTTGTCATTCAAGATAATTTCAATTGTGACAATCTCCAATATATTATTAATGGTAGAAGATAAAGAATCAATCTTTTTAAATTGCAGATGGTTTTTAACATAAATGGCCACCAACCCCTCTTTTGTTTGGCCTTGAGGAGTGACAACTTTGATACGCCTTAATTGGCACAATCAAATCAATACTATTATTTAACCATTACTCAGACATCGCAATTACATCAAATGACCACCCCAGTTCATCTAGACAATATTTCGTTTTATCAATATTTGACCCCAAACTCCTACTATTGAAATGTGTTATTGAAAAGCCAGGTTTTTCAGTAATTTTTTGTTGAAGTTACAATCACATAGAAGAAGACGGTAAAAACTATTATCGGGATCCAATCCATCTTCGAAAGGGAAATGTGAATAATCTGTGTTCTCAACGAGATTTAAGTCAGAATGCATACCTACAGAATCAAAGTAAATTTCCGTTGGGTCTAACGTTTTGCTTGTCCAGCTAATCTCTTGTTCATCATCTAAGTCCTGAGACCAGGAAATATTGCAGCAACCATCACAGAACCACTTGATAGAACTTTGCATCATATCATGCCTGTTCTATGCAACACGAAGGACGTGAGCTTGTATACCACAAGGAAAATAAATAAGACGATTATCTGTGACTTCAGATAAAGAAGTACTACATATTACACTTTTTTCCATTACGGGTATAAAATTCTGCACCTAAGGTTTTATCTAAATGTTTCAATTTCTAGTTCATGTATTTTGAATTCTGTTGCCCTTTTCCAACATCCTGGCTGAATTAGCAATGTTTCATTTTGGCGAGTGAGGTGTTCATTTATATACACTCCTGTGCCACGTAAATTTTTGGCTTTTTCAAGTTAAAATGTATTGTTTGGTTTTCCTTTTGACAAATCACATCAAATTACAGGTTTACCATCATTTCTTCCTTTACCGAGAATATGGCAAGCCGATATGTCCGAACTTTTCACAGCAATCACCCTGATTATCCAAGAGTTCAAAAAAATCTGGTTTCTTACACATCAAGTTCCTCAGGGGGAGCTCCCTCTCCCTTGGATACATCGATGTTGCTTGCTGCCCTCGCATATGATTCATGTTGAGTATGAAGCCCAGTAATGATGATATCATTTCTCTTCGTATAGTGTTCAAGGTGATTAACTCTTTCCCCCAAGGCCCTTATTGCCTCGTCTTTTTCTGTATTTGCAGATTGTAAGGCCTGGATAGTTGACATCATCATGTGTAGTTGATTCTGGTTTTTGGACACCTCAGCTATCTCCAAAGAGAGTGTATTTAAGGCGTCCTTTATTTCCTTCAGTTCATCCTGATTGTTATGCCCATCCTCTGCACCATCGTCTTTGTTTCATGTCCGCCCCATTGTTAATTAAAAAAACAATATGCAACGGTTGCCTTCACGGTTGATCTTCGACTCCGGGATTTCGAAAGGGTATATTATATCCTTTCTTCTGCGATGCAGAGTCTGTTTTTTTTTGTCTCCGTTTAAAAATGACTCCCATGACCTTATTCATTTGACCTAGAGTTTCTCAAATGTCAATCGGGCAAGACACTTTCCCACGACCAACGTCCTCCTTGCCATCATTGTCGGTCACATTGCAGTCTTCTCCGGACTCCTCTACGCTGCTGTCGGCTTCCTCGGAGTCAGTATCAGCATCATCGTTCACAACTTTGCTGCTGTAGGCTATCTGAGTGTCACTATAGGTACCACTGCTATCAGCTTTGCTGCGGTCAGTCCTGATGCTTTATTCCAGAGGTTCTGATACACTGTCGTTAGTGTGACTCTCTGAGATATCCTCGTATGAACCCTCGTCTGAAGAGTCTTGAGGTCGCTTCGCTATGCCCTTCTTCGAGTTGCCACCGTTCATCTCGAGGTCTCCATGACCGTGTTTGTGGACCCGCTCTACATGCCGAAAGAGATTGAAGCCTCGCCTAAAAGGTAACTAACAGATATGGCAAAAATGACACCAGCTAAAAGTGCTGCAATCACGAAGATCTGCTGTAAATGCGAGAAATACGAGTCGCCATCGAATAAAATGTACTCCACTCGGTGCAGATGAGCATACATCTTAGAGTTAGAGTTAGATGAGGTTTTACGGCTCTGTTTCTAACCAATTGGTTTAAGTCGGGCTAGCCAAGGCCTTTTTTCCAGTTGTGGCTCACTGGCTTGTTTTCCCTACTCCATTGCTTATGATGAGCACCAAAGCACAATGGCAGTAGGTTCCATTTTTAAAGTCTTTGGTGTGACCCGGCCAGGAGCCGAACCCCAGACGTTCCGGCTGCAAGTCGGATGCTCTAACCACTTGACCATGCGGTCGGTTCATAGAGTACAGTAGCAGATGACCATGGGCAATGGAGCACACGGCACTGGGAAGCATACGCAGTGGAGCACATGAAGCACGGGGAACATGCGTGATAACACTGGGGGCAGGGGGACAGATGCAGTGAGACGAGTAGAGCAGTTAATCATGTGTATGTGGGGCAATCGGAGCAGAGGAGCATACCTAGTGGTTTGCTCCGGAGCAAGGGAGCAGCGTATGGAGCGCCGGAACAGAGGAGCGTACGTCGGTGTATTGCAAGCGAGCATGTCTGTGCGAGCCATAAGGCAGTGTAGACTCGTAACGACAATGCAGAACACATTTGACCCTACATGGTGGTATTTTATCCGCAAGAGTCGGCTCTATCTTCCTTTGTTCTGATAATATTTAGCTGTATTCATTGCCTCAGTCAAAAATCTTTCGCTTAGACAATTAGTCTTTGCCAATATTTCTCCAACCCAGACCTACCTGTGAGCACACATTCATGACGGAGAGGGAATATCCAAATTGTCATGACGTATTACATACCGAACAATAACATGACGTTAAGACCTCGATTTGGGCTAGCTTTCTGCATAGAGGCTTTACTGCAATCTTGTTTACTTGCTCGTCTAGACGTTATGTGGGATGTACTCTCTTAAATTTAGCTGGGCCTATGTCAATTTCTTTTGGTTTATTTGAGTGAATAGCTTTCAAAAATCTTGCAAGTATACACAGTTAAAGGCGTCTTAGCCCACAAGGGTGAAAGTAAATCTTAATGTAAATGTAGGTGTGTGTTGCTTTGTTGCTGGTTGTTATGACTCTCCCAATTACACACTCACTTGTTGTTCCTCCTGCACGATTTAATCCATCTGCCGTTTTTGCAACTTTTGCTGGTTTTGACTTCTAATGAAACATCTTCAAGATCAGTTACTTAATGAAGATGCTTGTATGCGATGCAAAATATTACGCTGTAACTATAGAAAGTCAGTGCATATTTTCTTCTGTATTAAGACTTTGAGCGCAACTAACGAACTGTTTATCCAGAGAATTGTTTAGGCTGCATTTTCGTAGCATTTACTGTGTAGTGACAGAAGACAGTATTTCAAATCTCAAGTTCAGCTTGGGGGTCTTGTGTACTTTCAGTTGTTGTGTGAAACCCATTGATGCAATGACTTTTATGAGTGTCTGATATTTAGGTGTATGCTCTAAGTTTTGTTCATATGATCTCGGACACTATTCTCGTTGTTTTGATAGAAGCATTACAAGTTTGAAGAAAACCAACAATGAAACTTCTAATCCATCTTAAGACATACCTTAAAGTAATGACCACAAGAACTTTGCATATGTAAAAATGTAATTGTCGTAAAACAAAGTTAACTTACTTCCGCAAAAGAGGAGAGGTTGCTAAAGCCCCCGTAGTCCCACCCCCGTCACCGCGGTCCCTGCGTCTATCTCACACATCGTTGGTTAGCACTTGGCATTTGCCTCAATAGTTGGGCATAAAAGTGACTGAGACTGCAGATGAATTATGTCGTAATATAAAGCACATACTTTGTAATGCTACGGCTACTACATGCATCGTTTTTCAGTAACACGATAATGATACAACAGTATATAAAGTGGAGCTTAAGATCATGAAGTAGGGTCATACTCCATAAGTAATAATTTGAAGCGCTGGAGGGGTGGATTTGGTAACCGGCCTGCGTATGACTTTGAAACTAGCTATAGACGGCCAGACCTCTGTAGTCTTCCATACGCACGCAAATTTGTATAGCATTGTACAATTGATCCTGAATCAATAAATGACATACAACCATGTACACATACATTTAACTGAACTGCGTAGTGCCGTTATTTTTCTGACCTGTGTTAACCATGGTTCAACGTAGAGGACGGACAGGAAGATTTTAGAAAGATAAAATGGTAACGATAGAAGAGATTATACTTGAAGTTTGTGCAAGAATCTAACATTGTACCGTTCTAGCTCAAAGAAAGATGTGGAAACCTTTGCGTAGGAAGACGGTTGCTACACTGGTAAGTGTTTTGGTTGCGCCGATTCACGCAAAGAGAGTTATCTTCCTTCCCTCCAAAGTTTTTTTATTTAGATTTGCACATGCGACGAATTCTAAAGCATCGATGTGAAATAGCATGCACGTGACAGCGGACTTAAAATATGGAAAAAGAGTTGGTTATTGATATTCCCAAGCAAAACAAAAACAAAAAAAAAAACAAAACAAAACAAAAATAAATGTATTGTCGGTATGCCCCAGGTGTTCCTTTTTCATAATGCTCAATATGGCTAGGTGGATTTACCCACTCCACTCTCATCGCACTTTAAATGCCATCCGTTTATTTTTAAGAAAAATGTTAACCCATCTCGTGCTTGCTAAATTGATATACGCATTACGAAGTATGAGAAACATGTTTAAACCTGTCATGACTTTCATGGCAGGGGAAACCCCACATCATAGCTTATGTGTCTACACTACCCGCAACAACAAAGAGCATGATGTCGTTTGCGCCTAAGAGGGTGGAGCTCTTTCTTCAGTCTAACAACCTCATTTAACCACCTTATTTAACCACCTCATTTAGCCACCTCAAATAACTTGCCATTTCCTCTACCTATACTACTAACGGCCTCAGAAACGTTTGCGTATGCATTTTCTGTTTATTCAGAATGTGACACACGGGATAGCAAGGTGAGAAAAAATGAGAAAATATTGATACGGGAAGTACCCTGTGACACACTGTCCTGGCATCTCTCTGGAATGAGGGAGCAGCCTAAGTTGACGTCTGACGGTTAAAGTGACGAAGTGAACACGATCCGTGGCAGAAGTCGGCGCTCTAAAGCCAGTGAGGAAAGCTCTTGACGCATCATATCAATCGGTAGAAATTCTACTCAGTTGGTACGGGTTGTGGTGTAAAACTACTCGTAAGTTGGCCGTACATAATAAACGACAAATATTCGCTTATTTTTATTTTCAGGATGAACGGGAGGATAGGATGTCAGGGTTAAATGCACTAAGATCAAACAAAAATATCGCTTTAAGTCACATTAACAGAAGCTTCCGCAGCTTCCTTCTTCTGAGACTCGATTTTCAAACTGTTTAAAATTTCATTGTTGGGGTCACCAACCGTAAGTTTCTGCAGAAAACCATAGCATAACGGCTGTATCCACTGACACACACCCGTAGTAGATTCGTAACCTATCCGACATTAACCCGTCAGAAATGTGGTACTACCGTATTTGACCACGGAAAGCCACAAAAAGGCAACGGAGATGCTGCGTTTTCACCCCGGTGTCTACCGTTCGTAGTCGCTCCTGCACGGGGAGGGGGGCATGGGGCGCCTTCCCTCCAGATCGATTTTTGAAAATTATAACCACACATTTTTTCGAGAATCCTTGGTGCTTCTCCAGCAGAACCTTGCTTCACCAGCAGCGCTTTCTTAGATGTTCTACAGGTGCCGTAGCAGCACCCTAGTGACACAATAAAAAGTGTCATCAAATCACACCGTCGCCCAAGTCGAAAAAGTATGATGTTTACAGCGTGAGAAAAGCCCTGTTTATGCTTGAGTGTAAAACAAAGAAACAAAAATCTGCCCCGGCTAGACGTATATTTACTGTTCCGCTACCCATTGAAATATAATGAATACAATAGATACAGAAAACCATCTTACAAACCTTGCTGTTCCGAATATCCCACCGTTTATAGATCCTATGCAGGACATGGCTACGAAGACGGGCATAACCCACCAAACTGGACCAAGAACACGCTGACCAAACGTCTGTAATATGAATTACGAGAGAGAGAAAAGTTAGAAACATCTATTTGTCAATAATACGACTTAAAATTCGACTTAGCAAAAACTTGATAATTAAGAGCATAAGGTTTACTCGTGGACAGAGACGTGGTCATGAAATAAAAAATGGAGGAATCAACAACAGTCTCATTTGAACAGTGTACCAAGTTTCGCGAAACAGGTAAAAGGGTAAGGTCTTTACGTTTGTAATTTCCCTGGACATTGCAACATAATAGAGCATGGTAAGATTTATTGGTTAAAAAAAAACCGCATCGAGGTGCAGTGGCGTCGCCAGACTTTTCAGGGAGCGCAAGCGATCCGCCGGACGGGCACACCAAACTGAAGGACTTGGCGTCACTGTAGGCATCTTACTGACGCACAGCGCTCCCCTGTAGGCGTTAGATCCCTGGGGACCCACTTTAGGGCCCCTGGTAGGGTCCAGGGACAACACTCCATTGGCGGTTACGGGGTGCAGCCCATGCGGAGGCTCTGGGGGTATTTTAAACCAAAAGACCCAAAGGCTTAGTGATTGCTTGCCGAAGGGGGTGCTATGTTTCACTGAAGTTCAGCATTCAGATGTTTACTTCTTGACTACATCATTTTTACGATGTTTTACAAGTTAAGCCCTGCTGACCTCATACGACCTCTGAACCCCATCAAAAATCATAAACCATAATACTGCAGATTTTTGTAGTGCTTTCAGCTTCACAATTCTCTGATATTTGACCAACGAAGTTGTACTTCGTTACAAAGCACTGTGCCGTTTGTAACGAAAAAGTAACGGGAGACAACACGTTTACAATGTTTTTAGTTTTGGACCTGTGGTGACCTCAAATGACCTTTGACCTCCACCAGAAACAATAGGATTCTTCCTCTCAACATGACAAATCTATATATCAAACACAAAAACTATCCGTCATTCGTATTTTGAGATATCGTGTTTACAAGCCATTCACAATGTTTTCACAGTCTTTACTGATCTCAGTTGACCTTTGACCTCCACTAAAAACAACAGGGTTCTCCTACTCACTTGACCCATTTATACACTAAGTATGACAAGTGTCTGTACTTCCTCCTTTGTAATGTCATGTTTACAAAGTTTCAGTTTTTGAAAAGTGCCTGTCATTTTAATTTTGAAATATCTTGTTTCCGAGCCATTTTACAAGGTTTTCGCAGTTTAACCCCCTGTGACCTCAGATGACCTTTGACCACCACCAAAGACAATAGGGTTCTTCCTTTCATCATGACAAATCTATATACCAAATATGAAAAGTATCCGTAATTGCTATCTTGAGATATCGTGTACACAAGGTTTTTGTTTTGACCTCTAGTGAACTTAAATGACCTTTGACCTCCACCAAAACGATAGGGTTATTTCTCTCAACATGACGAACCTATGTACTAAATATGAACGTGTCCGTCATTGCTGTCTCGAGATATTGTGTCTACAAGATTTTCGGTTTTTGATCTCTGTTGTGCTCAAATGACCTTTGACCTCCACCAAAGGCACTAGGGTTATCTCTCTTAACATCTAGACACTAACTAAGAAAAGTGTCCGTCATTGCTATCTTGAGATATCGTGTTTACAAGGTATTTGGTTTTTTACCTCTAGTGACCCCAAATGACCTTTGGCGTCCACTAAAAACAATAAGATTCTTCTTCTCAACACGACAAATCTATATACCATATATACCATATAAAAGTGTCCGTCATTGCTATCTTGAGATATCGTGCTTACAAGCCATTTACTAGGGGATCCTATTTTAGCCTCTGGTGACCTCAAATGACTTTGACCTCCACCAAAAACAATAGGGTTCTTTCTTTTAACATGAGAAATCTGTATACTTAATACAAAAAGTGTCCTTTATTTCTATCTTGAGATACCGTGATTACAAGACTTACGTTTACGTTTTTACCTCTGGTGACCTCAAATGGCCTTTCACCTCCACCAGAAGCAGTAGGCTTATTCCTCTCAAGTCTCAACATGACAAATATATATATATATATATATTATATATATATATATATTATATATATATATATAATATATATATATATATATATATATATATATATATATTATATATAATATATATATATATATATATATATATATATATATATATATATATATATATATATATATATATATATATATATATATATATATATATATATGAAAAGGTAAGGACACCTCCCTGGTCAGACAAAACGCCCACTCAGAGCAGGGAGTTGTTAGGAAGGAGATACAACAGCCAAATCTGTCAAACAATATGTACTTGAAAATGATTCAATTCTTTTCAGGCACTGCTATTTGATTGACAGGTCTCTTTGTTCCTATTGTTAAGTCTCTGTTGACTAAACCCTTTTAATGAAGATCTCCCCGTTCATTTCCAAGTAATCCCGCGACAAAGGCCATTGTCTATACATGCTTTGAAGTAAGATTTGTTTCCGCCAATGAACAAAATTTAATCAGGATTTTCAGCAAAACGACTGGCAACAAACGTTTAGATAATGTACTTCAATTGTCCCCCCACGAATTTTATACGTCACCTGCTAGAAACATTGTTCAAGCCTATACATTTTTCTTTGTTTTTAGCAAATTTTCCCATCATTAGGAAATATATTCGAAAAGTAAGTTGTAAAGAAATTCTTAGCTGACTTTAAATGACATGATATTTAGCTTGACGAAAGGTTAAAATTTCACATTTTTGCATGACGGCTGGCAACGAAAAGTTAACGAGTTCAACGTGAGAGGTGTGTCTTCTCATTGTTATTTTTACAATCCTTTTGATCCTAGTTGATCTAGGTATTGAGACAAGAATTTTGAGGACAAAGGCAAGATAACTGTCCGAAACGAACATTGCTTCAAAGAGTCTATAGAAGGTTAGATCTCCTTCCTAACGCCTCCCTGCTCAGAGTGAGAGCAGCTGAGCATAAGAGAGCTACAGAACAAGGTAAGGTGGAAGGTTCTGCTTTGGCTGAGCATGCTCACTGTAATAACCACACACCTCTATAGAGATTAGGGTCAATGAAAAATCCACTACTACCAGGATGGTTGGGAAGTGTGAGCCACATGTGGAAGTCTTTTTGCTTTCAATCATAATCCTTTCTCACTTGCCTCATCCTATGACAACACAGACAAATCGGCCAATCAGAGCACAGAATCCTCAATTCAGCTGTCCAATCAGAAGGCAAAGAAAACAGCCAATCAGAAGGCAAACAAATCAGCCAATCAGGGTTGCAGCATAACTATATAACTTCACTGCACTTGCTTCCTTGCATCAGTCCTGAAGAAGTCAGAGCCACTTCTGACGAATGCTTGACTATTTCAAGATCTTCGACGGCGTACTCGTTGAAATCATCTTACTAGAGAGTAAAGTTATGTAATTATCCTGATATTTATTGGATACGCGTTGAAAAAGGCAATGAAAATCCCATTTCTTCACAGTTTTCGAACATAAGATGTGACTAAAAAATAATCGATGTGGGAATTGTATTGAAGGGAGAGGACTCAAGGCCGCAGTAGTCTCATAGCTTTTGAAAATCAAGGTTGAAACAATAACTCTAGATTACATCTTCCCATAAGGCAGTCCCTCATACAGTTCAGCAAATAGGTGCGCGTGAAGAGCGCCGCAAAATTGCAGTTTTGAGAACGTTTTATGAAATTTTAGTCGTATGTTTGAGTGATTAAGTGACAGTTGGTCCTCCTGTTCATATCAACATATGCGTAAATGGTGTGTTTGTGCATATTTTTTCATACCCAAAATCAATAAAAAAAAAAAAAATTGGGGCACGGGGGCACAGCCAAACTGGGTGGCACGTGTCCCCTTCCCCTTGGCGACGCCACTGTCGAGGTGGCTTCAGTGTCAAAGCCTGCAGGATTCTAAGGGTGCCGGTGTATTGTTATAGTCAAAACATACTTTACCAAGACATGTTCTAAGGTCATTGTATCCAACGTTTATGCTGCCCCATCTCACATATTGTTGCATAATCTGGTCAGATGCCAGTCATCAGTATTGGAATAAGTTAATGATTCTCCAAAATTTGATCTGTCGAGCATTTATCATTTCAGGTTACTATAACCATACCAGGCAGTTGGTCTTCCAGGACTGATGATATTGTAATTGAAAGACTGCAAAAATTGTAACATTCTACATGTAGTGGAGGAACATACATGAAATGAAATAAAAGAATTTTGAAGCAGTTTCGAAATGATTTTAAAAATGGTTTAAAATGACTTTCAATCTGAAGATACTAATTGAAACAGCAACATACTGCCCTATAAAACTTGTCTTCTCTTATAAAGATAAAAAATCGGAGACTGGAAACGAGACACGAAAGCTAAGACTCGGTAAATTTTATACTCTGTCTACTCTCGGCATCCTCCTCTTGCTTATTGCTGATTTGGGTCATAAAAGCTTTGTGTTTGTTTAGACTTTATGCCGCAATAAATCAGACTTCCTAACAAATTATCCTAATGGCAACCTTTTTTCGCTATAATAGTCGAATTGATGTGGGCGGATGCACTGGGTTCTATTAAAAAAAAACCTAAACTTAATACCGCGACAGGCTGCCATGGGACGTCATAAACATTCCAAGAGACATCGTTTTCAAGTGTTACAGGTTCGAGTCGATAAGTAACCATCACGATCCGATTCACTCCAGACAGTGCTAACTTGGGCCTCTATTGATAGATTAACACGAACATGACCTGATGACGCCGGTATGGTAAGAATAGATTTAACCGTTAAGTCCCCTTGTTGTGAAGAGACACATGTTTAGTTGTAAGTATGGCCAGGCTACTAGCATGTCAAAGCAGATAGTAATCTATCAATCTAACGTCACTAGGCCTGCTAACAGCTGTCACTTTTTCGAAGCAATGACCTGTAAACGGGAGCCTCGTTTCATCCAGTAGCTTCCGTAAGCTCAATAGGTATATGCGTTTATTGAGTGTGGTAACACTAGAGTTTCAATAAGAAATAAGTTGTCCAAGTTCCCATTGCTCCCATGTCAAGGCTTTGATGTGCAAAATGCTTATATCTGACTTGTCCAAATAATCTGACTTGTCCAAAGTACTGTTTGGGTGTCTCCGGGAAGTGTAGTACACTTTGCCCTCTTTCCCTTCCCCCTTTTATCGTCCCCTCTGTCCCTTAATTCCGTCCGTCCTTTACCTTCTGATCGCACTACCAATACAAATGCAGGCTGGATAACGCACAGTGGACACAGGACTCACTTAAACGGGGTTAACACAAATTATTATCCTAGCTCTAGGGCCAGATTAAGGTCATAGTCTTTATTTTTTTGAGGCTTTTAACACCCCAAACCAAATCTTAACACTATAAACAAAAAGTAGTCCAAACGGTGTCTGAATCGACAAACCACGTTAGTCACTATATTTGCTTAGTTTCTGATGATATCTGACTAATTTCACGCTATCGGACTAAAAATTGTTAGTCTTAAATTGGTCATAGAGGCTCAAAATTTGTTAGAAAATAAGTCCATTGGACAAACATTAGTCAAATGTTATTGACGAAGGTGATTAGTAGATTCAGACACCGTTTTGACTAATTTGTGTTTACAGTGTAGCGAGTCGCGACCAGTGACAGAGAACACACTATTCATCATTATTACATACCTCTCAGATCTTCACTTCTAATGGGTTGCACTGGAACTTAAAACATTTTAGACTAAAACACGTCGCGTGTACACGCTCTTCAAGACAAACAGACAGGATGCTCTTCAAGACACAAACCGACAGATAAGAACCTTCTGTATACTTCGACTCGTTAGATCTTTCTAAGGGATGATTTGAATATCTTTTAAAGTTTTTATAATGTAGAAAGTCCGCCAGCGTGTGGCAAAGGAATCATAGAGAAATAAGAGCATGGAGAGTAACTAAGACATCTGTTCCCAACTCAGTAACGAGAGAGCTGCCACTTGAGAGCTCCTTGACTCAACCAGCTCAAAGATTGCGACGATAGGAGGTAATATAAGCCCCCTACAGAACAAATATAGTAGAGTAGTAGATAAGAAACTTGAATCATTCACTGTGTTACACACCTGACTTCTTCGTCTGTGAAGTATAACAAACGTAAGCTCATTTTCTTCTTTTTTTTTTTTTTTGGCGAGAGCTGTAGGTATGGCAATGTCATATTATTCTTTTTTTTTGGCGAGAGCTGTAGGTATGGCAATGTCATATTATTCCCAGATTTTGAGAATCAAGTGCGCAAATGCACTCAAAATTGAGAAAAGGCTAATAAGTGTTCCAACGTAGTTTTATAACGGTCAATAACCTTGACGAGGTGACAGAAACACAATAGCAGGTTTGGCAAGCTCTAGGAGGCGCAGGAAGGCATTATTCGTACCACGATGCAATATTCAGTTCCGATGTACGCCTATTTTCATGGATAATAGTGAAGAAATCACATGCACGGCTACCGGGCTCACTGTGGGGTATAACACAGTTACGTTATGTAGTGATGTCCAAGTTACCATAAGCCAATTGATATTTTTGTAGCCCCAAATATTCGAAAGCTGCCAAACCCCCCATTTTTGTAGACACCCAGGCGCAGTGCTTGCTTTGTCTGTTCAAGGATAATCCGTCTCTGTCTAACTCGTTGAATTACTCATTCACGTCATGCAATATCATTCCAGGCCTTGCATTCACGTCATGCAATATCATTCCAGGCCTTGCATTCAGGCCTTAAAGGACAGTTGTTTTACGACGCTAAGAGACGACGAATGTGGGAAAAGCCTATATGGCTTATGAATTACAACTTCACGTCGGTTGGCTAACCAACTCAACAATTTAGACCAAATTTAGTTTCTTTTGAAAAGCCAGTTCTGATGGAAAAACCGTAGATTGCTCTTGGATGAAAAACCCATTGAACGGGCCTGGAATCGAACCCCGTTGAACCTCCTGGTTGCCACGTTTCATCGCTTCAAATGCCATTGCCTTTATCCACTCGGCCATAGCGCTGAGAATGGTGTAAAACGTTACACATGGATAAGTCTCTGATGCCTTTATAACTGATATTTTGATGTAAGATGTTCCACTAACGTTACCTGACATTTCTTTTTTTTAGTATGGATGGGGAGGTGGTATAACCGAAAATACAGCTTACATGCGGGCCACTGGAATCGATGAAGCTTAGAAATTGAGTTTTTGGTGCAAGAGAAATTTGGCCGTTTCCTGTCTGAACTTATAGACTCCAAACTGTAGCGAAAATGGCGAATTTACGGTTATATATATATATATATATATATATATATATATGTATATATATATATATATATATAGTAGTGTTGGTGTGAGGCTGAGAATTTTTAATGTAGAAACTGAAGAATGGTGGGTAGCGGGTACAGTCGCATAATTTTGAAACCTGTGGAATATGCGTCTAACATTGGCAACCTTTGCCTTATTAAGAAAGACGATACCACCAAATGATGAAAAACTGAGTTCCGAGCTGGATTAGAACCAGCTCGGAACTCAGTTTTCATCATTATATATATATAATATATATATATAGGTCGAAGAGTAAGTAACTGATTCGATCTGAATTAAATTCAACCCAAGTACTGGCATAGCCTTTTGAACAAGGGAAGAATGAAACAAGAAACCAGAAGGAAAATTGAGCCACGCGGGTTTGAACCCGGGACGGTCGCTGTCCGGGCGACTGCCTTAACCACTGCACCACCGTGACTAACGTGATTCTCGGCTTGAACCAAGGTACAAATACCGCACGCTACAATTTTCCCTCCTTGTTACCACACAAAGTGTGTAAATCCCGAAACGGGTAAATTAGATAGCTCGAACGTGGTATATATATATATATATATATATATATATATATATATATATATATATATATATATATAATATATATATATATATATATATATATATATTATTCTCGTAAAAAATTTGTTTTCTTTAGCGTATTCTTTCTTTGACTTTTTACTTTCTTATCTTTTTATTGTTGTCATTTGTTGAAAAAGAAATTTTTCTTATGCTTATCCTTTCCTTCACTGTTTTACTGTCTTATCCTCTTATTGCTTGCGTGTTTTTAGTGTTCTGTTTAGGAATTTAACTCGTCTTACCTTTTCTTTCTTCATGCTTTTAGCCCATTATATAAGTGTAAAGAATTTTATTAGTCATACAGTTGGCTGAAGAAGGCTGATATGATAGCTGAAAGCTACCATCACCACTGTGTTTGTGCATTCTTTTCTTGGAACGTAGTTGAGGTTGGTATTGTCTACTCCATTTATATATATATATATATATATATATATATATATATATATATATATAGGCTTATATATACTAAAATATCAATATATATTTATATATAATAAATTATATTATTGGCACTTTTCATTATCTTTGTTCACCTATACATTTCACCAGTGCTACGCAGTGATCGACCTTACAATATATGCTATTGCTATTCGCACAAGTTTAGAGTGTCGAGCACTTTTCTTGGTAGTGAATAGCCCAACATTGTTGTGTGTGTATATATATATATATATATATATATATATATATATATATATATATATATATATATATATGCCAGATTTAAACTACGGTTTAAAAACCAAAAAAATAAAGCACACGTATGAATAGTCAAGGCTTCCATGTTTCTGAGCGTTTTAACCCCCCCCCCCCATATCGCCAGATATCTGGCCTGAAATGTATTTTAACCCTAAGGCAAATTTTAAAAGCACCGAGGAAAGGATCAAGCAAGAGTTGTAATTCATCATCAGCCTACCGGGCTTAACAGGGACCTCTCTTTTCATGAGCAGTCATGCAAAGTCACCGTGACACCAAGTACTACATAAGGTCTTGTAACCATTTTGTAATAGGGCTGCCCAGCCGAGTAAAATTTACAGAGGGCGCTCTCATATGGTTCCTACCAGTTGCGCGAAACGTAAGCGCGACCGCGAAGTTTATAAACAAAACATCGCTTATTACGTTTAGGCCTGCATACTATCTCATAAGTTGCTGTTGAAGCTGAATATTAAAGAGCTCCCCGGTTTTAGTACGCCGCAAAGCATTGTTCCTGGCAGTACCCAAAGGTAAACAAAGGATAATTATCAAGAGTGTTAACATACCCAGAAGAAAGGAAGGCTACATCCCTAATATGGACCTATCAGTAGCGGCCTAGTAGCCAACACACTTCAGCCCGAGTCAAAGATAGGTCGCTCGGCTATAGCCCAGTAGTTGTACTAAGAAACATCATTCCTCAATAAATTCCACTTACACAGAACACTTTTCTCCTCAGTCTTCCAGGCTTTCCACAAAAGTACTTTTGAATTAACGCACAGTGACTTTGAAGTTCATGTAGGCCTACCTACTAATTGGTCTGTTTCTATGGTATCTTCACTAACGCATTTTATAACGCATGCATTTATGTTCTTACGCGCTAACAACGGAAAAGCAACCAAAGCGTTCGTTTTCCAAGAGCTCAGTAGTGTGAGTCAATTAGTCCGGTCAATACACAGGGAAATGTATCATGCGCGTATAGAACGCGTTGTTAATGTGCACACACGTCAACTCTTTTAACAATGGAATTTTCTGTAACGCGTCCTTAGTTTTGTACGCAGATCATCGAACAGAACGACGCACATATCAAATCTCCCCAGTAATTGAGCCTTCATGCAGAGTCAGCGCGTCCTACAGTGTAGGTATAGGAGTTTAGGGGTATCTGTGCACCAAATCCTTACGTTTTGTTCCGTTCTTTATCACATCCGCGTCTCGAGACTTGCATGTCATGCATAATATAACTTTACATGATATACTGTCCGGATTGGGTGATCTATGTTTGTAATATCTTTGTAGGAACTAGGGTTCCTATATAGTATATCGTATAAAAGGACCTCTAGTAGGAACCATATGAGAGCGCCCTCTGTCGGTAAGAAGAAAACGCCGGGCAGCCCTATTACAATTGAATATAGAGCAGTAGCTAGGCTCTAAATATTTTGTACATGTTCAAGTCATTAAATTCTAGTTGGAAACGAAAGTATCTTTTTTTGCTTCGCTTTTTTATTTCATATATTCGCTTTTCCAACACACACAACCTAATATGTCTATATAAATATATATATATATATATATATATATATATATTATATATATATATATATAATATATAAGTGTTTCATTGTCATCTTTTTAACGGTTTTATATATATATTTCGAGCTACACTTGGACACCCATATATATATATATATATATATATATATATATATATATATATTTATATATATATATATATATATATATATATAGCTTTACCGACTCAACTCTATATATATATTGATAAAAAGATGACAATAAAACACTTAGTCATAATTGACATGCGAAGTACGAAACAAGCATTTATTAGAGCTTGGGAATTTTCGGTCCCCCTGGGACCTTCAGCCAAGATAGATTTAAGACTAGTACATGCAAGAGTAAATGTAGAGTGAATGTACAGCCTATGCTGAACAGACAAAAAACAAAAAAAAAAAACATCAATCGTTCAAGAACCATTTAAGAAAGTGTAATTGTTGAGTAGGCCCAGATCTCTATTGAGCCCGTTGGTATGTGTATTGATTTTAAGGATAAAGCTTAGTTCAGTATGGTTGCGGTGTCGAGGAGAATGAAAGTTTGAACCAAGCAAGTACACACTTCAAATGCTTGGTTCACTGCCCGTTGGTATGGGCTCAATAGAGATCTGCGCCCACTCAACAATTACACTTTCTACAATGATTCTTGAACGATTGAATTTTATTTGTTTTTGTCTGTTCAGCATAGGCTGTACATTTACTCCCCATTTACTCTTGCATGTACTAGTCTTAAATCTATTTCGGCTGACGAATGTCCCAGAAGAACCAAAACTTTCCAAGTCTAATAAATGCTTGTTTCGTATATACTTCGTATGCCAATTATATTATGACTAAGTGTTTCATTGTCATCTTTTTATCGATTATCCTTTTCGAAGTACACTTGGACACCTATGATCGGAACCTCGATATATATATATATATATATATATATATATATATATATATATATATATATATATAATGTGACGTTGCGACTTCTATATATAGTAACTGAAGATTGGTGGGAAGCGGACACTGTGTCCGCTTCCCACCATTCTTCAGTTTATATGTATATATATATATATATATATAAATATATATATATATATATATATATATATAGCAAATTACCTGGGTATGAAAATCAATTAGGGCAACTGCATTTGCCCCTTGAAATCTCACTCCTGATTATTTTTTTTTTTTTTTGCTACTTTTATACCAGAATAACTTAGGTATACAATGCCTTCTTACTCCTCTTCGATGTGTGGATGCAATATGTAGGCCTACCTGACGTAATGATCACTGAGTTTACTACGTTTTGGTCTGTCATTCAGCTGTAACTTAAGTAATGGCCAATACTTCCCTCGCTTCCAAGGGCTTTCCGACGAAATTAGAATTTAAATAGCCTAACAGAGAGAGAAAGAGAGCCAGTATCTCTGTTTGAAAACATTACTTACGACTGCTACTGCAGGTGAAGCCAATAACTCGAACGGAGAAAGGACGGCAAAATAGGCGACGTTGGTTAGAATGTAAACAACCATGACAATAACTACAGAAATGATGATCGATAGGGGAACATTTCTATGGAAATAAATAAAAGTATAGATGGAAGATGAATGCAACGTAATGGCTCATCCAGTCTTGCTTCCATGGTGATGAAATTTATAGGCGGCTGGGTCTAACGGGGATTACAGGCACTCTGACAAAAAAGAATGTCTAGAAGCTGGCACGGTACATGAATGTGCAGCACTGTCATTGACATTTTCCAGTGATCTCATAGAATCGCAATCATTACAATCACTGTTATTATTAGCCAACTGTCATTGTAATTATTGCGAAAGAATTTACGACACTGTATTTCCTAAGACAGAAAGAACATTGTTACACCTGGAATATGGTCTCACAAAAATACTGGAGCCTTACAAAATTACAAAATTAACCAAGTGAATTTTCAAGGCTATCTTAAGTAGTTGCCGTAGATATTCTCTTAATAACGTGGTTTGTAATTAAACACTTCTTTGTCCTATCTTGTAAACACGTTTAAACTGTTAACATCAGGGCCAGATTTAAGCATGGGCCAGCGGGGCACCTGCCCAGGGACCCCCACAAAAAGGGGCAGCACAGATTTACTTTATTGTATTTTGGGTAGTTTGTGGAGATCATCTGTGCTAAGTTTCGTTTTGTAGGCTTACATTTTGTACGTAAGAAGGAAATCTATGTAATTCATTTCGAGTGGGGGAGGGGCAGGTGAAAGTGACCACAACCTTTGCCCTCCTTTTGTGACTTGCGCCACTGTAGTCTTGTGGAGAATTATAGCCTAAGGGGGCCCACATTAGTTTTTGCCTAAGGACCCTTCCACAAAGGTAAATCCGGCCCTAGTTAACATATTTAACAATTAAATGATAAATCTGTGGCAGTTAAACACGATTTATCAGAGATCGCAAAGAAATTTTCCAGGTGCGTTTAGCACGTAAACTTCACTCTCAAAACGTCCGGCTCAAAATAAACCGAAAAGGATCAAATGGGCGCTGAACCGAAAGTGGATCAAATATTCTACTAGTTTGGTTCAAACTAACCATTTTTTATTCGAAAAGGATCCAAATCTTTTCAACATTTGACCAAATTTCGGTTCAGTGCCCATTTGAACGGATTCGGTTCATATTTGAACTGGACGGTTTTTGGAGTGCTGTTTAAGGAGTGGGGACGAAAAGTGTACCTCAAAATGTTTAGTACTTAAACATCGTTTTTAGAGTGTAGTCAAAACTAACCACCTACTGCCAATTACCTGCCTGGATTGATTATTTCTTCAGTTACTTGTGGTAGATATTGCCTGTTAGGAAAAATAGAAATATCTATAAAACATTGATAAGGGTTTTGCAAAAGATCTCTACAGCGCCATTACTACCTACTGGATGAAGCGCTTTGATATAACACAAGTGTTCTGTTCCCACAACGACAAAATATTGGGATGCTTCATCAGACAAACCAGAATTAAACGAACGTATGAAAACCGAAACAGCAACTACTTAAAAAGTTACGTTGTACCAGATTTAATTTCTAGTAACGAGTGGCGGATTTAGACGGGGGCGCACCCGGCGCCCCCCCCCCCCCTAAAATTTTCCAAGGTTTGTTTTTTTATCTTCGTAGAACGGATCATTTCGCCTACTTGATTCTTCATCACGTTGTATTGTCTTATAATTGCTACAAAATAATAGCAGTTTAAAAGTATACAGTTTCAAGTTTTCCGATGGAATGGCAACAGGGTGACATCGAAGATCTCGACCGTATCTCGCAACTTATAGGGCATGGGAAGGGCCATTTCCTGCAATCTGGGAGGCTCATTTTGCAAAATTTCACTCTTACGCTACGCGCGAACCAATGATCGCTTACGGCTTACAGATACTGGGAAAGTCGAACTCCAAACTGGTCATTTGTCAAATAGGCGTACAAGGCAGGGGCAGAGGGCAGACTGTCCCCAAATTTCCACAAGATCTTAATTTCTGGCATGGGTTTGCACAGCCATTTGAGTCTTAAAAAAATCTCGCATGTTTTAATTCCACTCAAAATTCCTATCGTGCCCGAATTCTTCCAAAGATTTGCCAGAAAATTAAAAAGCGTCAAAAAACTTTTATTCCTCAGCCTCTTTTTATAGTCTTGCGCAACACTTTGCCCGAAAAGTCCGAATCTCCCAATTCTTTGAAACATTTGCCCGAAACATAAAAAAGCATCATAGCCAAAGTAAAAATTTCATGAAACGAAAAGAACACAAAAATTCGCGACACATCCGGGTCGCTTATGGAAAAACAATTTTCCTCAGTCTCACTTCATAGTCCCGTGCACACTAAACTTTGCCCCAAATGGTAGAATATTCCCGCGAAAGTTGTAAAAAAGTTCTGGGATGTTTTCAATTGCTAGATTACACTGACAGACGGGAGGGTGTATATACGTGTATACAAAGCCCAAAATTTTGCCCAACGAAATTAATCAAAGACCATTTTTGACGTGTCATATTTCTTTATGACAATACTACCAGTAGTCATCATAAGGCGAAGATTCGGTTTAGTCGGGACGTATTCGGGCAGCTATGTGTGGTCACGATTTTGCATTGTTCAATGTGAGCCACCGTCAATTGTGCAAAGCTTGCTACTTATCGGCTGCTGTGCTTTTAAACCCAAATCGGGGCAACGGTAAAAGTATCTTTTTCTTCAATTTCACATATGAATTTAGTGTGAGAAAATCTTCCCATAAGTCCGCCTGAAAATTCTTCAAAGCCATCTTGGAACGTGACATACCGGTTTTTCTCAGACGGTGTTAGTAGTAAACTCAGTAGCGTGCGCACTGGGGGGGGGGGGTGGGCCATGGGCCCCACCTCTATAAGTTGTCGGAGGAAAATCAACTGGTCGGGGGAAATCGGGAGCAGTCTGACCTACTCTGGCGGAGAAACAGGCGCGCTCTCCCATGTGTGTTTTAATATGCTTCAAAATGTTTCAAATATAGCACCATTTTGCATCTCAGCTCTCTTTCTTAGGCAAAAGTTTCTAGACCCCTCCCCCAGGACAGCAAAGAATCAAACCTTGCGCACCTCTGTTAAAACTTGTTTTATCTTCCAAAGGTTTACCACTAAATAAATAGCAGTTCTGAAAAAAAAACGGTAAATCATCTATTAATCTATAATTTGACGAGTATGATTTTTTTTAATTAATCATCTAATTAATCATCTATTATAAGCTAAGGAGGAGGGGCGAAGGGGACAGTCCCACCTTATTTCTAGTATTCAATGTTTATTTTTTACAATATCGCTAGTGTTTCCCCAAATTTATATGCGGTAAATAGGCCTGGGAAGTGCCATTTCCAGCTATCTGGGAGGCATTTTGAGCCAAAATTTCCTTGCGCCCCGGGCCAAACGAAGGTGGCGCGGAGCGCTGAGAGTCTGTCTATGGGCTACGTCTCCCCCTCTCCTCAAATTCCTGCGCACGCCACTGAGTAAACTCATCTATAGTCGGAAGTTCGGGCAGCAATATAGACAGTGGCATAAATTCAGTGGACTTTCAGTTCGGACAAGTGTCGTAAAAGATACGCAGTCATAAGCATGTTTTCAATTCCGTTGTATGGTTTTTTTGTCCCGGAAAGGTACAAGACTATTTCATCCAATGGTAGTGGTACATGTTTTCACTGACCTAGCCAGCAGGGGGCAGAATGCCCGCACAGAAATTTTAGGGGCGCGGTCAACGATGTTGAAAAAATGAAGGGGATCAAAAATAAAACGGCGAGAGGAGGGACGGATGGGATGTTGTTCGGGTGGAAGGGTGAGGGTTAGAGGCCTAGAGCTAGAGGGAGGGTAATTGGGAAATATTTCCTTCACAACTGTGATCTTTTTATGATATTGAAAACTATGACGAAACAGATTAACAGAACAATGTAGGCGTCCACATCGTATTTCGTTTTTCGTAAAAATTATGAATAATATTATTCATTGATAGAATGAAAATCAAGACATTTTCAGGACATGGATCTATTGTGAAAAGAAGCAAAATATAGCACGATTTTTTAAGCCCTTCGGGACAGCAAAAAATTTCAAAAGGAAAGGGGACACTCCATGACGGCGGTCAAGAACGGGAACTATGAATAGACTTTGCCCCTGCATTTTATTTGGTAATTTTCTAATCATTTTGCAATTTTCTCATTTTTAATTGAAGGGAAAATTTTTTGGCAAACGAAAGTTCAAAATATCGACTGCTTAGACTCTACTTACAAGCCTGGGAAATGCCATTTCCGGTTATCTGAGGGGTCGCGATTTTTCAAAATTTTCTGTACGCTCCGCGCCAACTGATGGTGGCGCTCCGCTTAGATAGTCGTTCGGGCGGATGTTTGGCCGTCAGCGCGCCCCCCTAACGAAAAATCCTAGATCCGCCCCTGGTAACCCAAAGTCTAGGTCACCCTAAATAGTTGAGGAAACACTGGACGCTGGAAGGATGAAACATAAACACCCAGTTTAGAACAAAGAATTTTTAGTGGACATACGAGGTAGTACTTGCATGCTGCAGGTCATTTCACATTCCTGTGTGATAAGAACATGGAAGTACTAATGTACCTCTGAGGTATAGTACTTCCATGGTAAGACGGAAGCTCATCAAGTGGTAGCCAAATATGCTGCCGTAGTTTCCTGCAATTGTTGAAAATGGCATCCTTTTACTTGAGGGGACTTCCCACTGAATATCAAGGATGTCTGAAGAACTCAGACTTCTGGTACCAAATGCAGCACCACCCCGTATCTCGGCTTAGTGAAGAACTCATTGCAGATATGATCCTCCCAAACTTTTGAAAGCCTGTGAAGGTGCTGTTGGTGCTGCTATGATGAAGGCAAGCAGTCAGAGTTACAAAATAATCCACGTAAACAATGACAAATTTGTCTCCCTAAAAATGGTCAACTGTTACTTCTTTGTAAGTCTATCGGTGTACAGATTATATGAAGCAGCAGGGGGCTAGAAGACGCAATTGATTGACAAAACACATCTAGTAGAGGAATACATTTAGAGCACCTTGCACTTGCAACGGCTTTGGACGATGGGTTTACTAACTTCACATACACATCTTAAACAATAAAATGGTAGGATTTGAAAAGTCGCTTTTTAGACACAGTCAATACAGCATGCAATGGCGTACTGCATAATAATCGATTGTATGCTTTTATTTACTTTAGGAATACTTACATACAGGGGGTAATATGCAATGTCTGGCACTAATCGGGAGATAGTCTACAAACATTTAGCATAGTTGCACAGGAATGCATAGACCTCAATTGCAGTATAGCATATCGGGGTTCCATTAATGTGGAACCTCCATACGAAGGTGTGTTTTCGTGAATGTATGATCGAATATTATTTATAATCAGTTGTGTAAGTAAGCAGACTTCAGGTAAATACGTAGACGTTATAACGCTTTGGGATGTTGGCCTCTCAGTGTTCCTTTTGTGAAAATGGATTGATCCTTTTGAAAGATACCGCAGGTGCGAACTACTCACCCCGACTTCTCCCTTTGTCTCTAAGAGTTGACAAATGTGCCAAAGCGTGACTGCGAGCATATACTCACCTGGATATTTTCGTGTGAAGTCGGGTAGCAACCGGGTCAAAGGTTAGCCGTACAATGTACCGACCAGATTGCGACCCGATTCACTCACGAAGGTTTCTGTCAAGTGACCTGATATTTTGAAGACAAGAAAACGGTGTGTGTAGTGAGCAAACTGAAAGCCAACCTACAATTTACAAGCGAACGCTCTAGCTTTTACAGTCGCATTACGATGACTAAGTGTTATACAAGCAGGGCACAGATCGTCAAATCGTCAAAGTTTATGAGGATTATTCCCCGGTCACCAGTCCTCAAGGAGACATGCTGCTCTCAGCCCCGATACTAAATCCTCCAAAAATTTCCTCCTCTCGGCGGATTTCTGAAGCTAAGGTTTCTGTTAGCAAACAAACAGTTATCTCTCTTATCTGTTATTACTTACCCTTCAGTAAACAGAATGGTGGTCAAGTGAATAAGCCCTTTTATTTGGTGGTCATAAAGGAGGTGGACAAGTGCAGGCTACTTAACTTGCTAAGTAAACCTAGCTGCTATTCTAAGAGGATAAAGCTACTTGGTGTTTATTCACCCATGGAAACAAACACAAAGGTGTGAGCAGAATTAGTATCGGGCTTGTTAGCCTCATGACCTCTTTTTTGAATTCTACAACTGCTACTTTATTTCAAAACGCCCCCGTATTGACTTCCCATAAGAATCCAGTCGTGGTTGGTTCGTTGAAAACCCCATACGGTCAGTGGCGTAGCCGGATATTTTTTGTGGTGGGGGCAAAAGCAAAAAATTTCCGACAGATTAATATCTTGAAGTAACTTGATGATGTACTATTTAAGCGTAGCGCCACCATCCTCTGGCGTGAAGCGCAGAAAAAATTAGATTAAAATATCTCCGAGATTGCCTTTAAATAACACTTCCAGGCCTTGTCAGTAACCATTTCGATGTGTAATTCTGCTTAAAAATACAAGAAGTGTTGTAAGTGTTTCAAAAGAATTGTTTTTATTTATTTCCGATAGAGACTAGAAATTTCGGACAAAAATTCGGAGGCTCTGTGGGGGGAGACCGCCCCCTACCTCCCCCCTCTGGCTACACCACTGCATACGGTGACTGCGTCATATAACGGCTCCCATCTTCACGATCGACGAACCCCAACTATATTTGACCAGGGGCAGCACATCGAGTCAGAGAGTATCTAGAGTTCTAAATTCACCTCACATGGGATTTTCGTCATTCCATGTTGGTTCGAGCCAAGTTTCTGTTATGGTTCGAGCCAACTTATGTTCCTGTGTATTCACGTGAAGTCACTTAGAGTCATGCAATTAAGTCGAGTCACCCCCGGCAGAGTTTCTGAATATGAGGATTGGGTCAATGCGAGCCCCCTCATGAGGTATTTGAATTATTATAAATTAATTTTCATAGTAATTGTTTTCTAAGATCTTGAATAAAGACTTATCAAGTGGTTTCTTTCAGGTCTGCCTCGAGTCGAGTCAAGTCACTGCAGGAAAAGACGCGAGTGAAGTCGAAACTCAACCAACACGAAAAAGTACGTTAATTTATCAGGTGCTCGACTCGAGTCTAAGCTTCCGCAAGTAGCCTAATGACTCGAGTCTAGTTGAGTTTTGGACTCCAATCAACTCGAACTCCTTCATATAAAGACTGGAATGAGACTCAAGATGCTTCATGGACTCGAGTCAAAACAACACTGAGGGGTCGAAAGCTGACTTGGCCTAAGACTTGGTGGTTAGCTTGTGCTCCTTTCAAATCCTGATAGGAACACTTAGAATTTTCTGGTGACTCAAATTATGTTGTTCAGACTGGGGCTAAAGGGGATCCAAACTGGCGAATTGAAAGGGTGATGTTTCCCGATTCACGTTTACTTAAGGTTGCTCGGTGCGTCTTTTGGGCTGTGCAGCTGAGCAAGAGTCCTACATCTTTCAGCCTGTGGGAAAGGGACTTTAGACGGGAGTGTACTCTGATCAGTTGGATGGCCAGCAATTCCGAAACAGAATCGGGACCAGTTCGTAACGCGCCTGCCTCCTTATCCTCAAGACACTAGTCGAAAAGAGAGGGCGAACCTCGCCGGCGTTTATCCACTATCAACGTGGTATGGTGTCCTCGATGAGTCTGGAGACAGTGGCATCTTGATCATGAATTAACTACACTCAAACTTGATGATGCCTTCATGCCCTCTACCCCACATAAAGAGCCGGCTGTCGCACATACGGAGATATCTCTTCCGGTCTCCTGCTTTACACCGGGTATCAGTAACCAATATTCTACAACAGGGGTTCCCAACCGTTTTCTACTGGGGTACCATTCCACATTTTCGTGATGCAACGAAGTACCACGGTACCCATGGCCGGGTCCAGGATTCTGGAAAAGGGATGGCGTGGCCTCTAGTGATCGCTGTCCTGGAGGAGGATTCAAGGGAACGAAATTGCGAAGTTTTGAAATAATTAAGTACCCTCAGATGCAATCATTTGAAGTCAAATGTCTGGTAAGCTTTGTACGACAGTGCACAGAGTTAAGCAGAGGTCACGTAGTATAATACTTATAGGCAAAATGAACAATAAGACCACTGTACCGGTGTAGACACTCACTGGGATTTATCCCGAGATCTTTGGATTTGATTTGATGAACAAGCGCACAATGGCTGATAGCAATTAGCTGTCAGTGTACAGCCACTTACAGAATACATGAAGGAGAATAAAAAAGAATAAAAAATAGAAATAAAGCATGCTGTGTACCATGTCGCGTACCACCGAGAAAGTCCAAATGTACCTTCGAGTACCACAGGTTGGGAACCCCTGTTCTACTAACACCCTGTTTCACACAAAGTTCTCACGCCACAGTACAGTACAGGGTCAAGAAGAATGTCGACTAAGTATACTGAATGACCGTCAACAGGTGCATGGACATGCCCAATGTTTTCTGAGTTAGCAACTGTGTAGGGAATAGGTACAAATTTTAATATCTATCCGAATCCGTGAAAGTAAAGTATAACTTTCATGCACCCTGTAGTGCAATGACGCTGTAAGGCCGACCGCAGCCTTCAAATAGCTATATAATATGCTAATTGAAGCCTGTCCTACGATAGAGAGTATGGCATATCGGGAAGCATTGTTTTCACTGAGCGAACAAAAGCCCTTGTCAAACTATATTCAAACAAATAGTGACTTACCAACCAGAGTAGGCGAAAAGTCCCGCATAAAACGCTTTTGGAAACTGCACCCACTTCACTTCTTCGGGATTAAATGCATTTTGAAAACTCCCAGTATGACCTGCAGGAAAAAGTGAAATTGTGGAATAAATATGAAATGCAGAAATGAACTTCCCAATTTCGAAGACAATGATAACAGCATTAAGTTGAATTCAACGACCTTCAATAACCAAAGAGAAATGAAGAGAGATGGCCATCACTTGGCAAATTCAGGACCTGATAAAACTTTGAAACTGTTTTAAGTTTATTACGATTAAAGTCTCACTGTGAAACTTTTAACTAGGATAGATGATTTGACCGCTAGTCCAATAATTTTTCTAAGACATGGAAAAAAACATGTTGTAGGTATAATACTAATGCGCTTTTAACTATCCATTTTAGAGAAAGGTACGGACGTACGGTCATATTCTTCACTACAAACCCAATTACACAGACTGATCAGATATGACAGCTAAAAGCTTTAGAATCTATGAAAGGTGAGGGTAGCCTCCCGGTGCGCTTAAGTGGGTCCTCTCTTGAAGAGCCCGCTGCCTTCAGCAGAATCACAAAAAGGAAGTTTGACTTGTGGAGGGTGTACGTCATGTGCCACAGGCACCTCACGGGCACCCACCCCCCCCCCCACAACTCTCCGACCCAATATTTTTTGGAAATCTTATGGTCCCCTGAACAAGAAATCAAGTGATAACAGTAAATATTTTGGGTCTCACTCATTCAAAATGGCTGCCCAAAACAAAATGGCTGCAAAAACTATGAACATATTGTATTCAGTAATAATAAAGAAAATATTCCTAAAAGTATTTTTCAGACATGGACTCTAAAAATTTGGTCATATTTTATGACAAAAATTCCAAAATTGATTTTTGGTACTATTTTAAGGAGATTCAGGTTAACCAAGATGGCGGAAAAACAAAATGGCCGCCAAACTGAATGAAACATTTCCAAATCATGTAAAAACAATGTAAAATTTCCACAATCCCCAATCATAATGATGTAAACTAATGTTTTATAATTAAGGCTGAACTTTCCAATCCTTGGCACAAGAGTACTTGCCGGCCGCTATGGAGCGAAAAAGCACCGAAGAAGTAAAAACAATACAGAAAAAATTACCAACAAAAATAAGAAAATAATTAAAAAAAAATGCAAAAAATCTCAAAAAATAATCATCAAAAATATATTTCGATTGAAAATCCTACATATCTTTATAACAGATTATTAATAAAATTTCAAAGAATGATTTTGGATATTTTATGCAGGACCCCAAGCTAACCAAGATGGCGGAAACAACAAAATAGCCACTAATATAACGATCATAATGTATAAAAATAATATGAGAAATAATCATTAAAAGTACTTTTGACACAGTTGCCCTTGATATCTGACCAGATTGTATGAAAAGTAATCCAAAATTATTGTTCAAAATATTTCTTTTGGAATTCAGGTCAACCAAGATGGCGGAAAAAGCAAAATGGCCGCCAATGCAATAGTTATGTCAATACATTACAATGATAAGAAAAATAATCATGAAAAATACTTTTGACACAAGTAAACCCAACCTCTGTCCATATTCTGTTGTAAATATTCAAAAGAATTTTTCTGGAAATTTCATGCAGAATTCGGGTCAACCAAGACGGCGGAAATAGCAATATGGCCGATTTCAATATTTTATAAAAATAGGGAAAATAAAAATATATTTGTGACAGTTGCTCTTTATATTTGACCACATTTTGAGCCAAATAATTCAAATGTATTTTTCAGAACATTTTTGTGGAATTCAAGTCAACCAAGATGGCGGAAGAAGCAAAATGACGGTCGGTGGTATACTTTACAATATTTTAAAATAATAAGGAAAATATTCCTTAAAAATATTTTTAAAACATTTAAATCTAAAATTGCCCATAATCTGTAATAAGTATCCAGAAAGTATTTTTCTGGATATGTTTTACAGGTTCCAGGTCAACCAAAATGGCGAAAATAACAAACTGGCCGCCCATATCATTATTACAATGTATTGAAATAATGAGAAAAAATATTTATGAAAAATATGTTGGACACACTGGCTCTTAATGTATGACCATATTTTATGCCAAATGATAAAAACTTTACTTTTAGAAAATTTTTTTGGAATTCAGGTCAACCAAGATGGCGGAAAATGCAAAATGGCCACTAATCGCATAGTTACAGTATTTTATAATAAGGAAAATAATCCTGAAAGAATATTTTCAACGCATTTAAACCTAAAGTCTGTCCATATTCTGTAACTAATATTCAAGACGTATTTTTCTGGACAGTTTTTGAAGGTTCCAGGTTAGCCAAGATGGAGAAAATAACAAAATGGCAGTTGCCCCCTGCCCCCACAGGCTACGGCCCTGATAAACCACCTACCGCAGTTTCTTTAACCACAAGGCACATGCTGCATACTTCGAATACAATGGCTGGAACGTAAGCAAGGCATGATACTAAAGTGGGAGGATCTGTAGCTGATAACGTATTATCATTTGAAAATTTTCATAACTTTTTTTACATTTCCTAGTTACTCATTACTTTTTCTCGCATAATCGAAAACAATTCACATTCTTCAGGCTTGTTGGTTGTTTGGATGGCTAAGATAATACCGCCGTCGGGTTGACGCAGGTAAGTGACAATTTTTTTTTTTATCTTCTCGAAGTTAGGTGATCTAACACTGAAAAAAGTACTGTAATGCAAAACCATGTTCACTTCCACATGCTCAAAAAAAAAAAAAAAAATAAGTGTAGAAAAATTTGTAGATTCATTTGCAGTGTGAAGGCTGCAGCCTTTTCAAATTGCATCATTCATGGTAAGATTTAAACCTTTGAAATTTATTAAGTTCACGTATTTGAAAAAAGACGATTGAGCAAAACTTCTGAAGTTCTCCTTGTACAAGTCACATTTCCGGCTACTGTTTCTTCCAAGTAAAAGTATTTACATGACTTTGGAAATCTTGTATTCCATGTTGTGTAGAATAGGCTAGTTTAGTCAAATTATTCAGGTATAAGAGGCAATTATCATATTAGAAACAAGGTGTAGTTGTTTCAGGAAATCACAGTAATTCAATACTTTTATCTGATTAGCACAAAAGCAACATCCCAAGTTTTTGCCCAATCTGCTCATTAAGTTGAGTTGTTAAAATGTCAATATTTTATATCCCAGCACAGGGATTTTCTCTGAAGATGGCATTGGGTAAGACCAATCACAGTCACTTATTCATAATATTAATAAAAAATATTTCTGGAAATTCGGAATTTAGTTAAGGTTGAAGTTGTTTCAGCATGGACGTACGGACCGGGGCTACTGGGGCGGCCGCCCCCCAAATGCCAGAAACCTGACTAAATCGGGCAGATATTTTGTCTCAGTCGGGCGGAAAATTCGACAGTTAAATTAGGTCTGGAGTCGGGCAAAATACACCGCCTTCTTTGAAAAAAAAACAGTCCCGTACGGCCATGTCTTTCAGTCGTCTTAAAGACAGATACTCATCACCCCAAGTATGACTTTTACGGGGGGGGGGGGGGTAAGCAAATCTTTGCTGACCTGGAAGAAACCCGAATGAACATAAAGCTACTTTCCACATATGTTTTGTTCATTGCGTATCATTTCAAAGGTTGAGTAACTTTCTGGTATTTCTTTAAAGGAAAGATGCATTCAAGCATAGCGTCTTTTCAACATTTTCTGTTTGCAAAGCGTACCCAGTACAGGTAACTTTAATTGTCGTCATGGACTATCGTGGTGTACCAGAAGGAATAGTAGCTTACGGAAAGCTACAAAGATAAAAGACCAACGGTTTACAATGGCTTAAGGACAGTATAAGCACTGGGAATATCTACATAATAGTTCATCGAAGATGGGCTAAATGAGTTTCGACCATAAATTCATTACAACCCTTGAGAGTGCCCATCTAAACGTTCATTGAAGTTTCAAGAAGAAACTTTGAATCAATTTCTCGAGTCTCTAGATATCTTTACAGAAAGCTTTTGCCTCATGACCACAAAACCATCGTTAGACTTTTAGTAGTAACCACAGGCGAGTACATGTCACGGACAGTCTCAGTGCAACCAGAGAACTCCTTGCTGCAACTCACTAGCCTAATGAAGTAAATCTTTTACATAATCTTAACGATAATCTTACAGTAGCATATCCTCAACTAGGCTGACAAATGCTTCCGAGCGTATAGTCACGGATAGCTGCCATACAACCTACGCTGATGGAGGCTATAGACCTTATGTGTATGACGACACAGAACAGAAAATTCGCCCCCGGTGGGGGTAAGCGCGTATCCAGAAACGTGGAACCAATTTTGAAGTGGGGGCTAATCATCGAAGCCGCCCAATATGTTCCATAAATAAAAGCCAGTTTAAGGCGGCCCAAAATGCCCATGGTAGAAAAAGTGCGGGGGCTAAAGCCCCCCGTAGCCCCATCCCCGCGGTCCGTGTAGTATCTTCGCAACTTACACCAAAAAATGCACAAAGCTGATTTGTGTACCGGTAGGATATGCGCCCGTCTACGCGCGCATGCGAAAAGTTTACGTCGAGCGTGTAGTGTGCTTCATTATTTACGCGCCTAAATGACGTCGCGTGTCGTCAGTGCATAAGGTCTATTGCAGCTGCAATTCATTCGACAACAAAAACAATTTTACAGTGCCAAGCGTGACAAAGAGAGTCACAAAAGGACGAAATACCGAAACTCAAAGCACACAGTGGCAGAAGAGTTAAACTGAAAAACTTCAACAATACTCGAGAAAAGAAAATATTTCACTATTTCGTGTAAGTAAAAGTGACGACGAAAATTTCGAAGAAAAGATCCTGAATCTTCCTTCTGATATTGATGTACAAAAAGGCCTAGGGAGGGAGGACATTAGCGTATGATACCGTCTCAGGGGAAATGGTAAATACCCTCGACCTGTAATGGAAGGACCACTAAAAGTAACATCATGAAAGCCATAAAAACTTGAAAACAACAGAGCAATACGAGTATGTATATGTAAACGATGATCGTAGCCTTCGGAATAAAATCGTAAAACCAATGAAAGATAATGACAATATAAGGAAGGTAGGGATAATCAATAGAAAAATATATTGCATTTTAAAACAGAAGGCACAGACACCGATTCTAAATTCCATTGATGACATCGATAAGTTAGGTTTTAAAAGTGATCGTATGAAGGACTTGGAACTATATATACTACCCTACAGGCCATACTGATCCCAGGTTATGTGGATGATAGTATACTATTCCATAACATCACGAAGATGTAATTTGTAAACATGACCATACGTATCATCAAAACTTTACTTTTATATCTCTGAAAATATGCAATGCAATTGTATCAAGCGGAAGGTTGAGAATGGTACCCTACCAGATTATATTAAGGATTTTGATATTAAATGTCTTATAGAAAACTGGGACATGTTCTTAGGTTAAAACATTCATTTTGCAGAAAAATCTTCAAGAGCCACCTGTCGATTTGGTGGAATTCTGGCATTTAGAAGTCTCGCAAGCGTTATCTGGGACATACTGTATCGTATTTTATCAGGTACATGCCCCTTCGGAGCTGTCTGGTTTAAGTTTTATTACAATGCATTCGGTGGAGAGTTGCTTCTTGGAGCTAGATATATTCCTCATGACGGTTCAAAGTATCATACATCTAATACTTCTGGTGATGTCGTAATTGAATGTGTATCTCAGAAAGTTAAATTTAAAGGTACATATTTACTTCGTGGGTTTTTTAATATAGTTGAACCGGTTTGCTTGATGACTTCACAATGTTTGATGATGTGAATGCAACTTCCGGCTGGCACTGATGCAGCATACAGTGATGTTAATTCAAAATATGAATTAGAGGAGCTAGGTGTTTCTACGAAACAATTCAATACTGGATACAGATACTAGCAATAACTGGAAAACCTATAGAACTATGCAAATAGCTCGACTTGCATATACTGAACGGCAGATTTGGAAGAGATATGGAAACTATGGTAACTTGACTTGTGATGGGAAGAGCACAATCATCTATGTATTAATGTAAATGCTTCAGCTGATCTTTTGCCGAGAGATGCATGACTTGTCACTTTGTTCGCAACCGAAGTAGAAAAATGAGATTCAATAGTGAATGTAAAGTGATGAAATCAAGTAAAAAAGTTCATAGAACGTTGAAATCCAGGAAAAACAAGTAATTGTTATGTGTTCTGCTTCGAATGCGTGTTAAGGCAACTATGAGGAAAGCAAAACGTTATTGCTTGTACGGGTACATCGTGAAATGAGGAGTTAAGGCCCCTCAAACCCTAAAGAATTTTGGCAGATGATTAAAAGCTCGATTCAAAGTGCGAAACCTCAAGTGCTATCTCGATGCAAAGTTTCAGGCGTCACTCCCAAAGTATGAAATAACAAATCTCCAGGGTTTGAACAAATTATCAGTGCATTTCTTTAAAATAGCACTCCACAGATTGTAAGATTAATTATATACAAAGTTCTTTAACATCACATTTTTTATCTAATGTCGTTCTGAGGAGCTGGACAATCGGGCTAATAATTCCAGTCTATATATAAAATGAGAGGATCAAGAGATGATGTCAATAACTATCGAGGAGTAACTATTCAAAGCTGTATTGGGAAGCTGTTGCTTTCAATATTTAAATGGCAGAGTTACTAGTTACCTGGACCTAATTAGTGCAATCGGTGTTGAACAAGCGCGTTTTCGACGGAATCAATCCACTTTGGACCATAAAGGCCTATTGGCGTTGCATGCAGTAATCGACTATTATCTCAGTAAGAAAAAAACGTGTACACTATGCCTTTGTAGGTAAAAGAAAGGCTTTTAATTTCATTTACAGGAAATTCTTGTAGTCTAAATTAATAGCTAACAATATTAATGGAAAAATGATTAAGTTATTTATATACCTTGTATAAAAACTATCAAATTGTGTGTTGTAAGCATGGGAAATAAGTCAAAAACTTTTATTGCGAGATTGGTGTGAGGAAAGGGGAAAATCTGTTACCAAGTAATTTACTATATTTCCTATATTTCTTAATGACTCTGAAATACTTGTTAGCAATTATTACGATGGCCTTAGCGAGCTATAGCCTCTGCAGTAAAAGGGCTTTTAAGTACACACAATACAGTGATTTTTCCTAGAATCTTTACACTCAGATATGCAGATGGTATCATATTGTTTTGGCAGAAAGTGAAACGTATCTACATTTATCTTTCGATGGTGTACATGAGTTTTTAGGACACAGAACATGACGGTAAATGCGAATAGTTTTAATATCTTCTAGGGGTAAAATAAGGGAAAGACCAAAGTTTACTTTCGGAAATTTCTGGGGAAATTGATGACAGTTATTGTTATTCAGGTCCAATGTTCAACTTCATTAAAGCAGCTTACAAACAAGTAGTCGATCAAGCAAGGCATGCCATGACACGTATACTTTGTAGAAGCAATCCTCTCATCTCCGTCTCCCTCTGACGTCTAGCTTACTTTTTCATCTATTTTTACCTTTTACTCTATATTTGTGAGATTTTGGGCTTTGAAGAGTTAAAATCAACTGGAAGCCTTTCATATGAAGTTCCGTAAGCACTGTACAAACTGAAGCTTCATAAGGATATTCCCAGGTGTTTGGTATATGGTGAGACTGGGACGTCACAAAATTTCAACAATTGAGGCAAGAATGAGTAAGTTTAGGTAGGATAACGATACTTATTGTTCCCTTGGTTACTTAAGGTGAAAACACTTTCAAATAGGTCCCGAATGTGTTTGTATGGAATGAACAAGGTTACATTCCTAAGTAGATGGGGCACAAGCCCATATATTTTTACGGAATCGTGTTTAAGTTATTCTTTTAGAAGGCGTGTCAGCAATATTTACGATCTAGAGTGGTTGACTGAGGTGAACAACAATTCCTAATTGCAAGGTGTATAAAATGTTCAAGCAATAAGTTAAGTTAAAAAGATATTTGATTAGATTAATTCTTCTGAAATTTTAAAGTTATGTAAATATCAGTGTAGTAAATACAATATTCTTTCTGTTTGTGCCAGGAAGATATGAAAATATTGCTCTGCCTGAAAGGGTTTGGATGTTATGTTCTAAAGCAACAAAATCGGGAATGAATTACATTATATTTTTGAATGCATTTACTTCTCAAACGGGCGTAACAAATGCCTCAAGAAAACTTTTCGAAGACGAAGTAGTAATAAAATGGGTCAACTTTTTCAGACTACCAGTAAAGTGGTTCTTTGAAACTTGAGTATATTCTGAGGTGAAAAAATGAGAAAGTTTCGATTGTTCCTTGTGGCAATGGTGATAGCTGGGCTACTATTTCCAGGTGTGGTGCCTCTTAGTATTGTTACCCTTAAGTTAAAGGGGAATTTTCATGGTCCCAGACAGTTCCAATTCTCCCAACTATGCATCTCCTAGCTCCTCCCATAACTGTATGAAGCTCTTCCTTGTGCAGGAATAAACCTGTTTTGTTGCAAAAGGTCATGTTTTGGTGAGTATACAAGGCTATAAAATGTAATAAAAGTACTCCCTCTGCCTTGTGTGGAATGTGAGCTGCTCTGCATCTTTCAAATTTTCAAACTTTGATGTCAATCAAAGAGCAGTCACCAACTGAGAATTTTGATATACCCAAACTAAAAATATACTTTGGGGTGATGACTGCCTGTATTTATATATATATATATATATATATATATATATATATATATATATATATATATATATATATATATATATATATATATATAATATATATAATATATATATATATATATATATATATATATATATAATATATAATATATATATATATATATATATATATATATATATATATATATATATATATATATATATATATATATATATATATATATATATAAATTCAGACAATCCCCTTGGATCAGGTCGTTTAGTCGCTCTTTATCTGATAGTCATGATTGGTGGGACACGCCCATCCAGGAGGACCATACTCTCCCGCCCTCTCAGGTACTTGAACATTTATCGCCAGATCGCATGGTTACTCGCTCCATGACGAAGAAAGACTCTAATCCCCCCTTAGACTTACCAGAGCCTTTGAGTCTTGAGGCTAATGATTGTACGCCTTTTTCTGATTCTGGTGAACCTGCTGTTCTTTCCTTACTGCCCAATGACGTCGTTAACACAAACATTGTGTCAACTAGTAATACCATTAGTCTTGACCATACTACTAGTATTGATAACTCCGATATTAGCATCACTACTAATATCGTTCAAACTGACGGTATTATCGACAATAACGTCGGTGAAGTGTGTACGACAACTAGCATGATTAACAATGTCAGCGATATCTTGTCAGTAACGCTGGACTGTGACTCTAACTCCAAGAAAACGGTTCTCGATACTACTTTACCTCCGGGATTCTTACATAAATTTATGGAACCCATTCAATTACGTCAGGATGAGTTTGCTTCAGTTATTAATCTTAGTGAGTGCTCGCTGTCAAAGCCTCAATTACGTGTATTATCGAAGGGCCTTAATTTCACTCCTTTACCTTCTAGTGTTGACCGTTTTTCTCTTAGAGAGAGTGTTGCTAATTTTGAACGTAGTTTGAGACTTACGGAATTTTTCCATGATAGCAAGGAAACAGATAATTCAGATTATGATTCAAAATTGATCAAATTTCGTGCGAAATCTTCGTGGACTCCGCCAGCCAATCGTGATAAATATCTAGATTCCTTCATCTCGGTAGTAACTAGTGAAATTATGAGTGCACCTGAACATAAAGCTTTTGGAAACCTGTCGTCGGATGAACATCGCGCTATGAGGGACTTGAAATATAATTTTAATGTTGTTATTAGGCAAGCAGACAAAGGGTCTGCCGTTGTAATAATGGATCGTTGTCGCTACATCCAAGAGGGTTACCGTCTTCTTAACGATACTTCTGTGTACCAGAGAACTGAAGCTACTACTATTAATGACATTGAACGAGACATTCGACAGCTTGCTGACCGGTTGCACGATGATGATGTTATCACTGATGACATGCATCAGTACGCCATCCGTGAAGGCACTAGGCCGGCTCGCTTTTATCTTCTTCCTAAGGTACACAAGAAGGGGTACCAGGTAGACCCGTTATTTCTGCCTGCGGCTCTGCTACGGAAGGATTATCGGAGATTGTAGATTTTTTTCTTCAACCTTATTTATCTACTATTCCTTCCTTTATCAAGGACACTGACGATTTTATCCGTAAAATTCGTGACATTAATGTAATTCCCCCTGGAGCTTTTCTTGTTACTATTGACGTTGTTGCTCTTTACCCTAGTATCCCTCATACAATTGGTCTTCGCGCTCTTGGAGATTTTCTTCGTGAGTGCCAACTACCGACCAAGGTGATTAGTGGCATTCTTAAAATGTCTGAACTTGTACTTTTTAAGAATGTTTTTGAATTTAATTCTGAGTATTTCCTGCAAATGTCTGGTACAGCAATCGGCACTAAAATGGCCCCGGCATATGCGAATATCTTTATGTCGGTTTTGAACGGGATTTACTGTCTGGTAGCTGTAACCAACCTTATGTTTGGCTTCGTTATATTGATGATGTTTTTGTTATATGGACTCATGGTGAAGCGAAGCTTAATGAATTTTTGTCTTATATTAATTCCTTCAATCCCAGTATCCAATTTACTTGGGAGTATGCACGTAATTGTGTTAATTTTCTGGATGTCTCTATTTCTGTGGACACTGGAGGTACCATTACTACTGATCTTTATGTTAAGCCGACCGACACCCATCAATACTTACACGCGTCTAGTTGTCACCCTAATCACACAAAACGTAGCATACCCTATAGTCAAGCCCTTCGTATACTTAGAATATGTTCCAATTTGGAAACGGCTAAGTTACGGTGCAGCGATCTTGCGGACAGTTTGGTCAAACGGGGTTACAACAGAAATAAGGTTAACTCCCAGATTGAGCGTGCGATCACTAATTTTACTAACCCTACGTCTATGCGTGAAAGTTATTCTGCTCGCCCTGTGTTTTTCAATGTGCAGTTTCACCCCAGCCTACCTGATATTAGAGGTATATTACAAAGGTATATGCCGTTATTGCATCAGTCTGACACTATGAAAACTGCTGTCCCTAACTTGCCTATCATTAGTTTTAGCCAGCCTCCTAACTTGAGTAAAACCCTGTGCCGAGCGAAACTACGCCAACCCGCCGGAGGTAACGACCGGGCTTCTAAACCACCCCGTATTTGTGGGAAAAAACGTTGTAAGCTTTGTTCTTCGCTAATTTGTTCAGCCCATATTACTAGTACTGCTAATAATAAGACTTTTAAATGTTTTAACCGGGATACTTCTTGTGACTCGCAATGGGTTGTTTACGTTATTCAATGTCCTGTATGCAATTTGCAATATGTAGGCCAAAGTAATAACTTTAGATCCCGCATGAATGGCCAGTTAAGTGACTTCCGTCTTTATGCGGCTGGTAAACTTAGTAAAATGGACAATAAACTCTTATATGATCACTTGATTCATCATAATTTAGATTATTTCCATGTATATATTGTTGACTATGTGTATGTTGCTAATAGTAGTAGGCAACAACTTCATCAATTACTTAATAGAAAGGAGAGAAAATGGATTTGGGATCTGAGTTCCACTGCTCCGTATGGTTTAAATCAGGACGATGGGTACTTCAGTCAAAATAAAAGGTGCAGGTTGTATTGACTTTCAATATTGTCAGCTAGGTATTCTGGTCGGGATCTCTGTAGCAATTTTTTCTCCTCGTGCCGGTGTTTGGCCGATGCTCTCTATTGTTTTCCTCTTTACTCTGAAAGTTTTTACATGCTCTTCTTTTTAGGGTCTTTAGCTTTGTAGGCATATGTTTTACATTTTAGTTTTGCGTTGTACATTCCTTTCTCGTGTATTGAGTCTGTGCTCTCGTGTCTATTTTATCATTCAGTTAGTACGTTCCTGACGAAGGCAGCTTGCTGCCGAAATATAGACTGAGTTAGTACTGCACCTAACTTGTTTCTTTTAATACTTTGTGTTATGGTGTGATACCTTTTTACCGTTTATATATATATATATATATATATATATATATATATATATATATATATATATATATATATTTGTATAGTACTACACTACGATGCCATCTTTTTATTTTTTTTATATAATATTACGTCACATGTATTTTTTGAGTCTCTGGTATACCTCTTCGGAGGACATACAAGATGAAAGACTGAAACCGAAGATAATTGGTGTACTGGTGTACTGTGATTACTAATTGTTGGACTGTATTTGATGTTCCAACCCTACCAATCACAAGAGGTGTGGCAGGTGTGGCAAGAGTTTATGGTCAAGGAAAACCCTGTAGGAGCAACCCTTTCTAATTTCAAACAATGACCCCCAAAATGATTCAGAAGGGATCTATGGCCAAATCATTTCGCATATTACAAGGGACACTATATTAAAAATGTAGTCATATTTGTGAGACAATAAGCATTTGGTGGATTTTCAACGATGACCAACAAAAGCCCCTACATGACCTTTAATCTTTCAGTTCTGAACACCGCATAAAGGGCCACCGTTACATCAGTTTCACTGTGACCAAGTTTCAAGCAGATCTAGTTATATTTGTGGGGGAAGAAAAATTGGATTTAAGTTCACACAAAGGCCCCTAAAGACCTCTTCATGTACTTTGACCTTAAATTTCAAAAAGTCGCATGTGTTCCAATACTAAAGGAGTACTGTAATCAAGTTCCAAAAAGATGCATTGCTGGTTTATGGAAAGAGGACATTTTTTTGACATTTTAAAGAAATGATCCTGGAAAGCTAACTGCCCGAATACCTATTTTATCAGACTTTCATCAAAATTTAGCCAGGGACGAGTGACTGTAATGGAATATCTCTACTTTGAAAATTTCCGGTTTCCCCAGGCTAATATAATAGTTTATTACTATACCTGAATCGGCTGCACCTTATTACTGAAGAGAATGGACATAGTTTATTGAAAGACTGTAAAACCATTGAACTATATGGATGAAAAACCGTGAATAAGTCAACCAAGTACAATTCTTGTAAACACTTTTGTGTCCAGGCGAAATAAGGTCGCCCTTTTCTATCACTTTCATATGAGTAAAGGATAATCGTAAGTTGTGTTTGAACTAATTTAACGTTAAAAGCTGGTTTTCTGTCATTACCTTAAGAACCAGTGCAGAGAATTGTGACGTACAGGAATTTGTTTTGGTACACACCTGCCTATTGTGGAGGAACCACGGACTTCTTATATATATATATGGACAGAGCATACTGCACTAACGTCCTATGCGTAAGTTGTCGCTACCGTACGTACACGAGTAGGCTTACTAATATGGCTGTCTGCTATAGCCTTGTGTGTAAAAGTTTGGACTTGCTCAAGTGGCTCAGTACGACAGATTGTGTGAGAAACTTGTAATATTTTCGAAAGAATGCAAGCTCAGGTCAAGTTCAACAAATAGAATGAAGGACTGTGATAATTTTCTTCCATTAATGTTTATATTTTCTCTAAAATGTTGCATATTCATAGTCAAATTGGGTAAATGGTGGCAACCCGGCGGCCATCTTGGTAAGCCTAAATTTGTTCGAACGGTGGCGACCGTATTGGGCACGTTATCCTCTGTCCATCTATATGGGAAGTCCGTATAGAGGAACACATGCACAACCTAACAAGGTTTTAAGAGATTCAGAATCGGGGAGGGCGTGAGCTGAAGCATCATGCATGTTACCCCTAGTAATTATTAGATTGAAGCTGGCTTCAAAAAGCTATTAACTGTGTCTCAGAACGACAGTCCTGTCGGCATAGCGGTAAACGGAGTGAAGATTTCTACGAAGGAAACGTGCTGTACAGTTTAAGGAGTCGACAATGCATAATTCGTCATTAAAACCCTTTACCAAATTCTATCATCATAGAAAGTAGCTTCCACAAGGAGAAAGGCATGTACCCCCAAAGGTTGGCTGTGCCCCTCGTGTGCCCCCAAATGAGATTTTGGGTATGAAAAAAATTATGCACAAACACTTCGTTCACGCATATGATCATATCTCGATATAACACGAGGACTCACTGTCATTTTATCAGTTAAAATTGCATAAAATGTTCTCAAAATAAAAATTTTGGGGCGCGCTTCGCGCGAAACTATTGGTTGAACTATGTTAAGGACTGCCTTATTGGGGGATGTCACTTAGTCCACAGCTATATTGTTTCAACATTTATTACCGTCCTGGGTAGGACTTTAAACTGCATCCGGTTGTGGAGTTTGTTTAAACGTGGGGATAATGAGAGGTTAACCTTTGCCACAACTGCCTCCGGACACCCTGCTGTATTTGCCCAATACTTGTTGCCTTCGGGTGTGTGCTGTTGCCTTCGGGTACGGTGTTGCCTTCGGACGTGTTGTTGCCTTCGGGCGCCCCCTGTGGGCTGGGGGTTGTAGAATATGCCCAAGGTATTCCCCGCCTGTCGTGAGGGGCGACTAAAGAGAAAGACTTGAACCGTTTTTGAACTTTATTTGAAACCGAACTCGAACTTGAACCGTATTTGGAACCACATTTGAATTTTACCTTTTCATCTAGCTGACACTATATAACACATTCGTGTTGGTGTGTCGTTAAATCCCATCTAACGAACTAAATTCGACATTTATTTTCTACAGCTATGGGACTACTGCGGCCGTGAATCCTCTCCCGTCAATACAATACCCACATCGATTATCTTTTGGTGAAATTATATGTTGGAAAACTGTAAATATTGTGACTTTCGTTGCCGCTTTCTCAACGCGTATCTAATAAATATGAGAATAGTTAAATGCTTCACTCTCATAAGCTAATGTTCATTTACTTTAGATACCAGTGCCAGTAAATCTGCAAGGCGGAACTTTGCTCTTCTGAATCCTCCAAGAGGCCCAGCCCAGCACCACACCAGGGATTATAAAATGGTAAAAGGAGTATAAGAACTTGCACGAAATTTCCATAGGCCTAGATGCTCAATATCAGAACTTTCTGGCCACTTGCGCGTGCACCAGGAATGGCTTCAGCGGGCGCTAGCCACCCTTTTTCATTTATTGCTGAAGAAAATGCAGGAATATCCATTGAAATTATAATTTTAAGACATGCAAACCCCATTGAACTTCATTAAAGGGTTTTTTCTTTCAAATTTTCCCCGACAGCCTCGGATCCCCAGCTCGGCGTAGATGCACCTTCGATGCTCTTATGATGCGAAGGCTTCTCTTCAGTGGCATACCTGGAGGGTAGTTGTCTCAACATTAATTCCTATTGGGTAGCATGAATGGATTTATTTTTTAAGCTGGCAAACCTGTTTAACTTGTCAGAAATACTGCAGGCAGAAAAAGCACGTGGACCATAATGTTCGTAATTACTGTTTACAAAATTGAAAATTCAATTTGCATGTGGGGAGATTGGTAGCACGCGTAGTTACATCTATCACTATTTGATGGCTACACCAGCGACGGAAATGGATTAGGGGCTCGTCATTCCACAAGAAAGTGTTTTTAAATATTTCCCCTTAAATTATTAGTCTGCTGTCTGCATTTCAAACGATGTTTACAACATGTGCATTAATAGCTGTTTATCTAAGGAAACCAAGGCCTTACTGGTTTTGGCTTGCCACCAAGCACTTTTGAAGCAGCATCGAATGTTGATCCGATGTAGAAAAGGGGCTTAAATGAATCGAAGTAAACCTTATTATTTCTCTCTACATGTAACAGATACACAAACAGTCCTTGGGATTTGTACTTAAAAGTAATGTCAGCTGTGCCATTTTGTAGGGGTTCTTTATGAAAGAGAAAACAAAATTTCAGAACGTATCGTCCAAACCCGGTACCAAAGTTCCATGCGTATAGCCCTTTTGAAAATTGGTTACTTTTATCAAGAAATCTTTCCAGGTTTCCTCAAGGTCACGGAATGTGATGCTTAGTGGAAAAATTGCCTCAGATTCCTTTTGTTATGTTCTTTGAAATTATGTGTTTACCTTATTTCTCCTTGGACTTTGACAATGTTCCTTTAGAGACTTTTCCACGTAGATCTAGTTCATAACTGTTTCATACCTTTGGTAAATGGCAAACAAAATTATTACGAATTCCATATGTTGGTATCAACATTTTAATGAAATACAAAAGATATTTCTGTTCGATTTGCCCAGACGACATCATGGTCTTCCCATCATGCTCTGTGGTAACTGAAAATGGTATTTCTTCAAACACTAGTATCTTTCACATGCAAAATGCTATTGACATAGGTTTTTCACTGCCGCAGCTAATACAGAAAATTTTACTTGTTTTGAAAATTTTACTTTTTTGAAAACACAAAAATTGGGCGTTAGAAGAGAATATGACTTTAAGCTGGGAATACGCTGGCAACTGCCTGTTTAACTTACATCAAGGAGGACATTCAGTAAACTTGTACTAGCCTTATCCGCCAATATAGCCCACCATGACACTCGCCCCTCTTCGGTCCCATTGGTGCCTTGAAAGCGTATCCGAATAACTTGGCAAGTAGATAGTCTACATGGAGGATACACGTCAAATCTTGATGAAGTACTTTTTGATGTATGCTCCGGAAAAATTTTTAACCTATGACCAACCCGTTGGAGATGTTTTTCTTTCATAAAAAGGGTTATGAAATAATTAATCGAAGCCTACAGCTTCGATTGTTGGATTTGCTCAGTTTGTCACGTGAATCGGTGCCTCCTTTAATGGCTCGGCGTATGAATATTTTCTGTGTGATACTTCTCTATTTGAACACGATCACAACGAACGTATGCAGTATTCCATCTGCCACGCAGTTATTTTGACTTTTTCATGAAGTGGGCGGGATCATGCTTTCGCCCCTAAATTCAAGGACGAAAGCACCTTGTTTCTTCTGTAAAATTTTCAAAAATTTGCAGCAACTTTTCTCAAAATTTGTCCAATACATTGCACTAAATTGCATCTAAGAACAGTCAAATATTCAAAAATTTCTAAAGGGAAGGGTGTCCCTCCCCTGAGACCTTTCCCCTAGAGCAACAGTCCGAAACAAGGTCTCCCCACACCCCAGTCGAGAAAAGCTTCCTACGCCTATGAATGCGCTTTTCGAGGGACAGGAGTTCTGAACCCGGAATCTACGGAAATAAACACAGTGCCCAGCGAGTTTCAGGCTGGCTTATGAATTACCCAATATAGGCCTATGTGGTAGGGCACTTTTGGTCTGATACCACGCAAGCTTCCGTTACCATCAGTAGTGCAAGGTTTCTGCACCTAGGCTGTTGTTAAATTGTGCATTTTAGGGTTTAAGTAATATACTGGTACCAGTGTAATTTCAAGGTTCAAGGTTCAAGGTTAATTTTTTACGGTCATGAACAAATAATAGCAGATTATGAGAGTGTATAGTAATACATATCTGAGAGTAAATGAGGCCTGAAAAGCAAAAGCTTGTACAAGCAGACCCCTGAAGAACAAACAACAACCACAAATTAAAGACTAACGAAACAACTAAATGAATATAAACATGACGTACAATAAATGCACAGTAGATATGAACAATATTACATCAAGATCTTAACAAAGAGCAGGTCAGGAGAAGACAATACTAATGTTTTGTAAGCATAGGCGTATGAGGCGGGGAGTCTGGGCCGGGGCTGCAGCCCTCCCAGAGCAGGGAAAATGCTTATTTCACGGCACTGACAATTTTATTTTCATGGCAAGGGGGCAGTACAGTTGGCAGTGCGGCGGGCAGCAGCGTTTGCCAACAGGGCAAAATGCTTATTAGTTGCACAATGCATATTGTTGAATACAAGTATAAACCAAAACTCCCGAAATAATATCTTTCTTTATAGTTTGTGGGCGGGGACTCATCTATACCCGTCCTGAGTGCTATCGTGGTAAAAGGGGAAAATCAGGGCAATTTGCAAAATTTTCAGGGCAAACACCCTCCGGCCCCCTGTGAAATGTCTTCCCGTACGCCTACGGTTGTAAGAAGAAGCAAATCTGAAGAGCGAGAGAAGATGGTGATTTTAAGCTTGGGTCCAGGTTGTTTCAAAGTGTGGCGCCACAATATTTAAATTACTTTTGGCATGTGGTAGTGTCAGGGTTGCTAAGATAAATTTTTGAGCTGCCTTGAGTGAAGTGAGTATGCACATCACTGTTGATGACAAAAACCGTTCACTAAAGTGGGTGGAAGACAATTACTGAAGTACGTATACATAAAGATTCCTAATTGATAGTAAAACATAGGGCCTATTATTTAGATTCAGAATTTTGACATCATCAAAAATAGGACGGGTGTGAGACTGTCTTTCGGAATACTTAAAGGTGATCGGTCGTCTTAAAATATTCTTTGTGACGTCAGCCTTTTCTTGACATTTTTCTGTAGTCGTCACTGCTCAACGGATACACCGTACAAGCATGGTCATCACAGCTACTTGTACGGTGTATACCGTTGAACAGTGACGACTGCAGAAACATATCAAAAAAAGGCTGACGTCACAAAGAATATTTCAAGACGACCGACCACCTTTAATGGTGGGGATATATGAGCGAACGCAGCCAATTTTCATAGCATGTACAGTAAATACTATGTGTATTGGGTAGCGAACGGTATCAAGAGACAAGAACTGATTGAGGGCCAATACTTCTAAATTTATAAAGGAACCCAATTGCTTTGGCAACCTTGTCGCACGTTATATCTAGGTGGTTCCACCAGCTCAAATTGGAGTCAACGGAACCTAAGAAACTTAACAGTCTCAGCTATACAAGTGCCATGATGGTAATATTTAACTTATGGTTATACTGATACAATGATAAGGATGAAAAATAATAGTTTTGTTTACAATGAGGGACAAGCCGTTTCCCTTGAGCCAGTTCGAATCATTTACATCCTCTCTTTTAACAATACAAGCAGAATGCTGCGGATTGTCAGCTTCAAATGAAATGCTAGTTTCGTCAGAAAATGAAAGTTTAACCAGGGAGTTGCTCTTTGCCAAATAGCAACTCCCTGGTTTAACTAATCAGTGCTGTAAAGCAGGAAAAGTAAAGGGCCTAAGATAGAGCCTTGTGAAACACCACAGACAATGGTGTTAAAACAGGAAGAATTACCACTTACACTGAAAAATTGCTTACGATTCGAAATGTAGCTTGTACTCCCTTGGTAGGCGATGCTCCTTAATCCATAATGATATAGTTTACCAAGCAAAACTGAGGATTTACCGTGTCAAAAGCCTTTGAAAAATCTAAAAATAGGCCGACAGTGTATAGTCTGTTTCCATCGACTATGTAGTTTACACAAATCAAGAGCAGCCATATAGGTCGTACAGTGTTTACGTCAGCGTATTTACGTAAAACATCCGAAAAATCGTGTAACTTAAGCAGGATAAACAGTGAACTAAAAGAAGTGATCTGAATTTACATGGATTGCCTCACGGGCCGGATTAAATGGTTTCGTCAGTCGCATACAGCCCGCGGGCTGGCGGTTCCCCAACTCTGGGTCTAATGTGAGGACGTGACATTTATGAAAGGTCGCCCAGGTGCAAACTGGTGTTGTGTTTGGTACAGCCTGAAACTGATAATATGTTTGGAAATTCTCATTATTTTTTGTCTTTTTTAATATTTGGAGGCTGAGGCTCCAAACATTCCCTTTGAGAATTTTTTGTTTATGTAAGATGGCTAAGGGACAAACTGCTGATATCTTTGGGAAAGCTTTGAACTCGTTAAATGTTTAGAAATTCTTACATTTTAGTGCCTTTTCTATTTTCTTTTTGGCTGGGTGTAAGGGAAGGGGCCGCGGCTATCAATAGCCCCTCCCCTTTGAGATAATATTGTTTGCCCTTCTAAGATTTCTTGGATAAAAACTGGTGCTATCTTTGACAAAGCTTTGAACAGATTATATGTTTTACAAATTCCCCCTTTTTTTGGAGTTTTCGGCAGTGGCATGGTATCTGGTGTGCCACAGCGAAATGCTGTTACCAGATGCGGACATTCCCCTCTTTATAGTGCGCTCTACTTGGCGAGCCACCAATAAAGTCTTTCACGGAAACCGCGGCCATTTTGTGTACGGTGCATTACCAGTTCCGCGATATGTACAAGCTCCATACGGCCATGCGCTGGTACTTGGGATTTTTCCCAAGATCTTGGGAATTTTGTTTCCGTGAGGGTCAGAAAATGGCCGCGCTCCTGGAGATTGATTGGGTTGGAGTTGGGGTGGGTAACCCATCTATTTAGACCCACATCAATGCCCGTGCTAGCCAAATTAGAGGTAAAATGACTCTTCACAGCATCAAACCCCTCCGAGCGGACGTATCCCAAGTTTTCTTGTCGAAGTGGGTCATGTGTAATATATGTGCCAATGTACGAGCCACCCCGCTTAAGTTCTTCCGTCCCCTATCCCCACCCGAAAGTTAATATTTGTGCTAGTGTTCCCAGTGCGGTCATATTACCATTTCGTTCGTATCAGTTCAGGATATTTTAGACCTGCTTTTAAGCTTTTACACATTCTGTACAGGGATCGAAGAATGAATAACTGTGTCGGATGTCATATATGCAACTCGCATAGGCCTACCCATATACGTGCTCGGCCTAGACGCTCGAAACGCTGCCCTTGAGGAAACCCACGTAAAACTGTAAGTTACATTAACACGTTAGAATAAGCCTTATTGTCAAGGGATAGTTTTTTCCCTTTACCTTCTTGGAAATATCATAGTCACGGGCAAAACTGTAGGTAAGGTATTCATCTGCGCATGATGCATACAGATTGCATGTACAATGTCACGTTTGTGCAGTCTCGCGGAACTGGTAATGCACCGTACGCAAAATGGCCGCGGTTTCCGTGAAAGACTTTATTGGTTGGTGCTTAGCGTAGGTCTAAAATGCCTCCCAGATTGGCAAAAATGGCACTTTCTAGACCTCTACAGTTGCATCTAATCATGTTTTGAGACTTCATACTATAGAAACTAAGACTTCAAAAAAAAAATAGTGAAACTTGAAAACTTACTCAGTGATATCACTTTGTAGGAGAAAACGGTTATAAAACGTTTTTACAAGCTCACTGGTTTTAGCATGTAAGGGCCGGAGTCATGGGCTTTATTATACAAGCATGCCGTGCCACCGGGTTAGAGACAATACTAAAAAACTTTAACGTACAGGCTTCAGCGGTGTTTTGTGTGCATTTTGAATAAGGAAGGGTTCATTCATCAGTGCTATACCCGTAAGAGCCCGTCTGTGATGGAGGTCTGAGGACCTCCCGGGGAAATATATGCAATGTCCCATGCAGGCTCTGGGGGCCTTAAAATATATTTATGACAAAAGCGGTTTTTGGATTTTTCAGTATTTTCTTCAAGAAGGCCATTTTTCATTTAAGGTTTAGAATTCTCAGGGAGGAGGGCGGGGGGGGGGGGATTAATTGCCCCTTGCCCTCCAGCAAGCTACGGCCAAGAATGTTCTGAAAATTTTTCCACATGGACACAGTAAAATTGTACGTTAATCTCACGCTAGTTTTTCTGTTTACCGTGAATGTGTATTTCGATGTTATGCAGAGAGCTAATTTTGCTGAATGGGAAAAACGAAAGGCTACTATAGAAATTCTTCTGGACGGTAAAAACTGCATGTACGGTACTTAATCCAGCAACATGGCCAACAGACATCCTTCTGAAAAGTACGTTGACATGATCGGAACAAAGCGCTACAATCAGTTGGAGGGTAGCGTAATCAAACTGTGTAGGGCCAAGATGAAAGCTTAGATCGCAGTGATGACACTTCTGTGTGGCTTTGCGAAGTTGAAAATAAAGACAGATACATTGTAGTTTGACAGACGGATACGTGGAAAATATTGGAGGCTAAAGATACCCTTTACTTTCTCTCCGATTTTGGGGAGGGGGTCGAGCAGCCGCCATTCATGTTCACTGATATTTTAGTGCATGATATGAAATTAATAGGAGACCTTTTACTGCTAGGTTTATTCTACAATGGGTGGCTGGAAGTAGTGCTGTGAACATGTGAATGCCGTCGTTGCAATTATCCTCGTCGTCGGTTGCTGCTTCCTCAGCTCTCTTAAATGAAATAAAATCATTCAACCAACTCAAAGCTTTTCTGACTTTTTGGAAAGCGGCACTCGAACTAAGCAGACCCAGTTCTCTATCTGACCACGTGATGTGAGAATAATTTAAATAAAGAGCGTCCTCACATGTTGGCCACTTACGCAGGATAAGGGCAGAACTGTTGTGGCATGATCATCCGTTTCAGAGTGCTGTTTTCATCGGCAACCTACTTAACCCTAATTTTCTCAGTAGACAGGGAGAAAAGGGGAGGGGCAATGACGTCGCAAAGTGAGGGGCAAGAACGCACGTGGCCCCCAAACGTTGGCTGTAGTCCCTCGTGTGCCCCAAAATGAGATTTGGGGTATTAAAATATTATGCACAAACACACCGTTTACATATTCATGTGAACACGAGGATCCATTGTCACTTTATCAGTCAATCACTTTATCAGCCACTAAGGTTGCACAAAATGTTCTTAAAACTACAATTTTGGGACACGCTTCGCGCGTATCTATTTGTTGAACTATGTCAATGACTGCCTTATTTAGAGATATAATCCACAGCCATCATTTCAACATCTGCTTTTAACATCTATGGGACTACTGCGGCCGTGCGTCCCCTCCCTTCAAAACAATTCTCACATTAGGTTATCTTTTAGTCAGATTTTATGTTCGAAAACTGCAAAAACTGAGATTTTCGTTGCCTTTTTCAACGAGTATTCACTAAATATGATTATAATTAAATAGCTTTACACTCATAGGCTAATGTCTGTTTATTTTAAATACTCGTGCCTTATAATTTGGAAGGGAAACTTGAGAAACACCAGGCAGGCGCGGATCCAGACATTTCGAAAAGGGGGGGGGGCTGAGCCCGGGAAAGCTACAGGGGTGGTCTCTGTGGGCATTAGCCATCCTTTATCATTTATTGCTGGAGGAAACGTTTCTCAAGTATTTGTCGTTATTACAATTTCAAGGCAACCAAACCCAATGAACCACATTCAAGAGGTTCTTTTTTCAAATTTTTCCCCGCCAGCCCTGAATCTGCAGTCGTAGATGCACCTTCAATGCTCTTATATGAAGGCTTCCCCTCTATAGCATTCCTGGAAGTCATTTGCCTCACCATTAATTCCTATCAGGCAGCATGAGTGGATTTACTTTTAAAGCTCAATGCAAACCTTAAAATGATCTGTCGTCCCCATTCACCCCCTCCCCCCATCATTAAATCGAGAATGCGAGTAAGGCTAACAAAAATAATCAAAATGTGATTTCTACTTTTGTGGCCTTTTCAGTGTCCATCCAATGCCATTTTGGAGATACTCAAATGATTCACTCTAATAGTCATCATTTGCAAATAACCCAGAACCTCCGGGGGCTTCGTCCCAGGACCCCCAATGGACCTACGGGGGGGGGGGGGCTGGGGCCAATGCCTACAGTTGATCACTGAGCGTCCATACGACGCTTCCAGTGACGCTCAGTCCTTCATTTTGGTGTGCGGTAGATGATATGCACCTTGGGTGCTCTAATGCGAAGGTTTCCCCTCAGCGGCCCCTGAAAGGTACTTGTCTATTGGGCAGCATGAATGGTTTATTTTCAAAGCCCAATGCAAACTTTAACATGATCAAGAGAGTGTTTTAAACTATTTCCCCTTAAATAAATGGTCTGCTGTCTGCATTTCAAACGGTGTTTACAACATGTGCATTAATAGCTGTTTATCTAAGGAAACCAAGGCCTTACTGGTTTTGGCTTGCCACTAGGCACTTTTGAGGCAGAATCGAATTTTGATCCTACTGTAGAAAAGGGGCTTAAATGAATCGAAGTAAACCTTATTATTTCTCTCTACATGTAACAGATACACAAACAGTCCTTGGGATTTGTACTTAAAAAGTATTGTCAGCTGTGGCATTTTGTAGGTTTCCATATGAAATTTCAGAACGTATCGTCCAAATCCGGTACCAAATGTCCATGCCTATTGCCCTTTTGAAGATTAGTTACTTTTATCAAGAAATCTTTCCAGGTTTCCTCAAGGTCACAGAATGTGATCCAGGCGCGGATCCAACGGGGTGGGGGCTTTTCCGAGCTCAGCCCCCCCTTTTTCGCCACATCAACAATAACAAATATGCAAAAATTAGCATAACGTTAATCTAGGAGAATATTCAAGGGAGCTTTCAGCCCCCCCCCCCTTTCGAAATGTCTGGATCCGCGCCTGTGATCCTTAGTGGAAAAATTGCCTCAGATTCCTTTTGTAAATTCCTTATAAGTATATGTATACCTTGTGTTTCCTTGAACTTTGATAATGTTCTCACGTAGATCTAGTACATAACTGTTTCATACTTTTGATGTGGCAAACAAAATTATTTACGAATTCCGCGTAGTGGAATCAACATAGACCCTTTTGCAAATAGCAATTACAAAGGATTGTGGGAGATAGTCTTGGTATGCGTCGTTTTGTCAATGGCAACCTACTGTGGCGAAAAACGACGCACACCAAAACTCTATCCCACAATCCTTTGTAATCGCTAGTTGGAAAAGGGTCTATTATAATGAAATACAAAAGGTATTTCTGTTTAGTTTCCCCAGACGACATCATGGATTTCCCATCATGCTCTGTGGTAGCTGAAAATGGCATTTCCTCAAACAATAGTATCTTCTAAATGCAAAATACTATTTTACTTGTTTCGAAAAGTTAACTTTTTTGAAAAACTAAAAAAAGGTTCGTAAGAAGAGAATATGACCTTAACCTGGGAGCACGCTGGCAACTCCCTGTTTAACTTACATCAAGGAGGGCATTCAGTATATATACTAGCCCCATCCGTCAACATATCCACCATTATTTGTGATGATAGAGAAAATACAATGATAATGTAAGTCCTGATTTATATAATACGTGACGTAAGAAAGTTTCATTGCGACAGATTCAAACAAGATTGAGTAGAAATTACGCTTTCATGGTATCTCCAAAACTTTGTCTAAAACTTCGCAGAAAAAAAATCAGAAAACAAGAATATATCATGATACAGAGAGAATGTTCACAAACCCACTTTCGGGCGAAAATCCCATTTGATTACTAGTCAGAGTACTATTTCAGTTATAAAGAGATACTAATGTCCAGGTTTCGTCGAAACTTGCAATCTAACATTGTCGTGTACTTCTAGTACTTTCTTTAACCACATGCAGAAGTTGATGCACGTGATGGTGCGCCAACTTACCTTTGAGAAGCGCCCACATTCCACATATTATTATGATAGTCAATCCGACGGTCTTCGCAATCGTGAAGAAAATCTGCAGTCGCCTACTCAACTGAACACTCCAGCAGTTAATGTAAATAATGCAAGCTGTAAAAAAATGGAATGCGTTTGTATTTATCAGTCGTATTTCGTTTTCATAAAATGAAAAATGTTGAAATATTTCGAGGTACCACATTCCTGCCAAAGTTTGAGTGTTTCTCAATAATAAATAGGCCTACATGTCTTACATGAAAGGATCATAAACAGTGCTGTAGTACTCGAGACCGGTCTCGAGTCACGATTTTAAGGACTCGGACTCGTCACTTGGACTCGGACTCGGTCTCGTACGGTCCGGACTCGTGACTCGGCTCTAAATTTCCCGAGACCGGGCTCGAGGCCGAAAGAATGTGGGAATAACTTTTTGCAATTAATCCGTCGTCATATAGATTTACCTTGTCCTCTGCAGTTTCCATACAACACACGGTATTTACGTCTTTGCATTATGCGCTGTATAGGGTAGATGATATTATAAAAAGTCCTACGATAAAAACGTACATGGGGGGTCCTTAATTATTTCCGTTGGTGGCCTATAGGATTAATCGGGAAGATCTCATGGGCCACAGCCAGACGCGTATCCTTGATTTTGAGCTCATTTGAAATGGATAGCGTTTCACCTGAATGTGTGGTGTCTAGGGGTCCGTCGAAAGGGGTCAGACCAGCACCGAATGGAATAAAAAGGGCTTAACCCCGGAAGTTCTGAGGGTATTTATAAAATAGCGGACATAAACCTGAACATTTATCTACGCTATCTGTAAATGACATTGAATGCTCACTCAACTGATAATCACAAGTATAACAATCTGACCATTAGGCCCAGTCCAGGCCTGACAGAGTGGGTAACAAATAATGTCAGATTAAGTGGCGCATATCCTTTCTGAAAAGTTTCTGAGAAGGTGGTTTGGCGTGATTTTATCTGAGCGGAGCGTCACTAGCTGTTGGCTCGTACAGCGTAACAAGAATATATTTGCCGAAAAGCCTCCTAAATTGCCATAAGTGGCAAGTTATCAGGCTGCAAAAGTTGTACCTCGATACCGTACGTATTCTTCATTCTGAAATATCATTAGTTAGAAATGCACAGTTCAAATAAGAAAAGGCAAATAAGAGGAAAAAAAATAATATTTGGCCTATGTATGTTTCTATCAAATGGCATATGGTCTCCTAAGATTTTGTAAGTTTATTTCAACTGGCCTGCCAGCTCCCTCTCACCACCACTGGTTTGCATACGTCAAACTGTATGGCCCGTCGATTTGACTCAGCCTGAGTGAGCATGTGAGTGGGTGGGTGGGGGATTATTAGATTTGCACACAGGGATGTAGCATAGGGATTGGTGATGGTATGTAGAAGCTGAAATCAAGGTGGGTTTCAAACCAGAAAATTCCAACTGTCGTAGTCCAAAAAGATCAATCTATGAACTTTAATTTAACCAAGATGTAGCTAGACACCTCACTTCTAGCTCCCCTCCCCTCCTACTTCCAAAACATGTGTTTGTCGGGTTGTCGGCACAATTGTTGTGTTGACAAATTTTTATCCTGAATATGCGCCCTCTTTACAAGCGTTCGGTACTAGTCATCCTTAGAAGAGCGAAACGGTAGGAGAAATGAGGCACATTCTCGCTCTCACGCAAAGAGTACCATAGGTACATCTGCAGGTGCAGGGCCCGCTGGGTCCGAAATAGTTACAAAAAGGTATCGATATGTTCCGATTCAAATTAAATTAGCAGAGCAATGAACAGTTGACAGTTTGCAACAAGTTTTAATAGAAAATATTAAAAGCTCGAACGCAGAGTTGTAGCCATGTCATATTTTCTCAAATCAAGTCCCAAGTCCTCTATCTTCAAGTCAAGTCAAGTCGCAAGTCATTTAACTTTATGTCCAGTCAAGTCACAAGTTATTTTCACCAAAGTCAATTCAAGGCACAAGTCATTTTCGCCAAAGTCAAGTCACAAGTCATAATTTTCAAAATGAAAAATTTAGTAAGCCTAAACTAGACTGCAATCATATATAGAGTCTCAATATGGAGACCAGGTGGTAGATCTTGAAAGATTTTAATCCCAAGAAGTCACAGGTTGACTTTCTTTTGGAAAATTTAAGAAATATGCTCTGTCCATACTAACAAACATCCAAGCAACAACTTCTCAGAACAAGAGCAATCAATGGATCACATAAGCTTTAAGCAATCACTCTTAGTAGCTAACAATATGTAAAAGGGATATATTGCGTTTGTTTTATATATATTTTTATATTTTAAGCCAATATTCACAGATGCAGAATGATAGACAATTCAAAATATGGCAGTACGGTAGCTTTCTTTTCAAATCACTATAAAGGCAGTGTAAATATTGATCATTTGCAAACTCCTGTTTCTTATTGTACACTTTTGCATAGGGGGACTCGGACTCGAAACTAATGACTCGGACTCGGTCTCGGACTCGAATGTCAGTGACTCGGTCTCGACACACACACACATAAAACAGTCGTGCAAATAGGAAGTACAGAAGTTATGTGCAGTCAGCAGTGTGCAGACCTGACTGGAAAAGCTTAACTCCGGGTCCGAGCAGAGATAGTTACAGCCACATCCCAGATTCAAGTCGGGCATACCCTTGCAGTGCATCCAGAAGTTTCCAATGTGGAGGGGGGCAATTGAATGGTTGATTAGGACAGTGGTGGGCAGAAAATCTTTAAATGTGGGGTCAATATCTGCCCATGCAGCATTCACGGCGAGAGCAAAGAGCAAAACCATTAACAGGTGGGCTCCTGGGTCCCTCATATGAGTGCATGCTGGTGCAAAAGAGCTGTGTTTGTTAGGAATTCCGTTGTCTTTGTTAGTATACTCAGTTTAGGAGATCGAAGGAGTTCAGGAAATCGTTAAGTATGCGCATGTGCGCCGCGCGTGTCATAGTTTCCCCTGCCGAGTGACATTTTTCTCTCTTTGGCATACATAGTACATACTAATGCTTCTTCAGCTCTGCGAACAGTAAGGGTTCCATGGGCGGCCACAGGACCCTGGAATGGTGTCCAGGAGTAGCATTATAGTGGCAAAATGGGGACACTTGCATGGAGCTTTCCAGGTGACCTCCAAATGACACTGAGAGGACATTGAGAGCACACAGAACTCTTCAAAGTCATCGAAACGTTACAAACTTTGAACGAAAATCTGCGCGAATAGCTTGCAAAAGAATGAGAGAAGGAAGTATAACCAAAGCGGGATAGGACTAATAAGCACCAATTTAAAATGTTTGTTCTTTCCAAATGTATTAGATAAAGGCACGGTCACGGTAGACGGAAAATATGTTTGAATAAGTTTGCATAGCTAGTCAAGCTTCATATCATATATATAGTCATCGTCCCACAATTGTTACTCAAAGCATTAAATTGCGACAAGATGTCAGTTCTCTTAACTTGATTGGTGTTTTGGGGTCAGAGTAGTTCATGTGTATTGTTGTTTAATAAGTTTGTGTGCAAAGCGCAAATAAAAAAGGAACTAGAAATTATTGACCATAGCTCAAATTACATGCAGGTCAGCACTGGCATATTGTTAGTTTTCTAACAAAATATGTCTGCTGCCATGGCCATTTTCAGTTGACAATCTTCTTGAAGACGGATAAGAATAGATCAAATTCGCATTTATGCAATTTGTATTCCTACATAATCACATCTGCATGGGTAAACATGACAAATATTTACCGGTGAATTTAGCTAATACGTTTAAAAAGGTGTTGAAGAAATATGGAAAGTAGGTGAAAGGGCCCACATTATTTCGCAGTTAACAAAAGATTTGTGACAGAAAATTAAAAAATACGTCCATCGTTCGTTCGCCAAGTAACTCAGTTACCCCACTCCCCTACAGACCTGTTCTACGAAAGCTGCGGGTATGCCCCAACAACCAGTGCAGTCGCCAATATTCAAAGGTAGAAAATTTTATTGTTTGATCGATTTTCTAGTCTGTTCAGTTTATTTCTATAACGAAAGATACGCTTGGCGCAGGCTGTGCTAACCTTTACTTGCAATACTGGCGGCATTATCCGTACTTCACGGAAATGTTTTCCATTGACTTTTATGCTTCACGATCAATACGCATGTGGTTCTCGGAAAGGGGTCAGATGCCAAATGTTGTATCATTTTCATTCTCCAAGAATTTTTCCTTTAATAGTCCTTTCGTTTTTTCTATTTTATTTTTTAGTAGCCATTAGGCGGCCACTGCCTTGGAAAAGTGTGTGTGTGGGTGTGTGATGAGGGAAAGGGTGTTAGATGGAGGAGAGGATAACGAGGTAGGGATTCGGAGGCATGCAAATCCCACCAAAATTTGAGCCAGATCTATTTCTCTCTGCCAGTGCATGTTCTTCTCTGGTAAAAACGGGTCAACCCCCTAGAAAAATATCCCGTACGCCGTTCCTGTTCCCATTGCAATAAAAACTGTTATTCCATTTGCTTTACTCCATTTTGTCCTTCCACTTAAACGAGGGACTAGATGTGACCTTGGAGGGTAGTTCCGTGGAAAATCATGTCCCTTTTGAATTATTCCTGTCCGAAAAAGCTCTTCCAAAACGAAAATCCCGTAAAGAATTACATTTTTTCCAACCACAAAATTGGTGGTAGGATTTGTCAAACTTGTTTTTATATAACAAAGTTCATAGAGTACAACACAACCTCACACAGTAGGTTAGGATAGACTTGAGTTCGGGAAATGTTTGTCATTGGTACGGTATCATGTATCCTTATCTTGTTATTTATACGTTAGCACTATCATCGTGCAGTTCTGCTGAGGGAGGCGGGTGGCAGAAACGGGCAAGAGGCTGTGAGGGGAGGGGAAAGTAGCGTTTTTTTACAGAGGTACAAATCTGCTTCCTTCTGAAAAAAAAAGAAGTGTTTTCTTAAAGTTCTAGCATATTTTTCAAAGACTGTAGATAGAATGATTTTATGCTCAATGTAAGGGATAGTCAGATATTGGAGTGATGAATGCTAGTATTGACCGATCATGTGGGCAAAATGTTTAGTTTGTGTTGAAACTTACTAAAATGAAATTTTGGAAGTGAAGGCATGTTCCTACACACTTAATGGGACGCCAAAACGACCATTATTGTATAACACATCTTCCCATAAAAGCACATGTGCCAGTGCAATTTTTTAACGAGGAGGTTGCCACAGACAACAAAACCATCCGTGTACAGTATAAATATCACTGTCAATTGAGATATTTTTAAACTATCTGGTCCCTGCTTGTAAAACAAAGTATATCTTAAACAGTGAAAGAAGTTTGGCGATCTCGTATTTGATAGCCTGCGTGACTGAAACATTAAGTATCTCTGCAGACAACATACTGTATGCAGACATGCGGAATGAAGAAATGTACTTTAGTTTTGCATTCAAACGACGGCAAAACGCTAGAATACAGCGTATGTGATAACAGAATAGACTCCCATGCTATTAAACTTACCGAGAATTAATCCAGCCAATATTTGAGTAGTCTCTTTAGGGACGCCATCTTCACAAACAAAGCTGCCAATGGACGCAGTGATATATCTTGCAGCAGTTATGGAAAGAACGGTCCAGGGCACAGTCCGGACGGCTAGAATCATAGTCCATACCCTCAAAAAGCCAAGAATTGGATGGAAAATTCGTAAATAAGTGTAATCACCTCCAGATTTATCGATGGCGGTGCCTAATTCTGCATAGCACAGGGCACCAACACACGTGAAAACACCACACAGAACCCACACTGTTAGAGCCCATCCTACAGTGCCCGTGTTTTCAAGGATGCCTTTAGGAGACACAAAAATGCCGGAGCCAATAATAACCCCAACGACGAGAGCGATGCAGTCTACAAGATTCACTTGCTTGACCAGCTTTACTTTTGAGTTTTCGCTTGGGGAACCCATGGTGTCTCAAGCTAGCTGTTGATTTGAAGGAATAAATGGTGGGTTGAATGAAGATTTCCAAAGAACCAGAGAACCTGTCAACGTGGTTATGCTGGGAAAAGCGTATTTAGCAGGCATAGGTGATAATATCGGTTTTACCATCAGTTGAATTGATGAAACACCGTTGAGGTAAGGCTTCTGAAAGAATGAAAAATATTGAAGTGTATTAACATGATTTCTGCTTCAATGTCTATTGGATTAGTAATAGCGTATGGTATTTTCACATTGAAATAGATTTTTTTTTGTATCTTAACTATACATTTCGTGGTCATTGGCAACTGGCAGGCAGGTGGTGACAAGGGTGTCGATAGCTCTTTTTTAAAAGACAAGTGCAAACGACGTCATTACTAAGACAAAGGTTATTCTATTTCTGTATACAACTTTAGTAAGTTCAATATTTAAAAGCCAATATTTCAAGTCCAGGCCCCACCCTTTTCTTTAGTACGACGAAGAATTACACTTTGCAATGGTCAAATGAGTCTACTTCTACCTCAGAACGTACCAATTTTGAAAGCATTTCGTTTCCATGATTGTTCCGTAATTTTGTTTCTTCCCTATTCTTAGTTAAATGAAAAATGACAGGCCAGACTGCTAATATCATGTTTATATGTTTTTCACGGGAAATTCTTGGCAGGTAAATTATGCACTGGAAAGATGAGGCTTTCACCCTGGTGGTATAAACTTTAAAAGGCTGAAGCTGGTGGGATGATTTTTCCTAGTACAGAAATTTTGTTGAAGGCTTATTCAATTGTATTACATCAAGGGATCTCAACCTTTTTTTTTCTTCTTCGCCGCACTCATTGACGTCACTGACGTCACAAATACATGTGGCAACAACAAAGTCAGCCATATGGGACGTCAAACTTAATCGCACGCAACATATACCATGTGCACAAATGTACGTGTCAAAGCTTAAAATGTTTAGTACCTTCTTTCCTAAGATGGAGAAAGTTTGTTGGGTAATCGTCAAAGAAAATCACAGGGCTAACAGTATTATTGTCAACTTCCAACAAATATGTAACGTAGAGATAGATTGGTTTCTAGAATTTTTCAGCAGAAATATTAGACACCCGAATCCACATAGCCTACTAGATTGCGCAGTGCTCACTTCCTACCAGGTGGGCGACTAAAGATATTACGACCGAGTATATTTTAATGTGATCGTTATACAGCATTTTACGATGTTTTAACAACTTGACCCTCTGCTGACCTCACATGACCTCTGAACCCCACGAAAAAGGCTATAACAAAAACAAAAAATAGCATGTTTTAAGAAGGATTCGTACCCGAAGGGTCCGCGTGAGAGACCGAGCTCTAATACACTACACCATCAAAGAACATGCTATGGTTTCAGTATCCTTTTCACGTGTTAATAATTAGGTAACTTAAAGTACTATTTTACTGTAACTTCTATGCTTGTGAAAAAAAAATGTTGCCCCCTAAAACTCTGTTTTTGGAATGGTAGATAAATTCAGCCCTAACTTTTCGTTTGTCAAGAAACTCTGGACACATTTTGGAGTTATCGCCCACTACTCAGTTTACGAGGGTTTCGTAGTTTCACCTCTAATGACCTCATATGACCTTCTACCTCAAACAGACTCATACGGTTCCCTCTCTGTTAAAGTGACCCATCTATATACCAATTATGAAAAGGATCATCATTTTGTCTTGAAACATCGTGTTTTTTAAGGAGTTCGTTTTTTACCTCTGATGACCTCAAATGACTTTTGACCTCCACTGAAAACAAGAGGGTTTTTCCTTTCAATATGATAAAGTTATATACCAAGTATGAAGATTGTCCATCACTGCTATCTTGAGATAGTTTTTACAAAAAAATTTAAGATTTTTTGTATTTTCAGCTCCGGTGATCTCAGATGACCTTTGACCTTTACCAAAATGATTAGGCTATATCTTTTGACTATAACGCATCTACGTGCCTAGTTTGAAAAACCTCCATGCTTCCTACCTAGAGTTATCTTGTTTACAACGTTTTCGGTTTTTGACCTCTGGTGACCTCACTTGACCTTTGAACTCCACCAAAAACAAAAAGGCACATTTCTCTAAATATAATATAATAATTCTATACCCCAAGTATGAAAATTATCCATACAACACACTACACATACACATGGAAGGAGCATTGCAATTTACAACGCACACAATGTAGTGAGATCGGGGAGGTGATATTATATCTGTCACCTCCCTGGTGAGATGGAGCCAAACTCACGCTCTCGCAGCCGCTTTGGTTAACCGATTTAGTCACTTCCCGGGCCTTCAACGAGTGCATGAAAGTTAATTGAAAGGTACCTGTAGCTCAAAAACCCCGCCTCTTCATAATGGTGTACAAAAATTACCAGAAACTGTTACATTTATTTTTAAAACAGAAAACTGATTAATAAATACCTTCAAACTCAATAAATGGTCAAAATAGCGGCTGCCTGTTATAATCTGGCAGTCACACTTACACGCTTTAGTTTAGTGGTTTACCCATTTTGAGGTATCTTGCTTGAAATTGTCCAGACTTTGACCTCTTAATCTATTCAACTCTGATTCACTCAAACATAACAATATCGTTTTTGTACCCTATTTGGTCCTCTCATACACATCATAGAAATCCTTGTCCAAAATGTGTTCTCGAGATAACGTGTTTACAGACTTGGCGTCTCACTCACACGTCATTTTGACGGCATAGTTCGAACTGAGGCCAAACATTTCTGAGGGCCCACCAGAAGATTATTATTTCAGGGGCAGCTTTTGCGCCAAATGGAAAACTAGTAAGACGTACGCTGTGTTCATGCCTCTTTAAAGGTGACTAGTCTTCGCTCTGGCAGATAATGATTTTAATCAGAGCTTATCAAAATGTCCAGTCATTGAACACATATTTCAGACAGGAGAAGTTTTAACTTACACATTTTTTGTAAGATATCCTCGTAAAAGACTAGCTGAATTTTTGGTATTCCTCAAACAAAAATGTGAAGACCAATCATCTTTAACATATCGATAAGCTTTATCACTTTCGAAAGCGACGTTATTCTTTAAGCTTTAAATCAGTACTGTTTTATTCCGTTAGTACGGTATTATAAAGCATTCTGCATTGCACATAAGCTGATTACGGCAACAAAATTAAGGTACAGTTCCCCGAATGGACATTAAACATGATTTGACCAATCAACTCTCAAAATCGACTGAGATGCAGTAGAGGGCCCCTTTGTACACAGAGTTACTCTCAGTCTTACGTTTGACTTGAACATACGTCTATTGCATGGAAAATTATAAACTTATCAAGTGTAACTCTTTGTGCACGTGTATTACAAATACCTAACAGGTCAGAACTGTTGTTGGTATAGTTGCGTATCATTCGTGTCTGGGGCAGAGCCTTCAAAATTTGTCTGTCTTTAGCAAAGTTATTATTAATATTGATTATATGTTTAGAAATTCTCAGTATTTACTAAATGTTTCTGATCACATCTGTTGGGGGAGAACGTAATTCAATGGTAATAAACCTCAGTCGAGACACGCATTTTGTTAAACCCTACTGCAGGAGAAATTCCTGGCTTTAAAGATGAAAAGAATTTTTTTAAGGAGGCAAGGAGGCAAGTTAGAATAAGTCTATTTTGCAGTAAAATTATTAAAAGTTTATAATTTATCCCATCCATATTTTACCAGCCAAAGTTGAGACGTTTGAGCCAACAGTACTTTCCCTGGTATTTGTTTTGTGTACTTGATACCATAGGCGGGATTACGGTGGAAAGGGGGCACTTGCATCCCAAATTTTCCATACCTTATAATAACAAGATAATAAAAAAATTAACGAAAGGAAGCGAAACCAGAGATATTATGAAGGATTTTGTAATATTATGGGAAATTCTGGAATATAAAATAAGGAAAAGTTCATAATCAAATACCATAAAAATCACAGAAACTTTTTTTCTTAGCGAGCTTTGTGCGCACCCGCAATGAAAACTTAGTAACACATTGGTTCACACTGAGCTCAAAGGTGAGGAGGCAATGGGCAATTGCTTAGGAAATATTTTGTTTGGATTGGAACCTCAATTAAAATTTCTTTCAAAGCATGGGCCTAGCTCCTCGTCACACTTTAGTGACTTGAAACACTGAAATAAGGGTCACTGACAGTACTAAATGTACGTCATACCGCGTGCAATGGTCCATGCATACACAATTCAGATACCGACCCGTGTATAGGGAATCGCGATTCTCAATATAAAAATTCGGCTTGCTTCGCGTGAACTTAACATAAACAGGAGTCACGTTAGGACTATTAAAAACGTTTATGAAACTGCCTCATCATTACATCCTGTAGGATAACTTGAGTAAATTACTATTTCCAGAACCCATTGCAACCCCTCCAGCAGTTCACTTTCCCCACCCACTGCCACGCTCCTCATCCAGTTGACCGACGGTTACAATTACATTTGAAATCACCATAAGAAAAATATTTCGAATTATACCTGCATGAGGGACGCTTGGTTTTCTCTAAAAAGAGTTCAGAATTGCCGCAAACGCCATCACATTTCCGAAAAAAAGTTATCAGGGAGGACCCTAGGCGCTCGCGGTTAAAGGTTTCACCTGCCACACCTTACGAAGATTCAGCCTCCGATGAAAATTGCTCCCCTAGCATTTTAACAGCGAACACCCACGGCAATGTCTCCGTAAGATATACGACCCATAACATTTTATTGATCTTGGAAAGTAATATAAACCTATAACCCTTAAACGTTGATCATCTTTAAAAATTGTACTTGGATCTTCTAAACTATCTTATTTTTCACAGAAATAAAGAACTTGAGGGGTCCCTTCCCAGACCATCGACAAAAGTGAAACAAAAAAGAAATAACAGGTGGCTGGGGAAAGGGGGGAAAGCAGGTGGAACTTTTACGCAATGGATACTATTGTACTTAAAAAGTTAAAGAAACACAATAGACTACAATAAAATGTCTTAAATAATGATGTTTTTTTCTGCGCGCTTCGTGCACACCCATTTAAAATGTGGTTTCGTTGTTAATCCTGTAGAACTTGTTGGGGGTGCTCCATAGCTTCGTACTAACTCCTCCATTATCATTGTAACCCAGATGTCAAGCCTTTATCATAACCAGAAAGCCAAAAGGCTTAGTGATTCCTTGCCGAAAGGGGGTGCTTTTTTACACTGAGGTTCATCCATCAAATTTATACTTCTCTTCTACATCATTTTTTATGATGTGGTCACAATTTGATCCCTGCTCACATCAGCTCATGTCACATGACCTTTAAACCGAAACTTGAATAACCACAAAAAAATCAAAAAAAAAAAAAATAAATAAAACGTATGGGAAGGGATTTATCTGTGCTTCCTCCCTTGTAATGACATGTTTACAAAGTTTCAGTTTTTGACCTCTGGTGACCTCAAATGGCTTGTGACCTCCACAAAAAACAACAGGGTTTTTCCTCTCACCATAACACATCCACATACTTAGTATGAAATCTATCCAAGCTTCCTACCTTGAGATACTGTGTAAACAAGGTTTTCAGACTTTGACCCCTGGTGACCCCAAATGACCTTTGACCTCCACCAAAAACTATACGCTTCTTCCTCGCACCATAACGCATCCACATACTTAATATGAAATCAATCCAAGCTTCCTACCTTGCGATATGGTATAAAAAAGGTTTTCAGAGTTTGACCCCTGGTGATCCCAGACGACCTTTGACCTCCACCAAAAATTACAGAAATCTTCCTCTCACCATACCACATCCACATACTTGGTATGAAATCTATCCAAGCTTCCTACCTTGAAATATCATGTAAACAAGGTTTTCAGACTTTGACCCCCGGTGACTCCAGATGACCTTTGACCTCCACCAAAAACAATAGGGTTCTTCCTCTCACCACAACGCATCTACATACCAAGCATGACATCTATCCAAGCTTTCTAACTTGAGATATCGTGTAAACAAGGTTTTCAGATTTTGACCCCCGGTGACCCCAGATGACCTTTGACCTCCACCAAAAACAATAGGATTCTTCCTCTCACCACAACGCATCTACATACCAAGCATGAAATCTATCCAAGCTTTCTAACTTGAGATATCGTGTAAACAAGGTTTTCAGATTTTGACCCCCGGTGACCCCAGATGACCTTTGACCTCCACCAAAAATGATAGGGTTCTTCCTCTCACCACAACGCATCTACATACCAAGCATGAAATCTATCCAAGCTTTCTAACTTGAGATATCGTGTAAACAAGGTTTTCAGATTTTGACCCCTATTGACCCCAGATGACCTTTGACCTCCACCAAAAACAATAGGGTTCTTCCTCTCACCACAACGCATCTACATACCAAGCATGAAATTTATCCAAGCTTTCTAACTTGAGATATCGTGTAAACAAGGTTTTCAGATTTTGACCCCCGGTGACCCCAGATGACCTTTGACCTCCACCAAAAATAATAGGGTTCTTCCTCTTACCACAACGCATCTACATACCAAGCATGAAATCTATCCAAGCTTTCTAACTTGAGATATCGTGTAAACAAGGTTTTCAGATTTTGACCCCGGTGACCCCAGATGACCTTTGACCTCCACCAAAAACAATAGGGTTCTTCCTCTCACCACAACGCATCTACATACCAAGCATGAAATCTATCCAAGCTTTCTAACTTGAGATATCGTGTAAACAAGGTTTTCAGATTTTGACCCCCAGTGACCCCAGATGACCTTTGGCCTCCACCAAAAACAATAGGGTTCTTCCACTCAATATGGGCCATCTATGTACCAAGTTTGAGAACTGTCCAACTTTCTCTTCTTGAGATATCGTGTAAACAAGCTAAGCCGTCACATACGCACGCACACACACACACACACACACACACGACATCACCATCGCATAGATTCCTTGCCTGCCTTCGGCAAGGAATCAAAAATGACCTGTTATTTTGAGTACGGCTATTATAAAATGGTCAAAATGTCATTCTTGTGATCTATTTAGTGCACATCCAATGAGTTTTAAGATAGCTAAATACTTCATTCTAATGGTTTTAATTATTTAAATATCTCAGGGCTTCGTGGGTGTTGCCAATAATCTCAGCCGAGTACTTGTAGCACGTGTGACAAGGTCTGTCCGTTTCCTATATGGAATAGCATATGAGAATGGCGTGTTTGGTTATAATTTTGTAAAAGGTTTGGCATGAAGTTATGCAGAAAAAGCCTGGAGCTGTCCAGACAGAGCTAAAAATTCTATTTTGAATAAAGAACTTGTTTTGATTAGTTGTATAGACGAATCCGGAGAGCAAGTGATGGTCTGATTTCAGTCGGCCATACCTGGGGTCTATCACCTTCAATCATTCAATTTCCTTGCTTACCTGTATGATGGATGGTTGGACATTAAATTGTATCTTGATTCGTTCAATTTCACTGAATATGTGGGTTTGAAATTCATGTAGAAAATAAATGAAGACGATTTAAGGCTGGTGGACCCCATTAATGGCTGCCTACAGTCACTAAACACAAGCGCTGATCGGATTCGTCTATATCAGAGAGTGAAACTCATTCACTATCTAGACCCCAATGGCGCCTTTCTCTGTCTTATAATTTTGAACACTGAGCTGAACTGAGAGTTGTATGCCTTGCAAAACATTACGAGGCTTATGTATTCGAGATGTTTGTTACAGGGCTTCGCCTTGGGTTCAACTGGTCTTCTATTGGAGTGCAGAAGTCTTTGCTAAAAATGCAAAAATGTGCCATAAATTTCGGTCCAGGCATTTCGTATGTACGAGTTGTTGACGCCATTACCTGCGGTTCTAGGTAACTGACAGTTCCAGTCATATTACGAGGAAACACGTTTTTTGGTTTAAACGAATCAAAAATTACATCCTCAGAGTCAAAACTGAAAATATTTATTAAATTTAGAAAGTTCAATAGTTGCATCGTAATTAAGGACTTACAAAAGTCATTTTGACAACAAGGTCGTTACATGGCATATTCCTTACAAAAGGTTACGCAAGGTTGTATTTGCCATATGGATCGCGACAGCAACATTTTCGCATGACATGTGATTTACAACCACGCCGCCTTTCTGTTACATTTTTCTGGCTCAGTGACTCGCTTTCCCACATATTTCAGTAATCAGTACCCTCTGCTTGCCCTATGACGGCGCAGGATTACTTGAAATAACCTTACAGGGGACCTTAAGCCTTTAATGAAAAAAATTCTTGACAACCCATTCGGAAAAACTTCAGTGTTTCAAACTGCTCCTTCATTTACACTGTAAGATGCTGATATTTTTTCGCTTCGTTAGACAATAATGCTCTTGTGCAAGTAATAGTGAGGTTGCTTTATAGTTTTGATATTACTTTTCTTTTTTGACATTCTATAATTCGAGAATATGACCACGCACTGTCTTACTTCGATATTCTTGTAGACTAAAGGGCAATAAGCACAAAACCCATGTCAGAAATGGTTAAAAATATTTATTTTAACATCATAGGAAAGAAGGAACAATAAACAGGTGTAAGGGTAACATGACAAAGTTTTGTGCAGGCATTCTTTGCAAGACGTGGGAACCGACCCAACATCCAATCTGTCCATGCTATTGAAACAAAGGTGAGACTACGGTCAAGGTTCTCTTTCGTCCCTGCTGCATACCATGCATTAAAGACAAGTAAAAGACGTCTAGCAACAAGAAAATATTGCGTAGTACCTTTTAAAAATAAGCTACGCATTTAGGAGTATGCGCAAAGTTGTAACTTTGAAATTACCCTGAATTTTGTATATTTCAAGACCACGCTACCAAAAGAGGAAGTTTTACCCAAACTAGGAAGCCTTACCCGAATGTCACTCTCTCTAAAAGCGGTGCGAACGTTATCGGAAAAGTGTGGTGTTGTCGGAAAACCTTTAGGTGATATTGGAGGATACGGTAACAAAAATTTCCTTTTACGAATCTCTAATCTCAAATGGTGGCACAAAAGAGCCTTTCTTGAACTAAATCAGCCAAAATGATCAAAATGGTGGCCACTTTGAACTGGTTGGGGCCCCCCCCCCTTGCACATGAAAATATGGAGCACATACGGTACTTTTCTGGTTGTCTGATGTCTACTCTACACTATATCAAATTTTAGCAAATATAGCAAAAAAAAAATGGAGCAAACGAAAACGTCCCTGACTGCAATACCAAACATTACAGGGTTTATGGTTAAAATTGTAAACCGAAACATTGGTTGGCCAAGCAAGAGAACTGGGAGTCCAAATTTTCCCCACATACCGTACTACCTGCTTATAGGACTACCCATTAACAAAAGTTAAGGTCGTTGGAATACACACTTTAAGAGGATGTGGTACTCAAATTTGTCCCCAGGCGCTAAAGTTGCCAAAATTGCCGGTTTTCGGCGAAGAGGGCCATTTTCGACAGATCATTACAAAACAACGAATCAATATTTTCGGAAAAACTTTTAGTGTATGTGGGAACTGTGTTAATTTTACCGCTTTTACTCCTAAAAAAGTTTTAGACCCCAAATGTTGACCGTCAAAAGAGCTTTCTTGAGCTAAATCAGCCAATATGGCGGCAATTTTGAAATGGCTTGCTACCCACTAGTGGCGTACCCAAGATTTCTTTCAAGGGGGCCACGCAGCCTGTTGTGCGATCGCCGGCCTGAGGGGTCTAAGGGGAGAGGGTGTCCCCCTATTTTGGAAAAATAGGTGTCCTTACATGCAATCTGGTGTCACATATGCTACCTTTTTGAAGTAAAATTTGTGTTAAAATATTTACGTATTTTACGAAAGAAAAAAAGAATCGCCGGCCTGGGGAGGGGTCTAAGGGGAGGTCCCCCTCCCTTTGAAAATTTTTGAAAAAATAGGTGTTCTTAACTTCTTACATGCAATCTGGTGCCACATATGCTACCTTTCGAAGTAAAATTGGTGGTAAAATTCTTACGTACGTTTAGGAACTATAAAAAGAATCGCTAGGCTGGGGGAGGGGAATAAGGTTAGGTTTCCACTTCTATCCTTTAAAAGCTTTTGAAAGAATAGGTACTATAGTCAATTTTTAAACCTCAGGTAAACTGACGCTCACTTTCATTCTAGTTTCGGGCAAGATAATGCGGTCTTTTAATTATACTAACTTAATCCATTAAAAAACTATAAATTGTTTCTGAGAGGATGAAACTCCTCATGAGAGACCACTGCTGCAAACCTTTTCGAAGAACTTGAGTAAGGACAAATTGATTTCAAAATTATGCCAAGTTGCATGAAAAATCTTGTATAGCCCTATGATGTGGTACGGTTTTGTTAGAACATATATCCCGCTATACGGTAAAACCGGTATTTTCTAAGTAGAACCGTTAAGTCGGCAAATACTGCTGTGCATAGGAATAGCAACACAGGTAGCCTAAGTCAGGTAACCTACGGAAGCTATTTTTCTGAATAAAGTTCCCGAAATCATCCACCTTACCCTAAGAATTGTACAACGTAGGAAGCGGGGAGGGGGCTGGGGGTTAACACACAGTAAAATGTGGTGGAGAGTATGCTCCGTTTCCTTCTCAATTCAAGGACGAAGCGCCTAGTTTGTTCCCTGAAAAGTCAAAATTTTGCAGTATTTTCCTTTTAAATTTGCCCAATATGATGCACTAAATTGCATTCAAGGAACCTATTCAAATATTTTCCCCTTTAACCCCTCCCTCGGGATGGCTGTCCAAAACAACGTTACCCCCCCCCCCCCCCCGTCTATTCGAAGATCAGTTTTCTATGCGTATGTAGCCGTTGACAGCTAAACATACTCCAAATCCTGCTGGACCTCTGACCTTCATCTAAACAATATAGCCCATCTACTATCTCCGAACAGCCCCAGAACCAGGAATGATAGTGTTAAAACACTCAGAAATAGGCCTGTCCTTTTTTCTATCCGGATTTGATTTGGAGACCATAGACTGGTAAGACGTCCTTTCAAGCTGTATGCTTAAATCGGACACGACCAAATCTGTGAGAAATTTAAGCCAGACCAGTCACCATACATTGTCTAAAACGTTGTCATAGCACACGACATACTCTCAATGAAGAAACAACTGCGTCTTTTGCTACTTACCTAGTTCTTCATGGCGCACACTCGAACGATGGATGCACGTGGATTAAGTAAGCCCTGCTAGAAGTTAAGAATGCGTCGGTCAATAACTAGACATTATATAGGAGCGTTCCAAGTGCAATCCACATTAGTATCAACTGTACGGGATAGTGAGCAACTACAATGGGACCCATAGAGGTCAAAGCCTGTTCCTTATGGTGCGAACAATTATTTGAAAAGAGGGGGTTGTTTTGAAAACATAGTCGTGCTTGATAGAAGTATTCAGAAATATCCCTAGTCGGTTGAATGGAATGGAGTGAGTGCAGTGTTGCCAGTCACTTAATGAGACCGTTGGACTGCACTGTTTTGTGTTCAGGAGGTTTAGATATAAAAGCCAGCTAAGGTATAATAGTTTACCCGAGGATGCTGCTCGGAGGTCATTTTTTACCCCATAGGCCTCCTTTCTTTTCAGGGTTTCGAACGCATTGTTAGCAATTAGTCAATGAAGAATATTTGGTCAGGAGGAATGAAGCAAACGCTTAGAGCAATGCGTTTCTGCGATTTGCACCTTATAATTCTTACCCTTCAAATATTCTGAACAGTTGACTCATTTGTAGGCCTGATAATGTAATGAGACTTGTGGTAAGTTGGCACTATGTAACCTAACTCTAGTAATACCCCACAACGTAAACATTCAACTTGCATTCAGTCCAAAATATACTACTGTTAATGCGGGAACACATCATCAGACTGAATTTTTTATGTGCACGGGACCTTATGCCCATAGCAATGATGGGCTCTAGGCCGATCTACAGAAATGCGGAGCCGTAGGCTGAAAGGAATGCTAGGCTCTGAGTAAAATTTCAGTCATTCGGGAATCGTTGAGTAATTCAAATTTACGGTTCGATTAAAATGTTTCATTGTAGCTATTGGAAACATATAATTTGCAAAATGAGTGCATAACAATTGTCGGTAATGTAACAGTGTTTGTTAATTGAACATGCCATAAGGCCTGTCTTTAGATAGAAAAAAACATCATGATAAATTAATTCTTGGGGCTTTCTATGTTGTAACATAAACACCTCAGTTTTAAGCCTAACAACAACAACAACATGCAGCCGACATAAATCGCGACCAAAGAGAATTGCTCAAAATGTGTGTTGCAGGCCCTTTGCCTAGTGCAAAGTCAGTAATGCGATCAGCGCGGTCAATCTTTTAAGTTCTTGTGCTAAACGCTCAAAAGGGTGAACAAACCAAAACATCACTGCACCAAGTTCACCAAGGTATTCATGAGATAAGTATTAACATGTTTTAAGTATGAGAAAGATTGCACGCCTGTGCAGTTTGTGACAAACATGGGTACTTAAAAAAAATCAAGTTCCAAATGTTTCAGCATATGTTACGCCTGTGCATCGTTATATTGAAGGTCCGTAGTAACATAGTTAGGTACTTGATGTTAAGTGAATAAAAAAAAACTAAGAAAATTATCACAATTTTCTTCACAATCCATGAATTATTGACCATTTTAAATACAGGGTAATCTCTAGTTTATACTTTGTCATGAATAAACATTAGCTAAAAAGGTCAAAGCAAATTTTGGACTTGGAAGATTGATCGCTTAATAAACCTTTGTATTTAAACTTTCTTCAAAGACATTTGTAAGTCTGATATGTGATTGTCATAAGCGTACGTACGAGGCGGGGAGGGGGTATATGCCCTTCTAATTCGGGCAAAAATAGTGGATCCATTCGGGCAAATGAGACAGCCAAGAAAACATATTAGGCCTATGCCCTTTTGCAACCGACACATCAGTATCAAAATTCTGGCAACTTGGTCCAAAATTCTAAATTCGGGCAAAAGTTATCCCTGACCCCCAGAAATATTGACCCCCGTACGCCTGTGGTGATTGTGGATTAACTGTGTATGTAAAAGCTGTCTCCTTGAAAGTTTTTAGCATCACTAACCCGCAAACTGTAAACTACTGCATGTGGCGAATGCTCAAGAGATTTTTATTAAGCGGCCGGTTAGAAAAGAAATATTACTACTGTGCAACACTCCATATCATTTTTTTTGCATAGGTACTAAGTTACTTTAGCGAACATCAACCTTTGAAGAGATATATCTTGAGAATGGTAGAGAACTATGAAACTAACTCCAACGGGTCACTCACAAGGTGACTTAAGTCTTGAACTGCAGAGTATACAAAAGTTCATTCTGTTCCCTACATAGAAATAAAAGTACTTTTATTTCTATGGTTTCCTGTCAACACTGGTGAAGAACATCAGTTCGCAACTCTTCGAATAGTCATTCTGCTTTGAGCTAGATGTAGATATTGCTGCGGAATCTGTAGAAACAGACTTTTCATTAAATATAGACCCCTTTCCCAAATTAAAGTCTGGGCGTGCTTATATAAAAGTGACTTGTTAGACCAACTATTCGTGTCATGTATTTGAGAAACTTCTAACCATATTTTTTCTTTTCTTTTCTCCTTTTTGAATTATCCAAATATATGCCGAGAGGGTATACCGTAAGAAAATTACCAGCTGCTTTCCTCAGGCACGTAAAAAAGAAGAAACCGCCCACAAACACGTTGTATTCTGTTCGGGAATTTCTTATCATATGACTGGCCGGTATACATGGGCGGCTCTAAGAAATTTTGTTGGCGGGGGGCAAACTCAAGTCCGTATTCAGGGAGGTTCGGAAGACCCCCCCCCGGCAATATTAATGGCCAGCTCCGGATGGTACAATAGGAGTATGGTTATTATAATGTATTACAGCGATGCCCCATGTAGTTTTCAAGAGCTCTTCAAAAACCATTTCAGGCAGTCAGTTATGAGCTGACTACTTTAAAAATAAACATAGACGTAGGAAGCTTTTCGAGACGGGGGGGGGGGGCTGAACCTTGTTTCGGATCGCCTTCCTGGGAGAGGGGTCCAAGGGGAGGGGTTGTCCCCTCCCCTCTGGAAAATTTTTGGGTATTTGAGGGTCCTCAGATGCAATTTGGTGCAACCTTTTGGACAAAATTTAAGTAAAATTACAGCAAACTTTTGACATTTCTTACAGAAAAGACAAATAAGGGGTTTTCGCCCTTGGATCTTGGGGGAGGAAGCATACTTCAGCCCCCTCACATTTTTGACTGGGGGCTTTAGCCCCAGCCCCCCCCCGATTCCTACGCCTATGAAAATAAATACAACCGCTACTCCAAAGGGGGGAGTAAGAGGCAGGTGAAATGGGCAAAGCAGCTTGATCCATTTGTATAAAATGAGCCCCACCTTTAAATATTTTGTTCTTTTTTTCATTGTGTCACACAATGTGTTTCAGCTTTGCCAAGAAACCATAAAATGTTGGTTTTCTGGATTGTTTCCTTAAACTAACGAAAATTTCGAGCACTGAAGACACTTGAAAACGATGAAATGATAGCACTATTTTGGATCTCAGTACCGTTCCGAAACGAAATGTTTTAAAGGGGGAGCGGAATTCCCGTAACTCAGAACGACGTCTCATCCTATGTACAAATAGCTAGGCCAAAAAGTCTCACTACACTGAACTTAGATTGACTGTTTGGTGTCTTTCTTTTAAATCAACTGAAACGGTATACTTAAGCACAGAAGTGGAGAACCTTTTGCTTATAACATGCCATTTGACAGTCATAAGACCGCTCGTGGGGCCAACGGCGCTGTCAATTTGGACAAGGGAAGGGAAATCTCTTCTTCTATGGGAAACAATACGTTCAGGCTACATGCCCGTTACAACTTTTTGTAGACAGATAACTATGCTAATCTGGCCAGGTGACAGCCAGGCAAAACTGCTTTTAGTCGTGGATGATAATCAACACGACTAACTGAGGGTTGTGTATCGAATGACCCCGAAAGCTCTGAAGTGTCTGCAAAACTATGGGCATTTAACTTCAGCATAACCGTTACCCTCTGTAAATGACATTATGATGCCTAAGCTAATCAGATTACAAAAATTAAAGCCTGATCATTTGTTTTGATAACCTTAGCTCGCACTAATGGTAGGTCCATTGGTGATGTCTGAAGTATATATAGTAGCAAACAAGCAACTAAGAAAACGCGCGCGAAGCGCGCCGAAAAAATGTCGTTTTGAAAGCACTTTATTAATGTTTAACCTTCGCGACATTGCATTGAAAAGTTATTCACTTCGTTAATATTAAACCGAGTCAAGGAAAAGGGAGGGCCTAACCCATCTCGAAGTACATGTTTTGTTTTATTCAGGCCTATTTATTATTTTTTGGGAAAATTGAAGACCATGCTTTGCAAACTTTTTTGGATGGCAAGTGCCCCCCGTGCCCCTATGGCAAGCCGCTAATGGGCCGGTAATTTAAACCTATAGGCCTATGTCTACAACTGCTAGTATGAGACGACTTTGCCGGTACTTTGCGGTAACAATAGGCTATTTTCCAGCGCATTTCGGGCGTACCTTACGGTGACTGCTCTCTATTCCGATGTCTCTTTGTTCCGACGTCTCGATATTCTACATGTCAGTGTATAGGACAAAGGTTAGGGTTAGGGTTAGGTTAGGGTGAGAGTGTTACGTACGGAAGCCGAGAACATCGCAGTGGTGTGAAATCGGACATGCCAGTTTTCTCACCCCTTTCTTCGGTAAACATGGGGAGGAGAAATCAAGATACGATTTCTTCTTACCATTATCCACTGATAATGTGGACTGGAGAAAACCAAAGTTAGTGAGGGGGTACTTCAAGAAAGGACCATTACACAGTGTCTATTTTCGAACACTAGTTGCCTAGCTAGTTGCCTTTTTCACAAGTTAACTGTAACTGTACAAATTATAATATAACACTGAAACCATGGGAAAGGAAAATACGTTGGACACGTAAACACAAATGTAGTACATATAGTCTGTACAGTTAAAACTGATAATGGTTTAAGAACGTTATCAGTAAAAACTGAACAAAATCAGTTTTAACTGTACATAAGTTACGACAGTAAAAACAGAATGAGACTTTATCAAGTTCAAAGAAACGTTATCCAGTTTTAACTGCACATGGTCTAATCTATGATATCAACCACAAGTTTTTTTACTGTTAAAACTGATAATGCTTCAAGTACAGGCTATGAGAATTGGGTGACCAGCATCATAATTGCGATAGAAGTTATTTTAAATCCGAAAATGTGTGGAAGGAATAGCAGGGCAGTAGCCTGGGCGAAATCTGGGCGAAATCTCTAGGGGGAATTCCGTTACAATAATCTATTACATGCTAGGCACCAAGTGGTGTGCCTACAGATAGTTGACACCCGGTCGGACCCTTCCTTTTTCACCTGTGCATGAGTGCCATTCTGGGGAAGGGTACATGTAAGGCCTGGCTTAGGTGCAAACTTCTGCTATCGTTGGCAAAGCTTTTAACTAATTATACCTTTAAAATTGTCATTATTTAGTGATATTCCTCCTATTTCTGGCTAATAGTAGGGGATGATACTTTATACTCTTAGAGAAATTTTTGTATTTGTCAGGTGCTTGGATTCAAAATGGTGCTATTTTTGGTAAAGCTTCGTAAAGCGTTGGATTGATTAACTGTTTATGAATCCTCATTTTTAGTGATTTTTTTTATTTTGGTAGGGTGTAATTGAAAAATATGTTGCCTCAGGGGAGTGATGACACCTCTACCCTGTGAGAAATTTTCTTGTTCTAAGTTTTCTTAAGTCAAAAACGGTGTTATAAATTTGGTAAAGCTTTGGACTGACAACATGACCTGAAATTTTAATTATTTACTGAATTTTGCGTCTGTGGCATGGCACCCCTACAAGCATAGTACCCGGTGCGGGTTTCTCTCTATCTCTCTTAGTACGCCACATACTGCAGGAAGCTACCATAAGCTGGCGCTTTGCCGTAGCGTAGGTCTTGCAAAAAAACGTTCGCTCGAAGGGTGTCCCAGGTGGGGTGGGGGGGGGATAACAGTTGCATCTAAACATTCTTTTCTTTTACTTTTCATGCTTTAGAAAGAAATTGAAATTCAAGAAGAAAAGTTAAGATTTAATTTAAGGACAGATACTCGTCACCCCAGGCATGACTTTTACTTGGGGGTAAGCAAAAGTCTCAACTGGTGACTGCTCTTTGATTGACATCAGAGTAACAAAATTCAAAAGATGGCGAGTAGCTCGTATTACACGGCATGCACAGAGAGTGTTCTGATACTCCTTGGTCCTTGTTTGCTCACCAGGATATTGCCTTAAAGGGCAAGAGCAGTCGCCCCAAACTTATTTTGAAGCAACAGCTAAATCTCACAATTTTCTTCTTATTTCTCTTCAAAGTATCTTTCATAATATTTTAGGACTTCAGTATTTCATATTCAAGGTAAACCAATCAGTTACTTCTAGTAAATTTCACATTTGAAGAGAAAAAATATTGTCACATGACTCTAAAGAGCCAATCATGAAACAGGACAGTCTACTACACTACTTCAAGTTGGGGTGACTGCATTTCCCCTTTAAGCAATAAACTAGCCTGTGTCTGAACAAGGAGAGGCATAGGACAGTTATGGGCAGGGCTTGAAGTAACCTAGCTGGGAGAATTGGAACTGTATGGGATGATGAGTATATGTCTTTAAAGGGTAACCCTGATTTTAATTAGTGTACCCGGGTATCCTATATCATGAATGGCTTTTGAGAATCGTGTTACAATATATTTCTCACCGAATTGTGAAATTCACGTATAGAGTAACTCCTTGGATTCGCTCGAATATGCCATATTTGCATTCTAACATCATGAAAGATAAAAGGATATTTGTGAGATTTAGCTGTTGCTTCAGAATGAGTTTGCGTCGACTGCTTATGCCGTTTTAATAAAAAGTTTCTTTACCAGCTCATTGAGTGCTATTATTTAGGGGTAACCATAGGCTCTTTCATCTTTAGACAGCCTATGTGCTGGGGTATTTAAGGGGTGTATCTTGTAGGAGGAAGATGGTTCATTCGTCAGGAAGAGAAACCCCATAAGAAAGCTTCCAAGGCTGGGTCCGGGGATATCCCAGGGAACAGTTTGGGAAAAAGGAACCTTTACGCGATTTTCCGGGTTTTGAGGGCATTGAGGTCATAATTTGGACAGTGAAATTTTCAGCATTTCAGTACTACTATTTGGTCAAGTACGCCAACTTTCATTTGCGATTTGGAAAAATGTTCTGAAAATAAGTTTGGATTATTTGTCAGAAAATAAGGCCAGACAGAAAGAGAAACTGTGTCAAACATATTTTTCATGAATACTTTCCTCATTATTTCAATATATTACGATAATTTTATCGGGGGGGGGGGGCATTTGATATTACCGCCATCTTGGTTGATCTAGATCCTGCAAAAATGTCCAGAAAATACATTCGGAATATTTATTACAGAATATGGATACAGTTAAAGTTTAAATGTGTTAAAAATATTTTTAAGGATTCTTTTCTTTTTTATTATTATACAGTACTGTAATCATACCTTTGGTGGCCATTTTGCTTCTTCCGCCATCTTGATTCACTTGAATTCCAACAAAATGGTTCTGAAAAATAACTTTGAATTATTTGGCTCAAATTATGGCCAAATATAAAGAGCAACTGTCATAAATATATTTTAAATAATTATTCGGCTTATTTAAATAATATATTGTAATTTTATCACTGGCGGCTATTTTGCTATTTCCACCATCTTGAATGACCCGGATCCTGCAAAAAGTTTCCAGAAAAATACATTTTGAATATTTATAACAGAATATGGACAAAGGTTAGGTTTACCTGAGTCAAAAGTTGTAGGAAAATGAATGAATAGGATTTGTTTGGATTTAGAAGCAGTACGGATATTCTGCATTCTGTGCAAATTAGCGTCAGTGGGGGTGAATGGGCAATGCGTCCAGTACGTAAATTTTGCGCACTGATGTTTACTGGACCATGCCCACTACAAATATATATGCCGGTCTGCAAAGGTGTCAACGTGTGCAATGCATAACAGTATGTCAATGTGCAATTCGTCTTAGTGCCATTAGTGAATATATGTATCATTTGGGAATGTTTGTCATCTACATAGTAAGTTATTTGAATATATTTCGTTATACTTTTGCCAGTTATTGTGATGATTGCATTGGCGGCAATTTTGCGTTTTCCGCGATCTCGATTGACCTGAATTCAAAAGAAAAAAAAAATGAAAAATAAGTTTGCATGATTTATAACCAAAATATGGCCAGATGTTAAGGACAACTGTGTCAAAAGTATTTTTTATGATTATTTTTCATATTATTTTATACATTTTATATCATATTGGAGGTCTTTTTGTTGTTTCCACAATCTTGGTAAGGTTGGGGTCTTGCGTAAAATATCAGACAGCATGGTTTTAATTTTATGCATAATCTCTTGTAAATATATTTAGAGGCTTTTAATCGAAATACATTTTTAATGACTAATTTTTGTCATTTTTCGTATTTTTTAACTGTTCTTACTTTTGTCGGGAATTTTTATTGTGTTGTTTTTACTTCTTCGGTTCTCTTCCGCCATATTAACTGGCAAGTACTCTTGTGCCAGGGTTTTAAAACTCACCTTTAATTTTAAAACATAAAATTTACATCATTATGAATGGGGAATGTGGAAATTTATAATGTTTTTACACAGCTTTGGAAATATGTCATTGACTTTGGCTGCCATTTTGTTTTTCCGACATTTTGGTTAACCTAAACCTCGCCAAAACAGTCCCAAAAGTTAAGTTTTGAATTTTGTCGTAAAATATGACCAAATTTTAAGATTAGATGTCTCAAAAATATTTATTAAGAATATTTCTTTATTATTATTTAATACAAAACATTCATAATTTTTTCCACCATTTTGTTTTTGGGAGCTATTTTTAATGAGTGAGACCCAAAATATTTATTGTTACCACTTGATTTTGTGTTCAGGGGACCATAAAGTTTCCAAAAATATTGGGTCGGAGAGTTGTGGGGGTGCCCGAGAAGTGTCTCTGGCCCGTGGGCTAACGAGCCTTTACCCCATTTGTCATTTCTCTCCAAAACATGTCACGGAATGTGAGTATCCAGGCCTATTTATGATCTTCCGGCATGTGACCTACCTTACGTTTTCTTTTGTCACTCGAAGCCCTCCACATTCTTCCAAAAACTGAGAGACAATATTTCGGTCGTTTATCTGTTCATCCGAATCTGCTTAGCCACACCCTCTAGCAACCTGTGCTAATTTTATCCTTAACAATATTCTGTAATGGTCGGTCAATGATCGTGATCAATCCATAGTTGTTCAAATGTAATTGTCGTATACAATATTCCACGAACGACTAAAGAGGGATGAACCACTTTGTCGGGTGGTTGGTCCGATATGACACAATGGTTGTTATCCCGTTATGGGTCAACGGTCCGACAAGTGTTTTTATTCCCCAACATGGACAAGGCTCCCCGAGGGGAGGGGGAGTTGGGGCAACAACCCGGATTCCCGACAGCCCGATGTTGACGCATGGGAGATGAGATGGGGATTTGAAGAAAACTTTTTTTACCTTATACTGTGACAATGCAGGACATGTTTTACATAATATCCTTATACACCTCAACCGACGAGTTGGGTGTTGATTTAGTATTTTTTTTTCTAGAATTTAATGTGAAGTTGCAAAGCCGCTAAAATTATTGGGTAGGCCGACCCAAAAATGAATCTGTACACTACTCAATTAAAGCAAAATTATATCAACTGTCGGAGGATCGGGGATATCATAAATTGTATAGAATCCAAATGATGAAATAGCCAAACTTCCGTCCGCGAGTTGCTTAAAAACCACACGGCAGACACAAGAAAATACTAGCTAGGCTATGGGAAGGGAATAACTTCCCGACTTAAAATAAAACTGTGTACTGTACCTATATCAGGGTATATGTAAAGGGTGAAAGGGCTTGTACTATTTAACTGTATTATTAGACGGGAGCATGGAAGTAACTTAAGGCTACACGTGAGAAGCTCGCCAAAAAGTTTGGGTTCCAATTCAAAAAATTGCCCCATTAAGAACGAAAAACAGGTAAAATAGGTAAAATCTTCGGGGCGACTGGTCGCCGTCAGGGACTACATACTTTACCGTACAGGTTAAGGCTCCCAGACAAATTTTGGAAAATTTCCCCCACGGAGGGGGTAAAGAAGGAGAAGGGGCACCTTCCCCGGAGTGGCCACACCCCTTGCCCGCTCCCCCACTTGGCGCCACACTGATGCAGAGAACAATAACATTTGTGACAACGTACACCACACGCTTGCTTTTGGAAGTGTGGATCAGGGAGCTGGAAGAATTCCAGCTCAATTCCAGCTCAATTCCAGCTCCCTGTGTGGATGATAAAGAAATGAAAACATGCTTTTCATGTAACATGGCATGTAACAACTGGCTGTGACTTGGCAGATGACATTGAGACATATTGCAACATTTTTCTGAATAAACAGCCTCAGGTCATTCGAAAATAAAGCTGCTTCTGTCTGAGCAATATCTGGGCTAACAAAAATACGGAAGACTCGGAAATACCTGCGAAACTGCAAATCGATGACTATTGCTAAATAGGACTGGACTAGACTAGACAGGACAAATGACAAAACCATCTCATGAAGGTCATTGATGTGGTAATAAAGTCATTTGTTGGTTATTAAATGTGATGAGTTCAAAAAGTTAGAAACATTTACAGTTCTAGATGGTGAAAACCGTATCTCAAGATCATGTAGTGTTTCGAAATCGCTAATAGTGAAAGAAATATTCTTTCATCAAAGATGCCGTGAAAGATTGGAAATATGTAACCTTGTCACGGCAATTTGTTCAAACATAACTGTTACGTTTCTTTGTAATCTTGACAACCTTATAACTCTGGTCTGACACACCCTACATATGATACTCTATTGTAAAAAATCTAGTATACAAAAAAATATTCCAACTTTCCACCAGTATAAATTGTAGAGACGATGACAGGTTCTAAAGAACATACGATGAATTATTTCCTCCTCCAATTGCTGTATCCGAGTCCACCTCACCTGATTCCAAGCCAAGTTCCGGTATAGACACCATTCCTGGTCAATTCTGAGTTCAGCCATTTGAGAATGTTGTATATCATACAAATGCTTCTTGCACTATTTTGAAAATACATTTAATTATGGAGGACAATTTAGAAGTTAATGTCATAGTGTGAACAGGTGACAATGTAGGTTTAAGTATCATCTTCGTAACTTCCATTTTTGGACTCGGCTAGTACTGGCTCCGTGTCCGATTCCAGCTGAGCCCATTCTGGACCAATTTCCATTCCGGGACCTCCCATTCCTGGTCAAGTCGGAGTTCTGTAAAAGACGGACTCGAGTCCAGAATTCAGTCAGAGTCTGGACTGGGGGTTACAACCCTGCCCCCTCCACGTGGGACCCTTATGGAATACCACTAACTAATGCCTGTAAGGACGCAGACCTATACTCTCTTAATGTAAAAGAGTGAATTTCACTCTTCTACGATTGCCTACAGTGACCACTCTTTCTTCGAGTGAAAATTTCACTCTGCTGAGAGTGGTAATTCACTCCAAATGGGTGAACTACCACTCCGGGCAGAGTGGAATTCCACTCGAAACAGAGAGTGGTCACTGTAGGCAATCGTCGAAGAGTGAAATTCACTCTTTTAAATTTAGAGAGATAAGAACAACGAATGTACGTCCCAAGCCTATAGCCATGGGGAGGGGCCGAGCCACCTTGGAAAAATCCCCCCAGAACTCAAGAATTACCATTGCTTTAATGCATTGAAATACATCTCGCCCCCTAAAAATATTTTGCACCCTGGAAGCTGTCTCTCCACCTTTCAGCACATTGTTTGGCTACGGGCCTGACACGTGCTTCTGGACTGAATTAGGTTGCTCTGAAAAATGGCCATGGACTGAGGATGAAAGGAGTCGCGTTTTTCTGGATACAATTTCTGCAATTATTTTCTGTGAACAGCGCCCCTGCTAGGTCACAACAGATGACAATGTCAAAACCCCTGTTCAGAGAGGGAAAGTTTAAATAATATTAACATGATAAATAATGTTCTAACCTGTGTTTGGGAGTTCTTTGTACATTTATATGCTGTGGTTTCCGGTAGAAGGTATCCAATCTTTTTCAGTGTGCGTAGAGCCTGGCAAGATTAATGCACAACAGTTATGGTTAGAGAGATTAGTCAGCCATGTTTGTGTCTCTTCGCAGTGGACATTCTAGTTTCTGGGCTTCCCTAGCAGAGATTAACACAAAGTCTTTTCCGTAAAATAAGTAATATTAATGCTGAAGCCTTCATATTTCCTGGGTTTTCACTCTCAATGGAAGTTCCAAACTTCCAAAGATACAATTTTTTCATAAAATAAGTAATTGTAGTGTCGATATAATATAATCTGAGTCAACCAAACCAAGTAACGGTTTATTATTCTTCACGAAAAGACTTTCTGACTTCCCCCAAAGGGTTAAATGGGCAATTAGGAAGAAATGAAATAGTGTTAAGGAGGTGAGTCCGGGGAAATTTACAAAAAAAAAAAAAAAAAATGCTTAAAGAAATACTCAAATAATTGCACAAAACTGAGGTAGTCGGGTATGACCAGGCCCCGAGCTCTCCATCTGGATCTATACAAATCGCACTCAGGACCGTCGCGACCGGGGGTGTCTCACCCCCCCCCCCCAAGTTCGTCAGAGCGACGATAGTCGGAAAATCTGAAAAACCAGTTGGAATTTCTGATATCTCAGTCTTGCACATTTTTCAAACTAAGTCTATGTCAACTTTGCATATATTTTTCAACTAGATCAAGTGAGAATAATACCAAACAATATTTTCCTCAGGTAAAATCGAATCAAAACTGTCCTTTTTTCGCAAATTCTTCTCAAACTATCAAAATTCGTGCGCTCCACGCGCTACAAACCTTACCTCAGTGTTGTTCTGATTATCAATATCTTCCGATAGCGACTTTCGGAGAAGCACAATAGCAGAAGTTAAAAGTTACAAATTACCAGGTAAATGACTGGCTTTTTGAGTGGAATGTTGGTTTGTTGGGCAATTGAAAGTATCTCGATGCAGATTCTGAATGCAGGTCTTGTCATGGAAATCTTATTTAGTGAACATTTTGGCGCCTTCGCGCGCATGCGTCGCGATTTGCAATCAATCTCATGAACATTATTAAGGTTATTATACCAGGCACAGTTCTACGGGGCTATGGGCTTTTGCCCCTACCCAATTTTTTCAAGCCCCACAAACTTGCACAAAATTTTATATAGACTAATAATGGTGAAGAAATGGATATACTCAGAAAATATTCCAAATGTCTATTTATCAGGAAAGTTCTGTAACGATTATTTCTATAACTTCAAAAAATCTAGGCGCGCTTTCATCTATAGTTCTATCTAGTGGTAACGCCCCCCCCCCCCCCGTTTCAAACATATTGGATTAATTCAACGTCTCCACAAATACTGTTCTTCCGTGTAGGTGTGATTCTAGAGAAACACGAAAATGTATCGTTGCGAAGTTCTTTCCTTTTTCCTAACTTTTGAAAGATTCTTTCTTCAGCCTCGCCATCGTAACAAACATATTTTGTAAGAAAAAGGTTTTTCAGTTTCGTAGGGGAGCCTTAATGGGTAAGATGAAGAATGTACTCCCCGACGACGAACTGCAGTTGCCCCACCAAATTTCATGGTTTTGCCCAGATTCTTCAATAAAAACCCAAACTTTTTCAACTTTCCTAAATGAAAAGAAAAATGTAAAATCTTTTTTCAATATAACCCCAAATTTTTCGGCGCGCTTTATATTTCGAGTTCGGAAAACTTCTGCATCTGTCGGGACTTCGAGTAGCTGGCCCCCAGTCAGGGCGCTTCGCCCCCATGTCGGAAAATCAAAGCACGACCCCTGGCTGAACTGTATGCAGGCTTTTCATTTTGGCATTGAAGTATACCCCCACGTTGTATCACTTTTGAACATTATAAGCACAAACGTTCCAGTGAACTTTTATAGCATAAACTAGGTGTACATTCTGAAACGCGCTTGTTAGTCCCACACCCCTTTTGCTATACCTGTCTGGGAGGTGGGAGGTTTAATATCACCTTCTGCACCTATACTCCCCCTGCCCATTCCCCATTGCTGGAAGCTGTTCATCTGGATTTTCGTTCAAAATAGGTAAAAATACGATAGATGTAAAGTGCTTGGCCTCATACCCTACATTATTATTTAGATGTCAGCTAATAAGCATTATGTCATTGTCCCCATTTTACATAATTGATCCAGAGCTTCCAGGAGCCTTATTCAGTAAAGTAGTCAAAAATGGGGCTTCAGGAGGTTTGTTGACAACGTATTCTTCTCTTAGAAAACATATTCTCTGCTTTCTCGTAACCTAATCTTAGAATTCACTTAACAATGGATGTTTTCCAGCCATATATGATCAGTTCCTAAAATATCCAAAAGATAGCACCATTTTGCATCTAAGCAACCTTACCATAACAAAAATTTCTCAAGGGGGAGGGGGACACCCCTCCCTTAAAACCTTTCCCCAGGACCTCCCCTTTATGTTGTGACAAAGGATGGATCCCCACTGCTGTAAACAAATTCTGGGTGAATAAAAAAACGAAAGTGCTATTTACGGGCCGCCACTCATGTGGAAAAAGAGTCCAGCCAGTCGGGAAAAATAGAATTCACTTAATTATGGACATTTTGTAGCCATATGTGATCTGCTCCAAAAATATCCCACAGATAGCACCATTTTGTATCGAAGCAGCCTTAAATTAACAAATATTTCTCAAAGGGGAGGGGGAACCCTTAGACCCCTCCCAGGAAGGAACCTTTATGTAGTGACAAAGGAAGTATCCCCACTGCTGGATATAAACGCAGGGCGCATAAAAAATGGTGCAATTTACGCGCCACTATTCAGTTGGAAAAATATCCATCCAGTCGGAATGTGGGACCTTCACCCCATACATATGACCCTAGCTACGGCCCTGATCGCACTTACCACAAAAAACAGAGGAAAAAGACCACTCGACAAAATTAACCATTTAAATAGTCGAAGCTAACTGAGCCTTCAACAAATAACTAGGTGCATGAGGTTGACAACTAAGACTTGCTTCCGACTTTTGATTGCAAGGGCTTTTATGTTGGCTATAAGACTCTAGATATGACAATTAATAAGACGTAAGCTCTCAATTGGGATGACGCTATGACGAAAGCGTTTTGGACTGGCTGAATAGTTAAATGAGATTACAACAGAGCTTCAGTTGAGCTATGGAGTGTGGAATCTCTTTGAAGTGGAACTGTATACATTATAGCATCTTGTAAAAAAAGAAAACCTCTCAAAAAGAAATGAAAAGTCGTTGTCAGTTTTATCATTTATTCTAGGGTATCTTGTTGACTGCAGGAGAACGGACCCAGGGGTCACCACTAGAAGGACTTCTTGAGGGACCACCGAAAAAGCAAAGAGAGTCCTACCACGTGTGCCGCAATAAGTTATCCTTGCATTGTTTGCTTAAATTATTGCTAACATACATGGAAAAGGTGGAGTTGACATAGACGGACCACCTGCAACCACGCCTTTAGCGATTTTGAATGACCTAACAGCCCCTCCCGGTGGATTCTCCTAATTACTTTCAAGAAGTTTGTCAGAGATATGGAACAGTTGCAAAGTGCATCCTCGTCGTTAATATATGACCTATTTCTCAGAACCTGGTAAAAAAGACACTGTTAGTCCAGACCAGCATAAATGTACGTAATCTATTCCATGCCAGAGGATTCAGCACTCGGCATAGCGTAATATCCGCATCCAAGTCGGCCTTGCATGTTTGATTTTAGCTTGCTCTTTTTTTCATCCAAGCTTTTATTTGAACGAACGCTCGAATGGCTCATATAGATTAGACCGGACATTGTTGTAGTTGACGTATTCACTATCATGACATAGTTACCAGATTAAATATTGAAACACGGTGGAAGGCTGGAATAGAGGGTGTTAACTATTATGTTGGAAAAATGCACAGAAAATCAGCACTACTTAGTCAGGAATAGTGACTCGTCGAAGACAGTAACATCACCACGGTTAGTGATAACATGGGCGACATGGGCAACAAAGTCGTGTTGGTAAAGCAAGTCAATTTGTTAGATTGCACTGTCCTTATTGCCGGTACAGTCATAGGTTCGGGAATATTCATTTCGCCGAAAGGTATTTTAGCCAACACTGGGTCAGTGGGATGGTCCATGCTAGTATGGTTGACCTGTGGAATCTTCTCCTGTATCGGTGCTCTTTGCTACGCCGAACTCGCCAGTAGTATTCCAGAATCGGGTGGTGACTACTCTTACTTGCGGCATTCTTTTGGAAGGTGGATATCTTTTTTGCGTGTTTGGACTAGCCTTTTAGCAATACGAACAGGAGGCTTTGTAGTTGTTTCCCGAGTTGCTGCTGATAGCATCATTGAATCTCTTGGAAATCCTTGCTTCAACAATACAACTTCAAGCTCTCTTTTGGCAGCGCTTTTCTTGGGTAAGCCAACTATCTAAATTTATAACCAGCACACATTGTAAAACCCATATTTCAACCAAGTAATTTGAATCGAATTTATTTGCTTGTCTCAGCTTAAACAGAACTTACCAGTAAGTTCGACTTTACTGGAGTACATGAATTATCGAAGCTCTTATTAACTTAATCATGGTCTGACTTCACTAGTAAGAACATGGAAGTGCACTACCTCAGACTTTCGTGACTGCGGTGGATTAGTGAAAACAGCAGGGCATATGGTAAATTACAGGATGTGACTGGCCAATAGCTACATCTGAACTACATAATTTACCTCATGAATGAAATTCTTCCTTTAAGACAGATTGGGTGCAATTGTTATTCCAAAGCAATCAGTTGGCCAACCTCAGCATTCATCTATTCTCCTCATTTCCAGTCCAGGCACTGCTTCATGAAATCGGCCTGAAGTTAGTCCAAGTTTGGCTACTACACAAAATTGACATAGTGCACACAAATTTGTGTTCTGTTTCTTGGGTCACCAATGCATGCTGTTAGAAAATAAACATTTCATTCTTATGCCAATAAAACCGTAAACGCATATGAGCTTCCAGGGGCGTTTCCTTTCAGTCCTCGGCAGTGTAATTACCCCTGGAACCCATCTCATGGTCCATAAGGTGGGCCCCAGACCATAGAAAGGGCATTGCAGACCGGTGGTGCCTCAAGCGTCATTGAATTAGTGTGGTCTGAACCCCAGTGAATGGACTTAGTTTGGTGGGTTGAGTTTACTACCTTGTACACCAGAGGGCCCGGATTGTTGGGCATAGATGTTCGCAGTGATGCTGAAGAGTTTAAATTGGTGAAGTAAAACTGGGTATCTGGTTATCCGTCACAGGAAATTAACCAACTCAGGTAGTTGTCCAATTTACGAAGTGATCGGCTTTGCTCGGTCCAGCTGTCCGGCCATCAGGACAGCTTACAGGTGGAGAGTAAGGATCCTCCACCCTCTCAGCCTTTGGAAAGTGGCAAAAGACTAGGGATCCACTCTCGTCCATCGGATGGGGACGTTAAATGACGGTCACAGGAGCAGGATTGGGAGCAATTAATACACCTCTGACTCGTTACAATCTGAGCACTCGTCGAAAAGAGAAGGCGAATCTTGCTAGTGTTCATCCATCATGATCAATCTGGGTCATAGATGAGCCAAGTGGCTTCCTGACTCTAATTCTGACTACGCGCCTGGCAAGGAGTCTCCAGTCTTGGAATGTTACCTCTCTGAAACAATACATACAAGCTTGTTTCAGAAGAAAATTTAATAGAAAAATAAACCGAGTAATTAAAGATTCCTTTTAGGAGAGAAAGAGGAAGGTATCAACGAGAAAACAATTTTATTTTGTGACTGGAACATAGCATTGTATGGCTGTACACAGCATGACCGGCATGCCATTGTATCAAGAACTTCTCGCAATGAAGTTACATTTGATCTCTCTAAACAGACAATTTTGTAAGTCTTCCAAGTCAGTGCTGAAATAATGGACTTTTATTTTGGTTCATTAGTCCCCTGCAATCAATTATATTCTAAACTAATGGACTTTCAATAAATTCTGAAAGCAAACGCAGACGGAACCTTCCTCGGTAACCTATTTTGCATTTGTGTAGTTAAGTTTAGTTTACCTTAGAATTACTGAGCTACGTTTGCGTTATATACTGATATTGGTGGTATATGTGTCGTTTCTCCATCAATCAGAACTGAATTAGGAAAAGTTTATTAGCCTCGAAAACAGGTGGCACGCAATGTTTGCGATACAGGGAGAAAGAAGTCTTTACTATAACGGGGGTGTCTGAGGCACCCCCGTCGGGGAAAATTTTTTAAAAAATCATAACTTTGTCATGCAACATCCACCAGCCTTCATTTAACCACCAAAATGAAGCCAACAAATAGATTTATTGAATTCCACCAATTTTTTTTTTTGGGGGGGGGGGTTGTAGTAGGAGTTTTTTCACAAAACATCGATAAATAGTTGTTTACATTTAAAAAGTCTCCAAAAAATTCAAAAAATGCTAAAAATTGAGCATAATTTTCAAAAAATCATTTCAGGTACTTAGGAAAAGGTCACACTACTCAGTATACTTTTTTTGAATTCCCTAGATCCTAAAGAAACACCATGAGAGGTGATTAGATGCCAGGTATAGGGATTTTAGAGATATTTCAAGTATTATTTCCAAAAATGGGTCATTTTTGGTCAAAAATTGGTCATTTCAACCCCCAAAACCCACAACTCGCCAAAATTCATAACTCAACAACGGAAAGTCCAATCTTTTTCATTCAAACGCCAAAATGTTTGTTACAAGATTCCTTACATAAAAATACCAACATATATGCATAAATGACAAGGGTAGGGTGAGTTAGAGAGGTTCAAAGGTCCAAACATATTCAGTTTTCAAAAATGCGTAAATTTTGACCCAAAACATGCATTTCTGACCCAAAAATCCCCTCCCAATATCAAAAATTATAACCCACAACACCTCTCCGACTTTTCTACTCACTAAAATGGCCATTTAGAGCTACCTTACAAAGCCCACGCAGCTCTGCTTAGATCCAAGGTTGTTTACATTAAATTATATTATTATATTAATTAAATTATAGAGGGCAATTCGTTGTGTCAAAATAATTTTAATGATTATTTTTTTTAATAAATTGTAATATTGCCGGCCATTTTGTGTTTGATAGCCATTTTGGCTTATTAAGACCCAGACTATTTACTCGTCTATTTACATCCAAGCAGCAACGTCTCAGAACAAGAGCAATCAACGGATCACATGAGCTTTAAACATTCACTCTTGGTAGCTAATACTATGTGAAAGGGAAATATTGCGTTTGTTTTACACATAATTTTCATATATTTAAGCCAATATTCATAGATACAGAATGAAGATTATTCAAAAAGAGGCAGCACGGTAGCTTTCTTTTCAAGAAATAAGGCTCTCACAAGAAGAAACTCAGTTACTTATTGCACAGAAATATTTCTTTCACCAAAACCTTGAAACATTCAAATGATGCAACATATATAACTCTTGTAATGCATAACATTTTGAGGGGTAGAGTTTTTTGGTGACGGATACTGCACAGTTTATTAACGTTTAAAGGAATTTCCTTTGTATGCCATGTTGGTGCATTTTAAACGCGATATTTCCAAAGTAAGTTCTTACGGAAATGGAATGGGTTTAAAAGTAGGAAGGACATTCTCTTAACACAACACTACTCAATAGTTTGAGTTATATGGGTATCCCGCCTAACACTGATAACAGCATATGTCAAACTTTTTTCCAAGTGGTGATAGTTTTCTGTGACCCTGTGAAAGACACCCATTAAACTAAATGTATGCTTAAAATAGTAACACAGTTGAATTATGCCTGATATTTTCCTAAAAGATTCATGAAACTGTTTTATTGAATTATACTGTACGAAAGATTTCCGAAAATTTCTGAAAAGCAGCGTGAAGGATGCCATGATTCTCTCTCATCGAGCAGGGCGTATGTGTATTATTATGATGGACCGTACGTTCCCACACAAATATGGAAATCTTTGATGATGGGAGGAGAGGGGAAATGCTTGAAGGGCAGCAAGGGCCTTTTGGAAACTGACATTCTTTATATACACTGGAGCTTTAGAAGATGCTAAAAATTTACCACCGTGCTCTCGAGAAAGTGTTCACAAAGTGGAGATAAAATGAGATCAACAATTATTACCCCTCCTCAATGTGCACTGGAATATTCTTAAGTTATTTCAATTGCCAGATGCCAGCAAAATGCATCGAAAAATGTAAATGTTAATTAATTGTTTCTTAAAAGGACCCCTGACCCCTTGTCATGGCCATTTGACTGATGAGAAAGTAACCACTACTGGCTACCCTGTTCCGGAATTGCAAAGGTCGCGATGCCTTATATGTACTATTAAATTTCATAAAAGAATGTTTGCCGTTTGCGACTAATCTTGATTTTACATGCTAATAAATTGCGTTTTACAGAGTTTCATTTTTTTTTTCTCAAGGAGGACGCTAAACCCCATTAGGTCATCACGTCTTCGATTATAGTAAGTTTCGACTTGGCCATCACATAGTGAACCCCATCGATTTGTATTCCCTTGATCCACACATGAAAAACCGTGTTTAATACACTTCATTTTCAAACGATGTAGTTTCATTTCCTTACCACTCATCTTTACAGACATAGGGTTTTGTGTATTTTTCACCTATACTTGTAGACATGAGGGTAGAGAGTTTTCTCAATTATCAAATTCCGTGCAAGCAGGGGTACATACAGCATTAAGCCGAAAAAGAATGAAAGGTACTGATTTCCACTAACTATAAGTGCCACGTGTGCTTGAATGTAATATGGGTGAGCTTTGTAAACTATACCAAATGGATCTGAATGATTGATTCAATTACAGTGCTACTTTACAGATGTACCTTTTTACCCGCGTGGCTTTTCAGAATCCGTCTCACTCGCGGCACAACGCCATCTCGAATACACGAAGAAAAGCTTTGCACCCTGTTGTTACTTAATTTTGTGGTGACGAAATCTATGCTACACTCAGCTACAACATTATCATTTAATGTCGCCAAGTCAAATGTGTTCAAGTCAAGTTGCAAGTCATTTGTCTTCAAGTGAAGTCAAGTCGCAAGTCAAGAAGAAGCGCGACTCGAGTCTGTGTCCAAGTCAGCGACTCGATTCAACAACTCTGCTACATAATCAAAACTTTGTGATTATGTAAAAACTTCAGGTTGCTCCGCCCTTGACCTCCATCTCGAGCTTTCACCCAGGCTTACATGGGCGCGGTCCGAGAGTGGACCCCTGGACCTCAAATCTGGCAATGCATCTAGCAACTTTCGGGCAAACCGATGATATAAATGGCGAAATGGTAGCCACAGAGATAAAAAGTATAAGACTTTCTGAAACCGTGCGTGGTCACTATGCTTTGAGTTACCAACCTAGAACAGAACTTTTCTTGAAAACTGGTTCCAACCCTGCTAGTAACTGCTAGTGAGCATATTGTTCACTGAAGTTATTGTCCTCTTAGGTTGAGAGACACTGGCAGACACCTGTCTGCACCTCAGCCAGGGGAGCAAATCTCTGCCAGAGGTTGGGGTACAAAATGCAGATATTAGGATTACAAAGGCGTCGGATCTTCCTTCCTTCCCACACGGCTCCTTCCTCATCAGGCCCCTTCCTCCCCAGGTCAAAGGTAGTTGTGTTAATTTATTCCAACTCAACTGATAAATTCAAATGGATTCAATTCACAACTCTGACCTAATTAGATATTACTCTAATTTGGAGCGAGAAATTAACCGTTTAGCTGGTGATAATTATTCAGACATCCTACATATAGAGTGACTCTCCTCGGGCCATTTAAAGAAACTCCTAAATCTTTACTTCCCTTTTCTTATCGTTTATCAATCATTTTCAGAATCGTTTTGTTCTGAAAAGTTGCATTGTGTGGTTGCTTGGCTCACATCTCATGCCATTGGAGCTTTCGTCTGGTATTCGTATTTGCATTTATACCTCAGAACGCCCGTGATTTTCTCCTCTTCATCCACTTCCGAGCGATAAAAAATCCATTGAACACATATCTTAGACTCACTTTTCTTCCTTGGACTGGTACGAGGTAATTCCGATGTTAACCCCTTTTTCCATTACATCCCCCACTTAAGTTTGAATTAATTTTAGATAGCAAAGAGGTGTTGAGTTCGTTCCAAATAAGATAAATATGCTGTCATTATTCAAAAATTTTGACTCGTTTTTCAAAATTTGTTGGTTTTCTTTATTATTAACAAATATCGTAACTTCTAATTTGTGAACATCCTTGATAAACTGAAATGATGTCATTAACTTCATTTCAGCCCTTTCTGAGAGCAAACGTGTCTCGGAGGGGAGATGAAGTCCCACAGACCCCTCCCCCAGGATGGTAATGTTGCCCTGTGACAAACGTCTTACCAGGGAGTTGCCACTGGGGTGGAAATTCCCCGGCAGGTGGAAACTCTCTGGAACACCCTGGTCTGACGCAGGATAATAATTATTGAATGTCTTTTCTGTGAAGGGCTCATTCATTCACCTCGACTTTAATCAGTAAAACATACTAATATGTCTTGTATATTCACGACTATTTGCCAATTATATTATTTTGGGGCCTTCCTTCAGTATGCAAGACTTTTGTTCTGGTGCCTTACAAAAGATATAAGAATTATTAGGGAAATGGAAAAATATGATAGAGTTAGCTCTCCAATTCATGTATCTGCTTATGCCTTCAAGCTTTAAAGAAGTTTTTCATGGAAGAAAGCATTAGGATCCTTCACTTTAAAACGCAAGAATTGGGGTAACTTGAGAAAATTGAGGTAACTTGCTGTAGGAACTTTTTAAGTTCAGTCAAATGAGTTTCTCCTTATAATGAAATGCATAATCGGAGACAGTTGACTGAACTTAAAAAGCTCCATGCAGCAAGTTACCTCGGTTCTGCTAAGTTATCGCACAAAATTGGGTTTTTCAGTGTTCCATGCTCCTCGCTCCATGATAACTTTCAATGTTGTGTGCAACCGAGTTTCAACATGACACACGTTGCTCCATGGTTGCTAGGTAACAGGGGAAAACTTATACACTGTGTATATGAAATTCAATTGTCTAGAAGATTCTGTTGCATACTAGTCTGTCGTGATTGATTTTCTCTTACAGCATGCATCATATACATTAACTGTTCGAGTGTAAATTTAAGCAGAAAGATACACGTCATATTCACGGCAGCTAAAACCCTGGGTTTAATCACCATCATCGTCACTGGATTGTGGACGCTGTTTCAAGGTATGAGCTTAATACCACATGCAGTTGCGTTAATTCACCCGAATCAATTGAGGTTATTTCTTCGTGTGAAAGATTTATAGATGTAGTGAAGACTGATCAGGAATTCACATCAGAGACCAAAACGATTTACATATTTGTCATGTTGTGTAAAATTTTATTAGTACCTGGACATGATTTTAAAAGTCCTCCAAGCCAGAGTGTAATGAAATCATGAAAAGGAGGTAGAAAGACACGCCGATACGAGCTTTCAATACTGTATTTTTCTCACTTATGGACCGATTTAGTGTCTTGCTCACAGGAGATGGATGGCCTGCTAGCACCATAGCTAGTAGGAGATTAGATAAAGGGGAGGCGAGAAATAGTCAAGAGGAACGGGAAGCTTTTAAAATGAGCTACACAATAAAAGCATCTGTTTGTTAACTTTTAATATTTCAGCTTAACAATACGTAAGAGAATCTTCATCCCAGCCAAATCAACCTGTATTTATAATCTTTTTTTTCCGGCAAGTGACGCGGGGGTCCTAGGAACACCAGAAAACCCAACCGCTTAGTGATTCTTTGCTGAAAGGGGGTGATTTGCTGCACTGAGGTTCATCCCTCATATTAACACTTCTTGACCATATCATTTTAAGATGTTTTCACAACTTGACCTCCTCTGCTTACCTCATATGACCTTTGAACCCCACCAAAAGTGAATTACAAAAAATAAAGAAGCATGTCTTAGTAGGGATTTGTACCCGGACCGTCTGCGTCGGAAACCGAGCTCTGATCCACTACGCCATCAAAGAACTTATTCAACTTGGGTAATTCTGTTATGCTATAGTCACATCATCCTTTTCACGTGTTTGTAATAAGGTAATTTAAATTAGTATTATTACTGTAACAGTTATGCTTGTGAAAAAATAAATGTTCTCTATAACTTTATCTTTGGAATGGAAGAAAAATTCAGCCCTAACTTTTCGTTGGTCACGAAACGAGGGACACAATTTAGAGGTACCGTCCACAGTCTGTTTAGTTAACGTGTTTAAGTAGTTGTACCTCTGATGACCTTATATAACCTTCACCCTCCAACAAATTCATAGGGTTCCCTCTCTCCCATCTATAAACCCAGTATGAAAAGGATCCATTATCCCTGTTTCAAGGTTTTCGGTTTTTGACCTCAATGACCTCAAATGACCTTTGACCTCCACTGAAAACAATAGGATTCTTCCTCTCAATATGATAAAGTTATACACTAAGTATGAAGATTGTCAATAATTGCAATCTTGAGATATCGTGTTCAGAAGCAGTTTTCAAGAGTTTCATATTTTTACCTCCGGTGATCTCAGATAACCTTTGTCCTTTGCCAGAATCAATAGGATTCATCTTTTGACTATAATGCATCCACATGTCAAGTATGAAAAACATCCACGCGTCATACCTAGAGATATCGTGTTTACAAGGTTTTCGGTTTTTGATCTCTGTGACCTCACTCGACCTTTGACCTTCACCAAACACAATAAGGATCTTCCTCTTAATATCATAATTCTATATCTCAAGTATTAAAATATCCATGATTGCTATCTTCAGATATCGTGTTTACAAGCCAAGCGTCACAAACACATGTAAATGCATGTAGAAGTACAAATTTCAAAGCATTTTTATTTTTCACTATTAACGAACTTGACAAATTTCTGTATTTAAGTCAATATCAAACTAATATGAAAATGACCTTGTTAAAGATATTCAGAGAGCTAAATTTACTGGCTTTGAAAGGCTTTTGATACTTACCTGGCGCAGGAGTATCCGTGATCACGACGACGGAGCTCCCAGGTGGGACCTGTTCTATTCAGCTAGTCTAGAAGGGTACCACTGTCGGGTGGGCCAGTTAAGTCAAAGTTTGTCCCTTGGGAACGTTGTTACTCCTTCAGGGAGCACAAATCCTTCTGGAGTATTGTTTGGTTTTCGCCCCTGGCTCTTCGCCAGAGAGTCAGGGGACTTTTGGAAAAAAATCTCTGAAAGGCTCCTAATGCTTTAAGCAAGATCTGCATGTTATGTTAAGCTGTAACCCAGCATTAGTGTAGGTATGGACCGTGTTTTTTACCACATGTCTGGTCCACACAATATCATGAGCGGACCAGATGAGATCCATATTTGGTCCATATAAAATTTCATATGGCACGTGTATGGATTTTTACTTGTATCAAGCTATATCTGTCCCATATAAAAATTGAGCCAATATATCAAGTTATATCTGCCCAATTTTTGTTAAAGCCAGATACAAATCCCATATCAAGACCAGATATGGGCCATATATAAATTCCCTATATGGCACATGAATGGAATTGCCATATATGGGACATATACAGATTTGCCATATATGTATCATATCTGTCCCATATAAAAATTGAGCCATATACAATTCTATATGGGCCATATATGGCCTTTATGTTATATCAAGTTATATCTGCCCAATTTTTGTTAAAGCCAGATACAAATTCCATATCTGGACCAGATATGGGCCAGATATAAATTTCCATATATGGCCCATATATGGATTTTGTGTAAGGGAGCAAAGGTCAAGTTGTGAAGAGATCGTAAAATATGATATAGTAAAGAAGTATAAATTTGAGAGATGGACCTCAGTGCAACAATTACACACCTTTCAGCAAGGAATAACTGAGCCTTTTGGCTTTCTGGTTCTGAATGTTGCCTATCCACAAAACTGGGAGGGCCCGCTCTGGCTAGGGGAAAGTTGGCAAAACGGGAGCAGCATAGGGTTAGACCTAATACCGTCGCTCGCTAAATAGGAATGAAAATACAAAATATAAAAAAAATGAATAGTGTAAAATCATTTACTGCTTATCCACTTCATCTTTCAACACAGGAAATACAGAGAGTTTTGAAAACGGCTTCGACCTCAAAACGGTAACGTGGACACACCTGCCAAAAGCTTTCTACTCTGGGCTTTTTGCATTCTCTGGATGGTAAATATTTAATTCGTTTTTATCTGTTTATAGGCATCAAAGTCATGCCATTGTTCGTCGCCATGGAATCTTGTAGTAATTAAACAGAGCGTTATATCTGTATCCTTGTTTATGAGGATAGACTGACACATGATTGATGAACGACACACTTCACTGCGAAGTACAATTTCAGTATTCTGGCTAGATAATGTTAATTAAGAAATAAAATTGGGAGAAAGATCTCGCTAGTGTTCATTCAAGACGTTCTTGCTTTATAGTCACTGATTAGCCCAGCTGGTTTCCGTACCCAGCATTTGCACTTAGCATAAAGATAGTCAATATTTTCACGAGTTAAGTGAGTGAAACTGCATCACTCAAGGTTACATTCACTATTCATTCAAGATTCCCGTTCATTATTTACTAGATTTAAAAATTGATCAAAAGACACCCAAATATTCAATGGACTTTAAAAAGTCTGATTTTCCTTCTTGTTGTAGAAACTTTGTAAACGTTGAAAATAGCAACAATTACCACCAACTTCATCACATATATCCTACAGAGGAATTAGGGAACACAGCAAATGTGCAAAACTGTAATGTCTAAATAGGGACCAAATCTCCTGTTTTTGCTATTTGTGGGACTTCCGTCTGAAGGAAAGTTGTGATATTGTTTTATGTAACCATTGCGTTCTTCAAAAAATGTAAACATCGCAAATTTAACTGCAGACCAGCTGACACGTAACCAAAAAATACTTGATACGGAGTCCACAGAGGATAACTATAATGGCGTTACTCGCTAAAACACTATTCTGTCTCCGCTAGTGAGTTACCGTGACCTCAGAAATTACAAGAGGTTTGCCATAGGGGCACGGAGGCAAATTTCCCCCTCTCCACTAAAAGGCCTGTATACATGATGATCTCCATTCACAAAACATGACATACACTAAGAGAGTATTATAGTATTACAGACGACAGTACTTATTCCATCTTACACCTCACATTACATTTTAAATTGGGCCAGTCGACCACTGGTCATATGGAATAAAATATTAGGCTCGGCGTTATGCCTTCAAGATACTTTGCGCCCTCCCCAACTAAATTTCTTACAGCCTATAATCTCAGAAAAGGTAACACGATGGAGAGTACATCTTCAGAATGGTAATAGATGCTAAAATCCTTCCTTCGAGTTCTTCATGTTAGGACTATTCTGAAAAGGGTGCCCAGATCGAGTTGTGCACATGCCTTTAATAGCAACATTGCACTTACTCTTTGCCTCTTCATTTGCGTTGCAGGCAGTTTCTTCCACAAATAACAGAAGAAATCATAGATCCTGAAAGGTAAGATTATCTTTTCAGTTGTGCATCATTTATTCAATCAATCTTCAATACAATAACGTGATAAGATAAGGGTGGTAAAGTGAAAGAGGTGGTTCCACAAAATTCCTTCAGGTAGAAATCTGTACCAGTCCAGATAATTTCCCTCTTTGTTACATGTAAAATTCAACTTAACCGCAGTAAAATGATGGCAAAGTTGTTTTCCTTACGTGACAGCCTTCATACAAGTGAATGGCAAGGAGAGGCCATATAGATCAGCTTTGCCATGGACTGTGAAGAGCGCCAACCTTCCTTCTAAATCGTCTTTAACTGTTTATCACGTTATCATATATCTCCACTTTATCTGGTGAAATACTTTTTTTATCTTTCAAATATCAGAAATGTAGATAGAACGTAACGGATTTTCGCTCTGCAATCCTTACGTTGAGATATTTAAATTAAGTAACCTTTAACGTTATGTGAATTACATCTGTTACGTTACAGATTACAGCTAACCTGATGTCTTATCCAGATGTACACAATTGATGCATTGATCTTGTTTTAACTTACAGAAATATTCCTGTGTCTATTTTAATATCGTCATTCGCTGTTACGGTGCTGTATATCCTCACCAACATAGCCTATTTTTCTGTCCTTTCACCATCCGAACTGCTTGCTTCAGAGTCTGTTGCCGTTGTAAGTAAAACTCCAGTTTCTTAATTTTCTCATCGGTGATTTTGAAAAACAAGCCAAAGTATTTTTCCTATTAATCATTACCTCACTATTACTTTGAAGAAGCCGTCTCCATTATGCAGCGAGGAAGGACATCGACCCACACAATAAGTTCAAAGAATTTACGGGGGTATCCCGTTACACAGAACTAGTTTAAAAATCGTGTGTGGCTGGGTGAGATTTACACAAGCTAAGGACATATTAACATCAAGTACATCTGTACATGTTATGTGTGAAGTGTGGTAAATGTGCATGGATAATTGTTTCTACTTATGTTGAATATATTGGAATGCAATAGTTTGTAAAGATTTGCAACATGTAAAACCTCATTGGGGCTACCAAAAAGTACAAGCCTTGCGCCGATAGTCGATCCAGTCATTTGTAGTCGATCGAGCAGCTCTTCCCCCGATTTCTGCGCTCATCGGTAACAGTAACGACGTCATTCCTGCCTTTCTTTTTTTAGCCAACATACTGAAAAACAAATCTTTCCAGATCAATTAATTAATAACATTTGAAGAGTACTATTGATATCTTTGATAGGTCAAGCTACTTTTAAACAGCAGATTATGTGTAGTGCTTGTAGTCGAGTAATGACAACTTATGTTTCGAGCCCGATGGATCGAACTTTCAAAGAATAATTGCGACAACTCGAAATTAATCGCGAAAGACTGCCAACACAAGAGCAAGGTAACGCATTTGCGAGTTTGGAGCTAACAGAAGCAGCTCCTTCGGTAAATAGGTAGTGGACCGTTATGGTTCTTCCTAAAAACTTCTAGCTTACGCTCATAAATATGCTTCAATTTCACATAGGACTAATATTTAATGGGAACACAGTGATGATGTGTAACATCAAATTACCAAAGAACCTCTGAGAAAATACTTTTCAATTTAACAAATTACACTATATTCAAATAAATGCTATATATATGTGAAGGAAAGGCATAAAAAGATAAAAACAAATGATTTGCTAGTCTATAATGTTTCCCTTTAATAACATGTAAGGCACGTCTAATGTCGGGGTTTCTTCGATTTATTATTCTGCAGACGTTCGGTCAAAGAATTCTTGGTCCCATTTGGTGGATTTTGCCTATTTTTGTGACATTGTCTTGCATTGGTTCTGTCAATGGTGGCATATTTGGAACGGCTAGGTAAATCTATTTCTTGTAACGGATAGTACGCTAACCTAGTAGTCAAAAGCTGAACACTTGTGTGGATGGTCCCCTCACATGTACAATACCATAAAAATGATGGCTTAAAGACCCGAGTAATATGTATAGGGAGGGTCGAGTTACCACTTTCTTGAATCCTATGTAATTGCTCAGTCCACCATTACATATGAGCTGGCCGAGTGAAAATATTAGTTAGGCCTATATTGAAGAATCATATTTCAGAATCATACTGAAGAATTTATATGACGTAACAATTCTTGAGGACTACCTTGAAGGTCATTCACGGCTCAGTAAACTTTGCTTCGTTGTGCTCTGGTCAAGTCACCCCTCTCCAAAAATGGATACACCTGTCTAATTTACCAGGGGTGGATTAACTACCTGAGTCTAAGTTTGTCAGAGACGGTATGTGCTCTTTTGCAGACTGATAGCAAGGCATTTAACAGGCGATAATTTCACAAAGGAAAAGAGTTTGGACAGATTTTAAGTGACATTGTGATGAATAGTACGATTGAATGTTTTGTTCAGTTTGTGAGTTACTTGGGGTAAAAGTGTAGTTAGACGTATGTTATACGAACTCATAAACAAATGAAAGGTTATATTTAGCTTTCAACATCCTCTTTTTCTGTTCTGAAGAATGTTTTTTGTAGCTTCGCGAGAGGGCCAGCTTCCAAGCATCCTGGGAATGGTCCAAATTCATAGGAGGACACCTCTGGCCGCCGCTGCATGTGTGGTAAGGTTTCTTCCTACAATTGTTACGACATTCCGATACTGGAAGCCCGCAAAGTACATGTAAATATTTTTTACTGACCACATTAACCTATGCTTGCCAAAAGAACACGAAAAGAGTTTCAAGTTACTTTTAATTACTAGAATTATGCAACAGAGAAATTTAATGACGAAACTGACAGTCCGATCCTAGCTGTCTCATTATACTCAGAAAAAGAATTTTCAAGACTGGGCAAAACCGAGTAAAACCTGAAAACAGTGGAATGCGCAGCAAGTCTATGTAATGCCAGTGACGATAATATTTTTCATTTAGCTTTGTTGTTGCATTTCAGCTTCCTATCTGCCTCGTCATGTTAACAACTGATGACGTTTACGTCATCATCAACTACCTGAGTTTTAGTCGCTGGTTGTTTATGGCTTTGACTGTAATAACTGTTCCCTACTTCCGGTGGAAGTATCCAGACCTACACCGACCATTTAAGGTATATTGTCAAAAGGGTATTAAGACTGCCGGGTATGTGAACGTCATACAAGAATTTAACGTTCAGCACTCTTCTGTGCACTATACAGGGCGAAGGGTACAAACTGGGAGGACCCGGATAGATAGACCACGAGTAAAACACTTTCATATCACAAAGGTGTTATTCCTAAGTGAGAATTCTTATCAGTTGACGAGCAATTTCGTAAACAACATTGACATTTTTCACATTGGTTGAGTAAATGGTATAGTTTCAATTAGTGTAACGTGTGACTATCATTTTCGGTACAAGTAAGAGTCTAAAGCGTGATACCCCCCCCCGAAAATAAATCTCAACAGTGATTTCGAATTTGTCATTCTAACTTTGGGTTCAATCTAAAGGTTTGTCTCCCTACAGTGTTTAGAGAACTTATCGCATTGGTCAAATTTTGGAAAGCAATGTAATAGTAGAGGTAGAGAGAGACGTTATTATACATAGAATTGCTTCATTAAATGCATGATATATCAAGTAAACTCTCCCTCTAATCTGGTACTTATGTTAATGTGCACAGTAATTAGTTAACACACATTTTCTAAAAGATGATTACAAAGTACAAATATATATTAGAGTCTTTCATAAAGAAATTGCCGACATAACTCATGAATACTTCTAGAAAATAACTTTCTCCTGTTACAAAGGTTCCAGTGCTCCTGGCTGTGTTGTTTGCTCTCTGTGCAGTGTTTATGGTAGTATCATCGGTAGTATCTGCATTCAGAGAATTCGCTTTCGGGTTACTGATAACTGTAGCAGGGATACCAATCTATGCTGTCTTTGTAGTGTGGGAAACAAAACCGGTCTTCTTCTTGCGGGTGATGAGTAAGTATATAAATGTAATACATATTTGTCGTGTAAATCGAAAACGGGGAAAGTTGAAATCGTGACTTGGAGTTTATAAAATCATAGTTCAAATAATGTATACTTGTATGACTGCTTAACTCCTCTGTCTTCACTATATTTATTTATTTCTAGTACGCTTGAGGGTTTCTTGTGAAAAATAATAAATGTACTGGCAAGTTCCTGCTTTATGTAATGATATTTGCTTTCCCCAGTTCATTTTCAAAGACAGATGCAAGGATTCAATTTACGTGATTAATGAGTGGATAACCTTGATTAAGATAATTAGCAATACCTGACTATGTGATATCTGATGTATTGAATTACTAGAATGTTAGCGTGACCTTTAAAATGGCAAATATAATCCTAAATTCAATGTTAAATCAATCACCAGTGGCTTATTTTCAGTATGGGTCAAAGTTCATGTAGCAACCACTTTGCCAATTAAGCCAAAAATAAAAAAACTAGACAGTATAAGAAAATGCGCATTCGTACAAACTGTTTAAGTGCCGTCTCAGTGGCTATTTGGTTTTCATCAGTTCGTCCGTCCCCACTGGGAGGTGATGTCCCTCCCTTCCGGGGGACGTTGATAAACTTTGTTAAGACAAAAGCAATGAAATGATTACAATCTTCCATTCAAATTAAGAACAACATTTGCATGTGACTCGAGCTGCTTGTGACCAGCTGCTTCCTTCATCCAATAGAAGTAAAAAGGCAAAAAGGGATACAGCCAAAACATGATTCATCAATATGCATTTGAAAGAATGAAAGACACGTAAGGTCGAGTCCTTTCAGAACAATTGAATAAAGGACGATTCTTCATGGCATAATCAGTGGAAGCTTTCCAGGGATGAGAACTTTACCAGTTAGTAGATGCAGATGCCTTCAGGGGTGTCACAAGGTATTGCAAAAGAAAATCAAGTTTTAAAATATAAGCCATCTCTATTGTATGCCAAAACAAATCTCTTTCATGGCAAATTATTTTCTTTTAACATAATATGTATACGTTTTGCTAAATACTTTCTTTTTCTTGAATTCCAGAAAACCTGACCATTTACATGCAGAAAATTCTTCTCGTCGTCCCACAAGAAGAGAAAACTTTTGTTAAAAATTTTTAATTTTAGGATGTATTAAAAAATTTATAGAGTGACACAGCAAAGACATATGGTGACTTCAAATCAGTGTGGCATTTGTAAGGCCTTCTTGTTTTTCCAACCGCCATCAATTTGATGCTGTTTTGATATTAGAAAAATCTTTCTGATCTATCTCCGTAGAACGGTATCCCAAGCAGTGGCGGATCCAGAGGGGGGTCGCCGACGTCCGGACCCCCCCCCCTCAAATTTCCCAATTTGCCCTTTTTCAAAATTGTTTTTTTTTTTCACACTAGCCTAACAAAATAAAAAATAAAAAAAAAAACCACGACAGTTTGACAGGTAATGACAGTTGTCCAATTCCGAGGAAATTTTGGTTACCCCCATCCAGTATCGATCAATCTACCCGTAAAAGTCTAGCCATCTATCGCAGAAACTTTCAGCAATATATTTGACTATGGTAGCCTGTATTGCCCGCCCCGAAACACGAACAGCGCAAACGTTTTATAGAGGATGTGACTACAGTATGTCTTACTGCCTGCAATGGAATAGGGAAAAACATGCCAGTGAGCCACAACTGCAAAAAAGGCCGTGGCCGGCCCGACTTAAACCGGTTGGTTAGAAACTGAGCCGTAAAACCTCATCTAACTCTAACTCTTACTGCCTGCGTGACAGTCAGGCATTCTAATCACTTTTTCGCTTGGAACCACGTGTGACGTGCTTGGGCTTTCAAAGTAATACAGTAAAACGCGCAGATATTACGTCATACTCACTAGCTAGCGCTTTATGCAACGTATTACTACTGAGTTCTAATATTGATTCCAAAAGGTCACTGCTAGTCTTTTGGTCTAACAAAATAATGATCTGTTCACACTCCTTAAACTCTACATCTACGAAACCTTCCCTCTTCCCGCTAGTATCCCTTCTCTCATGAACACGATATGATATTCATGGTCTGGAATTACTCTCTTCATTTATTAGTGTTGCCCTAGTGATGGGAATAAAAAGCCAATCTTAGTTTAAAGTCCACAGCCAAGAGTTGACCAGAAGTCGCAATGGACGAATCGGTGTTTTTTTTATTTTAAAAATACTATATGAAATCACCACCAAGTCAATTAACGCAATGTTACTCGGTTCAATTTTTTGACGTCTTTGGACCGATGACAAGTCTGCTGTCGCAAATAAAAAGCAAACATTCGACTTCAATCATCTGTTTTGACAGAGTATTTTTGACAGTCGCGCCGCAACTATATAGGGAACACAACATACAGTATTTTAACCCCCTGCCCCAGTCGAGATAGCGGTGGCGCTAGGTAGGGGAAGGGTTCATGCCCCCGTCGGAGAAGGCTGACCAACTATCGGGCAAGTTTTACAGGTTCGTCGGGAGTCCTAGTCGAAAGTATGCAGTCCCCGACGACAACTAGTCGCCCCGACGTCTTACCTGTTTTTGCCCTTAAGAGGATAATTCTTCTAACAATAACCCAAATTTTCGGCGCGCTACGCGCGCTTTAGAGTCACTCTGTTTTCTTCAATAGTTCCATTCCGCAAAGCAGGATAGCACAAGTCCTGTCCACCTTACCAAGTAACATATAGGCAGAGTACATAGTTAATGTAAAGTTCGTAACTTTCATCCCATATCGCAAAGCCTAGTTGGTGTTCTCTTGTGTGTGTGTCATGCGGTAGAGTCAGTTGGTGAGTGACTTACGGAGCAAAGTTTGGCTATTTCATCTTGTAGTCCAGGTGGTTTCGATAGAAATGTATGTTACACCCGATACGGTCTACAAACCCACAGTTCGTTTTTCGTTTCGTCATTTGTTTTATGTGTTAGCCTATCAAACATGTTCCCCCGCTTCACGCGCTTTTCAATTTCACGATCCAGATTCAAAGAACACTACCAGTGCGCAACTCGGATCTTGAAGTATTAACTGATATGATGCAAAATATGCCGGCAATAGCATGGGATAATCAGGCTCCTCCATTTGCCCTTCCCATCATCCCCTCGAAATAGGGAATGTCGGAACTAATTCGGGTAGCTGACATCGCCCGGCCCCCCGTTGGAAAATTCTGCCGCCACACATGATCGATTTACTTATTTTGGCTTTCATAAGGGTAATTTCTGGGATAAAACCCAAAATTTTCGGTACGCTTTGTCCACTCTTCCTCAATTCCGTTATACTTATAGCTAAATGTAGTACAAACTCTTTACACCTTTTCAAGTTAATAAGTAGAAATACATGGATTTATGTACACATGGATTTATGTAAATGTCAGAAATTGAATCGCATTTCGCTAAACCTGGTTAACGTTCACTTGCGTCTGTCGTACGGTACGGCTAGTGACTCGAGGAGGGAAGTACAATTAAGTTATGCCCGATAGGGCCTAACTGTCCGGACAATTGTTCTATATAAGCTTTAAATTAGTACAAATTCTTATCAGTGTAGGCTTACCCAAAAAATTTTCGCGCGCTTCGCGCGCTTTGCATTTTCACCGTTTAGATTCCAGGTTTTGATTCCAGTTTTTGCATGTCTCTTGGTTTATCCTTTCTTTGTCAGTATGCCGTAAATTGTATAATCGGTGACGTTTATGGGAACCAAAATTTAAAAAAAAAATGAATGTGCCCTTTTTATGTTGGACCCCCCCTCAGAGAAGACTCTAGATCCGCCCCTGTCCCAAGGTATCAGTGAAGGTTGTGATAAGCACTTTTAGCTTACGTTTTCCTCGAAGCAGTGATTCCTATTGCCTTTGAAAATTTTTCTCAAGTACTTTCGCTTTGCGGGGATTCCTTTTGCCTTCGGCAAAGGGTGTATTCATACTTAAGTTTACAGTTTTCATACTTGCACATTTACTCCTACCGTATTAATAAAATTGATGTCACCTGGAGTATAAAGCTATTATTTGATAGTGTAAATACCTGCATTGTCAATGATCTTTTGTATCTCTATTATTTGCATGAAATATTGTGTTTGTTGCTGCTTTGTTCATTTATGTTCTGTACACAAAACTTCATATACCTGTTAGTAAATTATTCATGTGTTTCTTAACTTTAAGTTATAAAAATATGTGCATTGACAAGAAAGTTTAAAAGAATAGTTATAAAACGTACATACTTTACCAATTTAATGAGGAGGGAACCGTTTAAAAAAACTACTTATAGGTGGAAAGTTGATAGAGAAAACTTCCTTGGAGATGATAACAAATTTTGCTAGAGATTCGTAACCTTTATTCATAACTGCAGGCAGACATTCCTTATAACCCTGTTATGACATGCAGGTGATTCTTCCTTACACTGTCAGCACAAAAAGAGGCTAAACAATAAAAAACAGGTAGGCACAGGCCTCACATTGCGCCTTACATTAGAGGCCTAGCCCATAGGCGCAAGCCTAACGTTGCTGTTAGTGGTCACTCGATGGATGAAACACAAAAAATCGACTTATGTAAGTTGTAAAGTGTCTATAGTGAGTAACTGTTTGTACCTTTTCTCTCATCAGTTTTCGATTTAAGTTCATACATTACCTTTTAGAAAAAGAAACAATGAAAATTTTGATCTCTAGTGAGAAGCAAATGCGCCTAAGGTTTGATGTTCGTGTCGTCATGCCATGGAAGCCGGACCGGATGGGTGCGCCACACGTTACTCCAGTATTGGAGTATATGGAGGGATTTCATGTGACGTCACACGCGTGGGATTCCCAGGCACTGAAGGGAAAAACACACACGCAGTAAGCGTATTTACAGCAAACGCACACGGCATAACCATAGATACTACTATAACACAATGGACGCTTGCCAAAGAGAAGCGCGATCTTGCCCTTCAAAACCAAAGAGACGAGCGATCACGTGATGTCGGTGAAACCCCTCTATTGACTAGTTTAGTGACGATGACGTCATTAGTCATTAAATTTCGTAGGTTCGTTGTTCATACTCTTAGCGTAGAGTCACCTGAGTGGTTACAGGGAGTACGATAGGACCTACTCCACGTGAAGGGTCACTGTGACTCTTTTGTACTGAGAGTGTATCATGTCTATTGAACTGAAGTAATACCTTCTTGTGATGGACTTGTTACCGAAGCTGAATGCCAGAAAGCCTTACTTTCTATGACTCAATGGAAAGTCAACAGGGAGTGTTCGTCTTTCGGTGAACACTTGCGGTTTATTTTGTGGACCAACTTGTTCTTCAGTCCCTTGTTTACATCCCTATTTTTATTAGTCACTTTTTCTTAAGATCATACCAGAAAGTATAACTCTCATGCTAAAGCTGGAAAAGGACCATCATCAAAATAGTATTCTAAGACTACTCATTCCACAAATTAAAACATCGGGGTGAAACCCTTAGTCAATCTACTAAAAAATGAAGAAAACTAGTTATTTAAATCAAAAAGATATCATTTCTCAAAGGATTGGTAAGGACTTTACTTTGTTGACTATACTATTTGTAGGGCAGTTCTAGTTTGTAATTTGCAAGGCAGTTCTAGTTTGTAATAGACCGACTGCATGGTCAAGTGATAAGAGCATCCGACTTGCAGCCAGATGGTCTGGGGTTCGACTCCTGGCCGAGTCATACCAAAGACTTTAAAAATGGAACCTACTGCCATTGTGCTTGGTGCTCAGCATGAGCAATTGAGTAAGGAAAACAAGCCAGTGAGCCACAACTAGAAAAAAGGCCGAGGCCGGCCCGACTTAAACCAATTGGGTAGAAACTGAGCAGTTAAACCTCATCTAACTCTAACTCTAGTTTGTAATCAGAAGCTGAACGAAGTTTATAACTATTGAATAATGTTAAGGGTCTTGTCACACCGGATAGGCGTAAGATATCCTGTGTATGTTTTTCCTTCATGTATAGCCATTTTAGAAAGATTCCATCAACTTCAACATCCACAATGGTCATCATAGGTATCTATTCATTCAATGACTAAACACGCACAGTGTTTCACGCTCAGTCTTCTATATGTCATTCAAAACTTCCCTTCTCTCCTAATGCGTGTTCCAACTGCAATATTAATTTAAAGCCTTTCAAGGAAAAGTGGAGTTCATTTTCATTTCACGTTTTCCTGTACCTTCTCAGGCTTTTGTTGAGATCTTTGTAACGTCTTAAGCAAACACATCTTTTCATTTAACGAAAAGCTTTACATCATGTGCCTTTGTATAGTAAAGATGAAAACATGTAGGCATATATATATATATATATTGGTTTTGTTAGATGATGACAATCTTTTTCCGTTACGGATATTAAAGGTATTCCTAAGCAAAGATAATTTAGGTGTAAGTTAGATATTTCAAAACACCATTGTATCGTATTTATTAAATTGTGAAACTGTCAAAAGAGTTACAGATGCATTGTGTTAAGGCAACGAGCATAGCAAAATCTTGCATTAGATATGATTTCTTTGAGATCTTAAATGCACACTCATGAATTCCATAAAATCTGTGATGGAAATGATGTTTTATGTAATATTACACTACCGTACATTCTACCTATCGATAACAGGAATTTCATCGCTGTTAGGACTTTATTGTTTATCCATGTGTTGTATGTACTTGATTATCAGTGTATCTGTGCAAAATGTTGAAGATTGTGTCCTACATACATAAAGGCATATCAATATTTGAAATAAAAAAATCAATTAAAGGAGGGTTGTGTCGTTTTCGTTCTCTGAGAGGTACCAATATAAAGCAAGGGAAACATTACACTTACCTTAGTCCGTTTATGTATTTTTCATTCTGCTTCAAAAGTAGATCACATTAAGCTGTGATAACATGACACGTAATGTTGTGTTAAGTAGTTATATAATTATTTTCCTGAGAACAAAATGTAAGCCTTTGTTCACAGGAAAAACTATGTACTTTTATCTGAAATGCACAAGAGACAACTCTATAAGGTTCCGATGCCACAAACTGTTGTTACTTTATGATTTGTTAAATTTTTTAACACACATCATGATCACAAGCGTCAACTGAACAGGTTCATAGTACTCTACCAGAATCTTCCCACAGACAATATACAGTTACAATTTTCTAACAGCAATTAGTAGGCAATCACAATTCATGTATGCTCAAGGGTACTGATCCAAGAATCTGACAACTTTTTCCTTTATAACAACCTGTGGTAGAATTCAGTTTACCAAGTCCAATTCATGCAAGTTCATGTGTCCTTAATCAAGGTCAGCATACGTACCAAGTGCCGTGAACAGCAGACCTTCCCACTTTGAGTTTTCTTGTCTACGAGCATTTTCAGCCATTTTCAAAATGACCATACCTTCTCATGAATTTTAATGAAGATCATGAAATGTTATTACTGAACGGCTATTTCCTCTACCTATTAGCCTATTAGCATATCCATGCCAAACATGCAACTACTTATATAGCCATCCTGATTGTGAGAAATGCCATTTTAAGTTTAGGTTTAGGTTTAGCCCCACCCACTGATTACTACGCAGGATATTGGCCGCAAGCAGTCGGGTTCAACTTTACACCAACGTTAACTAACCTAACAAGTCTAAGCACAGCAGAACAGTCGTACTACGAGTTTGCTTTCACACAAATATTTTCAAAATTTACTCCACCCACTCATAAACAGATGAACTGCCAGTGTTCCAGAAAACTATTGCCTTTGCCTGTCAGATTACCTATGCTAAATATGAAGCTAGTCAGCCACACTAATTGGGAGAAATCGCCATTTAAAGATTTTTACTTTTAGTGCCGCCCACTAATTACTATGCATGATATTGGCCCCAAAAGCAATTGGGCGCAACCTCACGTCCTAGTTAACATACCAACCAAGTGGACCTATCATCCACAGCAGAACCTTCCCAGTATGACTTTGCTTGTACACAAGGATTTCTAGGCATTTTGCAATTTTTTTATTTAATGGAGATGATACACTGTTCCCACAAAATAATATCTTTACCTAGAATATTACAAAAGTAAATATGAAGAAGATAATCGGCCATCCTGATTGGGAGACATTGCCATTTTAAGATTTAAACGTTCAGCCCCGCTCACTCAGTACTATGAAAGATATTGGGGTTAAAAACAATAAGGCACAACTTCACAACCTGGTCATGATACCTGCCAAGTATCGTGCACATCATACATTTTCTAGTACAGTATGCGTTTGCTTGTACACAAGTTTGGCGTCACATACAAAACACATAACCCCCACCCGCCCCCACACCCACCCCCCCCCCCCGCCCACACACCCACATATGCCAACTTGACTGCAATGGTGACGATGCTGTCTCCTGCTTAGTAGCCAGAAAGGGATATATTTTCTTATCAACTGTCAAAGGCAGTACTGACACGAATACCCACAAAAAATTTTCAGCAAGGAATGCTATGTTTAAGAAGCCTTAAAGGTAATATTAAAATAATACCTATACCATTTCACATGGGGGATGGAATCATTTCAGTTTTGATGGTCAAATTTGAGGGGAGTACATTGTTAGGCCTTTGCAATGGTAGACCTATATTGTGAGCAATGGTAGACCTATATTGTGAGCAATGGAGGCAATTCATTTCAGCTTTAGTTGTAAGATAACTTAGTTAATGGTATAGCGATTTAGGATCGTACTACTTTCGAATGTAGAAAACAATTCAACTTATATTAACAACTTATGCAATTTCTGAAACAAATTGACTCGCCAAAAAGGCGATTCTCCTTAGCTTTCCATTCCTTCACAGTTTTGCAGGTAATGGACTACTTTTGATGTCACCGTGGTTTTTGCGATATCGTCAACTTTTGGTCATTAGAACAAAGGTATCTGATAACTACTCCAGAGAAGCAATAGCTCACACAGTAAGTCAGTTTAGGCTGGTTATCCAAATGCATAAAGTGAGCACTGTAATTCAACATACTCTTTCCATTTAAAGATTTCACTGTGTAAAATGTCGAACTGAACACTAAGTTTATAGTTGACCTTTATCGTTTATTCCCAGGTTGGTAAATTTGTGTTTAAGAGGAAGAATAAATTCAATTCATGAACCAAATAACTCAGTACTTAGCACCAACAACCACGGGTAATAAGTTCAGTTGCAAAAATTAAATGATATTCCAGAAAAGGCCTCAACATACAGGTAATTGTCTTTCACAGTTTAGCAGTCAAGTAACGGTTCTCGCTGATCACGTGGCTTTCGAAGATAGCTTCAGTGTTTGGACAGCCTGTCAAAAAGAATATGATAACAAATTTTGAGAAAGTATCTTTCAACCAGGCTTATTTTGAGCTGAAGAAACATTATGTTTGACCGTTCGAGATTGTTTTGCGGCATTGTGAAAATAAAGTTTTCTTTTGAGATTTCACTGGCTATGTAAAATATAAAACTAAACATTAGCTCTTACACTTGATCTTTAACAAAAGTTTTGTAAAAAAAAAATAATTATCTCGTTCCCCCACATGTAATGTATAGGAAGATGGGATATTGTACTTCGCCCACAAAGGTGGGGTCATAGGTCAAAATCTAAGTCAAATTGCCTAAATTTTTCAAAAAAGTGTGTCGGGAATTCCCTTTAAACCGTAAGTCTGATTAAGTTCAACTTGGTAGGTACCTGACCATTAAAGCTTGTACTTGCATATTTGATGATCTTATAGGTAAAAGGTAAGATGTCAACGTTCACATTTACTACAAATTGGGTTTTGCCATTATTTGCCTATCAGGATATGGGAAAAGAAGCCCTCAACAGAGCTGTGAGTTACGTTACATAGCCAGGACACATTACACTACACTTCACAGCCCTTGACCTGCTTACGCTAATTTGTGGCTCATAAGCTGAACCGCCCACAGAGCCCATCTCTCACTTTCCCAAATAGCAAAATATTCTATCCAAACATCACATAGGTGAACCCTGTCTGTTACCCCATTCAAAAATATAATGCATAAATGCATGTTTTTTTCTGTAAAAATGGCCGTAATAATAAATCAATGCGTCATATTGGCAATTCTAGGAGTAAACGATGTATTAGCCTAAGACCGTTTTAGAGTCAATTTGTTAGTAAGTTTGTTAGATAATACTTAACGACACACCAACACAAATGTGTTATACAGTGTCAACTAGATAAATACGGGTCAAGTTCCGTTTCAAATATTGTTCAAATACAGTGCAAGTCCTCCCCTTTAATCACCTCTTACTATAGGCGGGGAATAGCGTGGGCATATTCTACAACCCCCAGCCCACAGGGGGCCGTTTCAGTGTCAAAGGTCACATCTCGTTGAACCTGATTACGCTGTTACGTCCAGGATCTCGTGTGGACGTACGACACGTATAATATATAGCCTAGTAGCAAACACTCGTTGCCTACTTAGGCTTGAGCTTGCAATACTATTCCAATAGTTTGTGTAAGTAAAGTTTCACACCGTGCGTACGCAGTTCACTGCACTTTGCATTTCCTCGGCTACGAAAGGCACTTCCCGTCATGCATTTTGAAACAAGCAACGTTTTCTGCATGGAAGATTGAGACTGACTTTGTAGATTTTGTTGGCAAATGGTCCTCACAGGCAGATTTACATATAATTTTACAGTTTAGAAGTACAAAGTAAACATTTAGTGGTAACTAAGCGAATCACATTTGCCAGTTTATAGCATATTTTGATGTGAAATCTTAATGACCCAAACAAGTGTTAGCGGGATAAGAGCTGTGCCTTGGTCATGTCACGTAACGCACAGCCCTGTTCGAGGGTTAAGGAAAATATAATAAAACCACGTGATAAGTTATAACTGATAAGATAATTTTTAAGATAATACTTTTGCTTTCTAAGGGTAGGTTAGGTCAAAATAAAGGCCAAATTTCAAATTTGACTGAATTTTGCAAAAACAGCAGGTCACGATCAGATTCAAACTGCGTAGGTATGTACCTGATAATACAGACCTGGGCATGCATAATCGTTGACGTCATATGTCGAAAATCAATCGGACAAGGTTCAAATGGAAGAAACTGTTTAATCAGAATATTAGAAAATGTCAAAAAGCCTCATGATATGAAGAGCGTGTTGAGTAATTTGTACATCTTGTTACTATTAAGTTACTTTTACTGTTACTGTTAAGTTCGAGATCGAACTTAAAATGATTTAAAAGTGACTTTTTGTTATTATTTGCTTATCAGTATCTAGGGAAATTTTTGTAATCCCAAGGTATGTAAAGAAAATATGGGGTAAAATGAGATCTGCAATTCCATCACGGATTACCTTCATGTTAAAATTGTAGTTAATTCAAGTTTAAAACTAAATGGTCAGAAGAGAATACACCTTTTCCTCAGTAATTCTGTAACTAGTAATGCAATAAGAAACAATATCTGTATAGCCAATTGTAAACATTGTGACTGTCATATAGAGAAGTGTTTTTTACTTTGCAAAGGGTAACACCTGAAAACATTCATGAGTTTCTATATTCCAAGAAAATTCTAACTTGTCTTATATCGAATAGACTGTTTTCAACTTTGAGTTGACAATGATCAACTGTTTTGGCCTGGGGTCAATAAATCATCTCGTTCAAACTTGGTAGGCTACCGGACTACCACCAAAGGTAACTAGCACTATGTCCAGGTGTATAGATGTTTTAAGAACGAAAGTCCTATGTAAGAAGGGCAAATACCAACAGAAACTCACCACAAAGAGCCATGCATAGTTTCAGTTCGTCACGCAGAATCTCTAAGACATCACGGACACCGTTTGAACCCTTCAAGCAAATGAAACATAACCCATAAATCATTACAACTGTGGTTTAGCTTTCAACTTATGAAGTGCAAGAAAATCTTAACCAAAGAAAATACAGTTTCCTCATCTGATTATACAAGAAGAAAGCTGAGACTCAGAAAGGGGTAATTTATGAGAATTGAGGTCAAACTGTTGGTTGAATGTTGTAGGACTGTACTCTTATTCAATGACCGAAATGACTCTTCATAATACAAGAAACCTAGTTAGCTCTTTCGACAGCTTCAATAGGTTGCCGGGAAGGTTTAAAAGGAGAATCTGTTAAAATTTTGGGATCCCTTTCGATACTGACATTCTTCAACAACTCAGACTGTATGGAAAACTAGGACTCTTAACACCCACACATGTAAATTTTGCATTTATTAACGTTAAAGAGCATCTCACAATCGTGCCACCACCTAAATACCTGGCCAAGACCAACCAGAAAATAATTATCGTCAGCATGAGTCGACGTATCCTTATAAGACTTGTTATCATCAGCAAAGACGATAGCCTTTCCTAGACTATCAGCATCCAGATTACTGGCATAAACAATGCACAACAGATACAAAACTGACTCTTGAGACATACAGCTCATATTTTACCTTTCAGAGAAAGGAAAACCATGTAATATCAGCCGCTGATTCCTAATACATTGTCATTATATGGCACTAACATACTATGCTGAAATGATCACGCTAAACAGATAAAGAATGTGTTTTTTACCTAACATTTTCTTTATTCTACTGTGGTATATCACGTTACAAACCCCATCGCCCCTATCCTATTTTGTATCGCCACAGGAGGGTTCCTCTCCAACCAGATTACAAACATTCACACATCAGTGCTTACCCCTCAATTTCTTCCAGTCCTTTGTTGAGAGCAATTGAATGTGTTGAAAAAAGACAGTTTTGTTTCCATATTTGACCTTAGGAATGCCTGGAAAATTTGCCTTGTGACTCAAAAGCAAAAACTATATTTAATGAATCACCACGTAAATTATGAAAAGTATAATATGTGGTTCCTACCAAAAAAATAATGTGTGAGCAGGTTTTCACAGTTAGTACTTCGGTGATCCCAAATGACCTTCGACTTCCACCAAATATTATAGGTTTCTTTTACTTAATATAATGTATCCAAATGGTAACTATAAAATGTATCCATGCGTCCTACCTTTACAATTAAAGCCACAAACACACTCATACTCACCCCACACAAACCCGCATACACACACGCCATCATGAATGCATAGGTTTCTCTAATAATCGAAACCAAAAACAACACTGGTAGGATCGACACTCGCATGTGACCCTTTTTGAAAATGGAGACAACATTACCACACCTTCAATCACAGGGAACAAACTTTAGTTCTTCAATGGCGAAATAAGTCTAATTAGACATATAGATATAACTGTGAAACTATCGCTTCTTAATTTATGCTTATTCCTTACAATGCTGAAAACAATGAACACAAATCGATATTTTACTTTATTCCGTCAGGGTACATATGAGACGACAAATGGGCTGGACAAACTCAGTAATCAATTGATTGAACTTCCATCATGATGTAGAAATATCCTCTAGGAATCCCTGATGTGCTGTTTACACGGAGTAAAGACCTTTGGTGGTTTCAAAAGAATATTAACGTTGCATTAACATACAGAAATGATGACATCATCAAAACTTGTGATTGGTCCTCGAAAATTACAAATGAACATGGCAAATTGAAGGGATAAATCACTCTGAAAAGTCCAAGACCCGCACATGTCTGTGGGTTTGTAAATGATGGTTGCTAAAAGAGTGACTTCACAGAGAGCTTGTGTACATTTATAATTTGCATAACACGACAGTGAGTTGTTTCGGACGTGTTGGCGAGCTAGTGTCTATAATTGTTAGAAAATTTTTGGGGGCAATGAAGCACTGAGTATAGGAATCTAAGAAATGATAAGATATGTTCAAATTGAAAAAAAAAACAGGGACATGAGTTGGCTTTGAGCATTATGGGGTGTTGAAAATGACACGTGACAAATAAAAAGTTTTTGCTAACAAAGCATGGAACATTTTCAAATCTCATCTTGAAAGTTTTCTTCGTTGGGTGAATCTATGTTGGGCCATCGTCTGGGTAGTTCCAGATTCGATATCCAGTGAGCTTATAAGACCGTTCCCTGTTTACTCTGTAGTAAACCCTCTTAAAAATTCTATCACAACTCCTTTGCAGTTTTTTTTTTTTTTTGCATATGAACTGACAGAGTCCAAATAAAAGCCTGCTTAAAGTAAAAAGCCTAGATGGTTCCTTACAAGTTAGGTTTAACTGTTATTTGTTATATCATTGATAAGTCGTAAAATCAACTTTAATTTCAGCGAATAAAATTTCACTACAATGAGTTTTATAACTGCAGTATTACTTACGCGTACGGCTAAGCCCCAGAGCACAGGGCGACCTATGAAAACAGCTTTTGCTCCCATCGCAAGAGCCTTGAATACGTCTGTTCCGGTACGAAATCCAGAGTCGATGTAGACCTCAGCATTACTGCCTTTAACAGCATTAACGATCTCCGACAGAACATCCAGCTATTCAAGAATTAATCTCATTATTTTGTTAATCTTTAATAATAATCAAACTCGCTTCAAATTTACGCACTGCAGTGAATAGAGTGAATGTTTGTGTAATAGGTTCATAACTTCGAGGAACAACACGTAAACAGGTGACTTTACTCATTATTCAAGACTGTTAAAACCATATAATGGCCTTTCTACTCTCCTTACCATACTTACAAAAGATGCAACAAAGCTGTGTAACTCTTGCCAATAAACTTTTTCTAGTTTGATAATTGATACCAGTTCCAAAAATTTAATCATTCTCTATCTTATCATAAACCCTGATAGGGTGCAAAATATCGTACTTTAAACAAAATCTGTTGATGAATATTGAGAGCAACTATTCCCGTCCACCTGAAAGGTCCATATTTTACTAATCTATGTAAGATAACATGATTACATATTGCAATAGTAATTTATCTTCATGAGTGGATTTTATTCCACCCACCCGAATGGAGCTGTTTTACTGTTGAAGGAGTAAAATTAAGTTGCCTCCTACCATAATTTGAAATCCAGACTGCATCGGCACCATTTTCAAAGGCCAATCGCGCCGCTTTCCCTGAGTGTATGTTGAAAAAAGTCATAAAACCTTGTTTAGGTGGATTGCTTTGTGGCTTACTCTGATATAGTTATGGATATTTATTGCAATTGATGAGAACATGATAGTTTTATTGTCTTTCGAAATTTTCTTTTGTGTATCTGATGCATAACCTCAGTGATGAAATGTATACGTAACTCTTCACAATATGTCAACAAGACATCCCGAGAAAGTGATTCATTTATAACACCAGCTGGACTAGGCTGATCCTTTCCGACTTAAAGCATTGTATTTACCTTTTTTTTCTATTGCCTTTTACTAAGTGGTGGGGCTTTGGCGATAGAGTTGCCAATAGCGTTTACAAACCTCATCTGGCTACACCTCAAGGAAAGACATAATTGAAATGTTTTTGAATTGATTCTGGAGTTCGTTTGTTTTCTTGGAAAGACGGTGTTTTGAAGGCACTCAGATCTTTTAAATGAATATGTTGGTGTATCGTATACTGTTCAAATTATATCTCCTTATTCCATAATATGTGGGATTACGGAGGAGAGGCAAAGGCGTCACTTATCCCCCAGTTTTTTCCAGACATTAAAAATAATTTAAGTAATAAAAAATATGAACGAAAGGAGGCAAGACCAGCTATATGAGGAGGGAATTTTATAAATAAATCAAAATAAATTTTTGCAGAAGGAAAGCATTAATATCAAGTACAAGTAATTCTAGGACGGTTCATCTCGGCGCGCTTTAGTGGCATCAGCAATAAAAACTAATTAATAGGGTGGAGAAACTTAAACGTGGGGAGGCAAGGGGCTTTGTTGTTGAAATATTTTGTTAAAGTACCTAAACTAAAACTGTCTAAAGCATGGGCGTCCCCTCCTGCTTCACTTTTGCGACTTTATCCCTGAAATAAGGGTCACTGACACACTAAAGTTACGTCATTACACGCACTATGGTCTCTGCATACACAATTTAGAAACCTACTCGTGTTTAGGGAATCGCAATTCTCAATATTTTTTTCGGGGTGCTTCGCGTGAGCTCAGTATAAATAGGCGTTTCATCAGTACTGCTGTGGATAGGAAAACTGGTGGAATTCATACTTCCTGTTGGGTAGCTTGAGTGAATAACTTATTCCAAAACCCTTGCAACCCCTTCCGCTGTTCACTTTTCCAACCAACTACCACCATACTCAAACATTAAAGAAAAATACGTTGCAAAGAAGTAGAAGAAATGTTTATGTAATGGATTATAATGCTTTTAAAAACTTAAAGAAAACCGGCGCCGTTTGGTATTCTACCCTTGTCCTCCCTCCTTTGAGACATCAAATCCCGCCCCTATCCTTTTCCATCGAATGTAGCCATCATGGCATGGGGTTATGAGCCCCACGCTCACTGGTAACTCGTGTAACTAATATTATTATAGCCAACTAAGGGATTCTAATTATGCAATGTAGACCATATTTTGCAGTGCGATATTCACAATGGTGACCTTTTTAGATACAAGGTGACGCAGGCAAAAGTCCTCGGCTTTTGTGGAAAAGTTTAGAAAAATAAGGGTACTTTACTGAAGGTCGATTTTGCCGGTAAATCCAGACACATCTACTCGAATCTGTGTAGCATCAACCTAAAGCTCTTGTTGCGGATGAGTTGGTAGTTAGCACCCTGCTTGAAGTTCGACAATCATATTATTAATAATGGCGAGTGCTCATACTGTTGACAAGGCGTCAGAAGTAGTATTGTACTATTTACTTTTCTTGTACTTTGAATTTAACAAAGTTAGAGAAGGCTAACCTAGTCATCTCACCTGACAAAATACCTTTAGCAATTACTGGTAAGTTTGATTCAGCCTTCACAAATTGAATATACCCTAGATCAGCCGGTGCAGAATCGTGGACCTGATTTATAAAGCTCTGGAAAGAGAAGTCTGATCCTCGTGCAACTGCCTGCCTCATTTCATCCGTCAGGAGGTAGTTGATTAGACTGAAGGATAGAACAAAAGGTAACATTGATGACTCTGGTTAAAATTCCCCTTTATGGGGAAGACAAAAACATATTATAATCGATGATAACTTCTTGTTTCATCAATTTTATCATGATCACAAAACATATGTAACCTTTACTTTGGAACAGGACATTTACGAAAACAATTAAAACCATTTTGACTCCACTTTCGGAATTGGTTGTGCCCTTTAATCCCCATGTGAAATCAAAAGCAAAATTTTGGCCTAAGAATCACTATTACAGTTTTGTTATCAGGTATTAAGGTACATGTCGATTAGAGATTCTGCACCACTCAATATAATGTACGATAAGAGAGACAAATACTTTTCTGTAATAAAACACATGTTCTTATGATTTGAGTTTGCAATTACAGGACCTATTTTATTGACTGAATGACAAACGCAGGATTTACCGGATTTTTCCTTGGAATTTAACCTTTTTCCATCATAGAAGGACCAAACTGTTTTCTTCTAGTGCTTACAACTGGGCAGTCAACGGATAATACAACGCCTTTAAATCCATTCTTTTTTAAGTCCCGTAACATAGCCATTTGAAGCTCCTTACTCTTCATTACGTATGCTTTGATGTGGTGGAAACTGAGCTCAACGTCATTGCAACTCCAGCCTCTGAAGCTCCTTAATAAATTTATCAGTAAAAGAGTTAAACAGTTCGTCATTGGCACTTTGGTACGGTAATACATTATATTACTGTAAGTCTTTCTGTGCGTGTACAAGAACAATTTATACAATTTTATACAATACAGACATAAAATTAAAGATGAAAAGTACCACTTGTACACTATAAGACTGATAAAGTTTTATCTAAAATTTATAAAGGCCCTGTCGACAAAATGTATACACGTGTCATTCTTTCAGGTAAATTTCCGAAAGTACCTTTTACAGTGCCAATATAATCCGTGTTGGAAAGATTCAGGAAATATCTTGCGGCCCTCAGAAGTTATCTCACCCCCTTGAACACTTTGTTTGGGTTAAGGACTGGCTACAAGTATATCAACAGTCGGGCAAACGGGTCCATATTGAAATTTTCATTACAACTATTTTTTAGTATTGGAATATTAGGTTCTAGTCATTTAAAATGATTTCAAGTAACTTGGCCTTGGCTAAGATACACTTCACAAATGCACCCGTAACAGTTATACAGGAAAACTTGTTATCGTTACCCTCCTTAATGTTTCAGATCTCCCGACTAAATATAAACAAGAAAAAAGTAATTAATAAATTGAAGAGGATGGGTAACTAGCCACACATGTGTAAATCATTGACAGTGCTAGAGTGCATTTTATGGAACTGAGGTTTTACCATTTCATATCGGCCAGACATATTACGTGTGTATTCCCGTTAAGGCTGTTTGTACGCAGATATTGTATGCAGACACACTGAGTCTTGTCACGTTACACCCGAGTAAAGCTGTTTTATTCGGGGATGATTATCAACAAAGCTAATGGGGTTGTACATAATGTGTGGCTCTGTGTTTGAATTGATCAATAACTCGACAATCTGTCATAACAAGAAACTTGAATGCTTTTTGGTTTTGGGATGGTCGTAGAACTTCATCGTTAGCAACAGTTACCAATGTAAAGTTGATGATACTTCTAAGATAACATATGAGCGGGAATGCACCATCATGGAAGTGGGATCCTAATTGGATTTAGGGGATAATGGCTTGCCCAAAAACTGTTAGCGATATAAAGCTACTGCAGAATCTCCTCAACCCTTAGAATGTTTTCTCAAATTAGGGGTCCTACGATGCAAACCGGTGTTATCATCGGTAGTTCATCCAAGAATTGTTTCTTGATAGGTTAATCAACCTTAAATTTTCAATGTTATATTTCTCTTCGTACCGAGGTAAAATTTGAAAGAGAAGAGGCCAAATGGCTCGTAGCTACCTTACCGTCGTCCTTGTGGTAGATGGGCTCTAAAATATGAGGAAAAGACCACCACATTCAGTGGGAGGCCTCATAAGCTTCAGGGTAATGATAAAGTCATGCTGAATTGGTAGGCTAAAACCTACGTTTTTCAAACCGCACCTTTCGTTTGTTCTACTGAGGTATATTATTTTGTAAACCTCATCAACTAAGGCTATTTATATCACCATTAGAGGGTTTCTCCAATCCCGCAATTTGTACCTTGCATGTCTGTGAGTAAGGGCAAAAGCAGAAATAATAGATGCATCTCTCAGGAAGAAGGTTGTCTAAATTCACGGTCTCGTTACACCGTAAGCCGTATCGTATTTGTATGACATTGGTAGGGTAGTAACTGTCCAGCCCTGGGTATTTGTCAAAATGCAGATGGAAAGTCAAGAAGGTGGCAATTTTAAAGAGTTCAATTTGTCATGTTGACTGAATGTTAGTTTGATGCTGAAATGGTAGTTGCTGTGCAAGCCAAGAAAAGCTGAATATATAACGAATTAGTCTAAGAACCATCCAGTTCATTGATTTAAGGAGAGGCAGTAATAACTGAAGAGCTCCAACGATTAGCTAGTTCAACTAGCTGATCAAAAAGCATGTTGATCCTGATTTGGGACAGCTTGTTGATCGTTAATGTATGTCCGAAAACAAGTCTGATCACGTGGTGCTGGGTTTTTACGAAGATACATAAACCATCAAAACGGGTCTCATAAGCCTAAGTTATGGTAGCATGGTAGCCTGAATATGCTTGATCAGCAAAGTCCAAAGGTATGTTCCAAAGAAGGACGCAGGCCACGCTAGTAAAAGCCCAAGAGGTAGATGCCAAGGGCGGTAAGTTTTCAATTCGTCAGTAATCCGTTTCATTTCTATAAATGACTTACCCTTCGCTGATGCCATTTCACCTTCAATGTGAGCAAATCTGTGAAACGCAGATGGTGATATACAAATGGGGAAGTTGATTGGGTGACCGAGTATTTTGGACGATGTATCCACTGTAGATACATTTATCAGCACTCTTGGGCGAAGACGGTACCTATAGTAAAAGAGACGAACTTTTACTCAAACTCTTTTGGTACGCAGTACTAGTAGGCTATGCCCATAACATGAATGGACTCTCCTTTGTTCAGATGGCATGTAACGAGGAAGAAAGTTTTGTATTAGAGTATTAAAGAGCCTTACCATATATAGTGAAACAAAGAAAAATAAAGACTCGGCAGACGTTGCTTCGCGTTTATGAATAAAGTTTGTCAAGCTTTCGGTAAGTCTAAAATAGAGTGGTGTAAGAGGAAAAAAATATTGGATGCTTTACTTAACAAAAAACCTTCTTATGGAAACTACCTAGCAGAGAAAGTCCAGACATTAAATTTTAAACAGTTCTAGGTAGTACTTAAAAGGCAAAATTAAAGATTAGAAGAAACTTAAGACTCTAGACAATGGTAACTTACGGGAAGTCAATTGGCGTGTTGCCGTTGGCTGCTGTTGTGTGCGAAAGTGTGCAGAGGGTCATGTAAAGTTGGGCTTAAAGTTTTAAGTTTTTCATTCCAGAACGATTCTCTGTGAAGGATTGTGGTGTGCGATCTTTTTTCGATGAGTTCAATGCCGATGAGAGTGACGTTGTCTATTGAGTGTGATGGAGAGTTAAAATGTATTGTGTAAGGCAGTTGCTTGGCGATAGTTTTGTTAAAATTGATAATTTCTGATCTCGTGTTGCTAAATCTTGTGTATAGTGTGGTTTCTGTTTTACCGATGTATTGTTTACTGCAGGCTGTGCAGGTAATTAAGTAAATGATCCATTCCGATTTGCAATTAATGTGTGATGTTATGGGAAATGATTGTATTGTTTTGGTGCTGGAAAATTTGATGTACTTGTGTAGCATGCAACGTATAGATTTACAAGCAAAGAAGCCACGTTGGGCCGCGTGTGTGTCTACAATGTCAGTAGGTGTGGGGTCCCTAGCCCGAACTAGAAGGGTCTCGTAGAGACTGTGGACGGCGGAAAGCAACCATGAACGGTTCTTTAAAAATTGATTTTAGCTCTGGAGAATCAGTCAGTGCTTTTGTACATTTTTGTAGTTTCTTGGGGAGATTAGAGAATATTGGCGAGTAAGTGATTACCAGTGGCACCCTCGTATTGATTTCTTTTTGTTTGTAGGTCAGTAGATCATCCCTTGATAATTGTTGTGCATTATGTATTTGTTCTTTTACTACATGTGAACTGTATCCCCTGCGTATGAACTGTTTGTTAAGTTCAGAAAGGTGATGGCTTGTTGTAGTTTCTTCAGAGCAGTTTCGGATGACCCTAAGTGCCTGACTGTATGGTATGCTCGCAAACGTGTGTTTTGGATGACAGGATGTCGGTAGAAGATAGGCGTGGGAGTCAGTTGGCTTTGAATAAAGTTGGGTTTCAAGTCGATTGTTCCTTTGGGTGATTTGTATATCTAAAAACTAGACGCTTTCTGTGGAACTGTCAAATGTGTATTTAATAGGTGGGTGGTTTGTGTTCATTTTGTTTTGGAACTGGGTGAGGTTACGGGATGTGGATGTCCAGATAAATTGTGTGTCATCTATGAATCGTTTCCATTTGTTCGTCAGTATGTAATTGGTTTGTTGAAGAATATTGTGTTCTAGTGCTCCCATAAAGATGTTGGCATATGAGGGTGCAACAGATGTGCCCATGGCAGTTCCTTGTATTTGTAAAAAGTGTTTACCATTAAATTTGAAGTTGTTTAGAGTTAGCGTAAGTTCCAATAGGGGCATGAGGTTAGGTTAGTTAGATGAGGTTTAACATCCCAGTTTCCAACCAATTGGTTCAAGTCGAGACGACCACGGCCTTTTTTCCAGTTGTGGTTCACTGGCTGGTTTTCCTTACTCCATTGTTTATGCTGAGCACCAAGCACAAAGGCAGTAGGTTCCATTTTAAAGTCTGCAAGTCGGATGCTCTAACCACTTGACCACTGCAGTCGGTCGCATGAGATCGGTGGTGGGTGGGTTGCAGTGTTCACCTGTGTCAAGGGTGCTGTTGCGTGCGTTGAGTCCTTCCTGGTGTGGGATGTTAGTGTAGAAGGATGAAACATCAGCGGTGACTAAAAAAGTTTTCTTCTAAATAGTGAGTGTTCTGAGTTGATGTGGTTGATATGGTTGATGAAGTGTGTAGTGTCTTTTACATGAGAATGTAGGGATTCCACCAACGGACGCAAGTGCGGGTCTACAAATTTGGAAATTTGGGTCGTGGGACAGCTACAGCTGGAAAAAATTGGGCGAGCAGGGTTATTTGGTTTATGTATATTTGGCAAAAAGTATAAGTTAGGGCACGAGGTATGCTTAGAGATACGGATATCCTTGGTTTCGGGGTCGAGTTCCAAGGCGTGAACTGTCCTCTCAACTATGCGATGATGTTCGTCTGTTATGTCACATGTTAAAGGTTTGTACGTGGTGGTATAGATAGTTGTCTAAACCCTTCTGAGATGTAGTCTGTTACTGACATTACAACTACAGAGAAACCCTTGTCAGCTGGTTTGATTATGATATTTTTATTGTGTCGTAAACTTTTGAGGGCATTCCTCTCCTCACGAGATAGATTATCCCTGCGTCGGAATGATGGGGAATTGTATTGAGATAACAATGGTTCTATCATATTGTCAACATCATTAAGGAACTTATGTAAACTTACGTTATAGATTTTAGGCGTCCAGTTTGACTTCGGTTTCAGGTTGCAAAATAGCTGTTCCTGAGGTGAAAAGATGTTAAGATTGGTGTTCGTGTCCGTTATGTCATCTTTGTGGAAGTAATGTTTGAGAGCCATGCGTCGCTTGAATTCTGTGATGTCTTTTCTTACTTGTAGTGGATCCATTTGTGGTGGCGTAGGGCAGAAACCTAGTCCTTTTGAGAGTAGGCTCAGTCCACTGTCGCTGAGTTTGTAGTTAGGTAAGTTACAAACAGTTTTATTTCCGATTTGAGTGTCACCGTCGTGGCGTAGAGTTTCTGTGTCCCTACTCTCGCCGAGTATCTCGCTTACACACTGTTTGCTTTGATATTTACGCCGTCTCTGTGTGTATTTTCTTTTTCTAATGCGTATGTTCTTTTCTTTTGTTGTTTCGTGGTCGTGTTCAATGCGTGTTTGGTGCGATACTAGGCTGGTGTTGCATTGTGATTATTCCGCTTTGGATAATTTTCTTATTTTCTTATTTACAAGCTAGGCAATACTCGACATTGGCACATCTCTCAGTTGGCACGATGCTTGCCACAATATATTTTGCCCTTGCTGATGAGGATTATCCCCATTGTGAAAAGCTGTATGCTTTTTGAAGCAATAAACCTTATGGTACAAAATAACACACACACACACACACACACACACACACACACACATTATATATATATATATATATATATATATATAGAAAAGGTTTACTTAACCTCCACTGTATATGTTACATTTACATACGATTTTCGCCCTTTTCGATCTTAAGGAGGCATCTAAGACATCTAAATATTAGAAACGAGGAAAAGATACTTCTAGTGCTAGTGCTTCCAACGATGTATTCGATGTAAGTTAAGTATTAGCATATACACTTTCCCATTACCCAGGTTAGTAGACTAGTGTATATAATCCATGAAAAGATTAGACAAGTGGACTAGTATAGAAAATGGTGAAGCTCAAGAAAATGTATATGGTAAAAAGCAAATTAACGCTAGTGGCTGAGATTCCAAGCGGTAAAAATCTTAACGCGCATTCTGTTACGTGTCTGACTCAAATGAAAAAAAATTACTTTCTCGATACTTTCGTGTTATCCCTCAATGTTTCTTCTCCATCGGAACCAGAACCATAAAACAACAACCCGTCTGCTGAAAGATACTTGCGTGCTTCTAATTCATAATCACCTAATGAAACAGCTCGGAACTGTGACGTCATTTCGAAATCGTGAGCATGACCACTTTCGACCTTGTGATATGAGCAGCTTACGATTGCTATGTCTGGAAACAGATAAAATATGTTTCCTTTCTATTTGTTCGGAACGACTATTTATGATAACTGAAGTAGCAAATAGCCAAATAAGGTAGGCCTGAGTACGTTATCAGTCTAGAAACTAGACTTTGTATGTAAAACACTAGCAAAATGCAGCATGTGACAAGGTGGAATAAATAGGTCGTAAAACGCATTGGATTGAAAATGATACTTGACACTAAAACCTGCTAACTCCTTTCATAAAATAAATCTTATCAGATAGATAATGGCTGTAGAAGAACATAAACATATTTGAAGATTTAGGTGTATAATTCAATTTTCTTGTCTCAATCAGGAGTGCAATGAAATAATAGACATATTCACGCTCACGTTTACAGTTTGGTGAGTGATATCAATATTTCTTAAGGAAACAATTTAACTTTCACACTAAACCCCTCAGGGGATAACAATACTACCAGTGTCCTTGAAATTAAGGTTGAAAAAACAACGGCTTACATTAGCTATACGGTATGTCAATTTTTCGATGTCACATATTTACATATTGTAGTCATGTTTATTCATGATACAAGTGTAACCTAGAAATTACCCCATTAAATGGTCAGTATTTGATGGATTGTAATGGAAATTGCGGTTATTTTCTAGATTTTTAATGCTTTTTACATCAAATATCCAACTAGGCCTATGTTATTTCAGTGTCGCCAGACCTGTAAGACACTAGGGACAAAGTCCTGGAAACTCGGATAATGAAAATATTACAAGCGTTAGAATCAAAAATTTGGTTATTGCCTTTATGGCATTTCAGTTGATGCGCACTAAACGGACCACTTAAATCAAAATACGATTTTTTTGTGTAATTACCACAAACCTATTTAATTATGAAGATGCTTGTGGTTGATTAGAAGTATGACGGCAGTCAATCTGTGCTTCGGAAGTTATAAAAATAATTTCACCTTACCTGCATAAGGGGGGAAAATTTATAGGACAACCACATATGGGAAAGGTCCGTACAAAACTACGTAGAGATCACACTTTGACGACAATTTAGTAATGCAGAATCTAATGCCTCGTAATGGAAGCGGTATGTCAAGCAAAACGGCTTATAGTTTAAAGTCAGCCAGGCTCCTAAGAATGCAGTAAGTAATTACTCTAGTTAGGAGGAAAAGGGAGGCAAACAGAAAATTAAGCATTCCCCTTTCGCACCGGCACGGCCAAAAATGGCTCATAAAAATCAAGTAAATATTTTTCACCCCTGTTAAGTTAAAAACAAAACAAATCTCCATGTGAAATAATGAACGATGGTCTCGGGACTTTCCAACACATGTCTAAGCTCTAGCGTCAGATTGTTGCTTTATATTGTGACACCTCCTGCTGGTCTACTCTTTCGTAACTGTCCTCCTAGATTTTGCCGTGCCTTAACCACATATTTCCACAATAGCTATTTCAATGATATGAAAACTCCCCTGCAAAAATTGCATGGATTCTTTAATTTGTCAAAGCATGCATCCAGATCAATGCAAACTTTGCGAATCTAGATGGTCGGAAGACAATACATCATCTCGCTGGAAAAACTTAACGGATAAGAACCGATGAACAACGAAGTTGGCTTCTGGGGAATATATTCGACAGTGGTCATCCTTGCCTACATCTAGTGCTACTCTACAGGGTTACTAGGTTTGCCAATCAGCATCTCTTGCGCTTCACAACATTGGTAAAATTGAAAATTACTTGGATCAAAGGACCACTGAGAGTTTAGTTCATGATTTTGTATCTTCCAGACTCGATGATTACAATAGCTTACTCTATGGGCTTTCAGACTCTCGACTCAAGAAATTGCAACACATACAAAACAAGATTTAGTAACACTCAAAAAATCAAATCCAGTGATCAAATAACACCTGTCCTTCGCAGCCTTCACTGGCTTCCTGTTGTCGATCGAACAAAATTCAAAGTTGTTTCGCTAACATTTAAATGTCAGCACAGCTCTGCTCATGCCTATCTGCAAGATCTCGTTCAAGAGTACACTCCATCTCGCTGCCTTCGCTCCAGTTCAAAATTGCTGCGCTCTTCTCCTCCCGTCTCTACAAAGTATTATGTTCATCGTTCTTTCCAGCACTCAGCTGCTTGTCTTTCGAACAACCTTCCAGTTAAGATCAAAGAAGCTGAAACAGTCTCAATTTTCAAGACATTACTCAAGATATATCTCTTCTTCTGCCTTTAATTTTCATCACCTGGATTCTTTCTCTAAGCGCAAAGGGACTGTAGTGTGTTTTACGCTTTATAAAAACTGCGTATTATTATTAATTTTTTATTACAAGGTGTAGTAATTTAGAACCAATTAAGATATATTAGTGGCTCATTTTAAGAAATTTACGTGTGCGTTTCATCACAAAACGCGTTACGGGGAGGGCATCACATATAAGACTTGATAACCAACGTTGTTTAGGGGATACGAGATAAATACGACCCATGTTAGCTCATTAAAACACTGAGAATTAATTGCGTCTTATCTGGTATCACAGTCTATTGTTTGATCATAGTTTACAACTAGGACAATTGCGTTGGAACTTAGAAGTATGTTTTTGTGGACAGAGGTTCCATGGAAGCCTACGGCTACTGTAGAGTGCTGTGCTAAATTGAACAGCGCCACAGACAGAATTACAGAATTTCTATTGCGTGGTTTAGTCTAATCTGTATGTGCACGTATAATTCACTTTGAATTGAACGATGAAAGGAAAAACTAAGGAAAAATGTGTTCAAGCTCAAAATCAAGACGGATCAATTGATGACGTATAACTAACGATAAATGTTCTTCAAACCGATTTCGAACGCTTAACGACAAACTATACTTCTAATTAACGCTACTGCACCATACTACATCGTATCAAAATACCACCAAGTATCCATAAAATAAGTAGTTGGGAAGAAAAATCATTGTCATTAATTCCTCAGGGCTAGATTTGCTGCTCCGGAAGAACGAATGCGAACAAATAAACTAGATCGGCTTCACAGTCTTTAATATAACAACATCCACTATACACCAACCCATCAACGAATATAGGGAGCAATTCCCGATTCCCAAAACCTGACTATTGCATCTGATACACCTGAGTAGCAGGTGGGGCGGGAACACCATAAAATGGTTATAATTGTTAAATTAATATCCCTTTGAGTTATAAACAATTCACCTTTAAAGGTCTGTGGACATGTCACCAAAAGAGCCTTGTTCCTCAACAATGATAGTTTAATATCTCTTAATGAAAAATCCATCAAAATTATTTGAACATCTTTTACCGTTCTCGAGATATATTTCTTCAAATTTTGACAAGTGCGTCCCTCATCCCCCATGCCCCTGTGCCGGCGCCAGGGTTGAAATAAATGTATTCAAGCCTTCCATGTGCTTCTTTAGGAAAGAGCACACATTAAAATGTTAGCCTTAATGCAGAGAAAGCTACGGTTTATATTATTGAAGGGCAGTTAGACCTATTACTGTTGGGCAATATGCAAACATAAAATCTGAACACCTGCCAAGAAATCTTGTCCTAGTTCGCGGCCTATATCAAAGTAGTAGTTTGTAACATTGCCTATTGCAAATATTAGACTTCTAATGCCGTTCGTAATATTATTTACCTTAATACTGTTCAAAATCCATAAACACAGCATTCCTTCATAGTTACCTATGCTTTGTGGCCTTTAGACCTTCAGCACCTTTACTGGATTCAGTACTGTAAAATTAATGTAAACTTTCAGCAGCAAAGAAGTTTTGATCAAAGGCTTGGGGAGAGGCCCCGGGCGACAGAGACTCCATGTTGCAAACAAACTCCTTACTTGGACTGTTCGACTGCCCTCCGAACAATATTGAATTTACGCAGCATTGAACAGCTATAGGCCTAAGACTTTATAATCGGCTTGGCGATGATGGTGGTGGCAGTGGCGGTGGCGGATTTATAAAAGAAATAATTATAAGGGAGTACGGGAGTACTCCCTCATAAACTCTTGTTTTGCACTTCTTCCCATCGAAGAATAGTAGTGACAAATACATATTTGAGAGGGCGATTTCCTGCAGTTTTGGACTTAGTTTGGCAAAATTTTTCCCCATGTTGCTAGAACAGCCGACCCAAAAGTATTGTGACAAGTTTGGAGTGACAGTGCAAATTTGTTCATTCCAAAGTGTTTGGAATGCTTTATAATGTTCCAACCTCAGAGAAATGTAAGGTAGGACTGATGGTCACCTTTGACCGACGGTGCCCTTCTTTAGGAAACACTCCTGCCCAATGGAACATCCCTTAATCCTCTACTCTATGTGTTCCCTCCACCTCAAAACTTCAAGCGACACCAACTTATCCCAACCCTCTATGTAAAGTTACGCTAGTAAAAAGATAACTATCTTTTGTTCCACGTGAAATGGCAAGAAAAGTGGCAAAAATGTTACCCCTTCGTCCCACTCTATGAAGTTCATTTAAGTTACGCCCTTCATTACCAAACTTTTCATGAAAGTGTACAAGAGCGTCTTGTCAGGGTTTATAGTGAAAGCAACTTCATAGTACGAAGGCCTATGCACATGCAGGTATTGACATTGATTCTTCACCGTAAGATCGGATTGACATCATCGACTGACTTCCTTCCCTTTCCCTTTTCCTTTTCCCTTTCCCTTTCCCTTTCCTTTCATCCTCCCTTTCTTCCTCTTTTTCTTTCTCTCTTTCTTTCTCTATAAACGAAATGTCGATCCTAAATAATCGTGCTTGAATGCTGCAGGCCTCTAAGTTTTTGGCTATATCCGTTTCTTAAAAATTTGACTCTCGGCAGAATATTAAGGGCAGGGGTGGCCGCCTGTTTTCTTACCGGCAAGTTAATCTTGTACAAATTCTATACCGACAAAGCGTTGCCATGTCTGATTTGCAAATGGAAATTGGGGTAACTGGATCCTCCCTTCAACAGGAGAAATTGGTCAAAAAACTTTCCACCTGTGATTATCCTTCACAGCTGACGTAAGCGCTTGTATCATAACTGAATTGGTCTGTAAGATGACTGCATGTATACATGTTTATATCTGCAGGCCTACTATAGAGGGTGCCATAAATGATCGAGCTCCAACTGGTAACAGTACAGTAAGTTAATCTGGGTATTTGGTGAAACCCAGATGGACCATAGAATAAATAAATTACACTTAACTAGACAAATTTACATACTCCATAGCCTATTTTTAAATTCTTGAAAATGGACACTAGACAATTAAGCTATCGCATAATCAGATACTGCCAACTTCCCGAAAGGGTTTTTGTTTCGCAAGTTTTTGTGCCCTAGTCTCAACTGCGCTGACAACGTTCGCGTCAATATTCTCAGCCATACCCATATTCGAGTCGCAACCTTCCGACACTTTACCTTCCTGAACCTGTTGTTCACAATTGCTAATATTACCCACAATAAGATCGTATATGGGGTTTTCAATACAGAGGGCTCGAACCTCTCCTTTAATAAATTTAGTGTCAATTCTAATAACTGCAACCGGTAACCAACGGACTGTTCCGTCTTTTAGGATACAACAAACGGTTTCGCCAGTAAATTGATGTGACTTGACGAAATCCTTCCGAACTACTACCCCGGTACACCCTGTATCTCTTAAAACAGATACTTTTTTGTCACCTACTAGTCCCTCCGTAACCGGTAAACGACGGGTACCCTTTGAGCTACATGCAGCACTAAGAACAGGAACTTTGGTTTCATTGGATAGATTTATAAAACCATTTTCATTTTTTCAATACCTCTTTGTCGGGCAGGACTATCTTACAGGCCATGGTATCAATATTTACATTTTCACCTTTCGTTTCCTCTAACTCTACATCTTGATTGTCTAATTGCATGCCTGCTAGCTTATTTACCGTTTTCCATCTGTTACAATCTCTGGCGAAATGGCCAGTTTTACCGCAAACAAAACAAGTTCTCTTATTCTGATTCTCAGATTTGATGTCTTTTCCTTTACCGAATTTGTCATGCCTAGGAGTTCGATTACTGTGAGAAACTTCATTTGACTGCTGGGTAGATTTTTTCTTGTTTGATTCTGACAATGTACCTAAGCCACCATGGGCTTCTAAAAAATTTTCTGCAAGCTTTGCCATCGCGGCCATGTTTTGGGGTTTATGCTCTTTCATATATACAGATAACTCTTTACTGCACGAACTGATAAATTGCTCACGTATGATTAAATCTTTCAACCCATCTAAGGACTCTTCTACATGTGCTAACTTCATCCATCTTATTAAATAGTTCTCCAACCTAGATGCAAATTGTGAAGCACTCTCGCCTTCTTCTGGCTTAACTGTACGAAATTTCTGCCTAAATCCATCCTCGGTAAGGTGAAAACGTTTTAATAATGCCTCTTTCAGCTTGTCGTAGTCATTAGCATCTGCAGGGGGCAACCTCGAATACACTTCAAGTGCCCGCCCTTTAAGTAATGCACTTAAATTAATAGCCCAGTCTACCTGCTGCCAATTCTGATTTGTTGCATATCTCTCATATCTTTGTAAGTATGCGTCCAAATCATCTACATCTTCAAAAGGTGGCAACCTAGGTGCCCTTATCTTAGGCCTTACTGATTGACTATGTTCCCCATTAGCACCTCCACTATTATTGAAACTTTCGTTAGTCTCTTTTTTCATAGTTTCAAGTTGCAGTTGAGTATCTAACAGCTCTTTATCCCTGCGTCTCAATTCGAGTTGGTGAGCCCTTTCATCCCTTGCTAACCTTTCTAGTTCTTGTCTTTCTGAACCTATGAATTCCTGCAAATCCTTGCCAGTCAGTCCCATTTCTTTTCCCAAATTAACCAACTTTTCAATGTCCATTGTGAGAAACACTAACTGACGGACACGTGGAATACCTAACAAACGCGGGGGACAACGTTGCCTGTTTACATTAACACCACAATTAACTATGCATAAGAGTAGACACAGAATTGCTGCAAAGCTGAACGTCACCATACATAGGCCTAATTACAGCCTTTCCTTCCGGATAGGCCTCCAAAAATGTCACCGGGTGGGAGAGGTTCAGCTGACCAGATAATTAAAAGATAACAGTACCAATGCTTTTCCCACAAAACATAAATCTATATTAAGTAACTTAAGTATCTTGAAGAAAATATGCATACGCATATAGCCCTACGTGCACGAGGGGTTAACTAAAGAAACACAAACGGTTCCGTACTTTTTCAGAGAATCCTAACGGCCGTGTCTCACACTTAACATAAGTACAATATCCAAGTCACACCCACACATGCACACCCACTTTAATATTAAATTGACATCCCCAAAATCTTCCTGTCTTGAGTAGTTTGGGCTTTCATTTTCTCTCTAGTAGCACACTGTAAATAATAATTCTCTTGGTCTCGGTTTGCAAATAACGTAAATGTTCCACTTCGGTTTGAATAATATACGACGAGTTCACTTTCGAATAATATACGCTTCCAATTTTAGTTCTCTTCAATTCAATTTGATAGTTTTCTCAGAGTAGCGAAAAAAATAGTTTCTTTGTCCTTCTCTTTTATTAAAATAATGACCTCTTCCTGAAGTGAGTCCTCTCGCCGGGGTAACCCTTTCGTTGGTTACTTTTACTCGGCACCTCCAAACTAAAAGCCATCTATAATCAAAATATACACAACTAAAGTAATAATTTTGTTTCTCTCGTTTGAATTTCAGGCTAACACTTTCGACTGTCGAAGTCGAGCGATATTACTGAAATTTTATTCTTGAAATTTCAGAGGATAGTTCGAAGATTTACTATACATTTTGCCCCTAATGAATTACTTTTAAATACAAGCATACTCACACTTAGAACGGTAGAAAACATGACATGCATGTTGAAACAAGAAAACTTAGAATTCAGGCAAACGCTGCCCCGTGCTGTCCTGACGTACGGTGGAATTGCGGTAGCCTGCATTGCCACGCCTAACCTCCAATACTTTAACAACACCTTGATGGGAACAACGAGCCCATAGACCTGTCACTTAACTGTTTCCAGACAGACTGACTAGATACCTTTTCTCCACGTGAAAGGCGTTTCACTCAATAGCGCGCAAGGCGTATACAATGCATACCGATTGCGTAACCACCTGTCTCCTTCATGCATAATTAGGTAGACAACTTTTACAAGCTGAAGACAATGTGACACCCATCACTCTTGACTCTTGAGAAGATAATGATCGGAAATGGTATTGGCACTGTCAGATTTGGCCAAACACTAGAGAATCGAGCTTTACCACTTAGTACTAGTACTGATAACAAGCTGGAAAAAATTACATATTGGCCAACATAATTCTCTGAAATGATGATTTATCGGGTTAACTGATTTATCTTTTCAGTGACTTGCTCCATCTGTGATTCTGGTAACTACGTGGGAGGAGACTACCCCGCGGAGCGGACTGCGTCTGCTCAGCTCCTCTGCTTTCCCAACCACTGTATTCCTTTCCATATTCGATTTACTAACCATACTAAGTCCACACGTGACCACACTCAAGGATTTCCTGTAGTACAACATTTTAACGTGCCGAATCACAGCATCAGCAACATTCTGTGTACACTTATTTCTTCTGGGTTTGCTTCTCGGGAAGCTCGAAAAGTGCGAGTTACGCTGGATCCTTCAACTTAACACACATAGCAAGGGCCTCAACAGGAACGTAGACATCCTTAAGGGTTATTCGTTTGTGCACCCTTCGTAGATACGCTATCACGTTCTGTGACGTGAATCACTTCTTCTAGAGTGAAGAATGGTCAGAAACTATTTACTATAATATTTGATGTAATGGAGTGAAAGCCTTCTACATATCGTTTTACCCTGTAACTGCTGGTTATTCATACTTACATTCATATTCATGTATGACATGCTGACTATCCATATAGAGCAGCTTCCTATTGGACAAAAAAGTCAGAAAAGCGCTTGTCACGTGATCCTGTGCAGCGGGAGCTGGAAGCAAGTGCTGTTTGCGAGACTCCTTAAATGAAAATGAGTACGATTACTTACGTCTTGGTCTCAGACGAAAGACATGATGGGGAGTGTTCCACCATTTAACTAAAGATGACCGTTAACTGTCCTGTTTCCTGGGCTCAAAATATTTAAGAGTAAACGTAGGTGTGCCTAAAGTCTATTTTCCAGGATGAGAGTTTTACCATCCGATCAAATGGAGGTATATTATCTAGACTCCGGCAGGAACCTTGTTCGTAACAGTGACACTGTAACACCCTACCGTCTAGCGATGCAGTAACGTGACTACTCAGTGCACCTCATAGAAATAAAAGTAAGGGAGAATGACGTCAGCCGATCTGGACTGAAGCTATTGATTTGGCCAGTCTGTACGGCAACGGAGCACCTGCGCGTAATACAAATATCACGTCATTGCTTTTATCCCAAGTATTCACAAAGAAACTACAAGTTTTCAAGTTAGGAGTATAAAACAAAATACTTAAGGCACGATGACTTATTTCTGTTGTGAAAGTTACTCCAAATCTTTCGAAAAAAGCATAAAATAAGCTATAACTTCTGCAGCAGAATGCACACTGTACGTACGGAGAGACATCAATCAACTGGTCTTTTGTCGTACAACGGAAGCGCCCTCACAATTTTCGTGGCTTCACCGGTTAAACATGCATGGATGCATTGTGTTAGCGTTCTCCCTTACTTTTTTTTCTATGGTGCACCTCGAATACAGTGCCATGTCGTCCCCGTTGTATTACCTATGCTAGGCTCCAAGCCTATCCCCTGAGGATGCATTCATGGCCAACTCGCCCTCTACAGTCAATAGGTTATATTGTGTGAGCCGATGGAGGTTAACTAAAGCCCAAGGAACCGTCTATAGTCCCGCTTATTTTGTGAGAAGTCCCTAGCCTAGTAACACATCAGGAAGCAGCAGCAGTTTCGCGACCACTGAAGTATTAGCGAGAAACTCAGCCCTTTGAGTTCAAACGGAAACTGATCAGAAGTCAGTGCGTACGTACGTTAGATCAAGGCTAGGAGTAGGACATTTGGGCCCATACTAAGTTAATTACTGGAATAGCCTAAGCTTATTGTTACTATATCATAGTTATCTCTCGTGGCCACAGGGATGGAGGTTATCCTAAGGTGTTTAGTCAAACTCGTATTTAGCCCAAGTGTAATTGTAAGCTGATGTCAATTTATTGCATAGTATGATCATTACCGAAGCCAAGTTAATTAATACAGCAGGCTAGAAGCATTTCTTTACGTAGAAAACTCTCTCGTGTATTTGTTGTTGGTTTTTTCATACCTTGTTTCATTGTTGATGTCGCAGCAGGTTTTAAAGTTTACGTTTCGCGGTCGGTCATGGCGTGCAGGGTCTGCACTGGGAACTGGGAAGGCCTCGGGCAGTAACACGTTCTCTTCTTATTAGTATGTAACCAACAAACTAGACGTGTTTTGAAATATTTGTTAGCTTACGTCTGCATGTGAAAGTTTTTTTTAATTTGTTTGAGATTTTAGCAATAGTCCGTGTATTTTCGTAAAAATGTTTTGTTAATCTTAGGCAACGATTTGTATTAACGATTTCACAGTCTAATATTTCTTTCTTTAGTCCTTTCATACTTGCATAATTATGATCATGGCTAATATTTTCCTTTTTGTAACTTTCACAGCTAAGCTGCCAGCAGGCTACAACGCATTCTATTTTATAACCCGCTTAAATATTGTTACCTTAAAAAGTTAAAGCAGGTCACGCTCCTTTACTATTGGAGGATAATCTATAGATCTTAGTTGTTTGTCATGTTTGCGTTCAAACTGTTGAAATCAGTCACCGAGGAAGATCCCAGGGGCCGAAATATATGATAAGGGTTCACTATTTTTAGCACCATAACTTGTACATCGGTAGAGGTTTTGTACCTGATCAACTGCTAAGACTGTGGGAAACAGTAGGTGGATGAAACAGGGGAGGGGGGTGAATTACGCGTTAGACACTGCGGGCACAGACAAGAAATAAAAAAGAAAATATTCTCCTGGGCCAACACTTCTAAATCTTCAACAGTTATGAATTAATCTGGCTTCAATCCAAACAAAAACGGGAGGCTATAGAACTCAGTTGGATTTAGAGACTTGGTAGCCTTTCCCCTTTAGGCATCGATGTAACCGATGTGCTCACCGTGGGATTATCTTCCTTTTCAATTGCTGTGGTCCCTGCTTTTTCCACATGTTTTTTTTTTGCCTGGGCTTGTGTTTGTTTGTATGAAGGCCTCATTTTAAGCAGTTATGGTCAGTTCTTTTTTGTATCATTTGTTATGTAGTGACCAAGGGATACAATAGCAGATCTATCCGAAACGTCTACTTGACAGCGGTCTGTAGGGTAATTGGGTATAACTACGGGAACTCGATTTTGTTTATTGAGTTTTCTCCTGCATTTTAAATTTCCGTAACGGTCCTGGTAGCCTACCTTGTGCTTCGTCAGTTTATATATATATATATATATATATATATATATATATATATATATATATTTATATATATATATATATATATATATATATATATATATATATATATATATATATATATATATATATATATATATATATATAAGGTCGAAATGCTGCGGAGCACTATAGTAGTATGTAGGTCGATAAAGGTTGTAAAAAGTGCTCCGCAAACTTTTAGCACTTTTTATATATATATATATATATATATATATATATATATATATATATATATATATATATATATATATATATATATATATATACACACACAAAAAAAAAAAATAATAATGTATATACACACATATACACACACATATATAGGTTGAAATAAAGTAATTAGATTTGATCATAATTAAATAAATCCTAAAAGGTTGATTCTAGCTGTCGACGTTCACCCTTACCTTGGGTTAAGCAAATAACTTTCTGATGATGCTAACTCTGCCGACTACATTCAAAGACAGTGCAACTGTTCCAGACCACAAACACGGAGAGGTACACGGGGGAGGGTTCCACAACGTCCGCAAAGTGATACCCATAGTCCTGTTTCTGTAATGATTACTACTGTTGTTCTAGTTTTATAGGCATTTCAACGCCAAGTGAAAGGTACAGAGTGGTCAGCCTAAACAATCTACGTGAGATACCACCTTGTGGTAGATTCCTTGAAGTGTTCTCCAGGAACGTACATGGTGTTGACGTTTTGTTTCTTCAAGAAACTCGCTATGTCAAGACGATTCCGCAATAATCAAGGAACATACACCGTCAGGGTATAACTTCCTGAACTTCCCGAGAAGTAGGGAAGCAGGTAGCCTCTGCCAAGTCTTTCCGGCCTAAGTTTCTTTCACCTCCCCCTTGTAAACACTGGCTGTTAGCTCCTGTGTTATACTCCCCCCCCCCCTCCCGTATGCGTTTTGATGCCGAGGCTAGATCTGTGGAGGCGCAGTAAATACGAGGTAGGCTAGGTGAACCCGAATATTCGAATCGAAATAACAAAGGAGGGATAATAAATGGCATAAAAGCCTTGACAAAGGTTAGGAAACACGTAAAGGTGGGATTGGTATTCTGCTCAAATCAACACTGAATCTTACTCAAACACCTATTGGCTGGGATCCGATGTATACTTTGAACATTCATGTATAAACTGACTCAAAAACTGGATTACGTTTTATTTGCATTTACAGACAGTCACCGTCCTTCAGCTTATATTAGATTCCAACCTCTGATTTTATTGATGAATTCTATGAATTCATTAACGATTTATCTACCATGCCCAGTAAGATCATCATCGTATGTGACTTTAACATCCATATTAATAATCATAGCAAGTCCGAAGTGTGTCAGTTTTTTTGGCTACTATATTCACAGCCTGCTTTCAGCGCACATATTCTGCCCTGTCCATGTCCTTGGAAACAAACTTGATTTGCTCATGTCCACGGTTGATGACAATATTGTAGAGGGCAACTATACAGGAGAATTTATTATGTGTGATCATTTTGTTCTTAGATGTACTATGAATTATGTAAAACCACTTCCTGCAAAGTGTTCATTATATGGAGAGATTTTCGTTACTTTGATGCCCAGTCTTTCAGTCTCGATTAAGGTACGCCCTGTCATAAGTTGATGATGATTCTTTCACTGATGTCAAAAATCACTTAATAAACGGAGGCTAACATGTACATCTGTTTTTAAACCCAAGGTCTATGAGGTAGGGAGGTAGGATCTTTTTTCGTACTACAACCAATCTCTTTAATGAAACAAAAAGATTGTTACCGGTTTATGATTCTGCAGAACATTTATGAAACATTGTTGTCAATCTTTTCAAAAGTAACGTTATTTTTTATTCATGATGGTAAGACAAACAAATATGATTTCTAACAGAAATGCACCATACCATGGGCGTCCGCAGAAAAAAAATTCAACGGGGAAAAAGTTTTAGGGGGACCCAACATTTTTCATGGGAAATATTTTACTCCCCGAAAGAGTTTAGATGCTACTTCACACAATGTTGACAACTATCTTATTTTCACCGTATGCTGCGGTCTTTCAATCTTGATAAAAATATACGAAGTCAGTTGGTGGAAGTTCTGATGATGTAACGTACCAGCAGAATTTCACTGACGCTGAAATTTATTCAGTAAGTCGTAAAAGTCTATTACTTAGCAATAAATTCAAAACAGAAAATTTTGTCGGTATATTCCGGTTGTTACAGATTCGAAAGCCTATTTTATTTGAATCATTACAAATGTTCTGTGTAAAAGCACAAGTAAATTTTAAGGGAAATAGTGCCTCTTTCTGTGGTTACTAGTTTATGTGTGTGTGGTTGTGAGTGGGAAGCGGGGAATTTTTAATTTTCGTACTGCTTGAGTCATTGAGAAAGTTGTATATAACTGTATAAGGCGTGGTGGTCTTCACTAAAAGCCACTTCATGAAAGCGCCATTAAATTTCAATAGTCTGTATCAAACTGAATCATTTAAAGTATTGCTGAGGTTTATTATTAACTCGTCAATATGCTAATTACCTCACACTAGAGGGGGAGATCGCCACAAAATCCTATGGCTATGCTACATGCATAAAAATGTCGTGTTTGAGGATGATAAGAATATTTTATAAATGAGAGCAAGGACCCTGAATTTCTGCAAGGGTATATAGATCATGGTTCCTACTAATTGGTTCAGGTGCCGGGAATTCCTTCCATCCCCTAGTATTTGATCAATGGCTCCATAGCTCTACCCTTAATGTCCTGCCCAACATGCTGTACTTTCATCAGAGATCATTATTTTTAAGTAATTTACATCTTGCCTGAGCTTTTATTGGTGGTCGCATGTAAAAATGCTACAAAGGTGGTCTGCACGTACGCAAAAGTACTTACAGTACATAAATGTAACGCTTTTCATTACGTTTCCAGTGTGTCAAGCATCGTAACTAGCCTCAACCAGCCACCACAGAACACACTGCCGTACAGCTATGCTGCAATGAAAACTTTGGAACCGCTTGTCCTTTCAAAACTACGTCCCCCTAATCACAAGACATGAAGACCCCCTCCAGTTCGCATACAGGGAAAAACGTTCTGTAGATAATGCCATTCTTTTTTTCTTGATTCTCTGTACAGACATCTTGACCATAGCCCTGGTCACTTTGCCACGGTTTTATTCGTGACTTTTGGATCAACTTTTATTTGACCAGGTGGATGTTAGACTCTCTTACTTACAGGGCTCAAAAAGTGTTTAATGGGGTCTTTCAAAGGATATAGTAACTAATGTTGGTGCTCCACAAGGTTGTGTATTATCGCCAGTTCTTTTCACTCTCTATACATCTTACTGCCGCAGTACACAATTAAACACACATATCGTAATTCCTTGCAGACGACACATGAGTCATAGGTCTTATTGGTAAGGATGGTGAAGAGACAGTCTGCAGGAGTGAAATATCAACTTTCACAAAATGGTGTAATGAGAGTAAGTTAATGCTGAACGTAGTTCTAAACCCATGGAGTTGATAGAGAAGGAGATCCAACATTTATATGTCCTTTGAGACGAGGTGGTTGCCGACATTAGTCTGCCTATTCTCTTGCTCGTGAAACTTCTTTAAGAGTTGAAAGAGATTTGGTACTGAAGACAATGGTTTGTGTCGTCTGCTACATCTCCTGGACTCGTCATGATGATCTCGCACATTGACATTACATTGCCAGTCGTCAAGGAAAAATTTAAAATTTTAAGCTTTCGTCATTTGTCGCCACAGTTAACCTCCTTTTAATTAACTTCAATGTAGAATTTCTTAAGTCCTGGGCCGACAATGCTTGCTACTGATGCAGAAAGTTGTGAAAGTTGTTATTATTTCGTTAGACTTGGACAATATCTCAAGGAGATGACCCATCAAGATCTAAGGGACACAAAGAACATATATTAGTTAAACGTTTATAGACGGTAGTTTAACCTAAAATAGTTATTAAAGCTTAGCTGTTGTCGGCAAAGAGGTTGCTTTTCAAAGTAAGGTGGTAACAATGACCTTTTTTCTGGATTACTTGGGTTTGAAAGGAGCGTACATTAGAAATGTAATTCAGAGAAGGCTAAACAACGGAAACAAAGGGCCTTGTCAATCCAATTTTGTTACCTAAAAAGGAATTACATTATGTTCAAGCACATATTGTCTGACAAATTCTGGCGTTGGATCTCCTTCCCTAACAACTCCTTTCTGAAACGGAAGAACTTATCGTAGACTTCCGGCCGAGCTCTATAGCTAACCCGAGCCCAGCAGGCATTAAATTTAATGGTAAATCAGTTGAGCAAGTCCAGTTTTACAAGTACCTGGGGCTGACAATTACTAATAAGTTACAGTAGGTTAGTTAGTTAGTTAGATGAGGTTTAACGTCCCAGTTTACAACCAATTGGTTCAAGTCGAGACAACCACGGTCTTTTTCCAGTTGTGGCTCACTGGCTTGTTTTCCCTACTCCATTGCTTGTGCTGAGCACCAAGCACAAAGGCAGTAGGTTCCATTTTTAAATTCTTTGGTATGACCCGGCCAGGATTTGAACCCTAGACCTTCCGGCTGCAAGTCCGATGCTCTAACCACTTGGCCACTGCAGTAAGTTACTATAGGATGCACACATACACACAAATCTTTCAAAATGAAATCAGCGAATGTTTCTTTTAGGGAAGCTTAATACATTCAGATTAGACCCCACCCATATTTCCCTATTTTACAAAGCGACAATTGAGACCCTACTTACCTTTTGTTTGTCTGCCTGGGATGGAAATGCAAAAGCGTTTGAAATTAAGAAACTTAACAGAATAATCATGGTAGCAAGAAAAATGTGTCGGTCACAGGTACTAGGTTCAGTTGAAGAGCTGCTTGAAGAGTAACGGATAGAAAAATTCAATCGTTGATGTCTTCTGATCATCCTTTGAGAATTAAAGTTGACTTCAGTACACGTACGGTTAGAGCGATTGTTAACAAATGTAGGACAGAAAGATACCGAAAATCTTTTTACCAGGGGCCACACTCACTGTTGCCAACAATTTTATAATGAATTAGGGGCAATTTTTTAATTTGTATTGTTATGACATTGTTTTAGTTTTAGTTTTATGTAATTGTTTGAACTTCTTATTTTTTCAGTTTTTAACTATTTGTTTTATGTGTTTTTCATGTGATTTAAGTGATTTTATGTGTTTTATGAGATGAAACTAACTTTCTTACTTAGTCAATAAAGATTCTTGTATCTTATATATCTTATATCTTATAGGCAGTGACGTGCTAAAGGTGGGGCGGGCCTGCCTAGGTCGTTATGAGCCTTGAGGTGGTGCCATGTCAGCTACAGCCAAGAAAAAATCCCTTAGCAATGAGCATCTCTTAACATGTAGGCGATTCAAAGCTTTGACAAAGATAGCATCATTTTGCATCTACGCGACCTTACAAAAAAGAAAAAATTCTGAAAGGAAAAGATAATCATTCACCTGTTCTGCGACACTCCATTCCATTTCTTCAAGCCTAGAAATGACACAACATTACTAGATAGTAAGAATTTCTAAAAACTAAGAAGTTCATATTTTGCCGACGATACCATAAGTTTACGTCTAAGCAAACTTTCATCAACAAAAATTTCTTCAATCGTAAGCATTACTCAAATGGAAGGGGTATCTCTCTTTCCTCTCAGAACCAGCTCAACAGTAAAAAAACAAAAAGATAGAAAACACTAAATAAAGAGATTCTTTAAAATAGATCACTTTAATGTTCAGGAAGATAGTAAGATACAACTACTTCGCATTTAAAGGACCTCATATAAATAACATTTTCTCAAAGGGACACGGTTTCAATTTAAATTACGTGCCCTTCTCTTATACCCTAATGACGTCCTCCCCCACAAAGAAGAAAGTCACCCAATAACGAAAAAAAAAACAGCCATGAAGATGGTGCCATTTCGCACCTTAGCCACCTTACATAGACAAAGACTTTTAAAGGGCATCCCAACATGGCAAAACATAGATTCCTTCGTCTCTCTAGGTTGCCAACTATTTTAGTAGTGCACCGGCAATATGCACATACCTCTGTCTAATTCTCTTTTACAACTGGCTGCTAAGAATACACAAAATGGTGCAACCATGCAAGCTCCGGATTCGCCAATAAAAAAGAGATAATATGAAAACACCAGTCTTCAAATTTCACAACTTCGATCCCAGATAAGCATTTTCGGCGACTACGTGAGTCCTTGATATAGAAGCAATGTTTGGACATCCTGCAAACAAAGGAAAGGGCAAAGTGGATCAAGTCAGTAGTTCTGATGTTCAAAACATACAAAGAAGAAAAGTAATAGGCGTTGTTTTGCCAAATTTTTACATTTCCAGAACACACAATCAGTTTTACCACAAGGCTATATTTTTATATGTTGCAGTACCTTATTCTTCTAAATTATTCTTCAGAAAGTATATTTTGTGTAAAATATGTGTAGATGTTCTTTCGATTTTGAAAGTAGCCCTGCTTTACATCTGTTGTAGAGCACTAAACCCAGTTTACATTTGCATGACCTAGTCGCTTGAGTTCATACTCAACGTGTCGGACGCTGTATTGCAGCCTGAATATAAGAAAACTAGCAGAATCCAGTAGCCGGTTTGGCTCCTCCCCCCGCCCCCCCCACACCACCACCATTCTTGAAGTCATTTTGCTGCTATACAGCTTAGTACCAGCATTTCGCTATGTAGAAATATTTGCCCACCGCCCTTTGCCCTTGTATTAAATCCTGTTTTGGACACTCCAACATGCCAAAGGTTGTTGACATTAAAAAAAATGCTTTCAAAGCTGCAGAATCAACAGTCTCTGTGTACTGAATCAATCATTTATTAAACAAGCCAAATGCACAACTGTTAAACTCTTCACCTCTTAAGTCAGCCGATGTGTTAGCTCCGGCTTTATATAGCTTGTAATTTTAACGGGGAAAGTATTTGCTAAGTTAATGACTTTTGCCTGTAACTGCTAAACAAAATCTTTAAGGATGGATTATGCTCTGGACAATTAAAGTACAGCAATGTACAATAACGGGAGAAAATATTAATGAAAGTTCCCAACATTCTTATTTAAGGTTTGGAGACATGTTATGACTAGGAGTGTATTTTAGACTACTAACCACAAAGGGCCATGCACTGTGCTAATTCATTTTGTAATATTCTGAGTACGTCACAAACACCATCAGAACCCTACAAAAAGAAAGAAAAACAGGATAATAATGTTGCAGAAAGTCTTTCTAAAAGTACGAAACAATACTAGAAAGAACGAAACAATACAGCCGATGCTCTGAATGACATTTGTAGTCTACCGAAAAAGAGCTATTTATTTTTATTCATTGCAAAAGGCGAAAGGAATCTATGCAATCACGCTGGCGAGTGTATGTATGGTATGTTTGTGTGTGTGGGTGTGTGCGTGTGTATGTGCGTGTATGCGTGTATGTATGTGTTTTTGTGAAACTTAGCTGGTAAAGGCGCTAAATCAAGGGAGCAATGATGAATACTTGTCATACTTGGGATGTAGATCTATCATGTTGAGACAAGACACCTTTTGCTTTGGTGGAGGTCAGAGCCTTGAGGCAGATTTGTAGTGGGAGTACAAACTCCTGAGTACGAGTACGAGTACAAGGCCTCGAGTACGCGTATGAGTACTAGTACATTTCTGAATACATGTGTAGGTTAAAGTAATATAACAGCAGTAACTTACAATTGCCTTTAAGGTAATTTAAAGTCTTTTATTGTCTTTAATTAAATACTTCAATTGTCTTTTATTTAAGACTTTAATAGTCTTTAATCGTCTTCAAGGTTGAAGGTGGATCTAGCTTGGAGATCTGAGTGTACCGCCTTGCATACTAGAGGGCCCCGGATGAGGTCCAGGTGAGTGTCTGGTTGTCTGACAAGGAAAATTGTCAAATTCAGCAAGTCATCCGCTCTGTTTGATTCAGCTGTCGATCAGAGGGGCAGAGCAAGGAACCTCCACCCTTCCAGCCTTTGGAAAGTGGCTGAAGATTGGGCATACACTCACATCAATTAGATGGGGACGTTAAATTGCGGTCCCAGGAGCAAGATTGTGACGCTCAGTACTGTCCTACTTCGTTTACCTCTGAGTCAAAAAGAGAAGGCGAATTCGCCGGTGCTAATCACTCTGGTATAGGGTCATTGATGAGCCGAGTGGCTTCCTGACCCTCAAACGTTCAACTTAAACTGTTCGTCTGTTTGAAAATCTATTACAAATAAAAATGAAATGAAAAAAATGAAATGCTGGCTACTGACTCTAGAGGTAAGTGAAATAACACCTGTGGTGTAGTTATGATTATTTCTAACGCTGTAAAAGAGCTTTGCCTTCTTCACTTTGTTGTATCTTAAGGAGGAATATTAAATTGGGGTTTGAAGCCGAATGACCAACTTGCAAGAAAGACCATTTTCTACTGCATAGATCACAACTTGCAGAAGCTCCATTGTGAAAACTTGTGTGTCACTTGGAAGCCATCATGGTATTTTGAGCAGTGGTATACTTGTGAAGTAAAGAAAAATCAAACTGTCATGGTCATTTCAATATCATTTTGTTCTAAATGGAAACCCTCTGTTAAAGTATTTTATTTCAAAGTAACTTCTCCTCTGAGAAAAAATTTTTTGGTAAATTGTGGTCTGCCGCAAAACACGCTTTCAAATTCAATGGAGGGGCAAAGGTTTGCATTTACCAATAAAAAAAGACTAATTAAGATTGATTCCAGCCTGTAAAGAAAACTAATTATAAAGTTTTGGTTTTGAATTTTGGCTTGTTTCTTACTAAGATTTGTCAGTTTTTAAAGATTTTAGCATTGGTCCAAGTAGGCTATTCCAACACAGGTCAGTTCAGTTTCATCCTCTAAGATAGAATGCACGCTCTCCACAAACATGTCAGTCAGTTTCAAAACTTTGCTATTGGAAGTGCACATTTGCCATCAACTAAAAGTAATATTAGCTGAGACATTTACTTTTGAGGGGTAGACTCTGACCAACTTACTGATCGAAGGTTACATATTTCAAACACTGTAATTCTAGATTACGCCAAGGCAAGGTGTTTTTTAGTACGGGGCCAAAGCACTTACACGCATAATGAGATGATACTCTTAATTTTATATTGTATTTAATACCCCTAGTAAGTGATTAATACTAAAGTAATTTCTTATGTTTGTTCAAAGACAGGTTCCTTTTAATCCTACGTTACTGTTCCTTATAGCAGCACAATTTATTGTTTATGTTTTGAGATAGTCTGTGTTGATCAGCACAAGAAGCTTTAAATAATTACAAGTTATATTAAATTGGGAAAGGATCAATGAAGATTGCAAATATTGACATCCTGGACTGAAATGTCTGTACTCATAAGTACAATTCTCAAAGTACGAGTACGAGTACAATGGCCTGAGTACGAGTACTTGATTTTCAAACCCTCTGAGTACGAGTACGAGTACACGGCCATGAGTACGAGTACGAGTACAGAAAAGTGTACTCCAGTACAAGGACGAGTGCTTTCTCGAGTACGACAAGTCTGCCTTGACGTGACCAGAGTTCAAAACCTAAAATAAATTTAAACACGATATCTCAACTGCACTCAAGGTAGAAACCACGGATATTTCATATCTAGAATGTCGATACGTAATGATCAGTAAACGAAACCTAACGTTTTTGGTAGAAGGTAAAGGTTACCTTAGGTCACCGGAGGTGAAACTACGAAAGCCGAGATAATTGCTTGTACAAACATTATCTCAAGATAGCAATGATGGATACTTTTCACACTTTGCATATATATAGCCTATTTGTCATATTGAGAGCAAGAACCCTGTTGATCCTAGGGAAGAGGTCATTTGAGCGCATCAGAAGTTAAACACCGAAAACCATATGCACAAGATATTTCACAATATGAACGATGGACACTTTTAATATTTAGTATATTAATTTGTCATATTACGAGATATAATCGTATTGTTTTGTGGAGATCAGAGGTCATCTGAGATCACTAGAGGTGAGACTACGTAAAAATTGTAAACCGCTTGAAAACACATCATCTTAAGATGACAATTACGGGTATGGGTAAATTTCACACTTGGCATATAGATTTTTCATATTCAGAGAAAGAACACAACCGTTTGTACGGAAGGTCAGAGGTCATTTCTGGTGACCAGAGGTCAAGAAACGAAAGAAACGTAAACACGATATTTCAAGACAGGATTGATTGATACTTTTCAGATTTGGTATAAAGAGAGTCATATTAAGAGAAGATCCCTATCGGTTTTGGTGGAGGTCCAAGATCACCTGATGTCACCAGACGTGAAATACGAAACCCTTATGAACTGCACGCAACACGATGTTTTAAGAAAAGACGGTGGAATGACGTATCTTCAAATTGCACCGTTTCTTGGCCAACGAAAAGGGCCGGTTGTATGTTTGCAACACTCGAAGGGATAAAATTATACAGAACAAAATATATGTTTTCGCATGCATAACTAGTAAATTCATAAGTAATTTGTACTTTAATTACCTAATGATGGACTTGTGTGAAGGATGCTCGGACCATATTATAATTAAAAGCAACGCAAAAAATAACGTAAATGGTGTTTGTTTAGTGGGAAGTGCTTGATTTCCCATTCTCCTGGCTCGCGTTCGAATCCATTGCAAGCACGTACTTTTTCTGCTTTGGTGTTCAGGTTTTGTCTTCTGTTACTTATCATACTTGGGATGTAAATATTTGTTATTGAGAGGAAGAACCCTATTATTTTGGTGGAGTTCAGAGGTCACTTGAGGTCACCAGAAGTCAAAACTGAAAACCTCTGAGACACCATATCGCAAGTTAGAATCAACAATGTTTTCAAACTTGGAATGTGGATTCATTAAAGTTAGAAAAATACCCTGTTGTTTTTCTATAAGGTTCAAATTTCATCTGAGGTCACCGGCAGTGAAACTATGAAAACCTTGTAACCTTATCTCATACATGGATGGAAAATGCTGATTACAAGAACCCTTGAATTTTATGGGGAGGTAAAAGTTCATTTGAAGTCACAAGAGGCCGTATGGTAAAAACATTGTAAACACGATAGATCATAAAAGGCAACCTTGACAGAAAACCATTAAAGGTCAAAAGAGGTTAACCCTGTGAAAACCTGGTACCTAAATGTGAGGGATCTAATACGCAGCAGATGGACGACCTATGTTGTTTACAAAACCCCAGTGTTTTAGGTGGAGGTCAAAGGACAGGTCGGCAGAGGTCAAATTGTGAAAACACAGTAAAACATCTCAAGCCTTGAGAAAGAAAACTGAGAAATAAACCTCAGTGCGACAAAGCATTTCCTTTCGGCAAGGAAGCACTAGGCCTTTGGGCTTTTTGGTTTATACTGATTCAGGGCCGTAGCTAGGGTCATATGTTTGGGGGGGTGTGAAGGTCCCAAATTCCGACTGGATAGATATTTTTCCAACTGAATGGTGGCGCGTAAATTGCACCATTTTTATGCGCCATGCGTTTACATACAGCAGTGAGGATCCTTCCTTTGTCACTATATGAAGGTGCCGTCGTGGAGGAGGGTCTAAGGGAAGGGTTTGACCCCCCTCCCCTTTGAGAAATTTTTGTTAATTTAAGGTTGCTTACATGCAAAATGGAGCTATCTTTGGGATATTTTTGGAGCTGATCATATATGGCTGAAGAATGTCCATTATTTAGTGAGTACTAAGATTTGCTTAGGTGAAAGTAGAAAGTATGTTGTCTAAGAGAAGAATACGTTGTCAACAAAGCTCCTGAAGCCCCCCCCCCCTCTTTTGACTACTTTAATGCCTTCTATTCTGGCATCTAATGCTAGCATATACCTGTATAGCCTCCTGGAAGCTCTGGATCAATTATATAAAATGGGGCAATGACATAATGCTTATTACCTGGCATCTAAATAATAATATAGAGTATGACGCCAAGCACTTTACATCTATCGTATTTTTACTAATTTTGAACGAAAATCCAAACGAACAGCTTCCAGCAATGGTGAATGAGCGGGAAGGAGATGGGCGGGAGGGAGAGTATAGGTGCAGAAAAATGATACTAGACCTCCCAGACAGGTATAGCAAAAGGGGTTTAGGACTAACAAGCGCGTTTTCAGAATGTACACCTAGTTTATGCTAGAAAAGTTCACTGGTAAGTTGTCCTTATAATGTTCATAAGTGATACAACGTGTACTGTGAGGATTGCGCGCAAAGCGCGCCGAAATTTGGGGGTATACTTTAATGCCAAAATGAAAAACCTGCAAGCATGCTCAGCCAAGGGTGGTGCTTTGATTTGCCGACATGAGGGGGAAGCGCCCTGACTGGGGGCCAGCTACTCAAAGTCCCGACAGATGCAATGGGTTGCCGAACTCAAATATAAGGCGCGCGAAGCGCACCGGAGAATTTGGGGTTATATCAAATTTCCATTAAGGAAAGCTGAAAAAGTTTCGGTTTTTATTGAAGAATGTGGACAAAACCAAGAAATTTGTTCGGGTGACTGAATGGTCGTCGTCGGCGATTACATTCTTTATCTTACCCATTAAGGATCTCCTACAAAACTGAAAGATCTTTTTCTTACAAAATATGTTTGCCACGATGGCGAGGCTGAAGAAAGAACCTTCCACAAGTTATGAAAAAGAGAAAAGAACTTCGCAACGATGCATTTTCGTGTTTCTCTAGAATCACGCCTGCACGGAAGAACAACATTTGTGGAAACGTTGAAATCCAATATGTTTGAAACGGGGGGGGGGGGCGTTACCACTAGATAGAACTACAAATGAAAGCGCGCATAGCGCGCCAAAATTGTTTGAAGTTATAGAAAGAATCGTTACAGGACTTACTAGCTACGGGCCTGATAAAGAGACGTTTGGAATATTTTCTGAGTATATCTATGTCTTCACCAATATTAGTCTACATAAAATTTTGTGCAATTTTGTGGGGCTCGGAAAAAAATTGGGGAGGGGGGGGCTAAAGCGCCCTAGCTCCCATAGAACTGTGTCTGGTATAATTACCTTAATAATGTTCATGAGACTGCTTGTAAACAGTGACCATGCGCGCAAAGCGCGCCCAAATTTCGAAATAAAAATAATGAAACCTGCATTCAGAATCTGCATTGATATACTTTCAATTGCCCAACAAACCAACGTGCCACTCAAAAAGCCAGTCTTTTACCCGGTAATTTGTAAACAGCTTCAACTTCTGCTGTTGTGCTTCTCCGAAAGTTGCTATCGGAAGATATTGATAATAAGAACAACACTGAGGTAAGGTCTGAAGTGCGCGGAGCGCGCGAAAATTTTGAGAGTTTGAGAAGAATTTGCGAAAAATGGACAGCTTTGATTTTACGTGAGGAAAATAACGTTTGGTGTTATTTTCACTTGGTCTAGTTGGAAAATATATACAAAGTTGACATAGGCATTTTCTCTCAAGCAAAAATCTGCCTACCTTAACTGCAAGTCCCCACAGCACTGGTCGACCCACAAAAACTGTTTTTGCTCCAAGTGCAAGTGCTTTAAAAGCATCCGTTCCCGTACGAAAACCGGAGTCAACGTAAACCTCAGTATTTGTTCCTTTCACCGCGTCCACAACTTCTTGGAGAACGTCTAACTAAAAGATCAAAGTCAAACAGCTTAAAGTGAAGTTAGTGAAAAGTACCCCAATGTGGTATTTACGGTTTAAGGACAAAATACCTGTGCAAGTTAATGCATGTTCAGATTTGGAGGAGCGGTTAGTGGTTGTTATAGACATAAGGATAATTCATGGGTATTCTGAGAGACTTCTCACTTTTCTTACAAATTATGTCTAAAACCAAGGCAACTGACCACATGTCATTTTTTATTTCTGATCGACTAATCTGAGGAATGGAACAACCTGCTGCTGGCTAAAGACACACATAACTTATCACTATGTAGAAAATCTAGAAATTGCATCAAGTGTACTTGGCAAACCAGGAATAGTTAAAAGAGGTGAAAACTTCGTCTGACGTTTTTATTGAATTCCAACTTATTTTGTGCCTGAAATGCAGAAAAAATAATTATTAAAAGACAAACAGACAAAAAGTACCGTTGATGGTGTAAAATCAAGTTGCCTGCCACCATGATTGGATACCCAAACTGCATCAGCACCATGGTCAGCTGCTAATCGAGCTATTTTACCTGAGGAAGAAGAGAGTAAAAGTTCCTGACACAAAAATGCTGAATTGATTTCCCTAAAAAAAAACCTGTTTTTTCAAAACCCATCTTTCCTTTATTCTGTTAAGGTATATCATGTTGCAAACCCCATCGCCTAAGGCAAGTTTTGTCCACACATGATTTTACAAACAATAAATAGCAGTGCCTACTCATTAATTAATTGAACTAGTAGGAGGTTACATTAAAATGCAAGTTGCACAGGACGCCCTTCTGTGTATGTCTGTGTTCAATTACAAGATGCAGAGAGTAAGATGCAACTTTCTGAAAGTAGTTTCTGTCAATTGAATAGACGAGTTGGGAAATGTTTCCACGCGATGCAATATGGGAATGGGTCAAAGGTGACGTGTACCACGCTTACAGTGTCCCATCGCGAGTGTTGTATGCTGAGCTTGTAGAGCTAAACCGTTGCCCGTAAGTCATGGTACACTTGACCTTGTGACCTCGCTGGAAATACCGAATTTCCCAACACGTCTATTGCCTTTATGCCACTGGCTTTTCTAGTAATGGAGATGGGAAGAAAAGAAGCTGGCAATTTTTACGAGATTTATCTGGCATGCGTTTACTTTCATAAATAGTATAGGTAAGCAAAAATTAGATGACATGGATTTACACTCGGCGTTGTTTTATGTAAACTACATGGCAAGTTGGTAGGTAGGTGGATGTTTGATGGACGAATATTGACAGAAAGACGTCTGTAAACATGAACGTCTAGTTCATGTTTACTAGGAAACAGCTTCAATACAGATTAATGTTCTGATTCAGCTTAAGTGCCACCTTTTCCACCATTACATACTGTGATTTTGAAGTCATTAAAGCTAATGCCAGGCATTTAAACGTAAAATTAAGTAGCAGTTATTTCCTTATTTTTTCAAAAGACGAAAATTATTGTAGTTACCAGTCAAGATACCCTTCACAACAACAGGAAGCTTAGAATAGGACTTGATAACCCGAATGAACTCGGGATCTACTGGCGAACTGTCATGCACTTGATTGAAAAAGTAATTGGAGAAAGCTTTCGGACCATCCTTGTAGGCCTTCTTGACATCAGGATCATCTTGTAGGTAGTTGATAACCCTATAGGAAGAATCAAAATCGCATAGCCTTCACGAAGTTTAGTGTTTGCAAACGCTAAAGTCTGGCATCGCATTTACTGAACAACATTTACACTGACTCAAAGTTAACGTAGCATGACATTCTAGCGTTCTAGGATTATATGGGGCAAAATCTTTCATGGAACTGCATGGTCAAGTGGTTAGAGCATCCGACGTGCAGCCGGGAAGTCCGGGGTTGGACTCCTGGCCGGGTCATACCAAAGACTTTTAAAATGGAACCTACTGTCATTGTACTTGTTGCGCAGCATTAGCAATGGAGTAGGGAAAACAAGCCAGTGAGCCACAACTGGAAAAAAGCCCTGGCCGGCCCGACTTAAACCAATTGGTTGGAAACTGGCCGTAAAACCTCATCTTACTACTACTACTTCTACTACTACTACTACTACTACCACTACTACTACTAGTACCACTACTACTACTACTACTACCACCACCACCACCAGTACCACAACCACAGTACCACCACCACCAGTACCACCACTACTACTACTTCTACTTCTACTACTACTACTACTACTTCTACTTCTTTTACTACTACTACTACTACTACTACTACTACTACTACTACTACTACTACTACTACTACTACTACTACTACTACTACTACTACTAATACTACTACTACTACTAATACTAATACTAATACTACTACTAGTACTTCATGAAACTGAACTTGCAGTGGAAAGTGATAAGTGGCCCAACAACTCGGAACGTTTGGACTAACTCAAATAAACTGAAAATACTGAATATTAATACTAGCCTGTAGACTGTTTCATTACAAGATTGGAATCAAAAATGTTGTTATAAAACACTCTTAACTTGACTTAACAGTTGATTAATTCGATCACAGGACGAATTCGTGCTACTCATTACCAATGACTTTTGGAAATGAAGGTTATTACCCAATTACTACAGGCAGACTCTCAATAAGGAGTGAATGTCAGTAAAGCCTGACAGCCAAGAGATATAGCAAAGGGACAGAAATATGACTATTGTTTTGACATTTGATAAGAGGTGGCAGGTATTAAAGCCTGGCAGTAAAAACAACGAAAAACTACATACAAGGAGATAAGTCATTGCAGAATCACGGAGTTGTATTACCCCCCCCCCCCGCCCCGATAGTGTATGTTGTTAGCTGAGTGCTATATGGTTGTACCAGATCGCCCTATTATGTGAGGTATTTGTCTTGTCCGCAGTTTTGTCGATCGTTGCATGTAAAGTTTCCGCCTGGAACGGGATTGGAAAGTATCAGAAGAATACGTACCTTTCGGTGTTTGGTAGGTGGGTTATTTTTATTTAATGTGGGTGTTTGAATAGCTAACAGTCCTTGAACCGGTAGACTGTTTCTGTCCCTGGACGTCGTCGCATGATACAAATATCATCACTAATGGATTCAGCCTCTCACTTCAACTTCTGGTTTAAGTAGCCCTTCCTGTTAAGTTCGAATCCCTAAGCTCACATTGTTAGATGGTTTAAAGTGACATAAGGTCAAACCCTTATGCAGGGGTGGTCGAGTGGTTCCGACTAATCCCTTTGAAAATCACCCCCCCCCCTTTGACATCGAACCTCCTTGCAAACTATAGGCCTAAGGGCGGTCCGTCATTGCGTATGAGTTTTCCCTATCCATAACCATGTAAACACTTTTACAAATTGAACTTATGTATGTTAATGTTAATAATTATACTACGTTAATATGCATAATTACCCTATATTAACTTTTTTTTTTAAAATTTTGGCGCTGTTAGCGCGCGTTGCTATTGATCCGAAGTCCGTCCACTGTGTAAAAAAAGAAATTATTTGTATGTTTGCTTTTTCTTGTATACCCATCACAGCCGTAATCTGCATGAGCAAGGGGAAGCCCCCCCCCCCCTCCCCCCGCAAAGCTTCCACAATCTTTATAAAAATCGGTAGACATGATAACGAAAACAAAAATGCTTCAAATTTCATTATTTTGAATATCACTTGAAGGTCCAGTCTCAGAACGTGGCAGATAATCTACGTACGGGTTTTATTCTTAATTTTCTCCCGGGAGGTCCCTTGACAATCATTTTGAACGTGCTCATAGGTGGAGACCGCCCTAACGACTTCTCCAAAGACTTGATCCACCCTTACTGGATTGTGTTGCCCTAACTACATGACAGAAGGGAGACAGTTGTCTTTCGACTTAAACTCTTTCAAAGTTTTTCCCAACCTGGGAGTAAATTACATTCCGGGCATGTGAGCTCATTGGAGTAACACTGCTGCTGACACGTAAAATGTCTGCCCTTCTGTAGTTCTGTAAATTGATTTAAATTTGTCTAAAACTGGAATTTTTTAATGTAACATTACATCAAATGTTGCAAAACATTTCAACAGATTGCATCTAAGCACTTGTAATAACGGAATAGTTCTGAAAGAGAGAGGGGACATGAACTGTATTCACTTAAACCAGCACGGCAACATTGGATTCAAGCCAGGTGCCAGGTGCCTGACAGCACTTTGGTCTGTTGGTAATGGCAAGGGCGTCGCCAAGCCATTCTGAACAAGGGGTGTGCCATGTTTTTCCGACGAAGGAGAAGAAAATACCGGCAGAAATTGAAAAAATGATGCGCGTAGAACAAAGCAAGTGAATGCGGGGTCCATTATTACCTATTGTGCAGCATGAGTGGGATTAACGTTGCAAAGTGCCATGCAAACCTTAATATTATCCGTCGTCTCCACTTATGACCCCCTTATCCATTCTCATCGAATCATTTAATCTTTAGTGTGGTTTAGGCGTACGAAGAATGGTAAAACTGTGACCTTGTCTTTTTTTTTTTTTTTTGTGGTCTGCTTTGTGAGCATCCGATGCCAGGTGGAGATGGTGGAATACTTCATTGTAATGGCCACAATTTTGTAAATATCTACGGCCGGTCCTTGGACACTAATGTGGGCCTCTGGGCCCTAGCGCCTATAGGAGAGCGCTCAGCGCTCAGCGCATGTAAGCAACATTTGTTCGAAAGCTTCGCTCGCCCATGCACAGATTTCTTTAAAGGAGCTATCTGGATGTGCTTACAACATATTCCCTCAGTCGTCAATTCTGGTGGCGCCTGTAAAGATTACAATCAAATTCAATACCTATCATTACCCATTTCACCCACTCATGGCAGCACAAAATATAATAATAATAATGATGATGATATGACGACGACGACGACGACGACGATGATGATGATACACAGTCATGTTGAGGACATACACGAACTACAGAGGGCACAGGTATACAAAATGATCGATCAGTCGAAGTCACGCAGTGGTACCACTGGTGGACTTACATCATACCATGTATGCGGGCAACTAGCTTTCCATAGGTTATCATACGAGTACGAGGGGACATTTCGCAAGGCAGCTGATCGTGTTTGTCCTGAAATTTTGGTAATTTGTCAAACATTCATGGCATGAATTTTGCCCAGGAGAACGATCATTTTTGGCCTGAAATCAAAAGTTATTTTGCTCACGAGACTAAGGGTGAAGGGGATGTCGCCCCAGATCCCCATTTCGTACGCCTATGAGGCTACTGTACGAAAAATAAAACTTTCTACGTTTGCCTCCAACATGGCGGAGCACATAAAACATAGTGTCAAGTGAAACGGGCCCGTAAAAGTGGTCATTTCGGCATACGTAACAAGTTACCTCTTTCACTTTTCTTAAATAAAGTCAAGGTAAGAGCTGCTTACTTCATTTCTTCGGACTCAATTCTTCCCAACATTTCCGCTCCGAATTGTTTTCGTCTATGACTTATAACTGGGCAGTCAACTGATAGAACAACTGCTTTGAAACCGTATTCCTTCAGATTTGTGAGCATGAGCCTTTGGAGCCTCCTGTTTTTCATCACGTAAGCTTGCATGAAGAAGAGTCCGCCTGGGTTGGACGCTGTTATATGCTTGTTGGCAACTGTTGAGACAGAACTGACAGTCATCGCCACTCCGGCTTTTGCTGCTCCTGGATACAAAATTTGGATATCGACCTACTTAATGCTTAAAGTTGGTACTTTCTTGTTACACTACCTCTTTAAAAGGTAGATTAATTTTTTAAAGCATAGCAGAAAAATCCATGACAGCTTCACATGTCACCATTTGAAGTGGGTTAAATGCCATACAGGTACTGTGGGCATGCAATTGCAAATCTTGTTAAACTTAAACATTGGACCAAATAAACTTTGATGTAACTGATTCTGCTTCTCCACTTTACTAAGAATCTAAGACTTTTCCTGAATTTCATATGGGCATTTTTGCACATTTGTTGAAAATATTGTAATTAGCCACAATTTTTACGATGGTAGGGTAGGTTTGCGAGATTTTTAGTTTATCACAGTACCAATTTCATATTTTTCTCAACAGTTTAAATGCCAATTCTCCCCCCCCCCCCCATCCGTACCCTTGTGTAATGGCAAACCTGTTTGTCCATAAAATTCAAGGTAACGTTGTGCAATTTGTAATTACGTGACCTTCTCACCTCGTGCAGTCTCTTTCTCAGCATTAATGTGGGCAAACTTGTGCCATGCTGATGGCGAAACACAAATCGGGAACGCAACAGGATGACCGAGGATTGTTGAGGATGTGTCTACGTGAGAGACATTTTGTAAGACTCTCGGTCTTAACCGATATCTGGAGGAAGACAAAGCACAACGGCGGATCAATTACCAGTGATAATCTTGAATAATTTTTCAAAGAGCCTTAAAATGTAAAGTCCTTTTTTAAGAATAAAATTTCGCAAATGTTGTCGGCACTTAAACACCTGTTTAGAAAAATTTAAGGCAACATCCTTACAAGATTTATACTTGGTATGCATATGGTAGACGATAATATGTAATGTATATATTAGCACGGAAGACATGAATAAAGGTAATGTAGCCTACTAGCCTGAACAGTGTAAAGAATTCCTTCAAACAGCTGATAACATTTCACACAAAGACAGAAATTTAGTCTATCAGTCAGTTTAGTCTATCAGGGTCAACGATCGTGGAACAAGGGCCTACGTCCAAGTCTGAACACATTTAAACAATAGAGCTGCCGATAGAAGGTATACCACGGATGTCTATTTTTATGGACCTTCCTTTTAATATGATTATTTCTCAGTATATTTGCACTGTACTTCCGTTATACTATTACAGTGTCAATACCACCTCTGTGTTTCATCTTCAAAGTCGAATATAAAAGTGCGGTGTGCATGGCTTCCAGGCCCGTAGCCAGACAAGGTACTGGAGGGGGGCAAAAATTTTTCCAGGGGGCGAAAAATTTTTCAGGGGGGCCAAATGTGTACAAATGTATTAAGTCAATGGTAAGATTCAAACTCTCTAGGGGGGCAAAAAAGTTCAGTGGGGTTTCGCCCCCCAGCCCCCCCCCCCCACTTGACTACGGGCCTGATGGCTTCCAAGAAAACAAACTTAGTTTGGGGCAATTTAAGTGCACTGAGCTGTATTTGCCGTGCAGTAAAGTGGTGTGTACTAAATACCTTACAAAGGGCGAATGCTTTGAATAACCTTTGCCCGTTTAGTTGGGTATATTTGTGACCTTGTAAGCGTCACGTCTTCATTAATTGAAAGGAAATGCTCCTATAAATTAGAGGGTTTACCCAGCATATAGTTTTAACGACATTTACACGAATCAAGTTGCTACCCTTTCATGTAATCCGCCGGGTACAACTCTTTGTCGGTTCAAGATACATTTGTTAAATCCGCTTTTTCGGGAGTTGGAGGTAGGGTGTTGCTCACGTGGATTAATTCTTATAACCAATAAAACTGATGTTTGGTCCTTTTCGGGTGAATTGACTCACAACAGATTTAAAATTCAGTATTGATGTATTGGGTAGTTATATGGCGCAAAACGATTGAACATGTACCTCAGTGTACCATGTCATTCTGCGTAAAATTGGGACATTTCTACACCTTTATACCTTGTAGTTTGATCGAAGGAATTTGATTGATGTCTTTACGATATATCGGTGCAGTGAACCCACTGAACTTAAATTTATATAGCAAATGCTGTAAACTACTTTTAAGGTGCGTTCACACCAAAACCGAAATGTGCTGCGTTTTGCGGGCGGGGCGCGAAATTTGTTATCTCAGAACGAATGGGGCGATTTTCAAAATTTTCATTGGTGTAAAATTGCCCCTAGTTGTCTTGGGAAAAAAATTTTCGAGTCCCGCCCGCAAAACGCAGCAGATTTCGGTTTTGGCTACACAATTAACTTTGTTAGCCTCAGTGCATGTCGGGAGATGAATGTGAAACGTGTCTGTAATACATGCCTTATCAGATTACGCTGCATGGAAACACGGACAGTGGTTACCCCTTCAGTAAAAACAATCGTTTAGTTCATTACATTTGCCAATTCAAGGAGCTGAGATAGGTCTTTCGGTCTATTTGGTATCGTGTACGGATTAGAATGTGCTTTGTAAAGGCTGACCTAATGACAGCTACAAAACTAGGTTATTACAACTTAGTCCTATACTGAGGACGAACTCCTGAAAACTGCATAGCTCGTTCAAACAATTGGTACTGCTTTACGTATTGGAGAAAAGTCCGTAAACTTCTCTTCACAGATGTTGTGGTACGTCTTACCTCCTTGCAGATATATTGTTTTCTTTTAATGTTACTTCTCCATCTGAACCGGAGGCGTAAAAGGTTAGTGCATCCGCAGGAAGGCGCTTGTGTGCCTCTTCTTCGTAATCAGATAAGGAGACAGCCTTGAAATTTAACATTATCCTAGCAAGCAGTCGCCAACGGTGAACGAGTGGTCAAGTGCCTACGTAGTTCTGTCTGGGATAGCGTATGCTATAAAAGGTATTCAGAAATTCAAAAGGAAACTTTCGAGGCAGTGTTTACTTTCCCGCGTATTGTTAATAACCCTATATTAAAACGGTAATACTGTAATACCCAAAGATATTACAAGCATAGATTGCAAACTCTATAGATAGTTCTCACGTGACGTCATAGGAGCCTTTCACGTGTATTATCTCAGCCATATCTGAGGGCAACCCCGACATGTGTGTACAGGCTTGCCCTCAGACATGGCGGTTACTAACACCTAGCTGTGACGTCACTGAGAACTACCTATACCTACACTGTTACGCTCAGTGACTCCTCATCAGAGAAATCCTAAGCTTTAGCTTAGGATTTCTCTGCTCCTCATGGAGACTCTTATATCGGGGCGGAAGTGTGAATTTGACATGCGCGCCTTTCTATTCTGTGATCTGCGTACAAAAATAGGAACGCGTTGCAAAAAATTCCATCGTTCAAAGAGGATAGCGCGGAAGCACTTTTGCAACGCGTTCTGCACGCGCAGAATACATTTCTCTGTGTATTATCCGGAATGCTTGACGCACACTTCTGCGCCCTCGGGAAACAAACGCGCTAGTTGATTTCCCGTTGTGAACGCGTAAGAAATTAAACGCGCGTATTTAGTGCTTTACTTAAAGTGGGCATGACACGGCCAAAATAACTTTTGTGTATTGCAAGATTGGGTACAGTATTGTCAAAGTATCATCTCACACACAATTAAAACCGGCGCAGTTCGGCATAAATAGAATTTGAAGAAAAACGTCCAGAAATCCAGTTTCGAAAAATGCCGTACAGGTCTCCTGACTTTTATGACGCAATTGGCGGCACCCCGCACTGCGCTATGTAAGGACGCGTGGAACTAATACAACGCTTTGGGAAAGTTTCATATCTTAGCAACTTCATAAAAATGCTTACATCATAATACGGAACACAAAGCACGAACCAATGATGTGCATGCTAAGGCGCGCGTGCACTCGTGCGAGTGCTACGACGAGTTTGCGCCTTTACATACACGTCAATGGTGCGGACCATGTCGGGGGCTTGGAAACACATCATTGGCCAGTATGAACGCATGCATATGAGCGCGCGTGTAAGGTGTAGTTTTCCTACATACATAAACCTCAGCTCAGTTTCTGTGAAAAAAGTACGTGGTATGGTCGCGCGCGCTGTACAGAACAGCAATGCACATGTAAGATATGAACAGTCCATAACAAACGCTTGTAATAGGCGGTTCACAGTGACAGTGCTATTGCGAATGCTAAGCACGAGCTAATCAAGTATCACGCTGGCACAGGTGTTAAGGCCGTTTCATACTTCCAAATTTCTCGCGCGATAAAGCGATCAATAACCATATATGGTCAAAATATCTTTGCGGCCAGTTCGATTCACGGTCATTGCATGGAGTTGAACATTGTTCAACTTTTCTCGCAAGCTCTCGAGATATCGCAGTGGAAACGGCTTCTGATTGGCTGCTTAGTAGGTGAACGACCTTTTGAAACGAGCTCACGATCCTACTCGACAACAATGGCGGACCTTTTCAGATACCGGCTCATTACATGTATTCGGGTTCCGTGCGACTATCGGCGGCCTGATTGTGACAGTGAGAGTTGTCGGAACGGAGGGAAACAGTTATTGCTTTCCACGAATTAAGACATAAAGGTTAGTAAGGCAGGATTTTATTGTATTCCGCATAGGCAGGTATTGGAAGACTGTGCATTGCATGCCAGTACTGCGAAAGTTGAGCTATGCGAGAAAACTGAAGTATGAATCAATTTTACATCGGTATATGGAGACCCAGATAACATCCTTAAACACAGCTTTATAGCGCTATAATGAAGTATTATAGCCGGTTCATACTTCATTATAGCGCTATAAAGCTGTGTTTAAGGATGTTATCTGGGTCTCCATATGCCGATGTAAAAATTGATTCATACTTCAGTTTTCTCGCATAGCTCAACTTTCGCAGTACTGGCACTGCATGCAATGCACAGTCTCCCAATACCTGCCTATGCGGAATACAAGAAAATCCTGCCTTACTTACCTTTATGTCTTAATTCGTGGAAAGCAATAACTGTTTCCCTCCGTTCCGACAACTCTCACTGTCACAATCAGGCCGCCGATAGTCGCACGGAACCCGAATACATGTAATGAGCCGGTATCTGAAAAGGTCCGCCATTGTTGTCGAGTAGGATCGTGAGCTCGTTTCAAAAGGTCGTTCACCTACCAAGCAGCCAATCAGAAGCCGTTTCCACTGCGATATCTCGAGAGCTTGCGAGAAAAGTTGAACAATGTTCATCTCCAAGCGATGACCGTGAATCGAACTGGCGGCAAAGATATTTTGACCATATATGGTTATTGATCGCTTTATCGCGCGAGAAATTTGGAAGTATGAACCGGCCTTTAGTTGAGATGATGTACCTACTAACGCGCGTTACCATGCCTATGATTCGGTGTGTGGAAACCATAGATGAGCTGCCTCGTACATGCACAGCAGTGCTACTGACCGTGCCGCCAATGACGTCACGTCTTGAGACGCGCTCACTACGTTTTTTTTTTTTTTTTTTTTTCGCTTTCGGATTTCAAATTTACTGAGTGTGACCTGTTTTGAGAACTCACAAGGTCGTATTCCGGTGTATATGGACGTTGTTTAGACAGAAAAACATTCGCTTTATTTCAAGATGTGCCCAAAGAATATTTACTGAGAAACGTACTCAGGCCGTGTCATACCCACTTTAAAGATACCATAGAAACTGACCAATGAATATAGGCGTATAAGTCTATGAACTTTAAACGAGTCATTGTGCGTTCATGTACAAATGTACTTTTGTGTAATGCCGTCAGTAAGAAGTAAAATTCTTGTAAGTAGAAGTGAGTGATACTTCTTACATTTACAATGTTTCGAAATAATAAGTATTCATACTCTTTGTAAGACAATCATTTCCCTGTTTGTTTCCAAAACGACTGAACAGTGATCTGCACTTCCGCCCCGATATATTGGGCTCCATGGGGAGTCAACGCGCCATTTTAATTTTGGAATCTATACTTATAATATCTTTGGTAATACCAGACTAGCCGTTTCGGTCATTGAACTACAATCTGCTCCAGTGAGTGAATAAGATGTTATTGATATATACCTAAGCTGCACCCCGGAGCCAGTGTCGCTGTACCTACCCCACTATGCAAGGCGGCACACTACTGTACATGTTGAAGGAGCATCTTTCCCTTATCAGAATTGAGTTGGAATCAACAAGATTTGGATTTTTCAAGATTGGAATTGGATTAGAATTTTTAATAGTAGGCAATGAAAGATTGGATTAGAATAGAAATGATTTTGAGAGAAAAACTCGAACAGAAATTGCAAAATAAAGCAGCATCGATTTTGATGTTGTCATTTAATTTTACGAGGAACTATAATTTACGGTCTGTGCTTTCACTAATTTGTTAGAACCATTCGCGGATTACCAATAAAGATACTTGTAATACTTTCTGGACATTTTTCGTGGGAAACTTGGAGGCATTCTGATACTGCGGTAACTGCACTGCAACTCCAATGTGTGATTACCGTCCGAGATCAAAGGCTGAAGGTTCACAGACCAGACTAGCAGGCGTAAATGATGACGAAACTGATGGTACCCTACGGTTGACGGTATAGAGTGCAGCATTATGATTTTTTGGCTGGAAGCAGAAAGTTGGAATTTCAAGGATGTACCCTTAATTAAGGTTGTAGAGATGTCCTCAAAGAGACATTACGATGCCCTCCTTTGAAACCCTTCAATTTCTAGTAGTAGGCCTATACACAGAATCCTATCAGCCCATTCATCTGCCGGCTCAAAACTGAGCTGAGCGAGGCTTCGAGGAAGGAGCAATTCTTACACATACCTTTTTTTCTTTCAAAACATCGAGACACATTTGAGAACCTGACCTTTCATGTCGAAGTGATGAATGCATGAAACTCCATACATAACTTTACACTTGTCCAAATTAAATTTGACCTTGCATTCCTGTGACTATTAAAACATTCTATCAAGATCAGCTTTAAAACTTTCAGCACGAGCATGACGCTTGAAATCATTTGAATTAAAACTAATAAAATCGAATTCAGAGCTTTGAGTTAAATTGAAATTGATAGATTTTCATTTCATTGCCTCAAATTCTAACTGAACCAATTTTGAAATGAAAAACATAGATTTAGAACTGAGTTTTAACATCTTAACTGTCATGTGCGACTCAACATAGACATGATTTTAATAACTTACGAGTAATTATACGGTGTTCAAAAGATATAAACAAAAACGTACAAATTACGTCTTGCTAGAAAGAGCATAGCAGGTTTGCTTACCAAAAGGATTGTTTACTCTGGGACGGTTGCTGTCGCTGTTTATTTTGTTAACCGTGGCCTACTAATTAACATTCTTCAACGCCTTCAGTGATCATGCATGGTGTATTCGGCTACCACTTTGTTCCTCTCCGTTAAGTTGTGCAATGTATAGCCACAAAAGCATCGTATTGTGTATGCGTACTAGAAGTGTACTTTGGACTGTAAGCAGCGTCAGTACAACGTGTTAAAAAGGCCTACTCCATTTAGCACTGGTCTGTTTGTGCAGGTTGTAAGGGCATTGTAACTCGACGACCGTGACCCCGATACACGACTTCAGGTTGCCTCGATGGACATTTTGTGGGTGATGGCACCTGAGATTGCGTGACGATATTACAAACAGATTATACATCACGGACAAGATTCTATTTGACATTGTCGTCAGTATTATAGTCCAGGCCGTTTCGTAGCTTTTTTGGGGTTTGCATTTTTTCTTGCTATATTTGGTAAAACTTTGATAAGATGTAGAGTAGACATCAGACAATCAGAAAAGTATGTGCTCCATTTTTTTTTCATGTGCAGGCGGGGTAGCCAGCCAATTCAAAATGGCCGCCATTTTGACCATTTTGGCTGATTGGCTCAAGAAAGGCTCTTCTGCGCCAAGATTTGAGGTCTAAAACTTTTTTAGGAGTAAAGTTGATAAAATATACACAGTCTCTCAAAATATACTGAAAGTTTTCCCCAAAATATTGATCCGTTTTGTTGTAGTGACCTGTCGAATACGGCCCTTTTCGCCGAAAATCGGCAATTTTGGCAAGTTTGGCGCCGAGGGACAAAATAGTACCAGATTCTCTTAAAGTGTGTATACCAACGACCTTAACTTTTGTCAATGGGTAGTCCTATAACCAGACTGTACGTGTGGAAAATTTGGACTCCCAGATTCAAACCTACATGAAATGAGTGGTACTGAAAATTCGCAATTTCTTCGTATTTCGTCGGGAAATTTTGGTCTCTGGCAGTCTGGGATCATGCCCAATGTTTCCTTCAATTGAATAACTAAGTCTACTGATCTCTTTGCTTTTAAAAGAAAAGTGGATTGTTAAGACACAGATCAATTTTGAAGATTTCAAAAGCAGACAAATTTTCCATTGGTATAGACCCTAAATGGCTAAAACATCAGTATTTTCATTTTTCATTAATAAAAAATACAAGTTTTGGCACAACAAGACAAGTTTGAACAATGATGATCTCTTTTAGAGCCACACAAGATCTTCCATCTTCACAAAATTGGTACTCAAGTGCCTCAATAGTAAACAGAAAAAATACACTGGTAGGTGAAAACGGAATATTGAATAAAGGAAACCCAAATATTGAAACGTATTCATTTTTAGTAAAAAATATGGGTAAAAGGGCATTTTTGAGCAGTAATATCTCTGATACTGTGCCATAAGATGCCCCCATCTTCATGAAATGGGCAGTCTAGTGCCTTGTTAGTACACAGAAAGAATTTCGACTCTCAAATAAGAATGGGCATAAAATAACGGAAACCCAAATTCTGCAATTTCTTCACTTTTCCTCGCAAAATATGGGTTAAGGGGCACTTTTGGGCCGTAATATCTCTAAAGGTATCAAACAAGATGCTCTCATCTTCCTGATTTGGGCATGTGCTGGCTACCCCGCCTGCACATGAAAAAAAAATGGAGCACATACTTTTCTGATTGTCTGATGTCTACTCTACATCTTATCAAAGTTTTACCAAATATAGCAAGAAAAAATGCAACAAACCAAAACGTCCCTGACTATTATGGGTTTGCCTATTGTTATTTACAGTGTACACATAGGCTTGTTGTGTTTAACCACTGAGTGCATACGCAATTTTCCAACATCTGAAAACATGGGACCGGTATCATTATCCCAACCTGAAAACCTGTATACAGTGGCGTAGCTAGACATTTTTTTTTGTGGGGGGGGGGCAAAGCGAAAAATTTCCGACAGATTATTATCTTGATAGTTGTTCGAAATTCTGGGGACATTTTTTTTTTTTTATTTATTTTTTTTTTTTTCGGGCAGTTTTGAGACCGACTTTTGATTTTCACGTTGACATATCGGTGTTCAATTCTGCTTAAATGCATAAGAATTGTTGTAAGTGTTTCAAATGACTTGATTTTATATATTTCCGACAGAGACTAGAAATTTCCGACAGAGGCCTTGTGGGGGGCGACCGCCCCCTGCCCCCCCCCCTCTAGCTGCGCCACTGCCAGTATATATCGAAGCACAATGGACTTAAGACAATTATACTTACATGTTTACCTCTGATTTCGTTTAAATCATCAAGGGTATATGGAGAATGATCCTTACCGCACTGGAAGCAGAATAGTTTAAGTCGTAGTGATATTCTGAATATATAACGAATTTTGACTTACTCAGTACCATTCCTAATTATCTCTTATCCCTACATGTAAAGCCAGCCGTACACTACACGACTCTGCACACTGCAACTCAACTCGATCGTCGGATCTCCACAAGTCGTATAGTGTACATGAGTTTATGACCACGACTGAAAGTTTTAGGACCAGTTTTAAGTCTTGCCGACTTCAGTCGGGAAGAACGAACATGTTGGTTCTTCCCGACTGAAGTCGGCGCGACTTAAAGCTGGTCTTAAAACTGCCAGTCGCAGTCTTAGACTCTTGCACACCTCACGACTGTTGGCGACCCGACGATCGAGTTGGGTTGCGGTGTGCTAAGTCGTGTAGTGTACGGCTAGCTTAATATATAAGGAGATAATATATTGCACTTTACATACCATCAGAAAAGTGAAGCAATGCGTACGTTAGTTAAACCGCCAACCCTTTGGTACATATAGTTGTTAAGATCAGTTGGGCCAAAAATTTAAAAGAGTTACCCTTGCAAAGGAAAAGTTACATTTTCGATGACCAGTACCCTCAAAAAGAGGTACCGTAGCTACTGCAGTTTTGACTTTTATATTCCATTTAATCGGCAACAAATGGCTCAAAATTCAAATTGAGAACTTCAAGTTAGAAAGTATTTCTGTGACTGTTATTATTGTGAAAATGGGTACAAACAGCATGGGTGTCTATCTTACGGAAAGTGAAGGACTGCGCAATTCTTTCCAAGGGTACATAATTTAAGATAAAGTGTTAACAGATTGATTTTCTTACAAAATGTAAACTTACAATCATAGTTTCATCCAGCTGTACAACCTTAGAGCAGTATTTAGTTACCGTATACTGCTAATATACTGTAAGTAGTGCCGCACCCAATTTTTTCTCCTGCTACTATGGTAACTACTCCTTGTGCGGGAGTAAATATTCAGTTGGTAGATCGACTATGAAGAAGTAAGTCGAAAGATAAGTAACTAGCTTCGGTCATATTTTTAAATCATTCGCAAGTACCGGCGATAGCTTTTTATGGACAAGGGAAAGAACAGAAGAAATAAATTCAGAGAGAAAATTAATCCACGAACGGGACTCGAACCGGGGTCTGTCGCGTTCCGTGCGACCGTCTTAACCACTAAGCTATCTTGGCTTATATGGCTTCAGACATGACAACAAGGTTCAAAGTACTAGTAGTGCGGCACTCAAATTTCTCTTCTGTTGAGTGTGGCATTTCTTGTGGCTTAATTTCTCTCTGAATTTATTTCTTCTGTTCTTTTCCCTTTTTATAAAAGGCTATCGCCAGTACTTGGGAATGATTAAAAAAAATATGGTCGAAAATAATTACTGAGGGAGAACCACGGACTTCTTATACATGGACAGAGGATTGCGCAATCAATACGGTCGCCACCGTTCGAACAAATTTTGGCTAACCAAGATGGCCGCCGGGGTAACTACCATTTGCCCAATTTGACAATGAATTTGCAACATTTCAGACAAAATATCAGTATGACTGGAAGAAAAATATCACAATCCTCCATTCTATTTGATGAATTTGACATGAGCTTGCATTCTTTCGAAAATATTACAAGTTTCTCACACAATTTGTCGATACCGAGCCACTTGAGCAAGTCCAAACTTTTACACACAAGACTATAGCAGGCAGCCATATTGGTAAGCCTACTCGTGTACGTACACGGTGGCGACAATTTACGCATAGGACGTTAGTGCAATATGCTCTGTCCATGTATAAGAAGTCCGTGGGGAGAACACACCGAACTCTGCACTGCGCCTCACGGTGCCGTTCTTGGAAAAAGTTACACACAATAGATGCAAAAAAGGGCATCACACCGGCGTTGCGCTGTGCTGTACCGCGTTGGGCGGCGTCCTGTGTGGCCACCCACAAAGATATTATAAGCATAGATTCCAAACTCCTATACCTACACTGTTACGCTCAGTGACTCCTCTGGAGACGTATTTATCGGGGCGGAAGTGTAAATTTGGCATGCGCGCCATTCTCTTCCGCGATCTGCGTATAAAAATAAGAACGCGTCACAGAAAATTTCACTGTTGAAAGAGGTTAGCGTGTGTGCACTTTTTCAACGCGTTTTATACGCGCAGAATACATTTCTCTGTGTATTATCCGGAATACTTGACGCACAGTTCTGCGCGCTCTGGAAACAAACGCGCTAGTTGCTTTCCCGTTGTGAGCGTGTAAGTAATTGAACGCGCATATAAAAGTGCGTCACTTGAAGAAACCATAGAAACTGACCAATGAATGTCCATGAACTTGCAAAGCCAGTCATTGTGCGTTCATGTTCAAGTGTAAATACGTGGAATGCCGCGTTGAAGAAATAAGTTATTCTTGTTTAGTGGAATTTATTGAGACGTCGTACTTCTTCAGTCAACAACATTCCGACATAACAAGTACTAATACTTTTGTAAGACATTCTTTTGCCTGTTTGTTTTCAAAACGACTGAACAGTGATCAGCACTTCCGCCCCGATATATTGGTCTCCATGGGGAGTCAGCGCGCCATTTTAAGTTTGGAATCTATGCTTGTAATATCTTTGGCCACCTCCATGTAATTCATACGTTTAACACTTTTCCAAGCGCGGTACAGCGCGGCATAGCGCGGCACAGCTCTGCGCGGCGTGCTGTGTGATCCCACTTTAGTAGATAATTAGAGATAGTCAAATGCTTCATTAGTTCTCCTGGTGACAATTTCGTAAATAAACTTAAAGAACGTAAAGAACTTCAGGGAGCTTCACACCCGGCCTGGTCCCCCAGCCAGGGGACATTGCCCCATCATCAAGGGCAGCTAAGCAGCCCTTTAGACTCCCTGTGCATGGAGAAAACGCTTCATACTGTGGAATGCCAAAAATATTCCTCTCTTTCAGTAAAACGTTCCTCCACTCTTGACCCCGAGAAATTTGTTTAGGACTTGCCATCACAAAAGGAAGCCCGGCACCGCTTTTGCCTGTTTGTGATGCCCTAGGCCAGGGACACACCTGCAATGGCTGTATGTGTATCTATCATTTCAACATGTAAGGTACTTCAATTTCTTTATTTCATTTATAGTATTACTTTGTCATGGACATGAAAAGAGTGGCGTTTGGTCAACCCCATATGGTGAAAGGAGTGGCACCGGCAAGGGGGTATGCGGGAGGGGGTGTCCCCCAATCGATTTCATATTTTTTTTTTTTTGAAAATTTTAAAATGATCCCAAAAGGGATCATTTTCATTAAGCTATAGAATTCTGTAGGGGGTAGGATGAGGTGTGTTTTCGACCGAGTGATGGATCTATTGTAACCATTTTCTATCACAAATGGTTCTCAGACTATCAGTATTTTCGCAAATCCTTCACAAACTATCTTTCGCAAACTATCACACTATCCGCGCGCTTTATACCCTACCTCAATATTTGTCCTTATTGCCAATCATTTCTGATAGCAACTCCCGCAGAAGCAAGCAAAAGTTAAAAGCTGTTTACGAATTCTCAGGTAGTAGACTGGCTTTGTATTTGGCAAATAGGTTTGTTGGGGAATTGAAAGTGTCTCGATGCATGAATGGAGTTTTGTCATGGTTATCTTATTTAATGAAAAATTTTGGCGCGCTTCGCGTGCATTCGTCACGGTTTTCACTCCGTTTCATGACCACTAGGTTATAATGCATGCACCTATTCTGATCACAGCACTTTCGGAAAGGAAGAAGTAGTACATCTCCAACCTCTGTAGGGGCCTATGGGATCTTTCAATCTAATATGTAGCATGATGTGGAAGGTTGAAAGTACGTATTTGCCGTTACACATTTTTCAAACATTTTTACCTTGCGCTTCGCGCGCAGCCATTGCCGTTATAGATGGTGATTGTTTATACACTTACGACGAAAAAACACAAGACGTAAGGCCGTAAGACCGTAGTGTAGTGTAATGGCGAGGTAGAATACACTTACGAAGAAAAAACATTCTGAAACGCGCCTTTTAGCTGTTTAGTCCTTAACCCCTTTTGCTTTACATATTAGAGAGGTCTAATATCACCTCCGTGCACCTATACTCTTCCTCTCATTTCCCATTGCTGGAAGCTGTTAGTCTGGATTTTCGTTCAAACTTAGTAAAAATACGATAGTTGTTAAGTGCTAGGCATCATTCATAGTCTATAGTATCATTTGGATGTCAGGTAACAGTTATCATATCAGTGCCCCATTTCATATAATTAATCCAGAGCTTCTAGGAGGCACTATACCGGTGCCTGCAACCTTAGATACCCGTTTATAATGAACAATGAAGCCAAGGAAAATTTTCGTAATAGTCCAAGAATGTTACTGTCGACTCCACGCACGTATTTTTACGTAAAACTTTCCCCGAATAGAAAGTATTATGGTAGCCAAAAGGGGGACTAAATTTAGGAGGTTTGTTGACAACATACCCTTCTCTAAGACAACATACTCTCCTCTTTCACCTAGCCAAAAATTAGAATTCACTGGATTATGGATATTTTCCAGCAATATATGATCCGCTCCAAAAATATCCCAAAGATAGCACCATTTTGCATCTAAGCAACCTTAAATTAACAAAATTTCTCAAGGGGGGGGGGGGGTAACACCCCCTCCCCCAGTACAGCACCTTAATATAGTGACAAAGGAAGGATCCCACACTGCTGTATAAAATCGCAATAACGCACACTCTTTTCACCTAACCAAAATATGAGAATTTGCTAGGTAAGGATATTTTCCAGCCATATACATGTTCAAAAAATACCCCCAAAATAGCACCATTTTGCATCTAGGCAACCATAAATTAACTAAAATTTCTCAAAGGGGGATGTCTCCCCTTAGACCCCCTCCCTAGTACGGCACCTTTATGTAGTGACAAAAAGGATTCCACACTGCTGTTATACAATCGCAGAGACGCACAAAAAGGTGCAATTTACGCAGACTTGGGGGAACTGAGGCGGCATTACGACGTCATCTGTTCTCCCCCCCCCCCCCCCCCATCACCAAATCCTGGCTTCACCACTGGTGAAAGGAGGCGATAAGCTAGAAAAGGCTAGAAACTGCTGGTTTAGTTCAAATTCCTGTGTGTCATGGCTTCAAAGTACCGTATAAAGTTGGTCATAGACATCTGAAAAGAATTTCGAAGAGACTGTCATTGTGTGGACGAAAAGCTAGCTCGCTGGGGTGGTAGGCCTGCTAGGACCACACTTTATTACAGGAGCCAGTGCGTGCCACGCCGAAGAAAGAGGCTTCGGGATCTCTAGCCTAGGAAAGGATCCAGGTCACCTCTGGTGTGAAGGCAAAGATCTCAGGTAAGAGATTACCGCAGGTACGCCAACAGTCAAAAAAATAAATTCTAGGAATCCAACCTTAGAGCCTTACAATCAAAATCGACGACAAACATGGGCCCATTGATGCTCGGTCTAACTCATACTTGTTTCTACCTGACATCACAAAACCCTGAAAAAAAATCACATGGGTCTAGATTTACTGCAAATTCTTAGCCCACAGACTCCTTTCCAAACAGCGATTACACAGGATTGTGGGATAGAGTTGTGGTGTGCGTCGTGTGTGGCCACAGTAAAATTCCATTGGTTGAAACGACACGTACCAAAACTCTATCCCACAACCCTTTGTAATTGCTGCTTGGACAGGGTCTATGCACATGAAAAGCCCATACTGGCGAACAAACTAGCCACATGGGCCCTAGGTTAGCATGGTGATGGGTAATCAAACACGAAATTACAGCAAAAAGAGATGCTCTTATGAAGGAAATTTAGCAGGCCTCCTGCCAGAAAACTACTGGGAGCCGCTTTTCCTTATGGCTCTTCAGTGTTTAAAAGGAGGAATACTTTCAGGAATTTTTTGGTTAATTTAGAATATTTTCTGTGAGAACCTATATATCATTGTAAAGAGTAAAATGATGGGGAATTTGAATGAACCTTTTATTTTTTGTAAACTAATATATTATGTATGCAAATATGCAAATTAGATGACGTCATACGGTTTTTTTTCTTTCCATAGAATACCCATACAGATCACCATTATTTGGTAATTTATGTAATTTATGGGGCTTAGTTTCCTCTTTCATTTGATACCAAATTTGAGGAAATTGGATCAAAAATGAGAAAGTTATGCCCATTTTACTCTCTGTTTACTTTTTGCTATACAGCCCACACTGAACTTCACACACTGACCTACATACACAGTTCACAGCGCAGTGCTCAGTGCACAGTGCAGAGTGAAAGCCTTGGCTCTATAAATAGCACTGCATGGCTTTGTAAGGTAGCTCCTAATGGACATTTCAGTGAGTGAAAAAGTCGGAGGAGTGTTATGGCTTATAATTTTTGATATTGGGAAGGGATTTGGGGCTAGAAATGTAGGTTTTTGACCGGAAATGACGCATTTTGGAAAAATGCATTTGTTTACTTATTTAAACCTCTCCAACTCACCCTACTCTTGCCATTTATTCATACCTCTTGATGTTCCTGTGTAAGGAATCTCATAAAGGAAATTTTGGTGTTTGAGTGAAAAAGATCCGACTTTCCGTTGTTGATTTATGTATTTTTTGATTGGGTGGGGGGGGGCGGTTTGGGAGTGAAATGTAGATTTTGACTGAAAATTACTCATTTTTGAAAATAATATCTGAAATATCTCTAAATTCCCTAACCCTGACACCTAATCACCTCTCATGGTGTTTGTTTAGTTCCAAGGTATTCAGAAAAAAGTGAGTAGGGTGACTTTCTCCTAAGTGCCTAAACTGACTTTTTTAAAATTATGGCGTCACTTTTAGCAATTTGTTTTAATTTTTGGTATATTTTTGAATGTAAACAATTATTTTACGTTTTTTATGAAAAAATGTCAAATACAACCCCCCCCCCCCCCACCAAATGGTGGCATTCGATAGAGCTATTTGTTGGCTTCAATTTTATGTTTAAATGAAGGCTGGTGGATGTTGCATGACCAAGTTATGATTTTTGAAGAATGCTAACTCCCTTGCCTGCTACAGTCATGGTCCTACTGATAAGGGGTAGACTACGGGTAACCTTGAATATTGGCATATCTAGTACTCTCCCTCTTCATACCATATAGCGTTTTCTGACCCCGGCGGGTAGAAAATAACAGAAAGTTGACAGGGCAGCTTAATATGAAGCAAATTATGTTGTCACGGATAAGATGAACCATGCACGACCAAATGTTAGGAGACACTAAAAAGAAAATTTCGAAGGTCACGACGCTAACAGAGGTTTGAACTCTGTTCCTGCAACCCAGTTAATTGATTCGCACGAACCAATAAGATTGTTCTCGTAAATTCCACGATTGACTGGACTGTGTATGTAAAAGAAGCATTACGTCATAGCACATTGTGTTGACTGCTTAGACGTATTCCCGAGTCTTCTACCTCATTCTTCGAATCGAACGTTCTCGTCGGCATCTATGTTTCCCCCCCCCCCCCCGTTACTGAAACCGACTACTGAACTGTGTGGACCAGCTACCCTAGCCTATAGTCGTTATCTACTATCATTGAATAGCCGATATCACCGGCGTCTTCGGAGAAGCCAAGGCCATCCTGGTACGAGTACCTCCACCGAACAAAGCTAGAGATAAGTATACGGATTAAATATTGTAAATATAGGCCTAAGTAAAATTTTAGTGTTTTTCGTACAAATAAAGGAAAGAGGGTACATAATAATCAGTTTGGAATTAAATCTCATTGTTCTGCATCCTTTCGCTGTTTCGGTTTTGTCTATTGTACCTAACCGTAACACAAACGATAAACTGGATGACATGTACCTTTGATCTTACAAGTTTATTGCAGAGGATCGATCGATCGATCGGTAGGCTTGGTAAAACTCTGTTCTCAACAGATATTAATTGAAAATATCGCCAGCAGGAAGCCAACAGTTCCCTCCGCAAAATATACCACATCACACCAACTCTAGTAAACTGCATTGGGCTAACGCCCCACGGTTTTTCTATATATAGGAGGCAGATCTCGAATCGGGGTGGGGGGGGGGTGGCTTGATTTTGAAGCATGGCCTCCTATATTCTGAGTAACCCTAACATTTTAAAGAGGACACAACTTAACTCTCCGTTTACTTTCTATGGCTTAAATTACAGATGTACTCCGAAAATGCACTATCCTGTTTTCAATATCTCAGCTGTACTATTTCTTGGTACTTCTTGTTTGACAATCTCGATCATGGGAAAAAGAAATTTGAATTGAGATTTGCATATCTTTGCTGTACTAACCTCACGATTTCTGTCCTGTGTTTAAAGTCATGTTTTAAGTCTGATTTAAATATAACATTCTTTTATTAAGTTAGGCTGAATGTGATACAAAAATTACTCCATATTGGAGTACTGGAAGGGAAGAGATGATTGATGGTTTTCGTAAAAATAAATAGATATTTCATATGAGATATTTTTGGACTTTCTTTCCTCTTTTCCTCTGCGTAGCGTGTGGTATAATCCCATCAGAGAATTGATTATGTGCATGAATTGCACTGGTCATTATTATTGATTGGAGAACGGTTCAATCACTCTATGTCAAGGATACAAATCACATGAGAGGTTGATCCCACAGAACACACGGTGGTACAGTGCAATAAAACCCAGCAGCCTAGTTATAAATCTGGTCAAACAGGTGTTATTTTGATATCTTTATAAATTTCTTCTTTCATTTATAACGTATTTGGGACTTCGACTTGACAAAATTTGTTTCCAGAAAGGCGTAAATTTCTCATAGAATCTGAATTTTTAGATACAATTTTTGCTAAATACATTATTTTGAAGAAAATTCTGTGTTATAATACTCCCACTACAACTCAAACTTGAGAAGTCCATAAAATAAAGCAGCAGTGAAGGACAAATCTCCCAATTCGTTGCCAGACTTCCCCAATTCATTGCCAACTCTGCTGACTGTCAGTTCTGTGGCATCATCTTGGCATGCAACAGCTCGTCTACAATCAATTTTGATAAGTATATTACAGTTCAACCACACAAGAGAAGCGCATCCTGTCACGCGTTTTGTACCTGGTAGGGTCTTAGTTTTGTACCTGGTAGGGTCTTAGTTTTGTACCTGGTAGGGTCTTAGTTTTGTACCTGGTAGGATCTTAGTTTTGTACCTGGTAGGGTCTTAGTTTTGTACCTAGTAGGGTCTTAGTTTTGTACCTGGTAGGTCTTAGTTTTGTACCTGGTAGGGTCTTAGTTTTGTACCTGGTAGGGTCTTAGTTTTGTACCTGGTAGGGTCTTAGTTTTGTACCTAGTAGGGTCTTAGTTTTGTACCTGGTAGGGTCTTTGTTTTGTACCCAAGTGTTGTGGTTCTTACCAGTGGTAACACAGTCTAACTTCGATTTATTGGTCACTGCGAATACGTGTACATCTGCGCCTCGTTTTGTCTACAAAATGGTCGTTTTGTTACTTTGTAATTACAAGCGTGCCGAAGGTGAAATGGGTCTTTAAGGTTATCAGAAAACGGAACACCAACTCTCCCCCGAGGCTACTGTGGTCAGTCCTCGATGGACCCACAAATTTTCAAACAGTTTATTATATTACAGCTATACTGTATGATAATAATGTTGAAAAGGCAATGGGCATGCACTCGACAAGACGACAACAGCATGGTATAGTACCACAACAAGAATAGTGCCTCACTGTACATTCTGTCCAGCACAGCTTTGGTTTATTTAAGTGAACTTTCGCATTTGCACTTCTTCAGATTTAACCAGTACTTGTCTTTTTTTCTAACGTCTGTCTCAAATTACCTCTCGTTTTCTTGTAAAAAGTACAAAGCAGTGGTTCGTTTTCCTTACCTGGTTATGTCAATACTACGGGCTCAGCTATAACTGCTGGTACGCAACATTCAACGTACGAACCTCTTATTTTTGCATAATCGTCATAACTACTCTACACGTCACAAAAATAGCAAATGCTACTTTCGATGTAGATATAAACTAATAACCAATTCCTGGAACTAAAATAATAGCATAAGAAAGAATATTTATTGGCAAAAGATCTACGTCAATATATATATTCGGAACAATTCAAATCTAAACCTTCCGGCATAATACATATCGAACTTCTAATCAGAACCAAGGATAACATGGCACGCATTAGTCGGCAAAACGAAGTATTGTTCTGTATATTGGCTGCCTAAAGTGGCCAGGTTGACTGCATTTTGTTGTTTGTGTCCGCATGACAGCTCTGACTGCCTTAAATGGAATCAAAATATATTTTATTCAAAGACTAACAAAACTGGTTTCAACCAAAGTTTAGATGAAAGTGCTGAAAATATGGATCTTTCCACCACTACGCAAGTATATCCGAAGGATCCCAGCTTTCGCACTGCGAATACGTGTACATCTGCGCCTCGTTTTGTCTACAAAATGGTCGTTTTGTTACTTTGTAATTACAAGCGTGCCGAAGGTGAAATGGGTCTTTAAGGTTATCAGAAAACGGAACACCAACTCTCCCCCGAGGCTACTGTGGTCAGTCCTCGATGGACCCACAAATTTTCAAACAGTTTATTATATTACAGCTATACTGTATGATAATAATGTTGAAAAGGCAATGGGCATGCACTCGACAAGACGACAACAGCATGGTATAGTACCACAACAAGAATAGTGCCTCACTGTACATTCTGTCCAGCACAGCTTTGGTTTATTTAAGTGAACTTTCGCATTTGCACTTCTTCAGATTTAACCAGTACTTGTCTTTTTTTCTAACGTCTGTCTCAAATTACCTCTCGTTTTCTTGTAAAAAGTACAAAGCAGTGGTTCGTTTTCCTTACCTGGTTATGTCAATACTACGGGCTCAGCTATAACTGCTGGTACGCAACATTCAACGTACGAACCTCTTATTTTTGCATAATCGTCATAACTACTCTACACGTCACAAAAATAGCAAATGCTACTTTCGATGTAGATATAAACTAATAACCAATTCCTGGAACTAAAATAATAGCATAAGAAAGAATATTTATTGGCAAAAGATCTACGTCAATATATATATTCGGAACAATTCAAATCTAAACCTTCCGGCATAATACATATCGAACTTCTAATCAGAACCAAGGATAACATGGCACGCATTAGTCGGCAAAACGAAGTATTGTTCTGTATATTGGCTGCCTAAAGTGGCCAGGTTGACTGCATTTTGTTGTTTGTGTCCGCATGACAGCTCTGACTGCCTTAAATGGAATCAAAATATATTTTATTCAAAGACTAACAAAACTGGTTTCAACCAAAGTTTAGATGAAAGTGCTGAAAATATGGATCTTTCCACCACTACGCAAGTATATCCGAAGGATCCCAGCTTGGATATTTCAGATTATATTTCCCAATGGTTTATTAGCACTGCATTCGTCATTGGTGTCGGAGCAAACACAAGTGTCATCGGCCTAGTTGTCACAGTTAAGACATTACGAAATACATCTAACGTCTTTATAGCTATGATTTGCTGGGCTAATGTTATGACTTTAATGTTGATCGTACCTTTAGAAGTTGGATTATTCCCGCCGGTTTCTAACATCACATTTAATCGAATACACATCTTCGGAACGTTTTTTTCTTGCGCTATGTCGATCTTTTCTCTCACTTTGTTAAGCTACGACCGTTACAGAGTTATCAGTTCGCCGCTTAACGTCGCTATATCTTATCCACCCAGGCCGGCCTGCAAGTTGGTACCTGTTTTCGTTGCTGCATTTCTGGTCAGTATCCCTAACTATTTTTACCTTTTGCCGGATAATGATAATGAAGGCAGTTTAAGGACTACCCATCTTCCATATATCAACACGTTTTCAACACTCACACTGTATGTTATTCCACTCTTGATAATTGGAGTACTATGTATCAAAATGGCGGTACGTCTTCATCATAAAGTGAGACACAACAGTGTTAGCCATAGGAATGTTCTGCGCCAACACCGTGCGCGCGTGCAAACAGCTCGCGTCCTCCTATGTATAGCATCAACTTTTGCTGGATGTTGGCTTCCTTTCTATGTGGCGTTGATGGCCAGTGGTTTTCAACAGGAATCCGTGTTCTTGATGTTTTTAAACAAATGGAAACTAACTACATTACTTTTAAATACAATATTTGATCCGATGTTTATATATTTGCTAGGATCACGATTACGATTCTACCTTTGGCAAAGTTTAAAATCAATTGCACGGTGTAGGATTTGTTCTTCTCCATACGTTTCATGATGCTAAGTTTATTACAATAATCATCATGGCCGCTCACACGAGGGTAAGGGGCAGCAGGGAATCTCCCAGTCATGCTCATGGTACATTTTTATGACGTAGGTCTTTAGAAGCTTTCATCACTAAAGATGACGAAAGATTGTGTTGGATGCACCTTATAAAGCACGGAAAGTGCCGTGTCCGATAATATGGGAATAATTTTGGCAGCCTTTTCTCGGTACTCGTACACTAAACGCCAGCAATAATTGGCGCTCTGCTTAACGTTTTGACCTACTGCCGAAAAATCTTTTCGCAAGGCCATGAAACCATTGCATTCTCAGTACTTCGGTTATCCAAAGACAGTAATGATTGAACAGACCAAGCTTCTTTGCTTTGAGTCAAATGCACTACAACAAACTTGCGGAAAACTGCCTTTAGGTTGACAAAATAACTTTTGGACCTGGCAAATCTTAGGCCACCCCAGCATCCAAAAGCAAGACCGTCGGGTGGTGCGAATTTTGCCAATTTTACCATGCAGAGAAGCTGGCTATTTAAACTGCTCACTCCCAGAAAGAAAAGGACAAGGAAAATGAACTTGTTCGACCCACCGTGTATTCGGGCATTAATGACAAATGGGTATTTCTTCATTATTTACTAACAATTTGTTACTAGGATGTGATCATGCATGTCCATATATATATATATATATATATATATATATATATATATATATATATATATATATATAGGTTAGAGAGAGAGAGAGAGAGAGAGTAGGTAGAATGACGTAGCAACGTCACTCTACCACTCTACCTATTCATTACTACATGGGACTCGCTCCTTTAACGTAACAATGGAAAACTTAACCCATCGGTATTTGAACTTAGTGATCCACCCTTTGTCACATAGACAATGGCTCAGTGGTCAGAGCATCCGCCTTGTATGCGGGAGATCGCTGGTTCGAATCCGGCTTGAGGCCAAGTTTTCCATTCACTTATAAACATCCTCTTTCAGTATAAGGCTATGCCTATGTTAGAGGAATAATGGCCTAAGGTCTTTATGCGACTATTCAATACAGCGTTGATTCACTCATATACATATATATATATATATATATATATATATATAACGCTAATTCCTACTGTACGGGGAAATCGATATATCGCAGTTTCGTTAAGGCGAAGAAAAAAACAATAAAATACATTAAAAAATATTTCCCCTTTTGGAAACCAGATATACAACAACGCTTTTTCAATGGCCCACCATCCGTACGTGTTAAAAGATACGGGTACGTAACTTGGTCAACATTGAAGTAATAGCATGTAAATCATGTGGTGAAACGGACGTTACCATCCGTTTACGTATTCCTATATAAAAAGCGTGTGATTTCGCAAAGTCGACCTGATTTTTTCCCCTTTTAGACGATTTCCCTTTTTAGGGGTTTTTTTTCATACAATATTTCCCCTTAATCCCAAGTTAGCAATATATATATATATATATATATATATATATATATATATATATATATATATATATATATATATATAGTTCTCTAATTCGGCACTTAGGGGGAAAGTTGTTGTTGAAAAGTCGACCTTAAGGGGAAAAAAAAAATTCGGGTGAAATATAAGTTTCGCCTTAACGTTTCCACACACTTTTTCTATAGGAATACGTAAACTTACAAGGGCGCCCTCTTAGATTTACACACTAGATGCCATTACTTCAAAGTTGTCAAATTTACGGACACCTAGCTGTTAACACGAACGGATGGCTGTCCATTGAAATAACGTTAATTATATTTTTAGACGTTAGGGCGAATTTATTTCTTATGTATTTTGTTATCTTTTTTTTCGCCCTATGTACAAGCAGATATAACAATTTCCCCTTAAGGTGGGAATTAGCGTTATATATATATATATATATATATATATATATATATATATATATATATATTATATATATATATATATATATATATATAATATATATATATATATATATATATATATATATATATATATGAGTGGGGCTTGACATAACCGACGGCACCGACGGCAAAAAGCCGTCGTGACCTCGATGTTTGCCGCGGCGCCCTCGAAAAATACACTGGCGCAACGGCAAAAGTTGCCGTCATGCCCGTTTTGATTTGCCGTCGGTGCCCTTCCTTTCACTATGCACACCCTAAGTACCTTAATAGGCTAAGTTACAAATCCTAAAACTCCGAATATTTTTTGGTTCAAATCGTCCTTCGCATTCTGGTTTCACGCTGAAGTTAGCGCAAAACTAGCATCTCCTACCTTACCGCAACATAAATCAGCGATCATCCTTCCACTCGAAGCAACGTTGCTTGTACGATGCTTTTACACAGTAAGTCAATGGGACAATCTCGCACTTGAAGCGAGCAAAAACACACGTTGTGCGAAAGACAGCAGAGATCAGACTTGCTTTTTAGTCGTTTTCAAGTTCCGATATTTAGTGCTGGGGCGGGAGAAGTATTTACACAAAATCCCCGCAATGAAAATAGTATCGTCGAATTTAAGGAAAATGCAACGAGCTGGTACGATCTTGCGGAACATACCACGTACAAAAAAGGGGGGGGAGGAAACTTGCGTATGTGACTTTCTCTTAAGGGCGCTAATTATATGCAAAAAGTTTCTTTGAGCTAGCTGGATATGAGCCACGCTAGCAATAAAAATGTTTTCAAGCACTTCCGATTTACGTTCATCTTGCCTTCAAGCGAAAGAACGAAAAGGAAGAAACAACTCGAGATGGCTAAAGCCTCGAGAAAGTGTGCCCGCATCGACCAGATGTTCAGGTAAAAAAAAATTATTTTCCGCGTGATACGATAAAAATAGCTTCAGCAAGATGGGCCTACATTACTTTAGGGAGGTGTTAGGATGTATACGCCTAGAGATTACAGTCCTCTGGCTACTGGGCCTAGATGTACCACCCTCGATAATGCATACTTGACAAAATGCCGTTGTGCCCCTCCCTCATATTCATTTTTGCCGTCATGCCCTTCATATCTGCCGTGGTGCCCTTCACTTTTAAGACCTACCGATGGCATTTTTGCGGTGCCCTTTTCGAAGCTTATGTCAAGCCATATAATATATATATATATATATATATATATATATAGCATTTAAGGAATAAATCGCATTTGGCTGACTGATATATATATATATATATATATATATATATATATATATATATATATATATATATATATAGGTTATATAAAGAGACTATTATTGACTGACTATTATTGGTGAATAAACCGTCTCGACTCCAAATATGGCAAAGTACGGTAACGGACGAGCGGAAAAAATGAGGTAACCGTGAGTGTCACCGACACTCACGGTTACCTTAATTTTTTCACCTCCCACCATATTAGCGTTAAACGCTCTTTTGTTTTTTCACAATGTCTAAGAATAAGACGTATCTACTCTTTTCATTCTGAATACGACAAGCACATATGTAATCTTGTTGGATATTTTCTTAACAACAATTAAACCCTTTCCATTATCAAGGAAGGAATACGTAAGGCTTCTGTTTACCCACTTGACAAACTACTGACTTATATACCAAAGGTTGAAAATTCTCGAATCCCCCTTGTCTTTGATTATCCTCCCAAAACTGAACGCCTACATAAAACCATACGTTCAGATTACAGTATTCTTAAGTCTGATTCTTCTATATCTGAGTTATTCAATGACTCCCCTTTAACTGCCAGACGTCAACCCCAAGTCTCAAAACGTTACTCACTTCTTCCCGATTGCTTGGCGCCCGTAACATAGGCAACGTAAAATGTAGCAAATGGAGGTGTCAGGTCTGTCATTTTATTATTACAGACAAAGAATTCACCCCTCCCGGCACAAACTTAGTGCATTGTTCGCCCTCCTCCCCTTGACTGCGGTACACCCAGTGTGGTTTACTTACTCTTTTGTAATTTATGCAACAAAGGCAACTATGTCGGGCAGACAAGCAATAAATTCACATTTAGATTCAGGAACCATAACAAGACTATTCAGGATAAATCTGTTAATTTCCCCGTTGCTTAACATTTCTGTGGTAAACCGAATCATTCCATTTCAAATCTAAAATGTATTCTGCGCGGTTGAAATTACCAATCTGTCAACGAAGGCCTGGGTCGTTAAACTGTCAACACACATTAGGGGCCTGAACAAGGACCTTGGCATCTTAAGTGACTTCCCCTTTTTGTAACTAATTCTCAAGCTGCCAAGGTTAACTAAACCTGCCTGTCTATATTTGTTTTAGTTTGTACTTGTTTTTACCGTTAAGTTTAAAAAATGCTGTAATTTTTCACTTTTCATTTTGCGCTGAGGAAGGACACAGGAGTGTCCGAAATATACGCTGTTTTTTCGTATCTGTGCTCTTATTATGTCATCTTTGGAATGTGTTTTATATATATAATATATATATATATATATATATATATATATATATATATATATATATATATATATATATATATATATATATATATATATATATATATAAACTGTGACATATTAGCTTCAAATGCATTCAAGGATATTTCTTCCTTTTTTTATTGCTCACTACGTAACAGCAAGCACTGTTGTTATGAAGTATGCAGGTACTGTGCTCTGTGCCTGCCTGTGCCGGGTATCATTGGCATTAAACGCTAAAGTAAGAAAAAAAAAACCACGGTAATCGTTTTCATGCATGTCCACATGTATACATACTCTCTGCATGTACAAAGTTCAAAATAGTCATTGCTTGTTAAGTTTACGGGTACGTCATTATGATCATGAAAACTGATACAGTCACCATGATTGTTCTTTAGTTTTGGTTTCAACTTAACACGTATTACTTACCTCTTTTCTCAGGGCAAATACTCCTTCTAGAGCAAAGTATCATTTCATTTTATTCTAGCTATTATTCTCATCTTGTATAAAGTTAGTCAACCAACCCTTACCTACCTTATGGTCTACTCAAAAGGCACTTACAATAAATTTCAAGTTTGTAAATTAAAACTATACAATTTGACAAAGTTTCATTAAAGTACTCTTATGGTGCGTTCACATCAAAACCGAAATCTGCTGCGTTTTGCGGGCGAAGACGCGGAATTTTTTTCCCAGCACAAATAGGGACAATTTTCTTTTAGTGCAAATTTAGAAAATCGCCCCATTCGTTCTGAGATATCAAATTTCGCGTTCCGCCCGCAAATCGCAGCAGCTTTCGGTTTTGGTGTCTACGCACCTTTAATCTGTAGTTAGTAATCCGTGGATTTACGAATACAGTAACCCCACGAGGAATGAAAGGGAGAACAAAGTAATGCTTCCATACTTGAAGCCTTCATGAAGCGCCGTATGGCTTTGTCCTCTATTTCGTTTTCGGCGACCCTTAAACAGACACGAAGAGATCTATAGTTGACTGACGATACCTCCTTAAAGAGCTAAGGAGAGAACTGCTTGAGCAGAGTAATTTCATGACGAGATGAAGCCATTGTTGTTGTAGGAGCAGGGACCAAACGGCAGTGTCATTGTTACTAGGTATAGGGACAATTACAGAAGAGGAGACAAGTCCCCCATTGACGCCTAAAGAAAACGAACTTGGAACAGCCGACAATTTAGGTAAACGAAAATGACTCTTTGGCATTCTGAGAGCCAAATTTTTCAAAAATACTTGGGCCGACCCCCCTCCCATAATACCTCTGGCTCTGCAGTTCAGTCGTCCTCCTCTTGTTGAAAAGGCCTGAGTACGCCTCTGAATGAGGGAAGGACAGGGATGGAAGAAGTATAGATACTAACATATAATAGTGAATGGAACTTTAAACGTAAAATGAAGCTATGGTACTACTATTGTAAAGTATCAAAGTATACCAGCTTTATTTTAAACAAGTAAATAATAAATCAAATGTCGAGCACAAATTTTTCTACAGGTATTTTTACCCTTTCTTACCCACTCATTATGAGTTTCATATTGATGAAAAAGTGAAGTTCCTAACGTGGATATAGAGTTCATTGAGTCTCATCTGTATCTACCGAGGTCACCAGTGGGAGCTCTCTAGAAACATTGTACAAAATTGTGGATATACAAAGCATGTCACGAGCTCTTGTTGACTCCAGGACAAAAGCAAATAAAGTGTTAAGAAAGTTGAAAATTAGTTGTTCATCTCTCAGTTATGACACCATAAACTATTACACTATCTAGAATTTAAAACCTAGGGACTAAGAGAATGTCAACGGTAGGAGTTAACGAAGGATTAGTAGAAAGTATAACTGGTTATGGAAATTACATTTAAATTCTGTATTTTATTAAAGGACCAATTGAAAAGGAATTTCTCCAAAATCTTAGCCGAACCTTTATATGTTCAAAACTTAAGGTTTTGACTGCAGCGGAATAAATACTTCCCTCCTTGCTTCAACGACACCAAATTTTTCTACACTTACTTGGGCATCATTTCTAGGGATGCGAGTTTACATCCTTGTCGTTTATAATGCCTCTCGTCTTTAGACCATTGGTATATTGCTAAGTTGAATTTCCTAACTTTCATATTCAGAAAATACATGGAGTGATAAAAAGTGGTTGCGAGTTATTTGCAATGTTTCGCAAACGTTTTGTTACTATTGCCGTTACTCTTGGGTAATGATATTACTTTTTTCAGGAATGGGGCCAGGGTTTGCTATACAGGGGGAAAGGAACCCTTACGTCGACAGGTGGTGAGGGGCGAAGAGGGGATTTGGAGTTCTTTGTACTAATTACCATGCCATTGTAGGACATATGTTGCATAATATCCGTATACACTTGGAGAACAGAGTTGCCGCTGATTAAGTGCTTCTCCTGGACTTTTAGGTAAGCCTTCACTAAGAAAATCTGTACTTATGAGAATAAAAATAAGGTCAACTGTCGGGGGCAGTTGGGTTCTATCGGGGACAAATATACACTGTGTCGAATCCACGCCGTCTGCCCGATGAAATAGCCGCTCTTCCCTCCTTGAGTAGCTTACCGCACCGCACGACAGACACAAGGAAACATGCTATGCGGTATAGGATTTAATTCCCGAGTCAATCCCAACCTTTACATAAAGCCATGTGCTCTACCGATATGTCACGTGCTAAGGTGACAACGACTTGTTCTATTTAGCTGTATGGAACGCAACTATGGAAGGAACTGAAATAAATCTACAGCGAGAGAATGGCGCCAAACATTTGGGTTTTTCTTGAAGAAAGTGCCCTCTTGAAGCCAAAAAAAGGGTAAACCGTCCAGGGGGCGTCAAGATTTGCCGAATAGGGGGCCAGGTTCCCTGATGGGTTAGGAGGCCAGCGACCTTACTCTTCGACATCCCTTATGTCGAAGGGGTGGTGGTGAGGAGGGAATATGAAAAAAAAACATAACTATGTGATTCCGTGGCATATTTAGCATGATATCAGTATATAACTCAAAAGCCGAGTTGCACCCAGGCAGTGATTGTTATCCTAAATCTGAATCGTGAAGTTGCAAGTCACAAAAAATCTGTAGTTATTTAAAACACAAAACAACAAATGAATTGTCGGAGCAGTTGGGCCTTGTGGGGGACGAAACCACCTCGTCTGTTCGATGAAATGGCCAAACTTTCGTCCCCGAGTCGCTTACTAAAGTACCGTTCCTCACTTCACACACATTAGAACATTAACAAAAGGCTATGTTATGCAAATAGGATAAAATTCCCGATTTCTACACAGTGTACTCTCCCTACACATAACTGGTAAGGTGGAAAGGCTTGTACTATTTAACAATGTGGAGCGGAACTATCGACACAACTGAAATAATTCTACAGAGAGTGTAAAGCGCGCCGAAAAATGTAGGTTCCTTTTGAAAAAATTCCTCCGTTGGCAAACATAGGTAAACCGTCTTATCTGGGCGATTGGTCGTCTTCGGGAACTAGATATTTTATCGTACGTTCTAAGGCTGCCCCACGAAAATGGAAAAATTCCCCGACTGATGGAGGTCTGTTTTGGTCTGTAGTCTTAAGACCTCATAGGCGATAGGCTGCGTCGAAGTGCCCTGCTAGTGACGGTGGTCTTGTCCCAAAATATGAGCGCACCTTTGTGAATCACAAACTGGAATGCCAGAAAAGTTAAGTTGCGTCCATTATGCCTCCTGCATTCACCATCTGGCATTTAAAACAACGAACCCCAAAACATCTACCTATCCACATTGTCTAAGCCTGTGACCAAAGTCCTTCTCTTACACCAATGTACCTATCTACACCACTTACGTGTTCTTCCGGTGTATTTATAAAGAGAAGGTAACCCTTTGCTTTGTGGAGTCGTCGGCTGGTATTCTGTGTCTTTAAGTGATAAAATATAGTCCAGATTTGTGTATCCCTTGTAACTTCTGGGGTTCGTGTCACTTGGACTCCTATAGGAAATCGTCCCAATCAAGTTCCTTAATTATGCGATAGGGTGACTTCCACATTCAAAGTATCACTGTCGTAATTGGAAAAATGTTTGCAATTCAAATTCGTTTAACAAGTAGTCGTTCTGGCAAAGTATTCTGATTCGTTGCTGCATTTTGAGGGTATTGCTTCCTGGTACAACACCCTTAGAGAAGGTCAGGAGGGGTCGGTGTGCCTCTCTTTGAGTGGCACCTACATACTACCCGGTGTAAGGAAGGATGATGTGACTGCCCTGTCATTTTTCCGTCCTTAAAGTGTTTGTCACCCCCCCCCCCCCCCTTCCAGTCTCGGAAGAAATACCGTATTCTCAAGAATTTCGATCTTTACTTTTCAGTCAAAATTACCTTTTGCTAGTTAATTTTTCAAAATGGTAACTATAGTGACTGTGACGAGTTATAGCTTTATGGAATGAACTGTAATCATACTGAAAGAGTTACTTTCAAAGTGTAACTAGAACTTCCGTATAATTAGGACTCATGCCAGATAAAATGGTTCCAAAATGTTGGCAACCTATCAGGTATTAATCTAACCTTCCAGACTCTCTCTGTATAAGCTAATCAAACAAAACCACATCACAGCATTTACTTACGAAGTTCAAATTCCGAAGTTAGTCGAGCAAGATGACAGTCGCAAACCGGACTGACCTTTAATCCTCTAATATGATGTCGAAGTACAGAATAACTATAAACGTTTTTCAAACATAGAAGGGAAGACACCAAGTCTGTTTGGCTCATACAAATTTGGAACGGAGGAGACTGCGACGAATATGATTGTTTTGATTGGTAACGTACACATTGCTAGTCGCTGAGCAGGAATCACGTTAATATTCGGTCTACTTCATGATAGCTTGTAACGTAGTATTTACAAAGTTCATTCTTCTTATAACTATATTCCTCTTGTTTTACATCTAAGGCTGTCTGTTTGATTGAATACTTTCAGAGCTATAAGTACCTTTCTAGCTTATGAGACTAACAAGCCCTTCTACACGATAGCTTAGTGTCTCAAAATGACAATTATGACCGGAGGGCTAGAATTACACCATGAGCATAAATTTACGGCATGTTTATTTGTGGACTTTGATTACCTTAATGTAGTCTTTAGTCTTCACGACACAGAATGGGAAGTGACAGTCACAGGAGGACAGACCTCTACCAGCAAATCAAGAAATTTTCGCAAGTTATAGGGCCCCTTTCCCTTACAGAGAGACAGACACAGACAGGCTAATGTTGACCTTTCCAGAAAGCCAATAAATAGCAGGCGTAGGCCTAGAGTGGTCAATGCCTAAATTCCATGACAACCGACCTGAAAGGTACTGAAAACCAGAAAAAGACACGGCTTGGTTAATGTTGACCTTTCCAAAAAGCCAATAAAGAACAGGCGTGGGAGTGCCCAAGTTTCATGACAACCGACCGGAAAGGTATAGGCCGTGGGCAAGAGGTATTTCACGGGCACTCCCCACAAGTCTCCGACCCAACATTTTTTGGGCACCTTGTGGTCCTTTGAACACGAAACCAAGTGGTAACAGTAAATATTTTGGGTCTCACAAATTCAAAATGGCTGCTAAATGCAAAAAGGTGGAAACAATTATGAATATGTTGTATTACATGATAATAAAGAAAATAATCTTAGAAAATATTTTTGATACATCTACTCTTCATATCTGGTCAAATTGTTGCTGCAGAGGCATTGCATGGATTCCTTCAGTTTCTCTTTCCGCAAGGAATACAAAATAATGTTTCACTGATTGTTGCGGTATCCATGAATGCTCCTATCAGAAGTTAACCATTCCACATTTATTAGGCTGACTGGCCGGTGATGTGACTCGATGTATATCACTGTTATCACGTTGATGGAATGCGTGCTGATGTTGAGATATGCAAAATCCTTTGATTGCCCTCTTGTTTTAATTACAAAATTCTGTGGGTGCTATAACATTCAGGGAAAGGACAGTGGCACCAACTTATATTGTAAAAGGATACGTGGACATAGATGATGTTATCTGTTGATAGAGATCAAATTGAAGCCATCGAATCGAATTGAGGATGGAGTTGGCTTGGTGGTTTGAGTGTACTTCCTGTCCAGGATCAAATCCCGGTGGAACCACTTGGAAATTTTCTGGAGATTATTAACTTGTTCAGCATAGCTGTCCACAGTGATGTTGAGGGGGTTTAAATTGGTGAATTTTAATTGGGTTCCGATTGTCCCTTTCAGGAAGTTGTCCGACTCGGAATGCTGACCGATTCAGGAAGTGCTCACTCAAGTTAGCTGTCGAGCAGTGGTGCAGAGCAAGGAACCTCCTCTCCTCCCAGCCTATGGGAAAGAGGCTAAAAAGACTGGGGACACACTCACGTCCGTCGGATGGGGACGTTAAATGGTGGTTCCGGAAGCAGGATTGGGAGTGATTAGTACACACCTGTCTCGACCTCTTAGAACTAGTCGAAAAGAGAAGGCGAACCTCGCCGGTGTCCATCCACACCCACTCCTTTATAGGGTCCTTGATGACCCGATTGGCTTCCTGACCCTTAAACATTAAACTTAAAATTAAAAAAATAAAGATAGCCTGTAAGCCTAATCAAGAGCAAATCGTTGCTAACGCTTTTTCAATTTTAACGAGCCTAAGACAGTTCGGGAGATTCCCCCATTCGGGAGAATCTACTTTTCTCCCGATCGGCAGAAAAATTGGTCATGGGTCCCGCTATTTTGTCTATTTTACCCACAATCCCACGCGTTTTTTGTGTACATTGCCAATGGCGAATGGGTTTTGGAACCCCCTTGCAAAAATTGTTGGTCTAATGTAATGGAATTAAATGTATATTCGGAAGGTTTATTGTTATAGCTACAGAAAAGCCACGTCCTAATCGGTGGTTCACCACACCGTTTTTGAGTTTTTGAGTGATTTTCATTCTTGCTTAACCTTGTTTTTGTTAGGCTGGCAAGCCTATACAATGTCTTGCATAAGTTTTCTCCCGTTCGGGAGAATTTTGGTTTTCTCCCAAACAGGAGAATCTCCTAGACTGAAAGATATTGGGATAAATCAAAAAAATAGTTTTTGTAATCGCCCTTCCATGGTTATTTTTGGTAAGTGTGGATACAGTATCTAACAGTTACAATAGTTAGTAGTACTTAAGGAAACGGCGTTAGCCATCACAAACTCCTTCGCTGTAATTCACAGTAGCAAGCCTAGACCATTTCCTCATTTTTGTCTCCAATTTTAGCTATCCTCTTGGAAGAACTCTGAACATTCACTGAAGAGCACTCCATCTTCTCCATGATTCCAAATTTTTGTCAAGCTGGACGTATCGTAGAAAATGACTTACTGCTTGTTTCAAGGAATGGTGATAATCCTATTTTTCAGAACAATTAAATCTTCATCATACTCATTGGAGAACAGCACAAGACCACATGGTAAGTCCCCAGCTGTTTTGTCATCATTTAGATTGTTTTAGAGCAAAGTGATTGCTACTTCGTCTTCCAACCATAGTCAAAAATTAAAGGGCAAGGCACAGTTGAATAAAACAAGCTTTTGCTCAGTGCCTTAAAAATAAACATGTCTATATATGCTACAAGTGCATTAATAGTAGCAGCATAATTGATGCTTCATTATGTTTGAAACACAAAATAAGAAAAACTCATACATTAAAGTTCAGAGAAAAACCAGATCTTTGTTCTAAGTAGATGTGCTTCTTCGAGGATTCTAAGTTGTTGCAAACTTTCAGGTCTTCACGGGTAACTTACGGTTTCAAGGCCTATGTTGACTAACTACACTAGTTGCGGTGGGGGGGGGGGGGGTTGGAAGTCCGGGAACACACAGTTGCTTTAGCGGTACTAGTTAATCTTTGCCCTTAACGATAACGAATTTTTAAAATTGACCAGTCTATTGTGTATTAGGACAAAGCGAAACAATTATCAGGTAAATACCGTAATATGCAAAGCATCTATAAAGCGTAACCAGTCTGAAGTGAATGTTGAAAAAGTGACAGAACTTGAAGTAACTTAATCTGTATACTCAATCATGTGACTCTGCATTGTACAGGTTACCCTGGAGACGCATCCTGGTACTTTTTAAGTTAGTCCTGACTAGGTATTGATGTTGTGACTACGTTGCTGCTTTTTGGCAAAGGCATTTAGAAGTGCAATTGCGTCACTATGAGCCTCTCAAACTCAGTATGGGCAGTTGTTCTGTATAAATTAATTAGGAACAATGTTATGTGAGTTTCAAAACAGAATTGAGCTGATTGAACTAAGAGTTAAAAAGGAAAAATACATGCATTAGCGGGCTAAAACGTCAAAAGTCTCATCTCAGGGAATATGTGAGAAGTCGCAATGTCATTAGCAAACGGAGGAATGGTTAATACCACCCTTGTTAATTTGTAATTTTTTGAGAGTTGTAGTTCCAATTGTCTGCACTTTATGATTCAGGAGCTGAGCTGAAAATAGAAGATGAAAATTTCCATCCCTGTTTTACTTTGCTAGATTGCCCTGTGGTTGCATTCCACAGGTTTGTACTGATCCATTTACAATGGGTCCCTGTGAACTTCCTATTACTTTTATAGTGTCACTGTACCTTTTAAATGACAACAAAGTGATGGTAGACCTCGGTGACGGTACCCCTTGGAGGACCATCAGGACCTCAAGAAACCAATATCAACTTGGAAGTGTGATGTGCCGTGAGCTTGGTCTTGGACCTCCAATCTTACCAGGATACATCTCAGATCCTAATTTTGATTTTCATGGCAATTTCATCGAAGCAGATGCATTCCTCTGCACCGGATGGGAACCAGAACTATCAGAATGCCTTTGGACAATGATTAATGAAAGCATCTCTGAACAGAGATGGCTGAACTACTCAAAATATTTCATGCAAGTCAATTGTTTACCACCACAAGCAGAAGGTATGTACAATAATGAGAGATAATTATAGTTAGCTTTTGTAGTCTGAACCACGTGAGGATGTATGTTCAAAGTTGGCTAATACCCCAAATCACTTTTCAACTTAAAGGTGTTGTTTTCAGTCCTCTTTATCGTAGATGTTCGGAGAATCATTTTGTCATGCTTAGTATCATATCAATTACATTCCAGGCTTTTTTAATCAATATGGATAAACGTCATTACTACATTTGCCTGTAGCAGTCAACACTGTTGTGTTTGCATAAGCAAAATTGCCCTGTAAACTCAGTCTTAAATAAGTTCGCTGTCACTAAGTTCTCATTTGATGCGTAAGGGGGTGCGTCAAACAATTTGGCATTCACAGGTCCTTGTATTGCTGAAGACCGACATTCAGAAAGCTCAGCGTACTGTAGACATTTAATTCTCTTTTCGTAGTTTATTTAAATAAAGCCTAAAAGCGCTACAAAGAAGACACTTTCGAAATAAGTAAAACTGCGAGTTTTTAACTAAAATTTTTCATAGTGTTAGGGTGGTGAAATAATGAAGTCACTTGCGAAAAAAATGATCGTAATTTGCACTTTGCTACTAAATTTGTGTCTTGACTTTTTTCTAGCCGTGAGAATATGTCGTCAATGTTTATATCATTCCATATTTTTGAAAATAATCTTTATATCGCTCTGTTTTCAAAGTGGATTTAGACAGATACAAAGTAGAAAAATGGCAGGTTATGCCCAGTTTCCGTTAGTCAGTCTATAAAGTCTCCTATGTTTATTTCTTCTTTTGCAGAATTCTCAGTTTTTTTGCAGAAAGATTTATCGTCCAAGAATTTTGGTATTCCACTCATCTTTTTTGAAGGACGTTGGGGTCCGCTTTGTCCCAGAAAAAGTAGTGCTGATCAATACAATATCAACCATGTACTTTGCAAGCAACTTGGTTTTAGCAGGGCCAATGACTTCCCATATTCCTACATAGTTGATGTAGTATATTGGCCTCCCTTGCCGTTAAATGTGCTCTGCACTGGAGAAGAACAGAGTATACAACAATGTGAACACTCCTCAAATACACACAGTCAGATGTGTGATTCATTCACTAGAATCTCATGTGGTCCATATGACAGCAACGTTAACATCAATGCTGTTGGTGGTGGTAGAGGTGCCATTTTACATCACCAAAAAAGGTATTCAGCATATAGACTAGATGTCACTACTCCAGCTATAGCTGTACCTGACGAGTCAACAAACATCGGTAAGTGAGAATGAATTTGGTGATTAACAGTTATCAGATTGTTTGCGCGTGTGTGTCTGTGCGTGTGTGCAATTGACTCATTCCTTTGGGGTAATTATGGTTACACTCTAAAAACATTTTGGTTAAATTTAACCAGGATAGGGGGAAATAATTTTCCATACATATCCTGGTTGGAAGTGACCACATAATTTGGGTCAGAAGAAACTTTTTTTTGGTTAAAGTAAAGACTCTCTTTAACATCTTGGTCAAAATTTGACATTTTCCTTGACAAATTTAAACAAGATCTCCTAGGAACTTTAACCAGGAAATGTATGGAAAACTATTTACCACTAACCTGGTTCAATTTCACCAGGATGTTTTAGAGTGTACAAGAATTAAGTTTTCCTTCAGGTAGTTTAAACAGGCATTAAGACAGAGAGGTAATTTCATCCATACAAAGAAGATCTGTACTATGATGATCCAGACCTAGGATATTTTACAGCTAACCCCAGGAAGTACTTATTGAATTTCCAGGAAATGATGTCAAAATGGGATAAAAGATTTCCTATCTTCTAGGTCTCTTAGAGACAGGGTTGCACCTGTGACATTATTTCAGTATCAGGCAGACATATAATAGACGAGTTGGGAAACTCCGATTTACAATGCATGCTGGGAAGGAAAGTGTACCATAACAAAGACTGCATGTGCAAGGCAGATATTTTGTACAATCACGCACAAATTTCGAGCTTAAAACTATGGTTCTCTAGACATCAATCGCGGGTCAAAGAGAACATACTTTAGAGGAAAAGTTCTTTTTGAAGTTAATCTCCTTAACTGGACCGAAAAAGGTTGAAAAGTATGACGGTAAATTGTGGCAGACAAAAAACAGTTGCTCAAAGCCTTCGTATTCGAGCGAAATATGTCCGTGGACTTGATCTGTGGTAATAAATGGTACAGCAAAATCTAATTTCCCAACTCGTCTATTCCCAAAAGGCTTTATTGGTAACATATAGTACTGTGTAAATGCTTACATGGATAATTAAGTGAAGGGAGGGTGGCTGAGGGATAGATTGCTAGCTCTTTGCCCATTTTCATTAGTGACTTCGTCAAATTTAATGAAAGTATATTTGTAAATGACAGCCACAGAAAGTAAATGTCCGGAGTAAAACTATCAACAAACTAAATTTCGTCATGCCGAAGTTTGTTCTTTATGAGCAGGAAATTAGAACAGAGGAAAACTGACACAAATAGGATCAGACTACTTTTCTTTGCTACTGCCCTCTTTATTTTCTGTGACATGTAGCCTACAATGATTCATGTCAGAAATATATGACCGAGTGCCCATCTAATTGCTTTGTAAATATACATATGGTAATCTAGTAGTAGGTGCCATGTTCATCTCTCAACGTTCTTTCTTTTGTACTGTTAGGTGTAGGGTCAGATAAGTGAGTCCAGGCGTTAATATCACACACATTACAAAAAGAGAACCCTAACAATTACGAATTCATTATATTGCATGTTCTTGCTGTGTTATTTGCTTTCGTTTGTGTTCAAGTTGTATTGCTATTGCTATTACCGTGGTCTTTTGTTCGATAGTAATTACATATTTTTCCGCAGGTTTATCGGTTCTAATCCTGTGTGTAATCATCGTCGTTGGTGGTTGTATACTCTGTAGTATATTTGCCCTCTGTGTGAAGTTGCTGAGGACGCCAGCACCAACCCAAACACACCATGCTACTAATCATGTTTCTCAAACTACTGAAGCAATACGAATATCCCCTCTGCAGCCCCTAGAAGACAACAGAGGACATTATATCACAGATGTGCCTCCTCAATATCCCATTGCAAACCCGGTACTAGATCCTGAACTACCTACCTACGAAGAGGCCATGAAAAGTTCCACAAGTCTAAGCAATATAACAGTGTTGTAAAGGCAAAGTTTGCAATGGTTGAATTTGGTCATCGCTATTTTCGTTACTTTTTCATGAATTCTACTAATCTACAAAACCCACAAGTACTGTCTGTCTATGTAGAACTAGTAGCAACCTTGTGAAAATTTTGTAGAGGTTGAAACTATTTCAGTATCTTGTATACTATATGAGAGATCACAGTCCCTAAAAATGCACGACTCCATGAAATATGTTGCTGTAATACATTTTATCGGTAGATGCTAGGGAATTGGAGCCACCATTTTCTATAATTTCAACAATTTTTCTAGGGAGAACCCCGACTCATCCAAGGTTTAACACCTTCTGCTCTGGCAGGTTACGACTTTGCCTTCACAACGGGACCCTCATGTTTGCAAAACTGCGCCTGATAACGAGATTAATGTGAAAGTTATTATGCGATTTTGTTATTCAGGCCCAGTCAAGGTGCCTGCTTAAATGCTGGTATCTGATATTGGGTCACCTATAGAAAAAGGTTACGAAGCCCTGATGCATGGAAAACAAGCAAAAGTGGCAACCTATTTCCACTTCGCTCTTCACAGTTACAAGGTCTACCGGGATTTAAAACACATGGACATGGTGCGGACACCCCGAGCCCGAATGAACTCAGGAATCCCACGGTAATTTTACGTGGTCCCCATATGAGCTGATGGATGGATTATGCGTAACAAGTTTCCTTAACGTCACAACCAACCGTAATTGTATCATTAAGTATTTTCGAAGTATGCATTTTGGGCTGGGGGAAATCACCTTAGTCAGTGGTTTGAAGAATATGAGACATGACTGAGAGAATGGGATGCTTTTTTTTGAGTGACATCATGTTCATACGATCTTGGTGAGCAAGAATGGTCTACATTTGTAATAGACCTACATCAAATTTTCTACATCGCTGTGCTTCGCTGTATTCATGGCATTCACATTTCTCTTTTGAATTTGCTCTCTTGATAATGTTGTTCTCGTTGCTTAAAATGGAGGGAACTTGGTATAGACGTAATAAAACTTTAACGACTTTCCCTTCATTATTTTCTTAAAGTCGGTAGTATGTACTAGGGGATTGGTTGTACTAATATATCATTAACAGTGGGCCTTGCGTTGTAGGTATATGCATGTTCGCTCGGCACTTCTTCATGGAATTTCTTATGCAGATGTCATGTTGAAGCTCACAGACAATCAAAGGTACAAAAAAGTAAGATATTTAAATTTGGTCTCATCATCTAATCACTTGCCACGCTAATTTGCTAACATTAGCTCTGAAATAGCAACTCCTATCCAGTACAAGAAATACTGCGGTATTAATCTCTAGAATGTCATGTGATGGCATGGTGTTTCATGTATAATGCATGTACAAGATTTGCCAATGGGACAAATATTAATCTCTCAAGCATTATCGTAGACAGCTAATAGTTAGCAGAGATGATATAGATATAGTACCACAAAGTCCAACTTCCAATATTAATAGAACATGACGACAATTAACAGTGACGAACAGAATTCACAATTAAATATTTAAGTAAATCTTTATGTATAGACTGAAAACAACTAAAATTATTTGTGTCTAACCTGCTAGATAAGGGCGGTGATTTGTGTTGGACATTGGGAGGACGTGGGTCGGAAACCTGAAAATGATCTACATGTGTATATGTGTAGCCTACATATACTTAAATGTACATACAAACCAACATGTGTACGTATACGCACATGTATTCATAAAACTTACACATAAACCTATATAGAATGTAAGCGTATATGTTTATGTAATGCTGGTAACGAAATGTGCTGTGTAGTGCCTCCGAAAAGCCCAAATCTTCCCTTTTCCTAGTCGACAGTAGCATTAGGTGTGCAATAACCTAAGTCAATAACAGCCAAACTTTTACCATGCAATTTTATATCCAACCGGCCGTTTGATTTAAGCAGGGAGCTGTATCTCAAGTTTCTCTCATTTGAGTGGTTCATAGAGAGGATACAAGACATAACAAGAAAGTTCTTGACACTTAAATGTGAAAGCGCACGTGCGGACGAAGATTCGCATCTTAACAAAATTTTGCGAGATTATATGGAATCCGAAGAAGTATAAGCCTATGGTGTGATCCACTAGGCCATGTCCGGCTAGGGTGAAGACCACAGAGGTCCGTATTGAAAAAATTGTCGACATTCTTATGAAGTCCAATGGTGCAACGTGCGTGAAAAAAGTAGTTTTACCTGTTTTGAAAAGATATGACTAAAAGTTGGTCCCTACTGTAGAGAAAAAGTGTGCTGAATGGAGATAATTGAAAAAAGGCTCCATGAATCTTAACCTTAAAGTTCCTGTTTGTGCCCCTATGCATGGCCGTACGGGCCGGGGGTGCTAGGGGCGGCCGCCCCACAAATGTCAGAAAGCTGACTAAATAGGGCAGATATTGTCTCAGTCTGGCGGAAAATTAGGCACTAGTTAAATTAGGTCTGGAGTCGGGCAAAAATCATCGCCTTCCTTGAGAAAAACATTCCCGGCCGTGCCCTAAGGATTAGAGTGCTTTTAGGGAGCCGGAGCAACTCGCAGGGATGCATAAGGATATCAGAATTAAGTGAGTCAATTTGAAGGCCCTTATTATGCTTAATATGGAGTTAAACATATTTGCTTGTGTGTGACAGTCTCAGTGTCGCTGTAATTACCAGACATGGTCAATAGAGCTAAATATTACGATCGTTGACGACAAAAATAAAGAGTAAGATGAAAGGGATTCCGTCCCCCTCAACCGAAACAGCAGGATTATGCCCTATAGCCTATGCCTAGAAGCATATATTAGAAAATATTGCAGGTTTTGCCTAACCAAATCACTGGAGGGGACTATGTCTCAAGTAAACCAATTTCAGCAAATATCACTCCATTTGACCAACTCTACGGGAAGACTGAACAAAGATAATACTTTCCTAACCAAATTTGAGGAGGAATGTAGACTACATGTGTGTCTAAGACTGTCTTATTGATCACCAAACATGAACTCTGGTAAGTGGCGCTCCGGAAAAATCGTTTTACATGACTTTTAAGTCATCGGATAGCTTTTTATTCACACAACTATCGGCAGGAATTATTACTTTTGCCAAAATATAATAGATATCTTGCTCCACTCAACCAAGTTACTGAAACGAACATTGTCTTACACTCACATTATTAGCAAATATAATGGTTGTCGACAGAGAGGTGGGGGCGAAAGGTGGTCCGTTCCCAGACCAAATCATTATAATTTTGGGGGAAGGCGTTACAATAATATAATCATCAGTGAAGTAGCCAGGATTTCTCTCATGGGGTGGGGCATGCATTATGTTGTGTGATCACCGGCCTGGGGGAGAGGTCTAAGAGGAGGGAGTGTCTCCCTCCCCCTTGAAAATTTTTGAAAACTTAGGTGTCCTTACATGCAATCTGGTGCCACATATGCTACCTTTTGAAGTAAAATTTGTGTTAAAAAATCCACGTGTTTTAGGTACTAAAAAAAGGTTGACATCAATGAGGGGGGATGGCCAAATGGCCTCCCTAAATACACAACTGATAATCAAAATATAAGATTAACAATTAAAAATACACACTGGAGAACTAGAACTGTGTTATACATATCTATATATATATATATATATATATATATATATATATATATATATATATATAAGCGATGATAAATAGTGTAGTACACAGGGATGACATAATAAGAGCACGATACATATATGTATATATTTTATACGTGTATATTTCAGGCACACCTGTGCCCTTCAGGACAAATAATGTAGTGGCTATATACAATGAAAAAGTATACATATAGTACAGTGAACTTAAAGTAAAAGCCAAGACCGTCATGCTTCACCACGAATGGCAAAGGGAAAATCGGTATATACTTCATGTAAGCCTACCTCAAACTGAAGTGAATAGCCACCTACTAATCCTATTCACTGCTGGCTATTCAGCCTGTTCATTTCCCTTCAGTTGTCTATTCACCTCAGTTTGAGGTAGTCTTACATGAAGTATCTCCCGGAAAATCACTGAGTGCACCTAAATCCAAGTTTAATCCATTGTTGTAGGTGTTAAGCTTGATAATCCACTTACTCTCAGACCTAAGTCTATTGTTGAGCGTGCGGTATTTCGAGCCTAACAGAACACACTTGAGATTGGATAAGTTGTGATTGTGTTCACTGAAATGCTTGGCAACTGGAAAACTAATAGCTTTATCTTTGACAGTCTTTTTGTGGTTATTTAATCTTAGTTTGAATTTCGAACCAGTTTGTCCAACATAGTTACCATTTTCACATTTATTACAGCAAATCAAATATACGACATTAGGGGTGTCACAATTGAAATGACCGGGTTGGTTGCGGCATTTAGTACCAGGAGGGGTAAAACGGATCAGTAATTAAAAATTACATACCCGACATAAAGGTTTGCCGCATTTCTGATTGCCATGCAGTACCAGGCATCACGGGGAGTCTGGAGGAAGTGAGCAGGGATTTTAGGTTTGGAGGTTGCCTACGGGACATTAGAGGGGCGTCCATACACAGGTCTTTAATGGAAGTGTCGGACTTGAGAATGTCAAAATCTTGACGTAAGACTTTGAGTAGCTTATTAGTTCTACCGGCATAATCCAAAACCAAAGGAATACGATAATTACTGGCTTTCGGTTTCTTAAGCAAGAGATTGTCACGGCGTAGAGCAGAAGCTTTTTGAATGCCCTTTTTTAATAATGGAAATAGGATACCCATTAGAACAGAAATGACCTGCAAGGTTGGCGGTATTTTTCATACTCAGATTTAGAAGAACAAATACGCTTAATTCTAATACATTGGGAGTAGACGATGGCCCTCTTTAGACTATAGGGGTGGAACTCTCAAAATTAAGGTAAGTATGAGTATCCGTTGGTTTGCAGTAAAGCGTGGTGACAAAAGTATTGTTGTGCTTTCCAAAAAGGGGATTGCCGTATCGGAGAACTTCGAGGTAAATTTTATGGTTCGGTGGGTTTCGTTACAAGCAGTAAAGAAAGAACGCAGGGCGTTCTCCCCATGCGACCAAGTGGAGAAAATGTCGCCAATGTATCTACAATAATTACAAGGCTTCAAAGGGCTGTTGGAAAGAATTCTTTCCTCTTAATCAGCCATGAATATAATGGCGTAACTAGGCGCCATTCTCCTGCCCATAGCTGTACCACTCGTTTGTAAATAATGTTGTTTATTGAAAGCAAATTCTTCAATAAACTGTCTTGAGAAATTATTTTTTAGCCAATAATTTTTTGCAAGCCAACACACTCCTTCCTTGTGAGGAATTATTATGTCATCCCTGTGTACTACACTATTTATCATCGCCTATATAATTTACGGAGCATAATTAGATATCTCTTACACTATATATATATATATATATATATATATATATATATATATATATATATATATATATATATATATATATATATATATATATATATATATATATATATATATATATATATATATATATATATATATAGGTGCTGGTGCAATTCAAATCAGAACTTTATTTTAATTACCAATGAAGTTTTTTAAACTACTGATTACCTTTAGCTACATCAATGCATAATTTTGCTTTTCAGAAGGTGCCCGAAAAAGTTTCAGCATATTGCCCGAATTTCCACAAAAAATATTTGGTTGGGGCTGTACCTCCCCCCCCCCCCTCCTCCGGCTCCTACGCCTATTTCAGTGAAAATAGAAATGCTGAATTCGGGGTTTCAGACGTATCCATGTAATTTGGTGTACGCACATACCCGAATGCATGTAAGCGTAAGCAAATTTATGTGCACAGAAAAATTGCCTACAAATGGTGTCAGGTGAATCGCATTTATATTTAATTAAAATTTGTGTTTGAATATCATAACACATTTTACCAGAAAAATGTAGAAATACATCTGGTTTTGTTTTAGTCTACCAGTACAAAACTATGAAAAATCGATTCTTTCCAGTACTCCATGTTTCCAGGATTACGTTATCAATTACAGCTCAATTTGAGTGTGATAGGCCTCCTTTCCCTTGCGATATTTTTTTAATTTAGTAGCAGGTAGTATTGCTTTCCGTTTTCAACTTAACACAACGGATACTTACCTATAAATGCTCCCTCCCGATTTGAAGAACATTATCGTACAAGTTTTTTTTCCTAAACTTCGTCGGTGAGCTTTAGTGAGTGGACCTTCTACTGAGTGCGTAATTCCGGGCGTCTGTTATTCTTCCCTACATTTGACCGATTTTACCTTAAGAGGGCATGTTCGTCAATGCAAGTGAAATGTTCGTCCCCTTTTCGTTTGCTGTAGAATTTCGCTGTTTGGTTCCATAAATGGCTTTGACGCGGCTATCCCTGACTCTTCTCTTGACAAGTGACTGAGACGTACGTAGCACACAAAATGTTCACACAAAATATTCTTGAAGGAAGGAGTTGCTAGATGCTTAATCTCTTATAGTTGCTTATATACTCAAAAATTTCTCAAAGGAAAGCGGTGTCACCTCTCCCCCTAAACTCCGACCCAACATAAGAATATTCACAGACTAATTAAGGGAACTTCTTCAACATATCATCAGCTTCCCAGTCTTCTCACAGGGATAGCGGACCGCGGACCCTCTCCTTACATCACTCTCTAGGACGGTGCCATCTGCCCGGGCTGAAGAAGGATGCATCCGCCACAGTGCCAACTATATCCAAGGTACGCCACATTACTTTTCAAACTCAAAATTATAACATAACCTCTGACCTTAAAGGAGGAATGGAATGGCACCAGAACTCTTTAGTATGTATTATTTGTTCTAAAATGGTCAGCGTCTACTCAAATTCAGTGCAAATTATTAAAAAGGGGGAAAATAGACCACTTGTGTGTGGGTGTGTGTGGGTGTGTGTGTGTGTGTTTGAACCATTCCTGAATTAAAACAATTCCTCAAGGGGAGGGCTCACATCGATTCACATCCAATAACAAAGTAGTTTTAACATACGTTTAGTGTAATCGTGTATCTTTTTCTGGAAACATCAAAAAATCAAGAATGTTTTAGATCCAACCTTACAAGGCCGGAGAAATGTCATTTTTTGCAATCTTCAAGGCATTTTGAGCAACCTTTTCTTGAAACGCTTAGTGTCGACTGATGGTGGGGCTTTGTTCAAGTAGTGTCACAAATTATTTGTTTGGTCTCATCCCACCTAATCTTGCAAATCTGCCTAGATCTTTAGTGTACAAAGTTAGGAATGATACACACAGCAGACTTGCAGACGAGTGCTTCCATTTAAGGGTCCCATAATTTGTGCTAACACTGACCGGAACAGATTTTTCTTTGCACATTTAATCTTGTTTTCGTATAAAACAATGAATCTACTGTTGCATTAAAATCCTGTGGCCCTGAGAGAGAGAAAAAAAAAACAAAAACAGAAGAGTTGAGCGTGTGACACTTTCACCTTAAAGTTTAAATGTGGATCGTTATCTGTGTAATTTGGTTTGAAACGGAATACCATTCCATCCGGCAATACTGATTGGTCAACAGTCAACCACCATAACGTTTGTGGATATTTTCATCCCACATACAGACAAGGCGTGTTGCTCATTCTTTTCCATATTTTTTTTTAAACGACACTAAAACTTGTAGGACAACCTTTGCCAAACATTTAGGACCACTGACTGACGAAACTTTCATTTTAAAATCACATTTGATCGTCTTTGTTAAAGCCTCGTTAAATACAATGGCACTTGAAACCTCACTCCCATTCGTCGTTGCTATTCAGTTGTAAAACTCCAAAATGTCTTATTGTCTTATGAACCGGAGCGTTTTTGAGTAGGTGGTACTTCCAGTATAACACTTCTTCAAATTCTCCAAAATAGAAGTTTGAACACTAATGCCATTTCCCACCTGTTCTAACCCGTCTATGAGCTACACAGTAAGGTCAGTGATATACTACCCAATACACATAGCATGTCCAGTTAAAACTGATCTGTGTTACAGAAACTGTAACACGTGTTACGAGAACTGTTAATGGTACGATACGGTTGAGTGATTTACAGATAAGTAGTTAATTTAGGAGAACGGTTGTCGAGTTCTCCGCATGGTACAGTGGTCTAGAAGGAAGGCATGATACCATGATTTTCGGGGTTCTGGGTTCGTTTCCTCTCATAAAATTAACAGAATTTACTCTTATTTTTTGGAGGGTTAGGGTTATTCTTAGTGTTAGGGTTAGGGTTAGGGGAAGATTGGTGATATTTAAACGTTCCTCGTGTTACAAAATTATAACATGGCACAGTTTAAAACTGGAAATGGTTATCCACCATGTACAGTATTTACTGTACATGCTATGAAAATTGGCTGGATATACATATTCTGAAGTTGTGTACCTTTATATGTAGATTTGTAAATGAACTACCTAATGTATTTTGTAACACTGTATGCCTCGGAAAGTCTCCACACAAGCATAATGTTACCACAAGTAATGCACTGCTTTCAGAGAGCAGGTAGCGAGCAGCATTTATAACATGGGATGCTACTATGAAAAATAATTATCATAAACTTTTGGGTGATCTTGCCACTGATGTCGAGCTCCTTAAGTCGCATGAAATCTTCAGAAGTAAATGTAAGCTTTCCTTTTTGAGACACCTACTTACGTATTAAAGTGGACCTAAAGTCTAGAATTAAAGAATATATATTTTAGAAATTGGAAAATGAATCACATTCATCCAACTTCCATTTTCATGGCGTACTCCGTTGCTGAGAAATAACATGTTGAAATTTATTCCCTTAATTTGAAATAGTCAATTGCGCAATAATTTGTAATGTTCTTCTTCTACAACTCACATTACCAGCTTTTGTTTCCTTTTAAAATTAAGATGTTTATATGAGCTTGAAACAATTACAGTTCCCTTGCATGGTATGTTATACGGAAAAGTTTTTACATAGCCAAGTCACCCTATAAATGTAAGACAGTGATCCCATTTTGGCACAAGGTGCAGTGGCTTTCGAAAAAACAAAGAACAACAAAGACGGTAATTTGGGGAAGGACAAGAATGACATTACAAATTATTGCGTAATCCACCATTTTAAATGGAGTGAATAAGCTTCAACATTTTATATCTCAGCTAAGGAATGTCCTGTGAAGATGGGAGTTGGAAAATTTGGTTGCATTTTGCGAGCTTTGTGACATACATTTTTGAAATTTAAGACTTTAGGTACTAAATGCATACAAATGTGACTTACATTTTTTGTAAACCCCACTGCATGATAACACTGCATCTGCCTTCTTTACAATGCATGTACGTATAAACGAAATAAACTTGAATGTAAAGGTATAATGTATAAACATTAATGTATAAACAAAATAAGTAAATAAGTAAACGAAAAGTGAATACGTAAAAGGAAATATTGCATACCGTTTTCTCAACGCCGATTTAATCATCGTGAGCTCGCAAAAGTGATTTCAATATATGTTTCCAGGAACTTGAGATTGCCCGCACAATTGCGATGTATATTTTAAAATGACCCCAAGATACATGAGAACTTTCCAATGAAATCATTGTACGGAACCTTTGCAAAATTTCGCAAAGACGACAAGAACCACTTGAAGACAGTGAGAAGGGACTGTGTCTTTCCTACTTACTTTTGATTACCAGCTAATTTCTCGAACCCGTGCATAGAAATTAAATGAATGAAAACAGAATGAGAAAGTCCCTCTTTCACATAAAAACAATTCATAATCAAAAATGAACTAGCCTACCTGTTGTTTATCATCAGGAAGTATATTCCTACCCTCCCAACCTTAGTCTGATATATCAACGTCACCCATGACAACTCCTATTTCTACGTGTTAACTTGTTTCCTTTGTAAATATTGCCTTTAACAAGTAAAGCCAAGGAGTTGTAGCGTATGTATTTAACAAATATCGGTCTTCAGAAACTGTCATGCGATTTCGTTGCACTTTTACCTAGCATACTAGTTTAAATTGTATTGACTGTACATTTTCTATCTAGTCTACAGAGAGGAATTAACCGTTTTACAAATGAATAATTCCCGTGTTGTAATCCGTTTTTTAAATTGACATAGACATCTGTTTTGTAACTGTCGATTTCGTTTTCTTAAGCTGGGATTCCGTAAAAACAGCAATATAATGTACTTCAATAACAGTAATACTCGTTGTTAGTATGTAATTTACAACGGAATTTGAAGACCGGAGTGTTAACATACCTGGTGGGTTTATGGAGTCTTGGGCTATAATTGAATTGACTTGTAAATGGCATGATATTCGTTTGCAATTGATGATAAATTTCTGAATTTACTATACATTTTGAATTTTCTTCGTGCGCACTTTCCTTAATTTAATGTTTTCCGTGTTGTACTCCGATTTCTGTGAATATTGTCCGTTTTCTACAAAATCGTAAATCCCTGTCTTAAGGCCCTAATCTAAGTCATCCGAAAGGATGCTAGTTGGACCTTGAAAGTGGTTTGACCGTTGCCATGTGCGTAGTCCTCCCTCTCCCCCCCCCCCCGGGCGAGTGGGGGTCGCTACATTTTATTTTGTGGTCTTCAAGTTAATTGTGAGGTGACTCTTCCCACCATCCTGAGGGCGTGGGGTCAAAGATAACGGTGCAGAAATCCCCTAAAAGTTTGGGATGTTTTCAAACTTGCGAGCATTAGTTAAAATGTAGCGTTTAGCCTACATAATATCAAATGGTCTTATAGCAAACTTAACAGTTCTCAATGTGCAGTTTAACCATGTTTTAAGATAAGCGTATTGATAATGCACCGGAACGGCGATACACAAATGGTATAGCCTACTACAATAGTGACTCCAGGAATAACACCTACACTGCAACCATCACCGATAGAAGTATTTTAACAAACTTATCATAAAATGAATGCTCAGACCATTACCATGAGAAATTCATAACCAATATTACAAGGGTTGTTCTTGAAGTTATCAGAAACCATGTCCCGTTACAAGGATCCGACAAGTCTACAAGTAGTTGTACAGCTGCAAAAGTGTACCATAGTTGTGGTGGAAGTAAAATGCAACTACAGCGATTATGTCCTTTAAGGTACTCCTTACAGAATGTAGCCTTGAAAGACTACTTAATACCATGGAGCATGTAACTCCATGTTAATACGTATTGCCAAAATTTAACACGTCTTTTACAGTTGTTTGAATAACTTTCCCGTAGCGTGATAGAAGCACGTTGTTTTCGTGGGGTATAAAATCTTTTTAAAGCCGAGGTAATTACAGATCGATTATTCAGGTAACTTACTAATAAGATACAATATTGAAACATTTTCGTGTGGTTACATGTAGAAAGGATCACCCGCAGTTCATCCAAAACGAGTTTTAATAAAAGAAGACCATTGGATCTATTAACATACCTTCCGGGTAAGTTATAGCTGTCTCGACCATACTTTGTTATAAATCTACTGAACACAACTCATACATTGAAGTGATAAAATTTATTCGGAAACTTGGTTTCTTGAAATAGTTTCAGTCTGTCGACTCACTCGTCAGTGTGCGTTTGTCTGAGTCTGTCTGTCTTTTTTTTTTAACTGTGGATTAAAAGTGCCGACAGGTGACGATGCTGGACTTTATGCAAATTTGAAAAGCAAAGTTTTCACTGTGCCCGGTACTATCATAACACTTTGAAATTAAAGACGAATGGCGGCTCTAGTTCTTGCCCGATAGGGAGGCCAAGCTTTTAAAGGTGGACCAGCAACCCGACACCCTCACAACAGCGACGTGTTACCGTTTGAATTGAATCGAAGAAAAATTTAAAAAGATTGGTCATTCACTTTACAAAATCTTAAAAATTGTGGGTTTCGTTAAAGGAAATTTAAAAATGGGGAGGGGGCTCTTCCGATGAAGGCCATAGTCCCCTGCATCCGCCTGGTGCCACCACTGTAAAAACACAACTCGTTAGTCACCTGCATGACGTGACTGCAGGACCGTGACCTGGGCGAAATCTCTAGGGGGCAGTTCATGACACTAGATAAGCGGAGGACTAAGTGACGTGCCTAATCATAGTTGACACCCAGGAGGACCCTTCCTTTTTCACCTCTGGATGAGTGCCATCCTGGGGGAGGGTGTTGAGAGGGTGGGTAAATGTAGGACCTGGTTAAGGTGCAAAACTGTGCTATTGTTTTGTGAAGCCTTGAACTAGTTACATCCTCACAAATTATCCATATCTAGTGATATTCTTTCTTCATTTTTTTAAGCTGGGCGTAATTCAAGAAGTGCGAAAGAGAAGAGGATGGCACTCGATACTCTTTGAGATAGTTTTGTTCTTGTGAGGTGCCTTGGATGCAAAATGGTGCTATCTTCCGTTAAGTTTCGTAAAGCGTTGAATTGATTATATGTTTATGAATCCTCATTATTTGGTGATATTTTTCTATTTTGGATGGATGTAATTGAAGGGGATGTTGTCTAGAGGAGGGATTACACCTCTACTCTTTGAGAAATATTTCTTGTTCTAAGTTTTCCGAGATTTAAAATAGTTTTATCTTTGATAAAGCTTTGGACTGATCTGAAATTGATCCGAAATTTTAATCATTTACTGACTTTTTCGGCTTTGGCATTGCATCCCTAGAAGGCTGGTACCCGGTGCGGGCTTCTCCCCAGGACTCTTAGTACGCTACTGGGGGAACCACTATCGTATAGACTGCAAGAAAATATTCGGTCGAATGTCTTCCAGATGGTGGGGGGGGGGGCGGCGGCGGGTGGGAACGTGACACATTTTAGACCTTACATTGCATCTAAACATTATTTACGTTTAGATTTCATGCTTTAGAGACAAATTTAGATTTCAAGAAGAAAAAAGGTTTGATTTAGAGGGAAAATTCAGTCACCCCAATTTAAATGAATGTACCCGGGTGTCCTATTTCATGAACGGCTTTTGATGATCATGTCACAATATATTTCTCACTGAGTTATGAAATTCACGTATAGAGTAACTCGTTGGTTTACCTTGAATATGCAATATTTAAGTGTAAACATATCGAGAAAGATACTTAAAGTGAAATAAGAGGACATTTGTGAGATTTAGCCTTTGTTTCAAAACAAGTTTGCAGCGACATGTTTATGCCCTTTAAATTGAAAGCTTCTTTACGATCTCGACTAAAACTTATATTTTCCTTTATTCCAAAAAGGTTTCGGCCACATACTCATGTACATACGTATATAGAGTATGCAATGATGAGAAGCAGATAAGATAATGATGTCAAAGTCAGGATACTATGCGGTCTTCAGTTGTAACAGATTCATCTTCATCGTGCTCCTTCAATTGCATGGTTTTTTTGAAGGGAATAACTCGTGGCAGTGTTGTACAGGGGTCGGAGGTAGGTAATACCACTCTGTTATTGAAATTAGTGTAGCCAGGACCGTTGGAGCCAGTCACGTGGGGATAGAGCCCCCCCCCCATAATTTTTTCGGTTTGAAGTTTTTTCTACAAAGAATGGCATTACATGTGCATGAAGAAGATTAAACCGTACCTCTGAAAGTGATAAAGTCTACGAGCTAAAGGGTTTCAGCTCTCTCCCCCTCCCAAATAATGTAATTATCCCGAACGTTCTAGTAGCACAAGATTTTGTAGTTCATGGTTGAAAGATTTGATAATGATTTCAAGAAGGAGGAAAATCTCAGCTATACTGGTAACTTCTGTTAAGGTAAGAGACCAAAATTTTTTATGGGCCACTTGAAAAGTTTTTAAATTTAAGGGAAATTAAATTTAAAAACGTCTACAAAAGAAACAAAACGTTAAGAAATAGAAATTGTCTTCAACTATACGGACAAACTGATAGAGATTAGGCGTAATGTGACTATTTTTTCTGCTGTTTCTGCTCTTTCTAATCATGATATATCAGGGAATTGTCAACCTATTTCTCATAGGGGCATTCCTTGGTTATACGTAACCTTTGATGATGACCACGGGCAAAAAGAAATATTCTTTTTGCGAACATAACACAGACGTGGAGGAATCGTCTGAAATTTGAGCGAGTGAATGACTTAAAGTGAGGGAGGCGCCACTGCAGCGCAGAGTGCTTTCACCAAGGTGTGGGATCTAGGGGAACACCACGGTAGGTTGGGCATAAGCAAAGCCTCGGAATCCTCGAAATAACCAGGGAAATGCTGTTTGTCAAATATCAACTGCTTGGAATAACAAGAGGTCGGCATAAGATTAAAATGTGCAACTATCATCAAACTGATGTGAACAAGGTTAACTCTTCAAAAAAAAAAGTTTGGCCACATTTGTAATAGTCTTACTCATTTGAAAGTCATTGGCTATACACGGTGAAAGTTAGCGGGAGAACATATGAAGTTAGCGTTTGCATGAGGTTTTAAAACACTGAACCTACAAAAGATGTTCTACTGGACTTAATTGAAGCAACTACTCACAATGGACGATCGCAAAGCTCCCAGAAACTGAAAAAGGATGGTAATTTACAGCGTATTACAATTTACGTTGCAAACGTTATTTATGATGTTAAAACTTCCCAGGCTCCTATTTCGATGATTTCTTTTTAGTCATGGGCGTCAATCCTGGGGGACAAGGGGACAAGTCTCCCCCACATTTCCATGGATGGGGACACAATATCAAATGCCCCCCCCCCCCAATTTGCGTAAAAGAGTAGTGTCGTGGTTCTATTTGACTGGCTTTTGGGCAATTGTTAAGTGTCTCAATGCAGATTCTGAGTGCAGATTTCGTCAGAGAAATCTTATTTACTGTAGTGACAAAATTTCGGCGCGCTTCGCGCGCGTGCGTTACGGTTTGCACTCCTTCTCATGACCATTAAAAAGACAATTACACATGGAACCATTCTGATCACAACACTCTCCGAAAACAGACATACATCTCCAAACATCTGAAGGGGCCTCGCATCAATGTGGGATAATTCAATCCGTGGCATACGCAGAGGGGAGGGCCATTCGGCCATGCTCCCCCCCCCCCTTCTCACTGATTCCGATTTTTTTTAAGTTCCTAAAAATACGTAAAATTTTTAACACAAATTTACTTCAGAAGGTAGCATATTTGGCACCAGATTGTATGTAAGGACACCAAATTTTTCAATTTTTTTCAAAGGGGAGGGGGACACACCATTGGGCCATGCCCCCCTCACTGATGCCTATTTGTTTTAGTTCCTAAAAATAGGTAAATTTTTTAACACAAATTTTACTTCAAAAAGTAAAAAAGTAACATATTTGGTACCAGATTGCATGTAAGGACACCAAATTTTTCAAAATATTTCAAAGGGGAGGGGGACACCCCATTGGGCCATGGCCCTCCTCACTGATGCCTATTTTTTACTTCCTACAAAAAACCTGAATTTTTGAACACAAACTTTACTTCAAAAGGTAACATATGTGGCACCATATTGCATGTAGGGACACCTAATTTTTCAAACAACTTCAAAGGGGAGGGGTACATCCCTCCCCTTAGACCCCTCCCCCAGGCCGGCGGTCACACAACAAACTGCATGCCTCCCCCTCCCCCTGAGAGAAATCCTGGGTACGCCACTGCATTCAGTCTTATTTTTAGCATGATGTGGAAGGTTGAAAGTACGTTGTAGCCGTTAAACATTTTTCAAAAAGTTTTACCGAGCGCTTCGCCGAAGCCATTATCCATATAGATGGTGATTGTTAATACACTTACGACTAAAAGGCATTGTGAAAACGACCTTGCTAGTCCTTCACACCTTTGCTATACTTCGATCAGCTCCAAAAATATCCCAAAGATAGCACCATTTTGCATCTAAGCAACCTTAAATTAACAAAAATTTCTCAAAGGAGACCCCTGACCAGGATGACACCTTTATATAGTGACAAAGGAAGTATCCCCACTGCTGTATACAAAACGCATTTTGCGCATAAACAAAGTGCAATTTACACGCCTCCACTCAGTTGGAAAAACATCCAGCCGGTCGGAATTTGGGACCTTCACACCCCAAACATGTCACCCTAGCAACGGGCCTGGTCAGGTCCATGATCTTGGTTTCAGCTATTTTGGGACATGGTGAAAATAACATCTTGAAGTAATTCCGTGGACTCCGTGTATTTCACCTGGCAGATGAAATGATGATGATGGTCATGTTTACTTTGAAATGATAATTCTTATTAGAATAGGGCGTCAGTCATCATAAGGGGGGAGGAAAGGGCCTATAGGAAGACACTTCAAAAGCAAAGGGATTGGTTTGTGCTAAGTCATGTATGTCCCCCGCCCCCCCCCCCTACATTTGAATACGGATTGACGCTCCTGTTTTTAGTTATTTTTTATTATTATTTTTAAAATTTATTCCAAGGTCTGAGAAAAGAAGGGGTGGCAAAATGTTGAATGCTCCCATGACCAATAGGTTAGAAACTGAGCAGTAAAACCTCATCTAACTATAACCCATATCATCCTCCCCGTTCACCGGCTTTTACAAAGCACTGTAACAACTTATTTGCTACTGTGGATGCTCTGTCCTTCCAGGGAGGTGTTAGGACCTCCCTGGTCAGCCTTATTACAAGAGAAATGAAGTTTCTTTTTCCACAGAAGTCGACGGCCTTGTTTAGTGATGCATTAGAAAAAACATACATGCGACTCTCGAAGTTTTGCTAGGCTAAATAACCATGTTAAAGCAAAGGAAAATGTTACAAATTATAGAGAACAATAGATGGCACACTTTTCATGAAAATACAGATTTTCACACCGCGATAGCAGTTTGTACTGGGGGTTCTGATAGGCCGGCTGCAGTAGTTGTATAGAATCGACCGAATGATCGATTCTTACGAGAGTGTGACATGGCTGCAGTACTCCATTCATACTTACTTCAACAAAGTGATGCATATTCGGTAAGGATGTTCGTGTACCTTGAAAGATCTAGCACACACCCATGGTTACGCGTTGAAAATCTCTGATTTAAAGGGCAAATCTCCCCCATCCCAGACAGCTCAATTTTTCCAGCTCAGTTTACTTCTATCGCCCCTCCCAAAGCTCTCTTAAACTCCTCCTTGTGAAGACACAACCTTAGTTTATTGCCTAAGGCCATGTCTTAGTGTGCATGCAAGGCATGTAATCAGAGCATTCTCTGTGCATGCTGTATAATATGAGCTACTCTACGTTTTTCAAATTTTCTAACTCTGATTTCAATCAAAGAAAAGTCACCAATTGAGGATTTTTGTTTCCCCAAACCAAAATGTGCTTGGGGTGATGAGTGTCTGTCTTTAAAAAAAGCTCACAAGCTCTAGGCCATGCACCTAGCCGTTAGCACAAGAGCATTCCAGCTAGTGTAGGTTGCTTTGAGCGGAAGCGGAAAATGTGACCTTTGTACCAATGTGCATTAACATGTTTTCTTTTTTCTTTCTTCCCACTTCCATTACAGACAGCATTTATCATGTTAAGAAATACGTCTTTTACAAGTGAATGTGCGATCCATTTAACCACGTTCTCTGCAATTGGCAGGAGGTTGAGTCTACTTCAGCACGATTTAAGATTAGATTATAAAAGAAGCAAAAGTTTCTTCTCTTTAATAACCGTGACAGGTGCAAGTTTTTCAACTCAGTCTCTCATCACCTGGCTGAAATAGAGTTTATTCATATTTGTTGCTTGATAGGTAACATTGATATCGACGACAAAAACTCTCTTCTAGTGACTGAAAAAATAGGACGCCTAAAATTTGTTCCCGTTCACAGCACTGGGTTTGGAGGCTTATTAATGTCGTTTGCAGACAGCTACAACTTGGTCCACCAAAATGGCTTGATAAATATCGTACCAGTTACCATTCATACTATGAACGTAATGTTGGACGCAGGCCACACTTCGACGTCCGGTGGGAAGGCTACATCTTCTTCTGTCATGATTCAGAGGACAACGTTTCAGATTGCATGTGTGATATTTGCCAGTCTTCAATCTATATTCCTAAGTACCTTCTGAGAGCACAATGTCATCCTCTAAGCACCTCAGGTAACCATTAGTAAATAAACATCAAATTTTCCATGAAGATGTGTATAAGAAGGTACTTACAGTATCAACTATAATAGTAGCAAGTCATTTTTGTAAGTCTAATTAAAGACATGTCATATCTTAGAAGACCAACTCAAGTCACAAGCCATTTTGGTCTTGTTACAAGTCAAGTCATAAGTAGTCACAGGTCACGTCAACTCACTAAATTTGCCAGACAGCCTTGGGGGCAAGCTCCCCAAATTTAAGGAAGGGCCAGCAATCCAAGAGTCGACAAAACATTCTGGCGCGCGCGTCTCACCGAAAAGTTTGGGCCCTTGTTAAAGAAAATTTGAAAACATTTTGAGAACTAGTGAGGAAAAGTTTGGACTTTTACTGAAGAAAATTTGAAAAACCGTTAGACATTAGCTGAAGAAAATCTGAAACTTTTGGGATCTTTATTGACAAAACTTAGCATTGAAGAACTTTTGGATTCTGGTTGAGTAAAATTTGAAAAATTAGGGGTTTTATCAAATTTTGAGTGTTTAGTAAGAAAACTTTGAAAACTATTTGAAGAACAGTTGAGGAAAATTTGAAAATTTTGGGTGTTTTAAAAAAATTCTGGGGGTTTTATTGAAGAAATTGGAAAAACTGTTAGATACTAACTGAGGAAAATTTGGGGGTTTCATTTCATGTATTTATTTTTCACACCATACATGTTTATAAAATATAATACTTACATCAATATAAATACATTCCTCCTGATGTAAAGAAAGTAGAAAAAACCCTCACGAGCTCGACGAAGGGTTCTACTTCCTAGTACGATAACGTATCGGAAAAAACGAAAGCTTTTGGGTGTTTACTTTAGGAAATTTGAAGAAAGTTAAGTAATCGTTTAGGAAAATGTAAACATTTGAAAGTGCTATTGAAGAAAATTTAAAAATTTTGTGTTCTTTCTGAAAAATTTGAAAATTTTGGGGTACTAGTTGAGGAAAATTTGGATCCTTATTAAAAAAAATGGTATCATTTTGAGGACTTGTTGAGAACATTGAAAATTTTTGGGTGCTATTGAAGAAAACTTGAAATTTTGGGTATGTATTGACGAAAATTTGAATAACTTTGGATAATAATTGACGAAAATTTGAACTTATTTTGGGCTTCCATTAAGGGGAAAAATAGAAGCCGCCAGCAAAGCCAGGGACAAAAAAGGGAGAAATAAGTTCGCCTAGAAGACTTTTCATGCACAGAACGTCCTTATGGAAGATGTTTGACATCCTACACAGGCCATAATACAGGAAATCGAACTCTCCACCATCTTGACGATTTTTTCATGGCAGTTTTGCTTTGTTTCATCCTTTACGGTGTCTTGCCTAGCCTGACAATAACGAGTTTTCGATTTCAGGACAGTAGACGAAGAGGACGGAACGCGCAGCAAAAACCTGAACTGCGCACGCGTTTAGCGAAGACCACACGTACCGTCCTGCCGATTTTCAGAACGGTCTTCGACCGATTTAACGTTCGGTCTAGACACAGGACGGTACAAGAGATGTCATAGCAATTCCATTAGTCCACACGTACGCGTCTTCGTGACGTAATTTTGCTAACTCACAAAAACACATGACAAACAACAGGATGTGTATGGTTAGGAAGTCATCTAATGGTTTATCCCGTTTTAAACCAAGAAATATGGGTGCCTTGTGACAGCCTGCGAAAGATTATCACTTTATTTGTATATTCTGTCCCTTGTGTAACCTTATTCCTGAATTTGCCGTTTAACTGAAAATATTAGCTTGCAATCCACCATACCCAGCAGCTAGTAGGTAACAAGTGAGGGCGCGTGTCTGTTTTCGTTTTGATGCCGTTCTGCTGTGTATTCCGTCGTTTACAGGATCGAAACGCCTTGCATATCAGGATGGAGAGTGACGTGCGCGTGCGTCTAGTTCTCCTTCCTGGCCTGTAGCTCGCCCGTCCGCCTAATTTTTTTTCCCACGAGGTTATGGGCAAATCTGATTTTCAAAATTTTTTCAAATTTGTTTCTAAGTCATGGTTGGGGTTATTTCTAAGGTTAGGGTTACGTGGACTGGGGTTATCTGGCCTGTTCTTTCATAATCTGGTGTCAGAATTACAAAAAAATGGTTCAAAAGCCGTCATTTTGGAATTAGGGGTGTGGCCTATTTCCAAGAAGCTGATTGGTCCATTGGCATGATTTGCCCATAACCTCGTGGGAAAAAAAATTGCGCCGCCCGTCCTGAAATCGAAAACGTTGACTTCCATTATCAGATTGCCTATCGAGATGAGTTGATTTTCAAGTTGCAGTAAGGTGCTGTTGCGTACTGATATCAAATGAGTACCGAGCGCCTGTGCTTGAGACCTCCTAGTGGTCCCGGCAGCAGAAATTTGCATTATAATTCGTAGTACTAAGCGCTGTATGACCAACTCGCCTGTAGGAATAGGACTAATGGCAATGGTCCTACAGCCAAACAGCCAGTGGGGTACTGGCCCACAGTCAGGGGTGAATGGCACCGTCCTTGTTGGATTCCTCCCAAGAAATTTTTGTTTTGTTTTGTTTTTGATTTTGGGAAAAAAAATGATCTCGACAGCTGAAAAGAAATTTGCACCTCAACAACTTGTTTGGCCATAGATAGTGTTCCTTTGCTATGGCGGGATCACTGGACATCACATTGGTCCCCCGTAGGTTAGCTGACCCATATGGGCCCCAATGAATTTACACCCAAGGTTTAAATAAGGCCAATGTTAGAGCCAGGCCATGTTACCCACTTATGGGGAACCCAATGGTCGATTTAGGACACTGCCACCTACACATGACGTACATATGTGTGTGCCTTTGTGGGCCTGTATGTTAGGTGAATCCTATGTAGAAATCATGAACATTGCCTACAGCTTTATGAATATTTTGCTTTTCTTCCTAAACTATGAAAAGCAAAAATGTATCTTCTAAACTACTTAATGATCGCAATTCCATCCGCATGGACCATATGGGTCAGCCCTTACTACACCTAATGGTCAGAGATAAATTCACAGCCAATAAGAATGCACTAGGAGTTTAAAAATGTTACCAAAATGGTGACGATAATGTCTTGGGTGAAACTTTCATTCAAAATTTGATAGAAAAAGACCACATTTTCGTCGTTTGTTAACATTTTTATTCTTGACTTTGGTAATTCACAATCTTTTTCTGAATTGATTGTCTCAAGGTTTCGTTATAAATACTGTTTTGTGTCTGTCACCTTCAATTCAAAATTCGCATTCCACGGATTGCCCATTGCAGTCATAGCCAAAATATTTGCAGAATCAGGGAGACAAATTAGAAAAATTACTGAAAATTTCATTTATTTTACTTCTCTTTTGTATGTTTACAGTAAAAATATTCGTTAAGTGATGGACTCATCGCACCTGCAATATACTGGTCATCAGACTTGATCGATTACTGATCTGCAATGGATGCCCAGAAATTGCGATAAAATTAAAAACGTTAAAACTTTGTGGGAACAATGTTCATTATGCTTCACTTTGTATTCCGGAATTTAGTCATGTTATTCAAAGCACCTACGGAAGTGGTTCCCATCTCCTAATGGGTGCCAATTCTGTGACTAATCATGGAATTATCACAGCTGCCATTAATTTTGAAGTGGTGATATACCAAATAAGGACGCCGAATCCTTGACCCCGGAAATGCTTTCCTTCTTGAGAAAATTAATTTTTAGCAAATAAATAAAAAAAACTTGTTGACTGAAAATACGTTTTTATTTCTAAAAGGAAAATGGGAAGCCATAATTACAATGTCTTGAGTAACGGTACTGCTGCGGCCCTTCTTCTTCCTTACATTTGTGATAACATTGGAAAGCTGTAATCGTGTAACATCAATGAATAACTTCCTCACTCCCTTCTCTATCCCTTCCTCTGTCCTAAAGATCTGAAGTTGCATCTTGTGAGGGCACTTCGAAACAAAGATGAAGGAACACTCGTTTCCTATGTGAAAGGAAAGTGGGGTCCAATCTGCACCTGGATTCCAGATCCCTCAAGTGTCTTCTGTCCAATGATCGGAAGAAGAGCTCATGGATCCTAAAATGTGGCTGACAATGATGGACTACGTTATGTTTACTCTGATCCTGTTGTTATTGTTCACAGCTGCAAAGGGACTGAGAAATCCATCTCCCAGTGTAACATCGACACGAATGTGGTTACTGAAGGCAGCATATGTAATCAATCGTCCTTAGTATACGTCAGTTGTGAACAATACCATCAAGACGAAAGTACGTATATTCTTCTTGTAGAGAGTTGTAAAATCTTCTTATGTGTCACCCACATCTTTAGTGGCAATTTCCAAAGGTCAAAAAGAAGGACACGGTCATAGGTTGCCATGTACGTACACCACGTTTCAACAAAATATTTAGAAAGAAGAACCTATAGGTTCACTTCACTCTCGACGGCTACTATAATCTGGGTAAATGCACCACGCCACTAATTCAAGAGATTTCCTTGACCAACAATATTCCATGACAAACGTAGTCCTTCAAGAGTTGGGATATACAGTGTAGACCATGTTGCAGTAGAGACGTGCTCAGTCTGTGACGTGGATGTTGTAGCATAAAAGATTCATTTTGCGAAAAGAAGACTAGGTGTTTCAGGATCTTTTGCATTGAAGGCTTCCGACGTGGAAAATATCATTTGAGTGAAGTGTCAAAAGGAAGACCAAAACCCTACTATTGAAGCTCTGGTAGCTCAAAATTTCGATAGCCATGGTTCACTTTTTTGAAAACCTTGCAGAGAGTTTACTTATAAACTTTCATAAGAGGTAGCTTGTATAAAGGATCAGAGGCTAAGGCATGGGTCAAATCTACTATGTCACTCAACAGAGGAATGAGTAGTGGTATGGGACCCAATGTTTGGACTTACTCAAGAGGTTTCATAAACACGTGGCAAATAAGAAGAGACAAGTGACATTTGAGATACAAAATTCTTAATCTCTGTATAACATCTGTTTCTGTAACATTGCATATAACCTTGTCAAAGTATTTTGTTCACTGTTAGTAAAGATTTCATCCTAATTGGTAAGAAAGGATTTAAAGGAAAAATGCAGTCACCCCAATCAGAATTAGTATACCCCGTCATTCTAAATCATGAATGGCTTTTTTGATAATGTGAAAATATTTTTGTTACTGAATTGTTAAAATTCATGGCAACTCCTGCTTTACCGTTTGTTTGTAATAGGTATGTTAAAAATATCTTGAGAGTTACTTGTAAGGCAAATAAGAGGAGTTTGCAAGAATTTGCTGATGTTTTGAAGCAATTTAAGGGCGACTGCTTATTGCTTTTAAGCAAAAAATAATTTATAATATGTGAAAGAAGAATTACATCATTCAGTTCCGAGGTTTAGTTTTCGAGTTATCAAGTTAGTTAGTTAGTTGATTAGTTAGTTAGATGAGGTTTAACGTCCCAGTTTCCAACCAATTGGTTCAAGTCGAGACGACCACGGCCTTTTTTCCAGTTGTGGCTCACTGGCTTGTTTTCCCTACTCTATTGCTTATGCTGAGCACCAAGCACAAAGGCAGTAGGTTCCATTTTTAAAGCCTTTGGTATATGACCCGGTGAGGATTTGAACCCTAGACCTTCCGGCTCGAGTTATTAAGAAATGCTGTTACTACATTTGTAACCTTATGTGAGCGTGGAGCAAGCAGGAGTAAAATCATCTCCTCACATTGATGAGCGATGCTTTGTTTTCTTAGATTTTCAGTCTGTTGTTTTGACCTTGTAGTTGATACGGATATGAACTGTGCATGGAAATTTGCACTTTGTAAAATTGCATGCCTAGCATGCATTCACATTACTGTAACATGAAATTATGAAGGATAAAACTGGTTTAAAGGAAACGAAAAGAGAGTTCAGTAATGTGAGGTTATATGATGACACATTTGCTTGCTTCAAGTTCACTTGTGACTGGAAATGTAACTTTATCTGATAATATCTCGAGAACCACACATTGAATTCCAAAGCAAATTCGCAAGAATGCTTAGATTGAGTACCCCCATAACACATCAAAATTTGATTCAAGCCTTAAATCTTCGCAGTTTATAGGTTATGTACACACCCTATGACAGGTCAGCACGCAAGAGGGTGGTTCGAGGGTTCGGACGAAACCCCTTTCAAACCACCCGCCTTTGAAATGTTTGAAGACTAAAAGTTTGGTTCCTTGTCGTGCATGATACTTTTTCTTCCCCTAACAATGAAGACACTATGGACAACTTAAACATTAAACATAGTATTGACTCGAAGTCTTCCGATGTGCAAAATGAGGCAATTTGTACATTTCCATTTTCTTCCGCTACCATCAGGGCCCGTAGCCTGCTGGAGCAAGAGGAGGCTGCCCTTTAAAATTGCCACCACTCCTAGGAATTTGGGTCTACTTGACTAAAATGCAAACAATGCTGAAAATATCATACCCCTGATTATAATTTGAAGGGTATCAGGGCCTGAAAAATCACATACAGTGTACAGAAAAACAGTCATTTCCGAAAATCCCATGGGACGCGTGTGTGTGGGACCGTGATAAAAAATAAACTCCCTTTCTTGAGAGACTGGACCCTCTCTTGACAGGTTACATGCAGATTCTGTTGTCCTGGCAACACGATACACCGGACACGGCCTCTCTGGGGTTAAAGTCTTAAACAGTGTTTTCCAACCAAGGAGTAAGTTACAATCGGGGCTAACGAGAACTACTGATACACAAATGTCAACCTTTTTGTAGTTGTGCGAACGAATTAAGTTCAGTCTAAAACTGAAAAAAATATGTAAATTAAAATCGATGTTGCAAGACATTTATGGAAAAATTCCCCGAAAGGGGAGGAGAACACCTCCGCCTAAGATCAGGGCAGCAACATGATCAAATTCACGTCTTGTGGTCTCGTTTGGCATAATGAGCCAAAGGGTATAATATTTTAGTAATGTTTTGGAAACGGTTGAAAGACACTGAAAATTTAGTGGGCCTTTGTTTTTTTACCATGCCACAGTGTGTCTTAGCATATTCATCATTACCTTCAACTTCATGCTAAAATCAAATAGGTCATAACGTAATGCTAAGTCCTGCTTTACCACAAAAAAAAAAGGATTTTACTGAATAAAATTTGTCTAACTTCCCCTTGTTTGTGAAATCTTAATTTCTACAGCATGAAATCCAGGGTTGTTCCCGTTACGCTTTGAAAGTAACTCGTTATAGTTACAGTTAATTCCGTAAAATTGTAACTCGTTACAGTTACTAGTTACAATGTTGAAAAAGTAACTAGTTACAGTTACTTTTGACTGAAAAGTAACTAGTTACATTTCAAAAGTAACTAGTTACTTCAAGGTGAATATACGGTACCTCGGTTCCTGAAATGGAGGGGACATAATTAGATAGTAAGAAGGGGGCACATGAGACGATCGACACCTCATTTGTGCCGGTTATCCTTAGGTGTTCCCCAAAGAAAGTCAATGATGATAGCTGATCTTCGATGGGCATTCTCGCAGAGGCGCCTAACGCTCATCATGAAGCAGCGAATCATGATACTGTGTCGGAGCTTACGCAAACTATTTGTAAGAGGAATCTGGTTATAACCAAAACTTTTCCAGTTACGACAGTACTTCTATGAGGGTGGAAATCTTTATACTGTACTCCAATCACACAGTCGGCTAATTTAAAGAGGTTAGCGGCTATGCCGGAAAATGGGAGAGCGTTGTTTCACAAGTAATTAAAGTCTTCACCCCTCAAGGGCATAAATATGGTATAGTACGAGGATGAATACATTTGTTAACAGAAGAATTTTAAAACCTCACCGCAAAGGTTGGGCTAAGTGATATTTCCGCATAAATTTTAAGTTTCACATTGTGTCGATATAAAACAATGCATAGAAATGGTGATACTATGTAGTTTATACATGCAGACCATGTGCCCATAATTCACTTTCCCTTTACAATAGGTGAAGCTTTAAGTCGGACACTTCTCTTCTCTTTCAATTAGATTATTCCAGTGTAAGGAGTTACGGACATTGAAAAGAATATGATATAGCCTAAATTCATACGTGTTGGGGTAAGCAAAAGTCTTAGTTGGTGACTACTCTCTCATATTACACAGCACGCACAGAGAATGTTTTGATTACAAATGGGGTCTTTTATACTCACCAGGATGTGGCCTTGAGCAGTGAACTATGTTTGTGTCTGCACAAGGAGAAGCAGTAAAGACAATTATGGGCGGGGCTTACCACCAAGTAAAAGTCATACTTGGGGTGATACAAATCCCTCTTTAATGCAGGTCTCAAGAGCGTTTTTCTAGATTAGGAATTTGCCCGGAATAGAAGGTTCCGGAATCGAAATTTTAACGGAATGTGATGTAACTGGACTTGGACTCGGACTCGGAGTTCATTCCAGCCGAGTTCTCAAATATGCAAGTTACATTAAAAGTGTTTAAAGTTCCATTTGTGCCCAATGTACAGATGTAAAGTATTGTCACACACATGAATCAACTAAATTACTGAGGTGGCCAGGCTATGGAAGTGAGTACAAACGATGACTTTATTAATGGTGGACATGTACGATAGAATTAAAACATCTGTATGTTTGATATGCTATACATTGACAAAATGACATGTCTCGGAATTGATGCCATTGGAATCAGAACTGGCAGGAATTTGAGGGGTAGTACCATGCTCGAAAACTTTGATTCGGGAATCTAGAATCGCAGTTAGCTCCGACTAGGATAGAGTGAACGCGGGTCCAGCCGTAACGTCTCAAGAGGCAATGATTAAACTTTCAAAGTAAGCCTGGTATTTGAATGCATATGGGCCAACCCGTTTCTCACGGTGCACTATCTCCACTGTGTCCTCTAAAGGACAATATGAGTAAACTAAGGCCCACCTGACTTTACTTAGCATATACACTATATAAAGTCGGCTGGGCCTTAGTTAGAGGACCGTTCAGTATTTTTCAACGAATCGCACAAAGATTCGGTCTCATGGATAATAAGCATTGATCTGTCTAATAAGTAATTTGACACACAAATCAATTTTAAACTTAGTTCAATAGACAATCAAGTGGCCCTGTAAGCCTGCAGCATGTGCATCTAATATCATCTTCTGATTCTAATCGTGAATAAAATTGCTGTTGGCGAGGGCGACGTCGATAATAGCGATGAGTGATAACTATATCGAAAATAATTTTACATGTTACTACCAAAGTGTCATCAATTTGAAAATTTTCTGTTACTACTTCCAGTAAAATGAAATTTGTGGTCATTTTGACTATTTGTAACGGGAAAGTAACGGGACCCAAATGTAACGCCGTTACAGTTACTTTTACACAGAATTGTAACTAGTTACTTGCTTCGTTACTGAAATGCAAATGTAACTCGTTACAGGGTTCCGTTACACAAAATGTAACTCGTTACAGTAACGGCGTTACTTGTAACTCGTTACTTTCCAACCCTGATGAAATCCCAAACAACTGAAACAACGAATGTTAATAGAAGCAAATTGATACTAAACTAGGTCTTCACAGTGATTTTCCGGCAATCTGGTAGGGATGCTTGAGAAGAGTTCCTCGATACGCTGCTTGCCAAGAGGTGGTAACGCTCAGCTTGGATTGCGTCATTAGCCCAATCCCCCGTCATTAGCCCAAATTTTACCATGGAGCTACCACACGGAGTAGCTCCATGATTTTACATAGGCTGCGGACCTGCTCATTCTCTTTATTGTAATTTTTGACTTGTTTTCATTATGTCTGATACAAAGTTCCGAAATACGACGGCAATGCTATAATGTAGGCTTACTGTAATAATATAGACCATCGGTTGATAGGGAATGAGCTAGGGCGGCTGCCTCATGAATCTTAATTTCGGTTTGACGTCCCTTTCCGACATAGCCCTGCTGTACCCCCTTTGTGGAGAAAAGTTTTAGTAGGATTTTGAAGTGTCAATTCTCACGTTTGGGATACCAAATATACTCCCACACTGGCGACTAATGCATGCATGGTAGACGAGGAACTGTAGTGACAATATACCTGTTTAAGAATGCGTGTTGCTGTACGTGTTAGCGTACTAGCAACCGATGCACATGACAGACGTTGAGCTACATTGACGCGCCAGTATTTTAGAGTGCATTTTCCTGCAATTTAGGGTGTTTGGGATGCCAACTGAATTTTTTTCTTGCACCGGCGACCCATGCAAGGAGGAAGACGAAGAGTAGAGACAAATTTGTGGCTTAGAGTAACTCTTTCAACAGGCTTCGGCACTGGAACTTCCATTCATTTTCACGGCTTCCATGGTGGGAGGATTTTGGGCAAGGGTAGCGGAAGGTCGTCGAGGAGTCATATAGTCACTTGTGATATGATACACAATGGAAATGAGAGCTCATTTACCGGCTGACCACTTCCGCGAATGTCTTAACTGTGTGTAAATTTGCTTTACATTACACTAAATTTCCAATTTCTCACCCAATACTTAACGTAGACCCACGGGGCATGCACAGTATGAATTTATTAGCTTTTAGTGTATCTAGGTTTTATCTCAAATTCATAGCAGGAAAGTTTCGGCGGATTTCTGGTTAGAAATCCAAAAACGAGTCCTGTTCAATGGCAATTTTCAAAGAAACTGCTAAACATTGGCCTTTCTATTCCAACACACCGTGATATCTTTGCTTCTGAATATCTTACCGACTTGGGGCAAAGTGGATCTTTAAGAGTAACTTCTTAAACATTGTTTACCCTAAATTTTCTTTGATTAGCAAACAATCATAGCATTAAAATTTGCCCTTGAAAACCGGTATGACCGTCGTAAAGCCGGACGACTGGCCACCCTAGCTACACCCAAAGCAATTGGCAACCCTTCACGATACATATAAGGTAGACAGACTTTTGAATGAACCATCCAAAGTTGGGATCCGTCTCGATGCTGCATCTTGTGTTGAGATTGTGCAGATATTTGCCGAATGTATGTCTTAATGAAGTTAACGGTAGCGGAGAATCCTCCATGGGCTTCAATTGGAAGACCTTACTTGAGTAAAAGAGTAGTTAAAACTCAAGCAGTCGAAGTTTTCTTAACTCTTAATATATCAATATTGTTCCTCTAACGTTAATCGAGACGAGACACCAATGAAAAATAAACCGTTTTCATTCCACCAGAAACGATTTACCAAACTGTGCTGACTGCTTTTGGAATTGCAGTATGGCTCGTTTTATGTACGTGTGGTATCTGCTACAAGAAAAATTTAAGAGTTAAGGAGACGATAAATTACGATGACAACAGTAAAATCATTGAAAAAGGAATGCCACCAGATGCCAACATCAGCGAGGACGAAGCAAGAGTTCGGAACCTTCGCAGTTTCCTTTGAGGTAGCTTTTTCGGCACCAGTCCTCTGTGGCATCTTGGATTTATCCGTTGGCAAACTTAACATATATGTTTCATACTCGGACTGTTTCTATGTTGTTTCTGCATATAACCTTTTTTCTACAGCTAAGAGGGCTATACCTCCCCCCCCCCCCCCCCCGCAAAAAAGAAAACTAACAACGAAAGGGTGAAAAAACACCAACAAAAAGGGCCAAAAACGTGGAAAGCAGTCAGTATAAGGGATTAAAGATGCTCACATCGTAGATATTTTAACATGATGATCATGCCGATTTACTTCATTATCGTGTATCTTCTAACTCATATGTGAATCATAGGGGTGACGCCGATAAGGGGACAATTAGGTGAAAAGGTCGGTGTCCCCAAATTATGATCGAGAAAAGCATTTAAAGTGACCCTCAAATCGTTGAGTTATATATTCCTAGGATGAGTTGTAAATGAATGGCAGCTGTACCCCATTTTAATGGTTTTCAATCACAATCCTTTCGCAAACTACTAAAAATCCATGGGTATTTCGATTCACACTTACTTCGGGTAGGCATATTTTATTGAAAGTGTCTCAGTTGCCTTACTTACCATCAGGTCCTGCCCCCAAAACAAAGAGTATTTTTTGTAACTTAATATCTCTCTTAAGTACCGTATCTTTCAAACAAACATTGTTTAACTTGATCAAATCCCATACCCTCAAATTTTACTATCAGGCTTGCGCATACCTGCCTTTTAGAAGTTGTATCACATTTTTCGTTACGATTATCCATTAAGTTGACCATCGACCTTACGAAGTAACTCTCTAACGAAGTCTTCTCAAAACTGGATTGCCGTGTGTTCTAATAAGCTAGTTCAGAGTTAATACTGCGCATGCACAGTGGCTTCAAGTCGTGGGTCATATGGGTACGAAATTTAACACGAAAGACTTTCAACAAGACATTTCAGAGTTATTGTCGGAAGCAGTAAACAATTTACGAAACTAAGCTAATGCAGTATGTACCTATATGACCTATGACCTGAAGCCACTATGCATGCGCAGTGATAACTCTGAACTGGCTTATTTAACCGTGGTGATATTTGCAAATTAGAAGTGAATTATTACTAAGAACCAATTTGTTTCAACATGAAACTTTCGACCTTGGAAGTATGATATTAGTCAGTGCTGTAGACGAGTCCCAACCTTCCGAGTCCGAGTCCTCACCTGCCGAGTCCGAGTCCGAGACAGAGTCACTGGCATTCGAGTCCAAGACCGAGTCCGAGTCACAAGCTCCTAGTCCAAGTCCGAGTCCCCTGTGGAAAAGTGTACACTAAGAACAGGAATTTACAAATGATCAATTTTACACTGTCTTTTATACAGTGTAGGTGTGTGTTATGACATAGGCCATGGGTCTGAATGGCAGTGCTCGATTGTTCTTATTTTATTGGACATATGGTGTTACTGTATGTATGCCGAATATGATACTGCTTTTGTTTCCTTTCTTACGTCGAATTGGCGGAAATGTAGGAATTGATTAATATATCTGTTGAGAAAATCGGTGTAGGCGGAAAAGCTTTGGCTGGAGGTAGGATGGTTGTCATTTTTAAACGATCGATCTTTTAATATTTTCTATTAAAAATTTTTGCAAACTGTGAAAATTTTCTTGCGATCATCGCTCTGCTCATTAAATTTGAATAGGAATATATCGAATCCCTTCTTGTAAATGTTCCGACCCAACATCTGCACCAGCAGATATGCTCTTTACGTGAGAGCGTTTTCCTTTCGAGTGTGCCTCATTTCTGCAATAAAGTTTGACATTTCATGACCAGGTCACTTGAGCTCAAAGAGGACCCTTCACCAATTTGATCGTGGATGAACACCAGCAAAATTCACAGGGTAACGAGGCAACAGTGTACTAATCTCTCCCAATCCTGATCCCGTAACCTCAATTTATCGTCCCCATGCGACGGACGGATTGTACGAATACCGAATCCTGAGTTACTTCTTCAAAGGCTGGAAGGAATGGAGAACCCTTGCTCGACACTGTAGGCTTCTCGGTACCACTGCTCGATAGTCGAACCAACTCAGTGAAGATCTGAATTGCATAACTTTCTGTGTCTTACAACCAGACACCCCATCAAGGGTAGTGCAGTCATGCCAAACGCCGAAGAAGCAGTTTCTGCGCCCACAGAAAATCCAGGAGGTACCACCTAGATTTTATCCTGGGTCCTCTCGAATGCAATGCAGTACACTCAACTCAACCAAGTCAGTTCCACCCTTAGAAATTTGATGTTTCTTTCATTGTGTCACAATACGTTTTATGCTTGCCAAGGGGGCATAAAAAGTGGTCGTTTTCTGGATTGTTTTCTTAAAATAACGAAAATTTTGATCATAAAGACACTTGAAATCTATGAAATGATGGAACTATTTTGGATTCAGCACCTTTCGAAACGATTTTTTTTCAAAGGGGAAGGAGCCTGCCCCTAACTAAGAACGATAATTCATCACCTATTCATAAAAGTCAGTCAGAAGTTCTCATAACAGCTTCGATCAACTATATAATGTTCATTTAGGCACAAAAAACTGAAAGGGCAGTTTAAAAAATTCTCCCAACTCGGTTCAAAATTCGGGCAAAACATGACTTTTGCCCCTTCGCGACTTCGTGACTGAGTATGTCTTCAGAAATTTTAGCCAATTCAGGTGGTATCAGACACCGATACAGTTCGAATTCAAAATTCATCGCAGATAACATTAATCCTTCCATTCGTTTTTTGCAACATTTTTTTAAAGACCATGCTTTGCAATTTTTGGGGTTTATTTTTTGTTTTTTGTTTTTGGAGGGGGCATTTCCCCCCGTGCCTATGGCGAGCCGCTGATGATTCCATGTATTATTGTCGTATTAATGGTCATGAGATATGGAGTGTGAACCGTGACGAATGATCACGAAGTTCGCCCAAATTTTGCTTTAAAATTTGTTTTCATGATAAAATTTGCATGCAGAGTCTGCAGTGAGACATTTTCAATTTCCTAGCAAAATGCACCTGCCATTAAAGGCCGGTTCATACTTCATTAAAGCGCTATAAAGCTGTGTTTAAGGATGTTAGCTGGGTCTCGATATGCCGATGTAAAACTGATTCATACTTCAGTTTTCTCGCATAATTCAACTTTCGCAGTACTGCCATGCAATGCACAGTCTCTCAATACCTGCTTATGCAAAGGCCAAGTACAGTACATATGTGTATGCGGTTTGATCGGCTCTACGACAAAGTACACTATTGATTACCGTGATAATTTTAGGGAATACAAGAAAGTCCTGCCTTACTATACCTTTATGTCTTAATTCGTGGGAAGCAATAGCTGTTTCCCTCAGCCATTCCGACAACTCTCACTGTCACAATCAGGCCGCCGATAGTCGCACGGGACCCGAATACATGTAATGAGCCGGTATCTGAAAAGGACCGCCATTGTTGTCAAGTAGGATCGTGAGCTCGTTTCAAAAGGTCGTTCACCTACCAAGCAGCCAATTAGAAGCCGTTTCCTTTGCGATATTTCGAGAGCTTGCGAGAAAAGTTGAACAATGTTCATCTCCAAGCGATGACCGTGAATCGAACTGGCGGCAAAGATATTTTGACCATATATGGTTATTGATCGCTTTATCGCGCGAGAAATTTGGAAGTATGAACCGGCCTTAAGTCTTCTATCTGACAGTCTGATAATTCTTAAAATACATATACGTAACTGCTAACTCATTTCCCTAAGAAAACGAATACGATCGTAAGGAAAAAATAATAAGAAGAAATGAGTATTTTAGGTATTTTTGATCAGTGGATGTAGTGGTTAAGTGCTTTTTTAAACTGACGCACGGATTTTGAATCCTTAAGCCTTAAGCCACTTGGTATAAATTCCAGAGAACTACTCCACGACTGGGAATTTGCAATTTCGTTTTTTTTTTTTTTTTTTTTTTGGTTGAGTTACCTATATGAATTTAGTTTCTTTTTAGTCTTAGACTTTTTAGTCGTTTTTACATTCTGAGATATGAGGTGGGAGGGAATATTAATACGAAAATGTCCTTGGGAAAAACATTAAATTCCGATATGGAGAGAATAAGGTTAGGGTCATACGGAAAATACTACGAAAGGGGTGACAAACGTGCGAATGTGACTTTTTCTCTTGAGGGGTAATAATTATAATGTATTTGCGCTGGAAATCAACCATGTGCGCAATTTCAAAAAGTTTTCAAGCCATTACGATGCAACTTGACGTCCTGCCTTCTCTCATATCATTTTTGCCGTCATGCCCTTCCAATTTGCCGTGATGCCCTTCATTCTTAAAAGCTTCTAAAGGCATTTCACCGTGCCCTTTTGCAACCTAATCTCAAGCCCTGTGAGATCCCTTGACGTTTCCCTGCATGAGATAGTGTTTACAAGATTTTAAACTTTTGACCTCTGATGACCTCAAATGACCTTTGACCTCCACCAAAAACAGTAGGGATCATTTACTCAATGTGGGCCATCCACAAGGTAAGTATGAGATTCAAAAAAGTTCCCCTGCTTGAGATAGAGTGTTTACAAGGTGTTAACCTTTTGACCTCTGGTGACCCCAAATGACCTTTGACCCCGCCAAAAAACAATAGGGATCATTTTTCTAATATGGCCCATGCACATGGCATGCCAAGTATGAGATTCCTTGAGTTACACATCTTGATATAAAATGTTTATACGAGCAATTTCCAAAGTATTTACCATGTGACCTCTGGTGACCCCAAATGATCTTTGACCTTCACCAAAAACTATAGGGATCATCTACTTAATAAGAGATATCTACATGCCAAGTATGAGGTCCCATGGGGTTGCCATTCTTGAGATATCGTTTTACAAGCAAGCGTCACACACATACACACACATACACATATCATGACTGTACACACCACGGGCAGTAGCGTGTTCAAAGGGGGGGCGGGGGGCACTGCCCCCCCCCACCTCTGAAGCCAGTCGGGGGATTTCAGGGTTAAGGGAAGGGAAAAAAGATTGAAGAGACACTGAGCACTCAACAGGGATGGCGCCAGGTGGGGGCGGGGAGCCCCATCGGGGAGTCTTAGTCGATACGATAGAGTATGCGGGCAGTCCCCGACGGCGCCTGAGAGAGGACAATTTCTCTTATAAGAACCCAAATTTTTCGGCGCGCTACGCGCGCTGTATAGTTACTCCAGGATCTTCAGCAGTTCCATTCCACATTGCAAGAAAGCACATGTCCCGCCAAGGCAGAGAACACTGTTCATGTGGAGGTCGAAAATTTCATCGCATGTCGTATAGCCTAGTTACTGTTCTCTAATGTGTGTTATGCGGTACGGTCAGTTTGTGAGCGACTCACGGACCAAAGTTTGGCTGTTTCATAGGGTAGTCCAAGTGTTTTGATAATATGTATGTTTTCCCCGATATGGTCTAGAACCCCTACAGTTTTTCTTTTTTGTTTTCCTTATGTTCTTGATCACATACCTTTTTGTGTAAGCCTACCAAAAATTTTCGCGCGCTTTGCAAATTCAAGTTTCAGATTCGAAAGAACACTATATAAAGTGCGCAACTCGGCTCATGAAGTATTAAGTGATATCATGCCCTGAAATGGCATGGGATAATAAGTCACATCCCTTGTCACCACCTGTTCGACAGAGGAGCTGTCGAAACTTGGGGAAAATTCTGTCGCCACCCATGATCTGTTTACTTATTTTGGCTTTCAAAGGGTCATTTCTACAATAAAACCCAAGATTTCCGGTACGCTTTGCCCACTCTTCCACAGTTCTGTTACTTATAGCTAAATATAATACAAACCATTTCCACCTTTTCAAGTAACTGAAGAAGTAGAATTCATGAATTTATGTAAAAGTTGGGAATTTCACCTCATTTCACGTGATCAGTCAATGTTCTCATGGGTCTGTGTGCGATACGGCTATAGTGACAAGAGAAGAGAAGTACAATGTAAGTTATGGCCGTTAGGGACCAACTGCCAGGACAATTGACCTTTATTAGCTTTTAATAATTATACCGACTCTTTTTCGCTTTGCAATTTCACACTTTAGATTCTGGGGAAAACATTAAATCAGCCCCGAAACTACGTTCCTCTAGTATATACACCCATTTTTATGAAATATATGTCCCGCAATGGCATGGTTTAGTACACAGATTTTCTTCAGATCCTTCCTCACCATCCCCTTGACGGCATCGGGGCTGTCGGGGCCTCAGGTCGCTGCCTCCGCCCGTCTGGCCACCTGTCGGGCAAATCCTGGCGCCATCCCTGGCACTCAAAACTTAGAAGTAGCCTACAGAATGATATTAGAAGAGAATTTTTTTTTTTTCATTTTTTGGTCGTTTACCAAAGGATAGAGCTCTTCCAATTGTCCTCCAGTGAATAATCAGACAGGATGCTATCAATATCAGTATCTGTCTCATATGGTGCAGGTAGACCTACTATCATTAAAGACAGACTGTCATCACCCCAAAGTATATTTTTAGTGTATGTATATCAAAATTCTCAGTTGGTGACTGCTCTTTGATTGACATCAAAGTTTGAAAATGAGAGTACTTTTATAGCCTTGTATGCTCACCAGGACATGGCCTTAAGCAATGAAATAGGTTTATTCTTGCACAAGGAAGAGCCTCATACAGTTATGGGAGGAGCTAGAAGATGCATAGTTGGGAGAATTGGAACTGTCTGGGATCATGAAAATTCCCCTTTAAGTTCCCTTCGCCCTTCGCGCTAGTCACTTTAACCATCTGTAATGGTAAATTATATAGGTTTAAGGATGAAACAGTGCTGTTAACTTTTGCGATCATCTCAAGCAGCCTTCCAATTTTAGGGAGGTCTTATTAGCTTTTGTTGCAGGAGCCCCCCCCCCCCACCGGGGCTCTGCCCCTGGACCCCGCCAGGGGCCCTGGCGCGGGCCCCTGGACCCCACGCGTGCACACTCGCGCTTTGCGCCCGTGGTGCACCTTGGGTGCACTTGGCACACCCCTCCATGTCAGTCGGGGGAATCACAGGTTGTGCCCCCCCCACCTTCGAAATCCTGCACACGCCACTGACCACGGGGACACACCCACACGCACACGCACACACACACACACACGACATCACAATTGCATAGATTCCTTCGGCCTTTGGCAAAGAATTAAAAACGAGTCAGGTCTTTCTGGTAAAGTCTGTGATCACTAAAATTCCAACTTGATTAACGTCAGATAATAATGATCGAAAATCTTTGAAATGTTGGAGTCCTCAAACACAAGAGTATGAATATAAAAAAAGGCCTATGTTCTTCCGATTAAGTTTATTGTCAATCAAGATTGCAGAAATTTAGGGTATGGTGAAGGCCTAATTTAATTACCTCCAAGACTTAGAGAAATATTAGAATCGTGGTAAATTCTGTTTTAAAAAATGAGAATAACTTGTTTGCACTAAGCCGATGCAAAATGTCAGTGAATACTCTTTCTGTCCTTAAAATAAATTGTTTTCTTTGAAAAAATTGTGTTTCATTTGCGAAAGTTGTAAATCTGCTACTTTAAATGCTGAATAAATGTTGTTTATGTACAAAACGAAAAGCAATGAACCAATGATAGATCCTCGGTGACACCTACATTAAAATTTATTTAAGTAACTTTCTGTCCAAGTATAATTATGCAAGCCCTCGAAAATCATAAACAAATAGTTTGCTGAAAAGAATCGTGTGGTTCATGGTATTAAATGTAATGCTTGTGATGAAAATTAGAAGTCCTGCTGTACATTAAACGTTCACAAAGTTTTAAATCGACGAGGTAAGCTGGTAAGAGCGAAACACTGTTTCGAAACAGACTGATAGTTAGAGAACGGCTGTTTGTCGCCAGATTTGAAATTTTGAATTACTTTTGCAACTTTAAGTTCAGAGACAAAGACACCATTGGAAAAAAAGGATCAATGATATGCGGAATGGGAGATGAAACATCAACTTGCTTCAACATATTGTTTGAAATGTTATCAAAACCAGAATTCTATCATCTTAAAGATGGGTAGTGGTATTAAAAACCTCAACGGAGTATGTTGGGAAAATTACAAAAGAATTACAATGCAAATCAAGTCCTTTACGAGGATCAAAACGACTGTGGAAGTTCGTCAGAGAGTTTCTGGGCAACTTATGAGAGATCCTCATAAACAATCTTTACTTAAAGCTGCGTTTTTCAACCGGCTGACCAGGCCAGTGAGCTGCAGCCCACTAGTGCGCTGTGGAAAGCCCTTTTGTGGGCCACGAAGTCAGCCGGAGAAATTTATAAAATTGCATGAGTGTTTTTCGTCTATCATTATCTTTTAATAGAGCTTATCTTATCCTACTGAGATGGAGTTTTAGTAGCAGACTTTGTAAATTTCTTCCTAACCTATGCACCAGCAGCGAAGACAGAATGGTGCATGGGCGATAGCCCTCGCTCAAACTGCCTTCAAAGTCGTTGGAAATTTACAGCATCCTAATCCTAAAAAAGAGAACCCACTTGTGTGTTTTGTGACTTAGATCCCTAAAATGAAGATCAAGAAAGAACTTGGGTGATACAGGCCGTTGCCTCCACATATAAACCAAATGCATAATAAAAGTTTCCCGCTATATATTATAAGTACCGGGGTTCTTGTCTCATTATAACCGCTGTCTATACAACTCGAGGGCAAGTCTTCCTGTTTTGTGGCCTGCGTAGAAATGTTGATTCAGAAACAACTTACAGTCCTTACGGCCATCCACTATCCCATCCAACCGCAATTCCCTCATCAACCTAACCCACAAGTAGCGCCAGCTGTGATTTCAAAGTGATTAATTAAGATCTTTGTTGCCTACCCATCTCGCATTAAATGACAATTGCAGACGACTGAAACCTTCATTCTACTGTTCTAATGACCGCAGTTGTAAAATCTGCTGTTTTCGAGGATTTGGGACTGGACCAACGTTCTTCCACCCCATCAGTAAAATGGATTTCTGATCGCACGAAAGCAGGTAAGTACCTAGCGTTAGTGCAGCTTATTTGAAATCTTAATAAAAAATATAGGTTAGCACTAATTTGCAAGCATCGTCTGTCAAACATTTCAGAAACACTTAATAGCAATTAACCTAAGAGGACATAGGATTTTGGGGGGAAAATGTTTCAGAAAAGCAATAAAAAAGATCTCATTTAACAAAATTTCGAGAAGGACCCCAGAACTCGGTCTCTGGTTCCACACCTGGCAGGAAATGGCTTCTCCAGCTAAACCATACGAGTTTTAACGCCTCAGCGCTAAGAAATATTGGTCCCTAGCAATTTTCTTTCTGGAAGAACGAAGCTATGTCTATGTATAACTTTACCGTAACAATATGTCACTGATATAGAGGAGTTCACCTTCCTGCAAACTTTTGAAAGAACATTGTAGTTGAATCTTCGATTTAGAACTACATTATTACTTTCGCCAAAATTACTGAGAAAAACAGTTTTGAATGGTATGTACCCTAAAATGTTGAAACACATCGCACCAGTTTGCAGCTAAGCGCTAAGTTGCTTGTTTCTTTTCTAAAGTTTCCAAAGGGAAGGAGACATCCACCTTTCCAAATGCTTAAAACTCACTTAAGTTTCAAGCGAACCCCCCCCCCCCACTCCCTACATTTACTTTCAAAATCAAATTGACCCACTGCTACAACGGAATTAGTGACAAATTGTTATCTCGATCCTGAAATCTTGACCTTTGCCCCTTATCACAAAATATCTACCCCTTGCCTTATTGATCTCGTCGTAGCTGCCAGCTCTTTTGCTTTCCAATTCAATTACACCGTATTTTAAGGACTTGACAGTCACCTGTCGCCTCCAGGCGCGGATCCAAGGGGACTTTCCCGGCCTCAGCTCCCCCTTTTTCGCCACATCAACATTAACAAATACCCGAAAATTAGCATAATGTTAATCTAGGAGAATATTCAAGGGGGCTTTCAGCCTCCCCCCCCCTTTCGAAATGTCTGGATCCGCGCCTGGCCTCGGTAATGGCATACAGTACAGCGTTCACTAAAATGCGTCTAGTTCCCTACATCTAGCAATATCACACGGATATAACAACAGATTTTTTCATGCAACCTGCATTTCAATGTAAGCATTGACCAGAATAGAATAATGAAATGGCTAGTTAAGGAGTATGCACTGTTTCTCTTGTACTGTTCACCAATAGCAATAGAAAGTGCTTAAATGGGTACTCTTAGTTATATAAATAATTTTATTCTATAGAACCTGTAGATTCTTACAACAGTTTTCCTTGTATATCGTTTATTTTTCTAGACAATACAAGTTTTTATTTTTCTAGACAATACAAACTTTTGTTAAAACCCTTAACGCTCTCACGTGACCGACACTAACCCCTGGCTGATAAGCGCGCTACAGAAAACACTGGACATTTGTCCTTCGCCTTTTTTACGTTCAAAAGAATTTCTTTAATCTGAAATCCATTTGCAACATCTTTATCCCCTTAACCTCCCCAACCTCATCTAGTTATTGTCTGTACAATCTAGTGGTAGAGCATCCGTCTCTCACGCCGGAGGCCCGGGTTCGATTACCAGGTCGAGTCTTAAAGTGTGGAACCTACTGCCGTTGTGCGTGATGCTCCGCATAGGCAATAGAGTAGGGAAAACAAACCAGTGCCCCACAACTGGAAAAAAGGCCGTGGGAGCCGCTAGATTAAACCAAGAGGTTAAAAGTTGAGGCGTTAAACCGTATCTAACTAACTAGCTAATTAAGTAACTGTACAATCTTCCCAACCCCTGCTCAACCCATTCCATCCTTAATACTACTCCGCCACATTAGTTAAGTTCACTCATTACAAGTGTTGTCAGTGGAAAATTAATTTTAATGAATTCATTCGATTAAAATATAAACATTTAAGGGCTTCCTTGTAATTTCCACAACTATGAAAATATTCAAAATGATCATAATCGGAGCTGCCTTTGTGTAACATTGAAGGTCGTGGGGTGAGATTTCCCCCACTTTTCGATACACGTAGTTCATTTTGTAATTCTTCTTACGGCATATCTGTGGAGCAACATGAAAAAATCAAAACCCCATGATACGTCTTTAGGTATAAAAAGCCCACAAGCCTGGGGTCACACAATAGCAGCCTTTTCGTACGTGAAAATGCAGAACATTGGAAATTTAGTATCTGCTGTTGAAATTTCATCAGACAATGCTGTGAAACACCGCATAAGGCGTATACTATTCAAGTTGTACCATATAATTACCATTACTACCCGCGAGAGTCTGCTCATCACTACCGTGTTGCTTGTCACTTGGAACCGAGGAGCTGTAATTTCAGCTCCATGCATGGATACTCACCCGGATACTCACGTAAGCGTGGTTCTTGTTCTTCCAATGGGACGGGGTGAGAGTGTGGTAGCAGGTGTGTATCCAGAGGATGTTGAGGGCCCCCGTCCGGGGTTGAAAAGGGAAAAAGACAAAAGAGAAAAAGGAAAAAAGAACGAGAAAGAAAAAGGGAAAGAAAAAAGACAAAGAGAAAGAAAGGGGAGAAAAGGAGGGGTAAAGAAGTATTAAACAAGTGAGACTGAAAAGTAGTAAACATTTGCAGGACCTTCACGTGTGTTAACATGATTGCCTTGTAAATTACCATATGATGCTCGTTATGGAATCTTTTTACATAAAAAACACACATGAATTCAGTGGCCGCGTCAACTTGCAAAGGAAAGAGGCAGGTAGCCCACAACGATTTTCGACCAAAAAATGAAAAATGGCTAAAGGCGTTTTAATTTATATACCTTTGCTGGGGAAGAGTGGGATCTTTTCGAATGAATGGTTTATGTAGCCTATATCTTAATTGTTTTCTTTCACAAATCTTTCACAACGTTCCAAAACTTCTCGGGCTATGCGCCCTTTCACCTTCAGTTTGATACCTCCATTGTTTTCGTACATAGGCGTCGTTACAGAGGTACAAAGATTTTATTTGCAAGGGTGTGAAGAAGGTAAGAACTTTTTCGGAATTCCTCTACTTTGTGGAAGACACAGGTTTAAAGCAAACTTGAAAGTGGGCATTTTTAACTCAGACCTGCCTTCGTAGGAGGAACATTTAGTCAGCGACGTAGCCAGGAATTTGAAAGGGAGGAGAACATTTGTGACTGATATGGGGGAGGGGGTGTCCCCCTCCCCTTTGAGAAATTTTGAACAATTGAAGGTCCTTAGATGCAACCTGGTGCAATGTTTTGCCAGTTTCATCATTATCATATATCATATTATCAGCAGATTTATTCCTGTTTGAATTAAGAACATGTTAAAAAAATTAAACAGGAAAAAACTCTGCTTGGCAATATGATATCACATGATAAAGATGAAACTGGCAAAACATGGCACCTTTTACATATTCTTTTGTCTCTGAAATTCCCTGACTAATAAGTATTAAGAGGAAGCGCGTATCACGTACGACTGCTATACGCGCGCTAGCTTAGCTTCATAAATAACGAATCATACGAACATGTGTGTTGTGATCCTTTCTAGTTAGGGTGACGCATTATGTAAAGTAGCTCAGTCATGCAGGAGGCCTGAATGTTACTACGATTATGAGGGAGTTAACAGAGCTGACGAGAATTTAAGATCAAAAGAGCACTGACAAAATACCCTGCAAAAACATCACAGTTTTAACATCTTTTCGACACTGAAAGGGGGGAGCAGTCGCCTGGCTACGTCCCTGCATTTAGTTAGAAAATTAAAAATGTTTGGTGTAGAGTCTATGCAATTTGTATCAGGAAAGTTATTCCTACTAAGCATTTTAGCGCGCTTCGCGCGCAGTATTAGATGATTCACGCTTCCGTCTGATGTTCAGTATGATGACAATAATACACAGAATCATGATTCTGGTGAATTCAAGGAATTCCTGGTTAAATTTTCCTTTCCGGAAAATAGAGGTAAACTTCTTATCCCTTTAAAAAGACCGGGTAGCGAGAGCAGACCATGAGGCACTTAAATATCATTCAAATTCTGTTGCATATGACGAAGAATACACATATTTCTCGTAACAAAATATTTACTAATATGATTTTTGTTTTGGCGAGCTTTGCACTTTTCCACTGTCACCAGGCTATGGTGGCTGTCCTATTAATACATTTGTAAAGAAAACATGCCTTTTAATCCTGGCTCATATTCCCCTTTTGACTAAACGTTCGTTTGAATTTTCGTTCGAAATTATGAAGATTTCACCCCTTTCCCCCCCCCCCCCCTCAACTGACAGCCTTACAGGAGAAAGACGGCATTAATCCCCACTCTTCAGAGGAGCAAACGGTGAAGGGTTAGTTAAGGTATGTCTTCCGAAATTAAGGATTCCGTATTCCTCATATTTGTGTGTGATGAATACCAAACAATTAACATTTTCCGCGAGCTTTGCAAGCTTTTTGCTACCGTCTCTATTTGCCACGCACAAAATTATTTCATATTTGCTGCATAGGTCTACACAATCACCTGCATCATTCTAATTTTACAAGGTGGTATCAGTCTGATGAACTGTGATGAAAGAGTACGAGAGTTCATGTATAGGGAAATTCCTCTACTAGGGTTTAGTTTTTTGGGGTTGGTTACTTGACATTTAAACGTTTGACCTCATGTAACTGAACTAACCTACATCCCTTCCTTTTATTAGACGACTTCCTTCCCCTATCCCTCCTCCAGCCAAAATAATTATTAAGAATTTTTTAGACATGGAATCAGTTCAAAGATGGCACCATTTGCAGTTAGGCCACCTAAAATGAATAAAAAGCTCTCGAAGGAGAAGGCAAAGACACAGCTTTCTTTTGAAGTGCCATTTGGCAATCTTGGATGCATGTTTGGCAATAGTTTATACTGCACGCCAACTGGTGGACATGCTGGCGCTTCACTTAGTGTGAAAATCTCACTCGTATCCAAGTCGCCCCCCCCCCCGATAGAAAAATCCTGGATAAGCCCCGGGGTAGGGTCATTCTTTCAGTGAAAACTCATTACCCTGTTATCCCAGACAAACCAACTGTAGATAACCACCGTGCAGAAAGCAATATATGCCGGCAGGCGCATTTTTTCCCACTAGGTTTTGGGCAAATGATGTCAATGGACCAATTAACTTCTTGGAAATTGGCTACGCTCCTTACTCCCGAAATGAAAGGTTCTCTCCATTTTTTTGGTAATTCTGACGCCGGATTATGAAAGACTATGCCAAATATCTCAAATAGGGTGTAACCCTAACCTAAAATCTAGCCCTAACCACTATTTTGAAACAATTTTCAAAATTCATGAAAAACGGATTTGTCCTAAACCTCGTGGGCAAAAATTTAGCTGCCGGCAGCATAAACAATAAGCTTGGGGATCATTTCCAATTTCGCTGAGCACTTTTGCACGAAAATTTAAGCACATATGTCCTAAAAATTAGTATATATTTTACACGAAATAGTAACTTTTCCACCTACATGACGAGTGCAGTCCCGTAGTGCCCCACCTTGCACTCCTATGACAAGTAGGCAGTTAATTTCAGCCATAAGCAGTTGGCCTGCATCGAGTCACATACCACAGCGCCTTTTGCATAGGGATAAAATATTTTTTGTGGCGAAGAAATTTTCACAGGTCTATTACTCACCTATTTCAGCAGAGTTTATCCAACGAAGGGACACAGTTTAGATTACATCCTCAATGTGATTAGATTAGTTCTTCCTGTTTTTTTTTTTTTTTTTGGTTTTGTTTTTTTTTTTGTTTTGTTTTTTGTTTTTTGTTTTTTCTTGTTTAAGCTCTCATAATAGATTCATGTTTATCGTGCTACTGTTTCTGCACAGTCAATTCGTTTTTGAGTTACACGTAGCTCGCGCAACTGTGTCTGTACTGCCTTCAGTACAACGTATCGCGCATTTATGCGACTATGGTTTCTCCTCTATCTACTGTACCTGCGTTTTCCTGTAGTATCTCTTGTGTAGTAAGGACGGATTAAGTTCATGATATGAGCCACACACGAGTCGATGAAAGTACTACATACTACATTGTTGTTATATACCATTGTTTAAAAGATTTCCCCGACAATTCGATGTACGGTAGTGTTTTTGCTCGCTGTCCGACGTCAAATTTGATTTAAGAACTAAAGTAAATTCCAGTGAGGGGACAGCTCGCTGTAGCATCCTCACCGGGAAGGGGGGGGGGTTGTTTGCCTTTCACGATTATGCTTATGTTGTGTGCTTTCATGAATGTCTGTATGTTCTTTACGCAACTGTACCTTATTTTCATCGCGTTTCCGCAATTTTTTGCAGTTCTATAGAAAATAAGCTTTTATCTTTTTTATTTTAGTATATCATGATATCCGAATTTTAATTCACTCGAACACAATTCCTTTTAATATGATATGACAGTATATCCATGCGGTGTATCAACATGCACTACAACATGTACTTTTCCAAAGTCCCTAGCTCGACTCTCTGGCGAAGAGGAGAAGGGTGAAACCAAACGTTACTCTTGGAGGAATTCTGCTCCCCAAAGGAGCTACATCCCCTGAAGGGACACTAAGACTTAATATGACTAACCTCTTGACCTTCAGACAGTTATCAATATGCATTTACAGGGATCCAACTGAGCATAGCATCTATTTTTTACGACCTAAAACACGGAGTAACTTACCTGAAGAATATAGTAGCTCCAGGAGTATTAGAACATTCAAAAAGACTAAAAGATCACATAATGCAAACTGAATGAGAAGTAAGGCATCATTCACAGGGGCGTAGCGAAGGTGATTTCTTTGAGGGGGTGTAGAGACTGTTTTGCCGACAGATCTGGTAATGCGTAACGCGAAAACGAGCTTTAGCGGGTGGGGTCCAGGGGCCCGCCTTAGGGTCCATGGTGGGGTCTAGGGACAAAGCCCCGCCGGAGGGGGAAGGGGCGAAGCCTCCGAAAACTCTGAGGTTTAAGCATATCTCTGGGCGAAAAATTAAGCCTTAGGATGTATATATTTTTTTCATATAATGCATCATCAAATGCAAAGATCCCCATAATTTCTGATGTATCAGGCTATTCCTCTCGTCAAGCCGCTATAGTTTTAAGCAGTTAAGATCCCGAAGCCCGCCAGTGTTTCAGCTAGGACGTTTTCACAATGCCACATTTACTGATCTGTGGCCTGAGGGAGGGGTCTTAGGGGAGGGGTCCCCCTGCCCCTTGGAAACTTTTGGAATTTGAAAGGTGCCTAGATTGCAAATGGTGCAATATTTGAGTAGATTTCTGCCCTAATGAGGCACCTCAAAATTTACACCCGGGTAGAATTTGCTTGTCAAATTTTTTCTGTGCGACATTTGTCGCCGTTTATGCGAAATTGTCGCACAAATAGGGGCTGGCTAAAACACTAAGCCCGCCTTAAGGGAACTAGTGGGGTCCAGGGGGCGAAGCCCAAGGAAGCTCTGAGGTTCTTGTTTAATCTCTGGGTAAAAATCTAAGTCTCATGCAGGATAGGTATGTTTTGGTTCATAATACATTATCCAATGCAAAGATTCCGGATAATTTTAATGTGTTAGGTTATTCGTCCCGTCATGCCACCATACTTGAGAGCTGGACCTGTCGTTCCGAATTGGAACACTATGCGTTCAGCATTTGAACACTAGACGCGTCAGGCGTTCAAATACGGTAAGTGTTCAAATAGGAGTCCGGCGTTTAAAAAGAGAGAAAAAGTGTTCAGAATCTTAACACAAGCGTTCAAAATATGATATGAACGCCAGGACGGGTTCTGCATCTGATTCATTTTGGTGTTCAAAAGTTAAAAGCCTGAGACTGCAGTGAAGGGGAGACACGCGCGGCACGCATTATTTTTTTCCCAGGATGTTTGTGGGTAAACCGGATCCTCGGGAGTTTGCAAAATGTGTGTGAAGTCAAGGTTAGGGCTTAGAAAACGGGCTAAGGATCCCTACTTCATGGGTAATAGGGTGCTGCTCCCCACGGTGATGATAAAAGTGAAGAATAATGTGCAGGAAGTGGTTTTCAAGAATGTCATATGACCCGAAATAGTGCGCCTATATGGAAGTCTTTATTTCCCTTCAGGGCTGGCGCCAGGATTTGTCCGACAGGAGGGCCAACAACCCAAGGCCTCAACGAGGCCGATAGAGTGTCGAAACGATGCTGGAAGGATAAATTTTGGGCGCGGAGCACGCCGAAAATTTTGGGCTCTTTTTAGAGAAAATTTGAAAAAATTGGGTTTTCGGAGAAAAATTGGAGAATTTGGGGGGTTTTTTTTGAAGAATTTGCCCTAATTTAGACCAAAATTAAGTAAATCGTCGGGGCGACTGGCCGTTGTCGGAGACTACATATTTTATCGTATACATAACAGCTCCGCGACGGGAGGAGGGGACAGCCTTCCCCGACGGGGAGCCCTGCCCCTACCTGGCGCCACCACTGATTCCCTTTCTTTCTCCGAGTTGCCGACGGACTCTGTCACTCGTCCAATTACACCGACGGCCGTTGATACGGCCGTATACGGCTGTCAAATGCATAATCAATTTGCCGACGGGCCTTCAACTTGAATGGGCCAATTAGATGAAGAGCTGAAAATCGGAATAGCCTTTAACAGACTGGCCACGCGCTTCCGTTCTCTCTTTCTCATTTTGCCTTTCATTCTCCCTCTTCCTTTTTACTCCCTTTCTTTCCTTTCCCTTCTCTCTTTTCTTCCTCCTTTCCTCTTTTCCTTTTCTTTTCCTTTCCCTCTCCCCTTTTTGCCGACAGACCGAAAATTTGCCGACGGGCGACCAAATATTGGGGGGGGGGGGGTGTTTGACACCCCCACACACCCCGCTCGCTACGGCCCTGATCATTCATCATTCAACTCACTCCAACCAGCAGCTTCTGCTTTTTGTGAGTTGTCCCCATTCTATTTACTAATAACCACTATGTACATCTTGTTTATTGATGGAAAGGACTGAAATAAATGTCAAGATAAAGAAATGAAATGAACTCTATGGGTACTATTGTACGCTGCATTATCTCATCCCCATACATGTAATGTATACGGAGATGAGATATTTATACGACGATTATCTAGTAACCCTGTTCTTAAAAAGAATTCTTCGACTGACATACACAATTGGGAAACCATTACTTGCATGTGGTAAATATTATTTGAAGTGATCTGTGATATCACTTCCTTAATTACCGTAAAGTGATTTTAATATTTGTTAAACTTGACATGAATTAAGGTTTTTCGAAACGGCGCATATCCCACATAGCGCTTTCTAAGGAGTCTCCGAAAAGCCGCAGTGAGCAATCACTATAAAGTATTAGCATGAAAATATCAATCTGAAGAACTTAAATTTTACATTAAATTCAAAAATATCTTCTATTGAGTATGAAGCAGCAGGTTCCTACTGATAAAAATATACATATTACTTTCATAAACCATATCTTTATTAAGTAGGCACTAACAACCATAGCAACGCCACGTTTTGTTTTTATATTCTTTAACGACAGAAATTACCCATAGAAACATATTGACGTATTTCATAAAATATAAAAGTCAAAGACAATATATTCGCAGCTTATAAAGCCTAACTGTATGTCTTTTTACAGTTAACAGAATAACCTCCAAAAATCAGCAAAGTTAAAGTATCAGTTTTCAAAAGAGTTCCACGTAGTATAAAGCTTTGAAAACGGTCTTAATAATTGCAGATTATAACGAACTTATCTTTAATAAATTATGGTGACGTGTATATGCTGATTTATTATTTAAACAGTTCTTAGTCAAGTGTCATAAGGAGTGACAAAAACACATTTTGCGATGTATGACTGGGACAAACAATTTCGAATAATATCGAATCTCCTGCCCGATGTTCAGTTGCTTAGAGAAAGTAGGGTACAAGTGGTGTACTCGTTTCGACAGTTCAACTCATGCCAACTTTAATCGAAAGGGATTTTCAGAACATATGAAACTATGGTAAGTTACTTGTACTGTCAAATATAAATAAATTTGTAAAAAATGTTTTACTATAACAGTATTTCTTTCTTTACAGAAATATTCTGCTATTTAATCAAGTTGAACATTCATTTCTTTAACTAAAAACCAGTCACTTACCACAGAGGTTCGGTTTTTTCAAACAACAAACATTCTAAATGGTAAAAACTTACAGTTCAGTTATTTTTAATTTTTCTATACAAATTTCTGTAAGTTACCATTGAAAAGTATTCTAAATGTTAAATTACATTACTAAAAATGTGTAGGTAGCAATTACTATTACAGAAATCACACAACTGATTCTTTTTGCCAAATATTAAACAAAATCCCTGTAAGGTACAAAGTACTTGAAGGTGATGATATCAAGCTGCATCAAAAGTGCTTACTTTCTTGATTGAATCTTATTGAACACCACAAAAAATTCACTTTTAAAATGTTTGAAACTCAATTGAGAGGGGCTACATTTATGATTATTTGCCTTAAAAATGCTTTTTGCTTTATCTCTTTAGTTTCATTTTATCGGAAGCTAAAAACCTAATCTCTGACCTAGCTTGAAAATGTTTGCAACCGATATTTGGCATTTTAACTATTTACTTTGTAAACATTGATTACATTACTTGAACACTGTAAATTTTCTACTTTATTAAAACTACATACACAATAACCTGTTTTGAGCAATTTTGAACCAACCACTTATGTTTAGTCCTCCTCTGTCAACGACGTTTGGGCCTTCTTTGGGCTTGTTGAACACCAACAGGTGTTGCCTGTGCCCTCTTCTGTATTCGCAGGGCCTTTGTGCTCCTTAATGTCTTCCCAAACCTTAAGAAGGCCTCATCAATTCTTGTTTGGTCTTGATTACATTTTGATTCAGCCTTTTCAAGTGGTCATTTAGGGGCCTATCGAGCGCAGGTCCATGCCTACTAAAGCTCTCTTGGAACTTGTTAAATCTTCTAATAAACGTTGAATCTTCTCAGTGAACTTCCCATTCCCTGCTACTGTTCTAGATCTTCCCTGGACTAAAACATGTACCAAGTTCCTTTCAAAATACCCTCATCTGGCCTGCCACATACACAATTCTCTAGAAGACCTATTTATGCTCTGCACTTGTCCCCAAAATTTCATTTTGATCATGTTTGGTGTTCTGGTCAGTGGCCAGGAACTCTAAGAGTTTGTGCAGGCTTGTGACTGAGGTATATTGCATCGACCTCCCTAGGCTCGTATGGGTCCCTGTCTGAAACTCCTCTGTGCTGTGCAGGTCCTAATGGTACTGCTTTAGCTTTTTTCCAATTCGTCCTCAGGCTTAATGTAGCTCTTATACCCTATCCATGTCTTTTTCAAAACCATGTGGACTGTGGAGGATCTCTTGGTACTGTTGAGCCTTCTGAATTTCTTCTCTGGTATTGCTCATCCCACGAGGCACTTTCCTGAACTTATTCATACCTTTCCTAAGATTCTACTGACAGTTTTGCTTGTTTTTTTACTGTTTACTGTTTTCTCATATTCGTTGGTGTAATTGTCGCTGGGAAATATTCCCGACAGAGATACAGAGTTAGGAGCTTTGTCCCACATGCACCTCGAACAAATGTGAAACACGTTTAATGCACGTCATGAGCGTTTGTGGCCTCCCATACCATGACAGTACCTTACAAGGGAACAACATTCTGGAACCATGCTGGTGCTTTAAGGTACCTTGGAATCCTATTTGGTCCGTACCTTAACGTAGATTGTGCATCTACAAACAGGCCTATCTGACACACCCTTGGGTGCCTTTCAATGCATCAGTATGTATCCACCCTAACAATTTAGGACTGGTATAATCCTTCAGGGGACTTATTCATAGCCTTCCCAATGGGTGCTCGCTGTGACTTACCAAACACTTCTTGGGACTTACTCTCTTTGGCCGTACTCGGGTTGGCCCTTGGCCCTAATTGCAGGTTCTTAGAAGGTAGTTTTTCCGTTTTGCAGCTGTTGGATGCCTTCTCCATTCCCTGCCCACGACTTACATTTTCGGTCATTTGCTACCTTTCCTAAATCTACAACAGCTGGCCAGATGAGCATTTTCTCTACCTAAATTATGAATATCCTTGGTTTTTCAATCCACTGGACGTCTTCCTTATCTTTACCTCGGCATTGCCTGGGTTTTCGTAGCTTCCTTATGCCTTCCGAGGCTGATACCAATTCCCTACTTTTGGACTACACGATGACATAATTCACCAATCCCTTGGCTCAGCAAGAATCTGAATGCAATGAGACGCAAAACAGCGAGCATTTCAGGGAATTGACAGGCAAAAGACATCCCGAATTGACACAGGCATGTTCATTCTGTGTCATCTTCAAAATTTGGGAGCCTCTTGATACGTACTAGAGGTTCCGTACCATCAATAGGCGAAATTTGTTGAGTTTGTAACAAACAGTCTCACGATACATAATGCACGGGCTCTTCGGTACAAAATATTCGAAAGATCATACACGAACCGGTATGAGATTTGACCAAAGGATATACAGTTGAAAATCCAGCTTCTACACACAATCCCCCTCCTTGCCTCCTCCTCTGCGCTACATTAAAATGAGTCTTTCATAACACAACAAATTTGCTTACGGCTAAAGTGCTATCTGCAAGCAAACGCCCACAAAATTATGTAAAGTGCGACATGGGCCCTTTAAAAGCTGTGACTAGCTTCACCTTTTAAGTTATAAATTCTTACATCATGGTCTGTCACAACATGCACAGTATACTCGGTGTAACGGAAATTTCTGTGTATTGTATTGCACCTTGGTGCTTGCCAGATATAAAGAAGAGCAGGCAGTACTGAACTTTAAATGCAGATATAAAACTTATTTTGGGGGGGAAAGAGGGAATGATTTTCAAGAAGTTGAAATGGAGAGTCGAGTTACTTCACTGCCTGCAATGATTATCACCTGAGCACGGTGGCGGATCTACCATATAGTTAGGGGGCAAATTGTTCCCCCTGCTGTGGCCCTTTTCATGTTTTTATCGTTTACTCTTGCGTAGCTATGAAACTGTATTCAATTAACATGATTTAATCAGGTAATATTACGTCTAGATAACAACATGCTAAAACGGCGGCAAACATCGGCACTATATGGCCCGAGTCAGTGAGAAAAATAAATTTCTGTGATGTAGAAGATACTGTAAGTCACAAATATGTCTACACTCTACCCGCCAACTTAAGGTGTAGCTTCGCCTAGGTAGTTTTTCCAGGGTAGGCAATTAGGGTGCAAAATGCACGTAGAGAATGTCGATTCGCCCTCACAGCAACCAAAATCGCCCCAAAAAACTGAAGGTGTTTAGGAGGGTGCTAAAATGCTCGTTATTACAAAACTTGTGATCCCCCCCCCCCCTCGAAGATAATTGTTTACTCAATGAACAACAAGAAATCCCATGCTGATCCATATATATCCCCCAAATTTTCCCCTAAACCTTTGAAGACTTGAAAACCTGACTCGGACCGGATGCCTTACTTGTACTTTTCTGTAGTAGAATGCGTTCGGAAGGAGGTTACGTGGACTCAATGGAACCCTTGAAAGCCTTTTACTAGAACATGCAGTAAACATGAAAAGGAACTCGCATATTTCTGACAGCCTGTAAAAACCTGCAGTTTACTTCCTTTCCATGACTGTGTGCACCCATGGGCGTCAATCCTGGGGGTGGGGGTGGGGGGGGGGACATGCCCCCCACATTTCGATGGGTGGGGACACAATATCAAATGTCCCCCTCCCCCACATTTGCGTAAAAGAGCAGTGCCGTGGCTCTATTTGACTGGCTTTTAGAGTGGTATGTAGGTTTTTTGGGCAATTGTTAAGTGTCTCGATGCAGATTCTGAATGCAGATTTGGTCAGGGAAATCTTATATAATGACAAAATTTCGGCGCGCTTCGCGCGCATTCGTCACGGTTTGCACTCCTTCTCATGACCATTAAAAAGGTAAGAACATGGAACTATTCTGATCACAACACTCTCCGAAAACAGACATACATCTCCAAACATCTGAAGGGGCCTCTCATCAATATGGGATCATTCCATCAGTGGCGTACGCAGAGGGGAGGGCCATTCGGCCATGCCCCCTCACTTGTTCCGATTTTTTTTAAGTTCCTAAAAATATGTAAATGTTTTAACACAAATTTTACTTCAAACGTAGCATATTTGGCACCAGATTGCATGTAAGGACACCCTATTTTTCAAAAATTTTCAAAGGGGAGGGGGACACCCCTCCCCCAGGCCGGCGGACACACAACATACTGCATGCCCGCCCCCTTGAGGCAAATCCTGGGTACACCACTGCATTCAGTCTAATTTGTAGGATGATGTGGAAGTTTGAAAGTACTTTGTTGCCGTAAAAATTTTTCAAAAATTTTTACAGAGCGCTTCGCCGATGCCATTATCGGTATAGATGGTGATTGTTAATACACATACGACTTAAAAACATTCTGAAAACGTCCTTGCTTGTCCCTCACAATTTTGCTGTACTACGATCAGCTCCAAAAGTATCCCAAAGATAGCACCATTTTGCATCTAAGCAACCTTAAATTAACAAAAAATTTCTCCAAAGGGAGGGGCGCCCCTCCCCTTAGACCCCTCCCCAGGATGACACCTTTATATAATGACAAAGGAAGGATCCCCACTGCTGTATGCAAACGCAGGGGGCATAAAAAAGGTGCAATTTACGCGCCGCCACTGCAGTTAGTAAAAACATCTAGCCAGTCGGGAAAATTAAAATTCACTAAATTATGGACATTTTCCAGCCATATACGATCAGCTCCAAAAATATCCCAAAGCACCATTTTGCATCTAAGCAACCTTAAATTAATGAAAATTTCTCAAAGGGGAGGGGGAGTACCCTTCCCTTAGACCCCTCTCCCAGGACGACACATTTATGTAGTGACAAAGGAAGGATCCCCACTGCTATATACAAAACACAGAGCGCTCATAAAAACAAAGTGCAATTTACACGTCTCCACTCAGTTGGAAAAAACATCCAGCCAGTCGAAATTTGGGACGGTCACCTTCACACCCCAAAACATGTCACCCTAGCAACGGGCCTGGTCGGGTCCATGACCTCCGACAATGATCCACGCTGCGAAGCGTGGTTTCAGCTATTTTGGGACATGGTTAAAATGTATTTCACTTGGCAGATCTCAATGATGGTCATGTTAACTTTGAAATGATAATTCTTATTAGACAGGCCCGTAGCCAGGCCGGGGCACAAGGGGCCGTGCCCCCGTGCGGACCACTGTGCCCCCCTATACGGAAAATCGATCGAAAATAAATTTTTAGTACATGTAAACGGTGGCCCTGGTATTACACCAAGCGATTTGTAACCAAAAATGATTCTCTGTAACATTCTTGTTCTAAAATCACAAAAATTTTCGCGCGCTACGCGCGCTTTCACCTTTAGTTACATATAGTTTTAACACCCGTTTCAGCTATGTTGGCTTAATTTATAAATGTTCAGGTTCCACAATTAGGCTATTGTTCTTTCGTGTAGGTGTGATTCCCGGAAAAACACAAAACTGAATCCATAAAAAGTTCCATCCTCTTTCTCTTACGATCGGGAAGATTCTTAATTCAGACTCAACATCATGATAATCATTTTGTATGAAACGTAAAGTGTCTCAGTGTCCAGGGGTGGTGGAAGGGGGCATCCCCTCGCGACCAGCGTCTTGGTTTTGTTCTTTAAGACAGACACTCATCACCCCAAATACATTTTGGTTGCGAGAAAGCAAAATTCTCAATTGGTCATAGGTGAATGCTCTTTGATAAACATCAAAGCTCACAACACACAGTATGCGCAGAGAATGTTCTGGTTACATATTATGGCCTTGTACCCCCAACAGGATATGCCCTTAAGCAATAAACTAGGTTTGTGTCTGCACAAGGAGGGGCTCAACACAGTTTTGGAAGAAGTAACTTAGTCGGGAGAATTGGAACTGTCTAGGACGAAGAGGGCAGATTCTTCCATAGAAACCCAAATTTTCTAACTTTCCTTAATAAGAACCAAATATTTTCAATTTTTCTTCAACAGAACCCCAAATTTTTCGCCAGTCGCCAAAAATTTCGCTTTCGGTATCCAATCTGTAACCCATTGCTCCTGACGGGGCTTCGGGTTGCTGGACCTCTCAGGGGAGCTTGGTCCCTTCGTCGAGCTTATCTTTCCACCACCCCTTGCTGAGTCTGTATGCAGGTTTTACCGTGGTAAATCAATTCTCACAAGCGAAGTTATATCACCCATGAACATTATTGGTACAAAAATTCAAGTGAACTCTTCCAGCCAAAGCTAGGTGAAGTCTCAAAGTTAGATCCCGGACATCAACACCTGTTACACCTTGAGTAGCATTCGCTCCGCTACGACTGTACGGTTTGAAGCTACATTTACTCGTACCAAAAATTTATTCCAAAATTTACTTTTTTTCATGTAAAATTTCGTTCAAAGTAGAAATACAATAATGACCATCCAAAGTGTGAACTGCGAAGACATTGGTGTGCTCTCACTGTCATTCAAAGTCCTGCTCAAAGCTCCATGCTAGTGTTCCCATATTGTTAATTCGCCACAGATTCGGGGAATTTCCCTCTGGGTCCTAACAAAATCATACTGGATCACACCAAGCCTGCCTAATGGCAGCCCCTGGTCCCGCCTCGCCTTTCGCAAGATACTTAACTGGCTTTACCTGCGCTTGCTAAGCTGGAGATAGGCCTATATCGTGATTATAGTGTTGTTCCCTTCACTTGTGGAGAACTTCTACGTCTCTGTATTGCAAGCGGAGGGAAAAAATTCCATCAGAAGAGTGAAATTTTCGCGCACTTCGACGCGCGTATGTGCACACGTAAAACCGATACCTTTATGCTATGTGTGGTAAGCTTGAGATATAATCCCCTGTAGTTCCGTCAAACTTTAATCCTGTGGTGGCACTACTGACAACAAACATAATCTTCTTCGGTGCCCCTCTATGAGGTGTCGGTGCCCCCCCCCCATATCAAAATTCCTGGCTACGGGCCTGTTATTAGAATTAGAATAGGGCGTCAGTCATCATAAGGGGTGGGGAGGAAAGGGCCTGTAGGAAGACACCCCTCTTTAAAACCAAAGGGATTGGTTTGTGCTAAGTCATGTATGTCCCCCGTCCCCCCCCCCACATTTGAATACGGATTGACGCCCCTGTGTGCACCTGTAAACCCGTAACCCGGAACCTGCCCACGACTCATATATAACATAAGAGCGTTAACTATTTGTCCTGCATCTGAGCAAGTGAGTACTTTGGATCCTTACTTTGTGTCCATTCCCCATGTAGGCAACCATAACCTTGCCCGTGCTGGCGCCTTGGTACCTGAACTTTTCAAGTCGCTTAATTACGTAACTGCGTCACTAATTGATACCCCAAGTTGGTTTTGCAAGTGTTAGGTGAAAAAATAACAGGATTCTCCCACACTTTGTTTTGAAACTTTTCGATAGTATTTATGGCCACCCAATTCTCATAGCAACATTTTTTCCAATTTGATTATGTTTTTACAGTCCGACTGTAGAGTGGAAATGACATACTACTAACCTTTCCACTCTGAGTTAGTCTATGTAACTTATTTCAACGAAATCTATTGTAAACTGTTAGTTACTCTTCATGCCCAACTTCAAGTAGACAATACAGAGACACAACTTTAACATCCCATAGAACAGGCGCGGATCCAGAAATTTTGAGGGGGGGGGGGCCCAAGATGGAAAACCTCATGTGCACCGAAGGTGCACCACGAGCGCGAAGCGCGAGTCCCTACGCGTGGGGTCCAGGGGCCGGCGCTAGGGCCCCTGGCGGGGTCCAGGGGCGGAGCCCCGGTGGGGGTCCAGGGGGCGAAGCCCCCGGAAGCTCTCGCAATATTGCATTTTAAGAGCACAGAAATTGGCTCCAGTTCTTATGTCAGTGAGATTTTATACCTTTTCATGTTGCATGGAATTTGATGTGTATGGCTCAGTATAAGTTACTACATGTACCTGCAGAAGTTACGGAGAATCTAAGTTATCTTAAAACTTACACGCCAACATTATGAGCCCGTGTAGGTAACTTGAAATGATTTTTGCCATAATGAGTGTTTTATTTTTGTTATACGGTATTCGGGTACAGGACGTCAGATGAAACAATTGCTCGCGAAGCGCGCCCAAAATTTGAATTTACATTTAAACCAATGCTATGACTAACGGTGTCAATTCCCTTTATGTGTGTCTATCAATTAGAAGGTGGGTTCGATACTAAGTTTTCAATTCTCATAAGAAGAGGAGGGTGAAAAAATGAATATCAGTTGTTTTACATCCTTACAATGCTGACTCTGAAATCACGTTTATGCAGACGAATATTTGGCTTATGGTAGAACCCCACCGATGAGTAATGCGAATACGTTTGGGACCTTATTGACAGTAAAAGGAGCAATTCAAGGCTAACAGTGCGCAGATCAAGCAAAAAAATCAAGAAATATTGAGAAGACTGCAAAAATCGTGAAAGATTTCAAATGATTTTTGGTAAAAAGTTATAAAAATAAATCCATCACTCAATAAAAACGTACCTCTCTCTCCGTGAGCGTAAACAATTGCGCGCGAAGCCCGCCGAAAATTTTCGGTATAGAGCCTCCCGGGAGCTCTGCATTAATTGTACACTGAAAAGGGGGACCAACAGGACTCTCACAACCTTAAATCCATATGGGAGGAGAGATGATATATCACCTTCTTTATGGACTTCTGAAGGGTAGGGGGCCTATACCCTTCAGAAATCTACGACCGATAGTGCCGGCGGGAGTTGGTGATTGGGGGAACCGCAGATAACTGCTAAACCTTGCCTTTTTAGGCAGTGGAATTTTGTACACGCTATATACAAGAGTGGGAGAGCCTTTTCTTATTAGTACATGAGAGTGCAATCCCAGGAAGGAGTTTACCCTCCCCTTTGAGAAATTTTTGTTAATTTTAGGGGGCCTATATGCAAAATGGTGGTATCTTTGGGTCATTCTAAAGTGATTGTATGTTTAGAAAATGTCCACAATTTAGTGAATTCTAACTTTTGTTCGGGTGAAAAAGGGGGGTAAGAGACGGTTAAGTCCCAGGAAAAATCATGGGCGTGGATCCATCTCCAAAAGTGTGTGTGTGGGTGGGGGACTCACATTTGTGAATCGCCGTCCTGGTGGCATGGAAGAAGCAGTTGGTGGTAGCCAGAATTTGCGTCACGGGAAGGCAATAAGTTTTGTGATCTTCGGCATGGGGGAGGGGTCTAAGGGAAATTTTTCTAGAACTGAATGCCCTCAGATGCGATTTGGTGCAACAAAAGTGTACGATATTTAGGTTATTTTTCTTCTAAAAATTTCGTTTTCCTAGGCATAATTGCAGTCTGTTCCATCATTTTTGAAAAAGTGAGGGGGACTTTTTGACGATGTTCCCCCTTCCAAAAAAGTGAGGGGGACGGGTCCCCCCGTCCTCCATGGTCCACGCCCATGGGAAAATTGTACACGCAATTATACCTGCGTGGAGTCCACAGAAACATTCTTGGACTATAATAAAAGTTTTCCTTTACATTTTAAAAGGATATCCAAGGTTGACAGAGAACAGTATAGAGCCTCCCGGGAGCTCTTAATTAGTTACAGTATACAAAAGAGGGAGCAACGGGATTCTCACTACCCGACATCCATTATGGGAGGAGATATGATATATCACCTTCTTTTTAGGTATAGCAAGAGGGATGGTGGACAGGCAAAATTCGTTTCAGAAAAGATTTTCGTCATTATTGAACGTAGCGGTAAGATGTTTGGAAAATAAGCAACGGCAATTACGTACTTTCAATCTTTCAAATCATGTGCTAGACTAGATTAGTCAAAGATCCCATAATGATGAGAGCCCTACAGAGAAGGAGATGTACTTTTTACAAAAATGTTGCATTGGAATAATTTCTTGCGTCATAGCCTTGTCAATGGTATATAAAATCGGGTGTAAACCCTGTCGTATGCGCGCGAAGTGCGCCGAAATTTTGAATAAAATATTAGTCCATGACAAAACCTGTATTTCAGAACCTGCATCGGACACTGTCACTTTCCCACCAACCTATGCTATTCAGAAACGAATCTTCTGATTGAGAATTCTTAAAAAGCACTTTTGCTCCTTTGTTCCCCAGTGAGTAGTTACCAAAAGCTATTGAAAATAAAGACAACTCTGACACAAGGCTTGACGCTAGCGGAGCGTGCGAAAATTTGGAATTTGTCAAAAATTTCCAAGACTTATGATAGTTTGAGAACAGTTAGTGAAAGAAAATGGTTAGAACAAATAAACCAGTCATCAAAAATACATCTCACCCTACACCCTCCACAGAAATCTGTAGCTTAAACGACTTTTGGGACCATTTTAAAAATTTTCAAGAATCGATGGGGGAGGGGGACACACGCCACCCATTGTCCACTGTGCCGACGCCACTGTCTGTAGCTTAAAAGCCTTTTGAGTTCATTTTAAAACTTTTCAGACAGTTTTGAAATCGAATAGGGTATGCACGCCGCTACTTTGCCTGCAACAGCTGGTGCCACTGTGCACAATAGCACGTCACCTGACAGCTTGTCTTCTGTATTCATTCTGCAAGATCTGTATGGCGAAAACATTGCCTCTCAATCCCTCTAGATTACAAAAAATTTCACAAAATTGTTGCTAAATTTCAGTGCAGCTAGCCGAGCCCATACTACATATGTCACCATGTTTACTTATTTAGATCTTAAGTCAAGCATCATTACTCAGCTATTCACCTGTTTTCGAACATTGTAGCGCTCCTTTCGTCGCCAACCACTTTGAAAGATATATAAAGAGATAATCCAGCGATAGCTCCACCCAACCCCGACAGGAATATATACTTTGAATACGTTCTTAGACACTTTTATTCATTTTTTTTTTTTTTTTGCTCTTAATTTTTCTTTCTCCTTTTCTTTTTTTTTCTTTTTCTTCTTTTTTTCTCCTTTCGTTTTTTTTTCGTGGCGGGGGGGGCGGGCCCCCAGGCCCCCCCTGGATCCGCGCCTGCAATAGAACCCCTCAGCAGGCTTGCAATTGTACACAAAAAGGCAACTGCCCAGTCAACGGACACTGTATGAAAAAAAATCCGTAGTTTATAGGGCATGACTGGGGGTTCGTTCAAATTAAGGTACAATAATCACCTTAAATCTTTCCGCCACGAAAAATATAAGAATGAAACCCAGTTGTCAAAACACATTTGGAATCTTACACGGCCGAACTCAACGTACGACATAAAGGGTCTATCTTATCGGTATGCCCCACACACCAAGCTTCACGCAATCAATGCTCTCTGTGCATTCAGGAAAATCTTTGTATTCTATCCATGAGAAGCAAGTGCAACTTGCTCAACTCCCGTTTAGAGCTAATCTCTGCTTGTAGGCACAATAAAATCAAATCCGGTCACAATAAAATCAAACCCGGTGGGGCCATAACATCATAGGTTCTCTGTAGAAAGGTTCATTCATTCACAGCCATCTGAAGAGTGCGTTAGCACGTAACCACTGGTAGTGGCTTGATATCCAATTGTACTGATGATTCGTATTGTATGTATGTATGTATGTATGTATGTATGTATGTATGTATGTATGTATGTATGTATGTATGTATGTATGTATGTATGTATGTATGTATGTATGTATGTATGTATGTATGTAAGTATGTATGTATGAATCTATGTATTTATGTATGTATGTATGTGTGTATGTATGTATGTAAGTATATATATATATATATACCTTTTATGGACCTTTTTTAACTTGTTCCCCTTTTCATTATTTTTTACCAGTTTTATGCAGCCTTCGCATTTTTACACCGTGTTGGCTCTGTACGACCGGTTTGTCCGTGCCTTTCTTCAATGTGTTTCTTCTCTATTTCTACTTCTTTGTTGTTCAGTTGCATTTCTTTGCCACCTGATGAAGAGTCTATACTCGAAACGTCGTGGAATTTTCCGCAAACTTTTAGCACTTTTTACAACCTTTATCGACCTATATATATATATATATATATATATATATATATATATATATATATATATATATATATATATATATATATATATATATATATAGATCAGGCCTTTAAGGGCAGTTTTACGACGGTAAGCGACCACAAACGTGGGAGGAGCCTTTATGGCTTATGAATTACAACTTCACATTGGGTGGCTAACCAACTCAACAACTTAGATCAAATTTGGTTTCTTTTGAAAGCCAGTTCAGATGGGAAAACCGTAGATTGTTCTTGGATAAAAAAAACCCACCTTACTTTGACTTTGAACTTAATTAAGTTCCTGTATTTTGGCGTTATCTAAGATAAATTAAGTTCCCACCCAATAAACAATTTTGAAGAAAATGTTGAAAGTATGCATATTGTGCAAAAAAATATTGAAAAAAGAATTTCGAAAAATGTAGAACCCATTGAAACATTCGTGCACCCCTCACAGGACACTCTTATCAAGTTTGTGAAGAGGGGTGAAAAGGGCTTCTCAAGCTCTTTTTGTGATTGGAAGTTTGTCATGAAAATCGTCCTTCTCGTTCCTGAATGTTAATATCGCATCACATTACAAGAAGGATATCAATCTTTTTTCCAAAGCGCCTAATTATTGATTCCAAGAAGAGTATGAGGAGGGCACGTATTGTTACTAACTTTCATGCCTAGTTTGACCTACTTTTTACTTAAAAGTGCATCTAAATTAAAGACAAAATTATTAAATGTATGTTACAAAAGTTGAAAAATAAATCTCAGGGGTTAAACTCCCATCCTCAAGGGACATTTCTATGATGACATGTTGAATTTTTGAAGTTAACTCACTCAAATGGATATGGTTGATGTTATGTCACTCTTGTATAAATCAAATTATGCTGGGTTTTTAAACACCACACATTGTTCCACAATGTGGTCACTGTCGTATTTTATCTAATGATCAGGCTGTGCAAGTACCCTCTTTACAACATGCTATTCCAGAAGAGACTTACTTTCAAGATCATGTAAACATTTTAATGTCGAAAAAGAAACGAAAGCAGGGAATGTGAGTTTTACAAGGAGAACATCCCAAATTATTGTGCCACCCGAATAAAGTGAATAAATTTCAACATTTTATACCTCAGCAGCCAAATAGGCTACAAAGATAGAAGGTGGCCAGATAAGATAAGCTTTCTTTACTCTGTATTTACAGTGTTATGTTTCCTCGTGATTGTAGACTTAAAGATTCTCAGAAGTGATTGTTATGATTTGCTTGTAGCTTGGCGAGCAAAAATTATGTGTAAGAGTCACAAGGTGTCAACCTGAAATCGTAATGTATGCCTATGTAATTTTCAAAGAAACCCGTGTCTTATGTTCCCAAATTACAAAAGTTGTGACGCATAACTTGTGAACACGATATCTCAAGATAGAAATGATGGGTGTTTTTCATACTTGGCATGGGTTTATCAAATTACGAGAAAGACACTATTGATTTGGTGGAGTCAGAATTCATTTAAGGTCACCAGAGGTCAAAAACCTAAAATCTTGTAAACATGATATATCAAAGTAGAAGGCACGGGTGTTTTACATACTTAGAATGTGGATACGTAATGGACAGTAAATGACCCTATTGATTTTGGTAGAGGGCAATGGGTTATCTGAGGCCACTGGAGGTACAACTGCGAAAACCGAGAAAATTGCTCGTAAATATGTCATCCCAAGATAGGAATCGTTATCTCAAGTTAGGAATCATGAATGCTTTTCGTACTTGGGATGTGGATGTGTAATATTTGGGACAATACCCCTGTTGTTTTTAGTAGAGTAAAAAGGTCATCTGAGGTCACTTGCGGTGAAACTACGAAAATCTTGTGGTATCTCATACTTGGATGCCGCATACTAATTACAAGAATCTTTTTGATTTTGGTAGGTGAAAGTTCATTTAGGGTCACTGGAGGTCATATGGTAAAAACCTCGTAGACACGATAGATCATAAAGGGTAACCTGATGGTGACGTCAATATTTCAATTGTTTTCTGGTGACGGTCAAACGTCATTTTAAGTTCAAAAGAGGTAAAACTGTATGTAACTCTTAGGGATCTAATACGTAGCAGGTGGAAGATCCATGTGTTCACAAGAGCTCTATGTTTTGGTGGAGGTCACGAGAGGTCAAATTGTAAAACCATGGTTAAACATGATATCTCGAGAAGGATAATTTGAAGGATAAACCTCAGAGCGACAAAACATTTCCTCTCGGGGAGGACTCACTAAGCCTTTTGCTTTCTGGTTTCTTTTTCTTTCTTTATTTTTATAACTTTGGGAGGGAGCTATTAATGTTTTCACTTCTTTTTTCAACCTTATTTATGGTAGATTGGTTCAAATCGAGTGAAAACCCGACATTTCAGTAGGTGCTAATTTAATGCTTTATTCAACGCACAATTTGTATCCACCACTGGAGAAAAATGTCCAAATCGTTTAGGTTACAGCCTCTGTGTACGGGAGTGAACGCAATAGACTAGTTGGAAAATGTTTCCATGCAATGCAATATGGGAATGGGTCAAAGGTGAAGTGTACCACACTTACAGTGTCCCAGCGCGGGTGTTGCATGCTGAGCATGCATGCACAACTAAACCGGTTGCCAGTTGTCATGGTACACTTGACCTTGTGACCTCACCGGAAGTACCGAATTTCCCAAAACGTCTGTTGACGTCCACATACGTTATTTCTCAGTATATTTACTTTTTTAATTTGCATACCATGGAGAAGATCTTATCAACTATGGGGCCTACACTTGTTCTGTTGGCCTGTCTGTATTTGACACAACCCCAGAAAAACTCGGCGAAAAGCCGACAATTCGATCAGTTGGTGTAAAACTTTTGCATTTTTTCGACCCACAGTTGTCACTTCTCACTGGACAAAAATGTCCAAACCGTGTAGGTTATAGGGAGTGAAAGCAATTGTAGTCCGCATACTTTTTTTCTTTTGCAGTTTACTTTTTATTTTCTTTTTAATTTGCTTACAATGGAGAAGATCTTATCAAACTTTATATCATGTTTTTCAATGTGAAATTAAGTAAGGGGTCCAACCCTTTCTCCTGTTTGTCCATTTACTTTATTTCTAACGGTGCGTTCTTTTTAAAGTATGACTTTTTACTTTTAAGAGTATAATTTGAAATTAATTTGATTTCGTACATGATAACTTCCGTGACAACAAATGAAATGACCTGTGTTTTGAATTACTGGTAAAGAAAAATGGAGTGGAACTGACTTAAGAACATAATTTAGTTACAATTCTGTGAAAATAATTGATACAAAGATATTAAATAATTTTTAAAATACAAAGGTCTGTGCCTCTTAGCTCCAATGTTTTGATCCAACAGCAGTGATCAACCAGCTGCAGCTTACTTATGCCTCGCTTTTCTCTTTCACGCAACAGATGCACTGACAGTCAAGTATGCACTTAAAAGCTGTTAAAATTAAGCCCATGGCACACGGATGTTTTACTGTCGTCAGCTGCTCTTGGCTCATCTCCTTGATTCTTATACAAGGACATGTATGCACAAGTACAAGAAAAGAAGGTAAGGAACCCATTCTGTTATTGATCATGAGTTTTCAACCCCAAATTTCAGGTTTTAGTCTCACGGCAAGATTTGAAAATACCATCATTGGTGTATACCTACTAAACTTTACTACTAATCATAGTTATCCTGTTACTTTACATTACTTCTTCCAAGATTTTCAGAGGCTGAAAATGATATGAATTGTGTAAGTTTAACAACGAAAATAGTTGATGGCGTGATACTGTTGGAAATAACACCCCATACCGTTCAAAATTAACAGAAACGTGAAAGCAAATATTCCTGCTGATTTTTTGAAGTGGAGCTTATAAGAAAAAGTAATCAGAAAATGCAGACTTATTTTTTTCATGCCTTAGGTAGGCTAAATGCAGTAACCGATGCATATCGTTATTCCTGTCTTACAACCAGTTAGTCTAGTACAATATGCTTCTCCAACTGGACCCTCGGTACCGCATGCAGTCCTCAAGCTCTCTCTGTTCATCACTGAGATGCCATCCTCGATATTAATTAATAACAACGCTTCGGAAAAGTGCACTGTGTACTTAATTGTACCACGTTTCAGATATGTTAAGTGCGCTTTCCATGCCATATACAGATAAACAAATTCTTCATTCTAATGCCCACAATCGTTGTCCTGAGATGTCAAGGGACGTCACCTCCAGTCCCCGAGTGATTTGCTCCTGAACCCCATCATGGGCCTTTACGCCGATCCCCGCAACCCTAAGCCTTCAGAAAGGCTTTGGGCATCCGCGGCCCATTCGTCGCCGTTGGGTCAATGTGCCCTCGCCCTCATGAAAAAATCCTGACCATGCATCGCTTGCCAACGGGTCTCATTCTCCAAACCATGGATCCACAACTGTATTTAATCCAATTCCTCTCACTTCACTTCTCCTTTCTGAAGAGGAGCCATGTTGATGTCTAGAGGTTTGCTTTTTGTTTTATTTTGTTTTTGAATGCGGTCCTGTATCTCAGCCCTGAGTCTCTTCTTGGCCCTTACCCTGAAAAAGATTGAGATTCTCTGGTCTATCTCTTAACACATTGTATTTGACTACATGCTTTCACTTACTCTTGGCGGGGTGATACACTAATTTTGATGGAGCCCGTCCAGCACAATAGTTATAGCGTTTACGCTAAAGTATCATTAAAACCCCCAAAAATTTTCCTTTAGTAACTTTATACCCTTCAGTCTACCCTCTACTAAGTCTGACTCAGTGATGACCACGGAAGAGTGTTAACTCTTTACCCCGGTACAAGAAAACTTGTGCTGTTCCCTCATTGACCAGCAACATACTCACCGTCCTCAATGACGGGAAATACAAGCTTTCTTATTTAATGTAGCCTACTGCTGGCAAAGCAAATACTCGAAGTATTGTAAACGTGTACCCTAGTATTGTTTATTTATTAACTCTTTTGAGGAGCTTTACAAAATGGATGAAAAATATTCAATATAAGGTTCATCAGAAAAAATATGACATAATAGATATGCACATGCACCTACCTCTTAAAGTATAAACACAGGTACATTTTAACAAACATACTTTTACGGTTCACATTTGAACTCTTGCCTTTTGTTGCCACTGTGATGAGTTTTGTTTTGACACAAAAGATGAACCACTGAGAAATGAAAAACAAGTTTAACGTTAGGTCACGTCTTCTGACTTGTGCCAAAAATTTGAGTCTACATCGTGAGAGCCCTTTTGTGAGTGGGGAATCAGGACGACGGCTAGACGGCGTCTCCCGGTAGCACTTAAAGAAGATGATATCCTAGCTTGTGGGCACCTCCCCTGTGTGAGAGTCCTAAGTACGTGCCTTGGTGGTCCATACTTAAATAATGGCGAACAACCTCATAGCACAATATAACACTTTTTATGTGCATATCACCTTGTTATTTATTCACAAAGAGTAGGTTAAAAATTTAATAATTTATGTCAAAAAGAGTCTTAAACTTGTTTATACGGCATAATTTCATACTAGCTAGTACAGTAGTATGATTTAAAATTCGACTTGATATGATAGGTCTTGGATCAGTCACCCCACGGTTAACCTGTTGTTGGCTCTCAGGGTAGGTGTAATTTTTCACTAACTGACTAACAGCTTAATATTTTAGGCGCAATTCACAGGATTTTCGTTATTTCAGTTTTCGGTGTTTCTGTTTCATATAGCTTTTGTAAGAAGCAATTTTCAGTCGGAAGGTCTTATAATGTCGGTCGAAACGTACCTTGGGAAATGTGGGATTTGAATGGTTCCGGCCCTTCTCCCTATCTTAGACAACCCTGCAGATATCAGGTAGACGTGGTGAATGCGATTAAATACTTGTTGTCCCCGATAGGTACCACCCGTCCCTACTTTTGATCTTTGCTCTTAATTAGTGTATATTTTTCTATTTTACCTAAACATTTTTGTGCTCTCTCAAAAGTCATCTTTTCTGAAAAGGGCACAGGGCTAAGCTCACATCAAGCCCGGTACATTCTTATATTGTACAAAATATGCTCTGCAGTTTGCTACTAAACCCCCATTTAGTAACCTATCGGGACTTTGGATTGGTGCCTCAAGTCAAGGAGCTTGACCACCCAGTCAAGCAAAGTGTGGACTTACTACATCGAAACTGCCATGTGCAAAGCCTTGGTGCCGTCACTGCACAGGCACTGAACACATAGAAATGAAGGCATTCCAAAATGAGATTTATTCTAAACTTCTAATGGTTTTACTTGTATGTATATCTAACGTGGATTATCTTTTAATATAAGTTAAAGAACAGTCGTAAACTAGTGACTTGACAAAATCGTAGTATAGTCTATGATACAATCTATACCGCTACAATGAGGGTACATAAATATGAAAAAATATCAAATTGTCAGAACAGTAACTTTAGTAGTATATACTGTTCTTAAATTTGTTTAAAATAGTAGCCAATACATGTGAATGACTCTGTTTGTAGATAATTAGCATATATTTTTAACCCCATTGCTTTCTTCACAATGACTACTGGACAAGCCAACACAGTCAAATTCTTTCATGCAGGTGTTTAATTAGGTTCCACCAATATACCAAACATGCAAGAGTTCTTTCTTGACAACAAATGATCAGACTTGTGTTTTATGTCATGAAAAACAAGGTGGTATGTGCTTAAAGGGGAATTTTTATGATCCCAGACTGTTCCAATTCTCCTAGCTATGCAACTTCTATCTCCTCCCATAACTGTATGAAGCTCTTCCTTGTGCAGGAATAAACCTGTTTTATTGCTTAAGGCCATGTCCTGGTGAGCATACAAGGCTATAAATTGTAATAAAAACACTCTCTCTCTGCCTTGTGTGGAACGTGAGCTACTCTGCATCTTTCAAATTTTCAAACTTTGAAGTCAATCAAAGAGCAGTCACCAGCTGAGAATTTTGATACCCCTACACTAAAAGTATACTTTGGGGTGATGACTGTCTGTCTTTAAAATGTTCACCTGCATCATAATAGTTAAAGGATAGTCATGTGGTGTACATCTTTATTACTACTCCACACTCTTCTTAAAGTTAATAAAATTCCACACACTGAAACGTTATTGTAACTATATTTTGCGGTAGGGCCCATCTTTTACAATAGAAAATATTGATTTTATTTGTTTTTTGCACCTTTATTTTGTCCATATTGACCAAATTAAAGTAAAATTAACTATAATTCATGTTTTTCCAGGTAGTGGAAGTTTTGCAAATATGAAATACATCATATCAGAAAACTCATACTTTTGCCCCACGGCTGTCAAAAACAGGCAAAAGCAACTTTCATTACTTTGTAATGATTTTTACCCAAACGTCTGACATTCATATCAACTCAAATTCAATTAAACCAGCAAATGTTTCAATAGGCAATAACCTATACAAATACATCAAATTTACAAAAAAATTCTTTATGGCAAAAACTGTCAATTTCGTCTTTTCACGGGATAAATGATGACGTGTTATGCACTTTAAAGGTCAACGTGATCACTTTATCGCAATGGCTAAAGTATAATAATGTACTGTAAGGCTTTTTGAGTCAATATTACATTGTTCTTGTACTTTATAGAAAGTACCTTACAAATATTGCAAATCAAAAGGGTAAGTAGGGCAAGAGATAGGATTGCTGTAATGTTCAGCCCGCATATCAAAACGAACACTGCATTTGACGAACACGTGACTACTCTAATAAGATGTTATTTTGTTAAAAATTTTGATTTATTTCACAGAGGGGACAAATAAGAGGTGTTCTTCTTTGAAATTGAAAAATGGTGGCGAAAGAAAACTTTAGCTCTACATATTTGATTGGGATAAACACCACTTTTCTAAGCCTAAGCAAGTTAAAACAAAAGAGTGTCCTAGAATTATCATTTCATTTGTATACCGGAATGTGAAGGATAAGGAAAGCTTCATGGCGTAGCGTGGGGCTATTTAGAATTCCCCTAATGTAACGTTTGAATTTTCCTTGTATGTCCCCTGTAACATTTGATCTGGGGCTGCAAACTTTACATTTGCATTGCTACTTAGTGTCGACAAAATACAAAATGTAATGATACTTTGGTGTTACTTTTGAGTATTAACTCTTTGCTTTACAGTTGTCGTTAAAATAAACCGTGACGGTGTGGTTGAGACAACTGTCGATGGAGAGAAAGGATATTGTGTTTGGTCAAGTACTGAACAAAACTGGAAGGTTATGAATGTCATCTGCAGACAACTTCAGAAGGGTCCACCACAGTGGATCGATCAAAGATTCGAATATCTACCATTCCCAAATTACTTTTATTATGCCTTTGGTCGGTATGACAGAGATAAGCCTAGCGGAAACAGTAGAAGATGGAACACAACTTACCATAACTTCACATGTAAAGGCAATGAGAAGGGTCTGTCAGCGTGCAAATATCGTCCTCATTCTGGCCGATGGCAACGTGAAAACTCATATATTTTAGCCCAATGCCTCCCTGCAACCTCTCAAGGTAAAGACATTGCGAAAAACGGAAGTAATTTTAAATTTTCTACATTTTTTTAATTTTTTTGTAGTAAGACATATGTAACAAGGCACATGTTGACAGCAAGAATGGTAAGGGAGGTAAGATAAGGAGTTGGGGAGTGGGACGCTTCAGAGGCGAATCTAGGAGTTTACAGCAAAAGAGGGGGAGTACTCACTCAGTGAGTGCAAAATTCGCACCTGCGAGTGTCATATGTACGAAGCTTTAATGGAGGGGAGGGGAGTCAGGTGAAATTTTAAAACTAGACACAGCTAATCAAGATATCTGTACAAGCAAACATCACTTTTGTGCATCATCGGCGCATTAAAGTGCAACCACTGCAATTTTGGAATAGGCTTACCAGTCAGTAGGCTAATGATCTTATACCGGTAACTCAAGACACAGGGGCCTGGACAATGTTTTTGAAATCAAACACTGTAAGATGCGATTTTTTGGCATTTTTGCAGTCGAGATAAATACATAAGTAAGTATCATTTCCATGCATCACCGTTGCTATAAAGTGTGACCACTTTAATTTTGGAATAGACCTTCCAACAGCTATCGTATAACGGAAGGATGGTCAGGGCATGGAGGGTCTGAGAAAAATTTGTGAAATCAAACACTTAGTATACAAAAAATCATTTTGTATGAGTACCATTATTATGCAGTGTAACCAGTGCTGCAATATTTGGGTTATCGAATAAGGATATGTGGCAAATTTTCGGTGAAAGGTCGGTGGAGAGTTCTTCACCCAAACATTTTGAATTTGAGCATTGTTACACTTGATTTACTGGATTCTAGCATTGCTGTTACTAGCAGGATAAACCGGGTAGCAAAAAGAGACACTACCCTGTTAGTCATCATGAAGATCAAAAGCAAATGGGCCGACATTTTTGTAAACCTTTTTCGATCATCATAACTAAATTCTGACCTACAATCTTGGACAAAATCCGTTGGAACACCCTTCACGCCCGCTCCTCCTCTATTCAATGCTGGAGATCATGAGGTCAATTTGGGACGCACCGTTTCCGTTTTAACAAAACATTGTGCTGGGATTGGGCGTACTGAGGCACTGGGGGATGGGGTTAACTGAGGCACTGGGGCTTTGTATTACATCATACTTTACACAACGGTGGGAGGTGTTCCAACAGTTTTGTCCAGGATTGTAGTCATCAAACCTTTTGCCACTGTCTAGGGCATACATACCTAAAACTAGCTAGGTATTCTATTTAAAAGAGATGTATTCTAGGCAGATTTCTCTGGTGAGGGTTTGTTCAAAATGAAGTAGTCTGTAATACAACAAATAACTGAGAGAAATGCAAAAGACTTGAACATTGTCTCAAGCAAACAGCGCATCAAAATCACAAAGAAACAAACATTGTACAATATTTAAACATTTTTGACAGTTGTCGGGCTGAAAATCAAAATTTACGCTCGGCCATTGTCCGGCGCCAACAAACCTCACACCAAGGCAATTAACAATGGTATTTGTTTCAGCATTACGTGGATATGAAAGGAGCATATATTCAGCAGGAGAGTTTAATCAACAGTGGCCAAACAAAAGGAACAAAGATACCTGTCAATCGAACTTATATACCTGAAAGGGATTGAGTCATTTAAGTACGTATATTCTGGCAGCTTTGTTTGTTGTGTCTCCTTTCTATCAACTCCCTGTCACATGAAGTACAAAATGACCTGCATACCTACATTGTGCACGTTTTACAACTGTGGGCTATATTGGACTGAAGAAGTGCCCACAAATTAGTGTTTTTCTTTTTTTTTAATGAGAATGTAAGACAAAATGCTTTCCATGTGATGGGACTTAAAAATTAAATATTTCTGTAATTGGCTCTGGCCGTATAACATGTTTTCTTTGAGGAATACAAAGCTGTACAACTTGAAGCATTTGCAGCAAGCCCTGTTACAATCATCTGACCCTTCTTTTGTGTTGATTGCAAAACTCGTTCTCTCAAGTTTGTTTATCCTGTGATTTTTGAAATGCAATCATGATATTACCTGTGGTATCAATTACAATGTATTCAGAGCTGTATCCAAACCCACCTACCTGATTCTAAGCCAATTGTGAGTTCAGTAGCCCCAACTTCTGGCCATTTTCCGAGTCGACCGTTTGACAATGTAGCATATCTTACAAATGGTTTTTGTACTATTTTCAAATGAAATGAATTACAAAATGACATGGGGGGTCAATTTCATAGTCTAGCCCACCCCGTTATTTAGTTGATTTTATGTGATCATTCATGCATTACACTGTTCACCAATAATACTTCAGCCTTGTGTAACATTTTGTATAGCCTAACTTTCCTATTTGTGGACTCGACTGGAATCAGCTCCGAGTGCATCTGCACTCCATTCCCGGCCATTCTGAGCCAATTCCGAGTTCATTTAAAACCGACTCGAGTTCACAATTAGTCCTAGTTCAGACTCAGCACTGTATGTATCCTTCAAATGGGAAACACAAGGATTCTACGCCTTCCTCGGGAAATATTTTGAAGTTAAGCTCGACTAGATGCAATTTACTGAAATCTGACAATCAAAATAAGTAAACATAAACATTGGAACAGCCTACAGGTGTGGGATCCGCGCGCTCTTTGGATATAGTTTCATAGACATGAACTGGAGAAGGTGCCGCTAACAAAAACTAATCTGTAGCAAATCACGTGTAATCATTACGTAACATCAAACGCAAAAGATAATTTCGAACGGAAAATAGAGGTGTTAACTCATTTTTCTCACATGGCTGTTCCAGGAGACTGGAAATATAATATCTTGGAATATTTTGGAATACAAATACAAGAAGAAAAAATAATAAATCTTGCACCATTTTGCATCTAGAGTCCTTTCAAAGGGGAGGGGAACGGGGAACCAATCCCCTTAGGCCCCACCCTCAGGCCGCGAAACTCCAACATCGATGTCCACCCCCCTCCAAAAAAAAGTCGGTTATTCTGGCTGCGGGCCTGCATGCAACTAACACAATGTGTTTAAATGCAAGAGCATGCGATAGCGGACGTATCCCCGCACTTTACAGAAAGCTGTGAGGGCTACCATATCTATAGGTTCCTGTTCTTGGTATAGGGGTACTTGTAGCAATTAGTCATACAGGATGAAAACAAAGAAGATACTTAAACTGCGCACCAAAAATGCTGGATTCGTATTTATCAATTTGTCCCAACAGGTGCCTTTCTTACACGTGAATAAGTACCGCTTCGTCAGAACTCCACATCGGGTCTGCCAAAACTAGGTTGACACGGTTGAGCCCCACTGGATACTCGCCTGATATGTAACAATGTAGACATCCATGAGATGCGTCAAGTTCTTATGTGTTATAAGAATTGGTTTACATGCTGATGGAGTCCACTTGAATTGGAATTGGACCAAGTGGGCAATGTGGGTAGCGACCCAGAGTGAATGTACAAACTACCCGTTTCTGCAATGACGGGGGTATTCAGGATCGACAAACTCAAATTTTGATTATGGCCCTTTATTTTCAGAGCACTTGGGTTTGAACTACCGATAGACCCTCTGTGGGGTTTCAAGCGAGCCTCCCTCCCTCCTGCAGAAAAGAGTCCTTCTATCCCTCCACACTTATGAGGATGGCTTCTAGCCCGGGTAAATATTAAACCTAACAAATCAGCAAGGGGTGTTCCAGGTCGATTAAGTTCAAAAGAACAGTGGCGTAGTTAGATATTTTTTGTGGGGGAAAAAGCAAAAAAAATTCTGACAGATTATTACCTTGAAGTAATGATGTACTATCTAAGCGTAGCGCCACCATCATCTGGCGTGTAGCGCGCGGAAAAAATTAGACTAAAATATCTCCGAGATTTCCTTAAATGACACTTCCAGGCCTTGTCAGTAACCATTTCGATGTGTATTTCTGCTTAAACACATAAGAAGTGTTGTAAGTAAACCCCTAGGAATATAATTTTAGCTACTATTTTCCGTTGTAAGAATTTTTAATTAAAATGGCAAAAATTTCCGACGGAGGCCTTCGGAGGCTTTGTGGGGGGGGGGGGGGGACCGCCCCTCTAGTTACGCCACTGCAAAAGAATGTCTATACCATGTGGAGATGTGTAAATGTTACGTATGCTTTCAAGTGACTCTTACTTATCCCACGTTCTCCTACTTTGAGGACCTTCTTCCTCCCTCTCCTTATTTTGTCTTCAAAATCCTACGTTATCCTATTTCATCCTACTTTTTGACTTGCCATCTCTCAAAAAATCAATTAAATTGCATCATTATTTTCACACAAACAGAACTGTCTCTCAAAGTTTCGAAAAGTCATAAGAAGTTCATACCTACCAGCCTGTACCTCTTAGGCAGATTTTACAGTAAGATTGTCCAAAAGCTCCCACAACATGAAATGACAAAAAGTGAACACTGTTATATGTATAGCAAAACATTTTAGGTTCGGTTTAGCAAGTAACTTAAACTGAAATGACAAAGATACTTTAGTATAAAGTGATCTTTGTGAAAAGCTCTACTCATAGATAGCTCATAATTTCCATAGCATACAAGAACGGATGGTCTTTTCTTCTAATATCCAAATAAACATAATTTAAACCATTACTTAGGGATTAGGGATAGGGACATGGATTTCCTGTCGTCATATTTTATTAACAGCATTTTTATCGTAACGAATAACTACCAAAACTTCCTGTCCAGTATTGTTGTGACTAAAAAATACCAAACATTTGTTCCATTCCACACAAAACTGGACGGACACATAGTATTGTATGCAATTTACACATAATTTTCGGACAGACAGTTATACTGTAGAAACCTAGATTTGTGTGACTGTAACCACTATGTAACTTTTAGATGTTTATTCACATTTATTTGCCCAACAAATTACTTTGATGCGGCAATAAACATATGTAGCTATCTGGGAAGGTTAATAAAGGGCCCTCCAACGTCCAATAGCACAAAACTACTGATATCGGTCCAAATACGAAATGTGAATATGGGTAGAAAAATGGGAAAGGGGAAGCTCCTCTTGGGAATTTTAGTATTTGGAGGGAATTTCTGCAATTCTATGGACAATTTACTTTTTATAGTCTTAAATTCTCACAAATCCAGGGAAATTTGACTACCTTAATGGGAAGTAAACATTTTCCTCAGTCGTGCATGTTCCAGCATTACAGCAATGGTCCTGTTGCAAGCTGCCTACACAGATGGCTGTGTACTTGTACGGTCGTTGACGGAAAAGAGGGACCTTAATTGTAATAAAAGTAAGCTTATACTTGCAAAAGTATTTATTCTGGCCTTAAGTCATATGCTTAGTAGAGTGTTTTACACAAAGCACATATGCACACATAACCTATTGGATGGACTACTTCAAGCTTGCAGTAAAATTACAAAAAGAAAAAAAAACATATATCACGTCATACCAGGGTAGACTGCATTTTGTTGAGGCAATTTCTGGCAATTTACTAAAGGGGCAAAAAACAAAATTAACCCCATGTGCTGTCCATAGTTACTTGTTATGACCCTCTTTTGGACAGACCTAACAAAGCAAAGTTGCACCTTTAGTTAGTTTGATGAGATTCTACGGCTCATGGCGAGGGCAGCAAACAAACTTTTGGACAGAATGTGTATGGAATTGTAGTGGAAAGTTTAACTGGATAAAGTTGGGTCCTGATACCCATCCCTTTACAGATGGTCTTTGTTTTTAATTTTTTTTATGCATTTCCCAGAATTGGTTTAAGTCGGGCCGGCCACCGCCTTTTTTCCAGTTGTGGCTCACTGGCTTGTTTTCCCTACTCCATTGCTTATGCTGAGCACCAAGCACATTGGCAGAAGGTTCCATTTTTAAAGTCCCTGGTATGACCCGGCCAGGAGTCGAACCCCAGACCTTCCGGCTGCAAGTCGGATGCTCTAACCACTTGATCCATCCAGTTGCACCTTTAAAGTAATCTGATGAGCATACTTTAAGTTTGCATACATGCAGTTTGCATCACAAAGTCTTGGAATTTCATACCCTTCAGTACTAACGCATTCCCCCATACTTTCATTTCTGACAGGAAACACATGTAAAGTGTACCGGAAATTTGTGATTCAAAGTTGTGTTTATGCCATCTAGGCAGCCAAAAATTCCACATTTAATTTTCTCCGCCCCAGCAATGGTGGGGCTGAGGTTGGCTGTGTTTGTACTGTTGGAGGTTAGTTGGGATCAACATATTGAACAGTGTAACGTCGTACTTAGACCTTACGCATATGATGTCACAGAGCAGAAAGTGCTCACTCGTTTGCAGGAAAAGCGCGTATTATTGCAAGTTACACCGTAGTTAGGTTTATATTAACTATGGTTACACCAACAAATGCAGACAGCTGATTTGTTAAACAATCGTATACGGGCGTAAGTCTACTACACGTGCGTGCGAAATCTTAGCCGGTCGTTCGTGCACGTGTGCTTCATTGCTTCCCTCCAAACATAAGTCACGCCGACGTTAATGCATAAGGTCTATTATGCAGAAGTAGTGAAAAGCCATTGCAGGTCTAAAGAGTGAACTGTGAGTATAAGAAATTTTTCTTCAAGAGTCATGCAATTTTGTTGGCATTGAAATGATTCGACAAAACTACCGTCCTTCTGAAAAACAGCTTTAAGTCCTAATTTTGTCCTACGTTTACTATACAAAACCATAACTTTCCCCCTATTTGACTCAGAAATTTAATCCTATGGTGATAGTACTTTTTCACCTAGGTACTCTTGAAAGCCTTCTTACTAATAAATAATTTCGTTAGAAAAAGGAGAGGATGAAAAATCAAGAAATCTTAAATGCAAAGTTTACAAAGTTTGATATAAACTATTCGGTTTTACGTGATAACTCCGAAGTTAAATGAAGGTTATCGGTAAATCTGAGAACAGCAAAAACCTGTATCGTCACTTTTAGGAAAACCGCGCTGAGAGAGATGATAGACATCGCCCTCACATCGCCAGCCCATTCTACTTCTCCTGATGACCTGATGACACTGCCACTCGGGCTGCGTCATGCAAAATTGCAAATGCAGTCTTCTTCATTATTTTAACCTCGTCTCCCTACATGTAATTCATAGAGAGATGGAATTTTGTTCTTCACTTAACATCAGAAATAATGTGAAGCCACATGTGAGTGTCTCAGTGAGTATGCGAGTGTGTACGTTTGTGTGGTCAAATAAGTGTGTCGCGAACCCCCCTGAAACCGTCAGTACGATGACGTTTACACATGGGGGTAGGTACTTGACCATGAAAACTGCATGTGTAATTGACGACGTCCTTGGTCAAGGGTCAGAGGTTTAGGGTCAAATAAGTTTGGCCTATTTTTTCCTGTTTATCAGTAAAAGAATAAAACAGGAAACCACATTTAAAGCAGACAAAGATGAGAAGTATTTTAACATAATGCTTTTTGCTTGCTAAGGTTTGAGGTCAAATGTCGAAGTAAGCAATACGTCAATCGGTAAGTGCGCCATTTAATTCCTAAACCCGAAGTACTACCATGGGTCGGAGGTCAAAGTTAAAATTTTAAATAAGCTAATAGTGGTTTTAAGTTAAACCCATATCTGCTTGTCAGTGTGTGAAAAATTTCATCCACAAAAAATGTAGAAGCTGAGAGGGAGACGAGATTTGCAACTCAATAGATTGTTCCGTATTTAATTTTTCCTCTGGTGGGCCATTTTCATTTTCCTTTTGTGGAAACATGAGGAGACTGTAATGATGATTTCATGTGTTGGCAACGTATCTAATCTCCCAACTTTACTTTTATCTTTTATCATGTAGATCTGAAGATTTATCTGATGAGAACACCTAGATACCAAACTAACCCGGAGGGAACCATCGTTACCTATGTGAACAAAAGTTGGGGCCCAATCTGCACCAATTATCAAAACCTCTCAAGCGTCGTTTGCCCTGTGTTTGGAAAAGAAGTAGTACACAAACCTAAAAATGAAACTCACAACAAGATACAGTATATTTATGCTGATCCTGTTTTAATTGTACATAAATGCAACGGGACAGAACCAAATCTCTCTCAATGTGACATCGACACAACCATGCCTGCCAATAACAGCTGTCATCATGCATCTTCATATGCATACGTCGAATGTAAAAGAGTATACCCTCCCCTAAAGCCTAAAACGCCGGAAGGTACGTATGTACATATATACATCGATTTTGGTGCAAAAATTTGTTTAGATTATTTACAGTTATGTGTAAGTTTTCAAAGTATCTAACCTATTTTGGCTAAGAGTTTCTTTTATCATCCATTTTTTTTTTCATTTTTTCCAGAAGTGTATAAAACGCATGCTAGGGGAGACCCATGTACACGTGTACAAGTGTAATACATGACTAGTATAACTTTTGGCCGTTAAAAAATCATTTTTTTACTCTTTCAAAAGTGCACTCGGAAAGAGGGTCTGAAAAGAAGAACGGTTTTTACTCTTTTAAAAATGTTGAAGAAAGCAGAGGACAATTAGCACGACGCATCCATCGAAATGGCCTCCAAACCCACCTACCTTACGCTACACGTATATAACACTGGGATAAAAATTAAGTTGTTATTTCATTCATTTGTATACCTTACCCGAATTTTGGACGAATATTTCCCTCACGGAATAATTTTATTTTGGGGTTTCGTTGCTTCACATCCAAAGTGAAAATATGTCATAAAATGAATTCAGGTTGTGGTTATTCGGCGTATCAGTCACATATATTTAAGAGGTTTAAACGAGCGCGACGTGAAAAGATGCTTACTCATAGGCATATGGGATATTCTTTTCTGGAAGGATTGAACAGATTTTGCTTAGAAAACCTGTGCTACCAGAGAAAATTATCCAATTTTACCCACAACTGCTAGAGAAATTTGTTTTGTCCAAATTCCGGGGGTGGATCCGGCATCCTTTCCTGTCAAATCTGTAAATATCGGTAATACATCATCATCATGGGGCGCTAACGAAGGACTGCGAACTGCCTCCAACCCTCCCACTGCTCAAAAAATTCGGGCATTCTTTTCCTCCGGCAAAACACGTTTTTGTCTGGAAAACGCAGATCAGCTAACCCTACCACCCCAACCTCCTTCTCCTACCCGTTCAAGTGTCTCGAATGCGCATATGATCAAGTAAAAGCAAGCCTGTTATCTGACAATGTTAATTTGTAACTAAATGGATGAAATAAAGCCAAAGAAAGTAGGTTGTGACTGATCTGTCACAGGGTATACATTTACTGCCCTTACTACAAGGAAATAATTCCAATTATATAGGCCTTGAAGGGCAGTTGTTTTACGACGCTAAGCGACCACGAAAATGGGAAAAGCCTATGGCTTATGAATTACAACTTCATGTCGGGTGGCTAACCAACTTTACAATTTAGATCAAATTTGGTTTCTTTTGAAAGGCCAGTTCAGATTCGAAAACAGTAGATTTCTCTTGGATGAAACATCCACCTTACTTTGACGCGGCCGGGGATCGAAACCCGAACCTCCCGGTTGCTAAGATTCATCGCTTCAAATGCCACCGCCTTTATCCACTCGGCCACAGCAGCAATTACCTCCATGCTCACCACAACTCCTCTTCAGATTTGTTTGGCATGTATTTGCTGTCTTTTCTTCGGGAAAAGTGTGGTCAATTCAGACAAAGCAGTTTCAGTTTAATGACCCCTTTCCACATATGTCACTTTCTAACCTAATTAATTGAGATAACTTTCGTAACCTGAGGTTACATACTGCATAAACTTTCTCTGAATATGTATTTCATTATCAGGAGAAATTAAGTTTACTTAATTGTAAAAATGCCCATGTAGCAAGCTACCTCAGTTTTTTTCAATTAATGCCCACTTTGGGTTTTACAGTGTAAAGAGTGGCCCTTCCCTGTATCCACTATGGTCGGCTGGTGGTGAAATTTTCGAATCGCGAATAAACTAGGCCCACTGAAATAGACAAGTTGGGTAATTCAGTACTTCCGGTGGGGTCACAAGGTCAGCTGTATCATGATAACAGTTCGTCAAGGTAAGTGGTTCACTTGACCTTTGACCCATCCCCTGATGCATTGCGTGAAAAGCATTTTCCCAACTCGTCTATTCCCGTTTAGTCTTTTGAATGTAGATATCTCGTACGTGAAAGGGTTCTTGTAAATCTAAGTAGGGGCTTGCACAATGAAGGGAAAATGGTACCACCAGTGAAAAGCAAATTATGCAAAGACGCAAACGGGCGATATCCAAAGAAATGAGTTAAAGTCTAGTAGGTTTAATGAGACATTTCTGGCAAAATGTGTGTAAAACACATTTCATGCTTGATTTGTATAGCAGGGTGTTCTATGCACAAAATATTCCAAATAAAGTATGAAGTTTTAAAGCTATTTCAAATAAAATGCTGAAATCATCTGTATCAAATTAATTTAACTTCAAGATGTTAGTGCAAGTCATGTAACATCGTTGACAAATCGTTTAAAATGAAGAAAACATATACCTATGTTTACAGGACAATTCTTCAAAGTGGGGATTATTCCAAAAATCTCACTGAGAAATAAGCTTGCCCGAATACGGAGTGGGGTAAGCTGAAAGCCAAGTTCCCTCTGTCTATATGAATGTACACTTTTTGATTCCTTGCCGAATGCAAAAGGAATATCTGCAACCACCCGGGCGATTGTTTATGTATGTATGTGTGTTTTGTGACGCCTGGTTTGTAAACACGATATCTCAAGGTGGCAATAATGGATAATTTTCTTACTTGGGATATACAATCATTATATAAGAGGAAGATCCCTATTGTCTGTGGTGAAGGTCAAAGGTCATGTGAGGCCACCAGAGGTTAAAAACCGAAAACCTTGTAAACACGATATCTTTGAGTAGGAAGCATGCATGCTTTTCATACTTGACATGTGGATGCGTTATAGACAAAGATAAACCCTATTGATTATGGTAAAGGTCAAAGGCTATCAGAGGTCACCGGAGGTGAAAATACGAAATTCTTAACCAGAAAGCCCAAAGGCTTAGTGAGTCCTTGCCGAAATACCGTGTTTTTCAGTGCATTTGGTATTAACTTCTGATGACTTCAAATGACCTCTGACCTCCAGTGTATCTTGGATCTTGAATATTCTTGGGAAATTTTGCTTTTTGACCTCTGGTGACCCAAGATGACAATCTTGGGAAATTTTGCTATTTGACCTTTAGTGAACCCAAATGACACTTGGGAATTCTTGCTTTATTACGTCTGGTGACTCCATGACAATCTTGGAAATTGTTGTGAAATTTTGCCTTTTGACTTCTGGTGACAACAGATGACCTTTCACCTCTACCAGAAACAATTGGGTTGTTTCTCTCAACATGACAAATCAATATACCACGTATGGAAAGTGTCCTTCATTCCTATCTTGAGATATTGTGATTACAAGGTTTTCAGTCTTTGACCTCCAGACACCTCAAATGACCTTTGACCTTCACCAAAAACAATAGGGCTCTTCCTCTCCACATGACAAATCTACATACTAAATATGAAGTGTCTATCATTGATATCTTGAGATATTATGATTACAAGCGATTTACAAGCTTTTCGCAGTTTTACCTCCGAAGACCTCAGATGACCTTTGACCTCCACCACAAAGAACAGGGTTCTTCTTCTCAACATGACAAATCTATATACCAAATATGAAAAGTGTCGGTCATTACCATCTTGAGATAGAGTTTTCAAGCCGTTTATAAGGTTTTCGCATCTTAACCTCCACTAACCTCAGATGACCTTTAACCTCTACCAAAATCAATAGGATTCTTCCTCTGGACATGACAAATCTGTATATTAAATATGAAAAGTGTTCTTCACTCCTGTCTTGAGAAATTGTGATTACAAGGTTTTCAGTCTTTTACTTCCAGTGACCTCAAATGACCTTTGACCTTTACCAAAAACAATACGTTTCTTTCTCTTAACATGACAAATCTATATACCAAATATGGAAAGTGTCGGTCATTGCTATCTTGAGATATCGTGTTTATAAGCCATTTACGAAGTTTTTGCAGCTTAAATTCCAGTGACCTCAGATGACCTTTGACCTCTACCAAAATCAATAATATTCTTTCTCTTGACATGACAAATCTGTAACCAAATATGAAAAGTGACATTCATTGCTATCTTGAGATATGGTGTTTACAAGGTTTTCAGCTTTTGATCTCTGGTGACCTCAAATGACCTTTGACCTCCACCAAAAACAACAGGCTTCTTTCTCTCAACATGACAAAGCTATATATCAAATATGAAAAGTGTCGGTCATTGCTATCGTGAGATATCGTGTTTACAAGCCATTTATGAGGTTTTCGCAGCTTAACCTCCAGTGACCTCAGATGACCTTTGACCTCTACCAAAATCAACAGGGTTCTTTCTTTTGACATGAAAAATCTGTATACCAAATATGAAAAGTGTTGGTTATTCCTATCTTGAGATAACGTGTTTACAAGGTTTTAGGTTTTTGACCTCTGGTGACCTCAAATGACCTTTGACCTCCACCAAAAACAATAGGATTCTTTCTCTTAACATGACAAATCTATATACCAAATATGAAAAGTGTCGGTCATTGCTAACAGGAGATATCGTGTTTACAAGCTAAGAGTCACATACACACATACACACGCACCCACACACACACACGACATCACCATCGCATAGATTCCTTGCCTGCCTTCGGCAAGGAATCAAAAACTGCTTGTAAACACGATATCTCAAGAGAGTAACGATGGGCAATCTTCATACTTGGTATGTAACTTTATCATATTAAAAGGAAGAATCCTATTGTTTTCAGTGGAGGTCAAAAGTTAATTGAAGTCCTGAGAGGTCAAAAACGAAAACTTTGAAAAAAACAAGATATTTCAAGACAGGGATGATGGACCTTTTTCATACTTGGTACATAGATGTGTTCCTTTTAGAGAGAGGGAATCCTATGACTTTTTTGGAGATCGAAGGTCATATGAGGTCATAAGAGGTGCAACTACAAAAACCTCGTAAACTAAATAGACATTGGACGGTGCCTCCAAATTGTGTCCGGCGTTTCGTGACCAACGAAAAGTTAGGGCTGAATTTTTGTACCTTTCCAAAGATAAAGTTATGGAGAACAACATCTATTTTTTTCACAAGCATAACTGTTACAGTAATAATACTAATTTAAATTATCTAATCATGATCACGTGAAAGGATGTTGTTACTACAACATGATTAGTAACACTATACGCTGAACGAGTTGTTTGATGGCGTAGTGGATAAGAACTCGGTTTCTCACGCAGACGGTACCGGTACGAATCCCTCCTAAGACAGATTTTTTTTTTCATTTTTTGTTATTAACTTTTGGTGGGTTCAAAGTTCATATGAGGTCAGCAGAGGCCAAGTTGTGAAAAACAGTAATAAATGACATAGTCAAGAAATATAAATTTGAGGGATGAACCTCAGTGAAACAAATCACCCCCCTTTCAGCAAGGAATTACTAAACCTTTTGGCTTTCTGGTTAAATAAAGTTTCTGCGTTTTTGTCCCAACTGATATTCTTCAACAGTTCCGGTTTTTGCTTACCTCTTGAAGGAATTTTAAATAGCTCACCTTTACTGCCATTTGGTCCATACAGGGAGTTGCTATTTAAGTAGCAACTCCCTGGTTCATAGAACTTGACAATCCCAAGTTGAAGGTTAATCACCATACGTCACTTGTTCTTGAGGTCAATCAAGTGCGCCTCTAATAATGATGTATGGTAGGTGCCCGTCATAGTGCTAGAAATCTGCAGGAATTTGGCGAGAAATGACTTGCAGTCTCATGTGGTCTGCAATCTGCAGGGAGTAAATTATAAACAGCCGTCTTGTCATCTTATAATGCTTTAAAACTGAATACAAACATCAGTATCAATGGGGTTTTATACGGAAGCCGAGAACATCGCGGTGGTATGAAAGCTGACATGCCAGTTCTCCCACCCTTTCTTCGGTAAACATAGGAAGGAGAAATCAAGATACGATTTCTCCTTACCATTATCTACCGATAATGTGGAGGGGAGAAAAACCAAAGTTGGTGAGGGGGTACCTCAAGAAAGGACCATTACACAGTGTCTATTTTCGAACAGCCTGTCCATAAATGGACGGGCCCCCACATGACACGGATTAGCGCTATATAACTTTGGTTATATTATTACCAACGTGGGATGATCCCACCGTGGTACGGCCCCCTGTGGGCTGGGGGTTGTAGAATATGCCCACGGTATTTCCCGCCTGTCATAAGAAGCGACTAAAGGGAAGGACTTGCACCGTATTTAAACTTTACTTGACACTATATAACACATTTGTGTTGGTGTGCCGTAAAATTCTAACTACCTAACCCACCGTGGGTCGTTGACGAGCGAGCTAGCTATTTTACTTAAATTGAAAAGAGGATCGATGGACATAGTCCGTTTATGGACAGAGTGTTCGAAAATAGACACTGTGTAATGGTCCTTTCTTGAAGTACCCCCTCACTAACTTTGGTTTTCTCCATTCCACATTATCGGTGGATAATGGTAAGGAGAAATCGTATCTTGATTTCTCCTTCCCATATTTACCGAAGAAAGGGGTGGGAAAACTGTCATGTCAGATTTCACACCACCGCGGTGTTCTCGGCTTCCGTAGTTCTACCGTACTCAGTGAACCCAGTCTTCTGACAAGATCTCCTGCAGCGAACATGCGTTCGATAAATCAGACACTGCGTAATGCATGAGCAGTTTTTATAAAATGTACAGTTTATTCTGCTAATTTTACAATTTCTTGCTTTTTGGAATCAATGCAAGAAAGTGATACAGGATGACATGATATTTTCATTTCACCCATTAGGAGGATGGACGGAAGACCAATGGCTGTGTCTGTTGGGAATAATTCCCCTCCTTATGCTCTGCTCGTCTACCATCTGCTTCAAAAAGGCTGCCAGAGTGAGGAAAAGATTAGATGATGATGATGACAGCGATATCATCGATCCAAATATGACGATTGATGAAGCGCGACTTCGAGTTGTACGCAAATTTTTCTGAGCTGCCTATTGGACGCCATGCTGTCAGCACTGATCATTAGTACCCTCTTGTCCGGCCTGTTGATGATAGTTCAGTTACATGACAGCTACTTACAGTATCTACCGAGTGTAACACGTAGTGGTGGTACCCGAATACCCATACCGCACAAGCAAGGGTAGTTTCAGAGTTGGTGCCAAGCAACCGCTTATGAAAGGCCTCGCAGGATAGACTATGTGTGTACTTTTCAACAAGGATTGTCGTTTTACGAACAAATTAGTGTATTTTTCCAGGTCCGTTTAAGTGGTCATTAATATCAGTAGCTGCATAGCCTACTACTTCTGTAATTTACAGTGTATGGCTATTTTGTACTGTTAAGTGGGGGTGGGAATGTTCACAGACAGACGACACAGAGGACACACCATTTCATTATCATCATTATTATCTTGAGGATATAAGCTTAACACCCTTCCTACGATGTTCCTGTATGAAGCGTATAGTGATCCAATTGGCGGAAAGATGCAATTAGCCTACCATATGCTGTTTGTGCAAATCGCCGACATAGGCCGAAGTATTTGATTATCCAACGCTGTACCTACTTTTAAAACAATGCAATTATTCGTTGGTGTAGGGTTTTTTTCTGTTTTTGTTTGTTATGTTTGAACTATACATGCATTTCTGTGTATTTTCCTAATGGGAGCTTTCGATTACCCTTTTACAATTTTATGAAGTTGAACTTGACCCTGTGCCCCTAAGTTCTGGATCGTCACCGTAGATTTTAAAAGACTGAAGTAGAAAACCACACAAACTTGTCACAAATTTTCCATGCATGTGTGCTAATTTAAGAAAATATATAGGGTCCTACGGGGCAACCTAAACGCCATATGCAGGGAGCTGATCACAGTAAGAAGTTGTTACTAGATCACAGTAAATCTAACCCGGCCTGCGAAGTGCACTGGCTCCCTGCTACGGTATGCGAAAGCTGTGGTACTGGTACAGTTAATTGTTCAGACGTTTTAAGCTTTAGCGTAGTCATAGGCATTTTAGGAGGGTGGTCGGGGAGCATAAATAGCTCTATATCCTTTTAATATTATGCTTGTCGTTACAAACATTTTCTTATAGTTTTATGTATAGTCCCTTGCAGTATACATAACGTTTATTTTATCTACCGTCCATGTGACTAATGCGGTTCCCAAATACCCTCCTCCACGGAAAATCCCCCTGGCAACCTCTCCTGGGGCAAATCCCACCGAAACATTTCCCCTGGATAATTCTCACTAGGACAATTTTCCCCCGACAATCCCTACCCTGGAAAATTTCAAATTTTCTGGTGGGCAGGGTCGGCGATCTGTTAAAATTATTGGGGGACATCTGCTTGAGTGAGCACTTTGCGCCTCCGACCAGGAGTACAGGAGACCTCCACAGGTCCCCTGTTGGGGTCCAGGGGCGAAGCCACTGCAAGCCAAGCGATTTGGTGCATTCTAGACTCTAGAGGACACTGATCACATACGTTTTATCTAAAGTTCTCCCCCAGCTACCATTGATAGGCTAATATTACAATTATTCATACCCAAAATGTGTGTAACAACATTTATTTTTCTGCGTATTTCTAAATATTGGGGGACATTTGATATTATTTCCCCCACTAAAAAATTGAAGGGGACATGTCCCCCCGTGATCACCGCCCATGCTGGTGGGAGAGGTTGTCTGAGTGGTAACTTCCATGGGGAATTGTTTCGATGGAATTGTCCTCAGTAACAATTGTCCGGGGAGAATTGTCTAGTAAAATTTGTCCGCAGGAAAGATGTCCAGGGGGAACTTTCAGGTGGGAATTGTCCCGGAGGAGTTGTCCAGTCACTGTTTGAAGGTTTATAATTATATGTTTCCTTGTAGTATCGATTTCGTTTCTAAGTATGTCTATAGCTGTTTGTAAAGTTGTGTATACTTTCTTGTAATATCATTTTCATTGTACTTAACAAGGATTGTCGTTTTACGAACAAACTAGCGTATTTTATAAGGTCCGTTTATGTTTTTGTCATTAATATCAGTAACCTACATAGCCTACTACTTACCATCTAGTTATTTGAACGCTTTTATATTTTCACTTGTAGTATCATGTCACTTGTATTTTTTGACTATCCTGTATTACAGTTCTAGTGACCCTGCATTATAAGCTACATATAGAATGGACTTGCATAATATGTATAAAGGACTCAAATTTAGTGGCACATAGTTTTTCGTTTAGGCCACGATATAATATGAGAAGCGAAAATACCGAACTCCAAGTGATGAACTGACTCCAAAACTTGAAGGTGAGAAAATATCGGGGCGGAAGTGCTGACCACTGCTCGTTGACAACAAACAGACAAATCAATCTCTTATTCAAGAATACTACCTTTCAACTCGGGAGTCATTTGTGCAACCCTAACGTTCCTCCACCCTTACTCCTAAACTACACAACTAATTGTCTTGCAAAAACCGAATGCAGTTTCCTCTGATAACGGAAGCCATTCTCAGGCAAAATGACTCGGCTTCCTCCAACCCCCCCCCCATCCCATCCTTGGAAAAATGTCTAGTATATCTATTTATTGAAATGTTTCTTACGCAAAGAATCTACGACATTGCTAAGATGTACCAGTGTTCCGAATTATGAAGTTGTAATACTTGTGTAAGACATTAATTTGTCTGTTTGTTATCACAACTACATAACAGTCATCACCAATTCCATTTTCCATGGGGAGTCAATTCTCCATTTTGAATTTGGTATCTCCGCTTCTCTTACAATATCTTTGATGTCAGAGATCAGGTTCGTCCTCCCTACACACTGGTTACAAGTACTACGGTGTTCCTGCCTGCGATCATATCACGTCTATTCATCAAAATCAATTCTATTTTACGATTTATTTGTGTAGCTATAAGCATATCCTTAGCTTTCGTTAAGTTTTAATTATATATTATTTGCATGACAAATACAACTCTCTGTTATTAATGTAGAAGAGAAAATAAATTATGCTAATACGGAATGCTCTACCTTATTTTGATAAATGGTAATGTCTTAATTTCCCCTTCTTTCTCACTCAAGCAAGCCTAAGTGATGTGATGTTTCAGAAACCAAACGTTTACTACATCAAGAAATTATCTTGCATTTTTACAATGAATCAATTACACAGAATGTTTACACTTGCAGGGGCGTAGCGAAGGTTTTATCGTTGGGGGGGGGGGGGTGTAGAGATTATGTTTTGCCGACAGATCTGATAATGCGTAGCGCGGAAACGAGCTTAAGCGGGTGGGTACCAGGGGCCCGGTGGGGTCCAGGGACAAAGCCCCGCTGGAGGCCCAGGAGGCAAAGCCCCCGGAAACTGTTAGGTTTGAGCATACCTCTGGGTGAAAAATTAAGTCTCAGGATGGATATATTTTGGTTCACGATGCATCATCAAATGAGAAGATCCCCCCAAATTTTAATGTATTAGGCTATTCCTCTTATCAGGCCGCTTTAGTTTTAAGCGTCTGGGATCCAGAGCCCCGCCAGTGTTTTAGCTAGGACCGTAGACGTTTTGTAAATTAGACATTTACTGATCTTTGACCTGGGGGAGGGGTTTAAGGAGAGGTGGTGTCCCCCTTCTCCTTTGGAAATTTTTGGAATTTGAGAGGTGCCTAGATCGCAAATGGTGCGATATTTGAGTGGATATCTGCCGTAATGAGGAACCTCAAAATTTACACCCGGGTAGAATTTGCTTGTCAGATGTTTTTGTGCCACTTAATTTCACTGTTTATAGTAAATTTATTCATACGAACGAGGGTTAACTGAAAATGAACTATTAATAAACCTACACCCTCAGTAACCTATGCAAAGTTATGCAGAGACTGTAAAATCGAAAATGGGGGAGAGGAGGGCTATTTTCTATCACATATAGTGTTAAACCACTTAAGGGTAATATTTTGTACATAGCGTGTCTGCGTTTTCATAGATTGACAGTTATTCCATCCGATTGACATGTTGTGTATTTAATTCAATTAATGTACCCCCTACGTTCATCTAATTTGGTCATAGGGGTAGACAGCGCTGGCCCTGGATTTTAACCCCCACCCCCATAAAGAATGTGTTAGTCCTCCACATTTCAAGGACGGAAATCCCCTTATTTGTCCTCTCCATGAGATGGATGGGCCTCTAGCAAGCTTTCAAAATATCAAACTTTTGTAGTAATTTTTTTCAAAACGTAGCATCAAATTGCACCAAAGGACGCTCAGATATTAGGAATTTTCCAAAGGAGAAGGATACCTCCCCTTAGAGCCCTCCCTCAGGGAAGTTGTGCAAAACAGAACCCATCTCCTTCCTAGTACTACTTACAGCTTTATACGCCCGGCCTACGATCAGACGATATTAATGCAGAACATGCTCACACAACTCTCTTTATCATCAATGTTATATTTAAGTTCCTACACTATATAACTGTTTGATATATATCTACATTGCACAGATACAAGGTACACATCTTTTGGCTCCTTACACGTCTGCATCCTGTTTTCAAACCATGCAGTGAATGTCGTGCACCGACTAAGTATTCAGCTGTTTAATTAATCCATGAAGCGAGATAAGGAATTTAAAGACCACCGAAAGTAAAATTTAAATAAGGAAAGTGTTTCTAGCATGTCTTCCAAACCGTGTCCGAAAGGAAAGTATGGATGGATCAAGGGTATTGACAGAGCCGTATGTCAATAACACCAATAGAGCTGACAGGCAGCAGACAAAAGTATTTCAGGATGGACCCAGTGTTTTTCTTCTTTTTTCAGTTTAATTTTTTGAGTGGAAGAGGGGGTCCATTAAAAACTGAAAAGAGATATGAGTCGTAAATGTGTTTGTGTATGTGGGTGTGTGTTTACGTGTGCAAGTATGTGACGAGAATATTTATGTACCAATACAATACTTTTACAGAAAACAGTTCAATCAAAGAAATTATTCAAGTTGTTGAGCATGTGAAAACAAACGTGGGGACTTGTCGCCCCGTCCCAGCCTGCTGACCCCTATGTCTACCCAAATCAATACACTTACTTTCAAAGTTGATTAAGGTATATGATAGTCTAATTCTATTTTCGAAAACAGTTAAGATTGTAGGTTTTGCAGTGTTTCTAACGCGAACCCAATAGACATTATTCATTGACGTCATATCGATGTCATTTTGGCGGCAAAAACAATGAAGCACACTGATACTCGACACAGACTTCAGTCTCACGCGCGTATCCGACCGGTACACGATCAGCTGTCTGCAAGTTGGTGTAATTGCAATGATAAACGCTTGCCTCCATTAGAGGGCGCACTTTCTGTTCTGTGACGTCATATGCAAAAGGTCCAGAGAAATAAAATGCTTTAACTAAAGCTCATAATTTCTCTGATAAGGTCTATAACATATGAGAGCACCTAACAGCTCCATCTCGCAATATTCATAATAGCCTATAACATACGGTACCACCAGAGACCATACAGTGGTGATAACACAAAGGAGTAGCAGAGTATGTGCTCGAAAATTTCTTTTATACTGAATACTAGAAGTTTCTACAAGCTTTACGCACACCGCGGGGTGGGGAAGGCGTGGGCTAAATGAACACTAGCCTAATAATGATTGAAAGACGCCCAGAACTCACTACGTCGCAATCAGGTTTCTCTTTCCAAATTTTAACGGCAGGCCCCAGATTCCCCCACCGTAGATGCACCCGGCTTCGTTGCTCTTACGTGTAGGCTTCGCCGTCTCAGTGGTGTTACTACGTCTTGTTGTACTGGACAAGTTCTCAGTTCTCGAGTACTTCTTGAATACTTTTTGCAGGTAGTCGTACTCGAATGTTAAAATAATCGCTTATAGTCGATGTCAGTGGCGGGCACAGGGGGAGGCTCGATGTGCCCCCCCCCCCCCACAGGCACTTAAAAAATATTAAAAGAAAGCAAATTAAAGAAGAAATTGATGTGTTTAGTCCATGAGCATTCTTTAGGGAATGGAAATGATACAACACTTGGCATCTTATCCTCCTTCTGAGAACTAAAATAATGTATATCGATCGTGGAGCAAGAAATTTTAACACAGCTAGGCCCGGGGCAATTCTGTTCTGCCATTTGGAAATTAATAGCACAAAATTTTCCTACCTATGAACAATGGCGCCGGCACGTGGTTGGGGTGCAGGCCCCAAGTTATTGTCTAACAGAATTTACAATGATCCCAAAAGTTTCAAAAGGCCAAGAGTAAGGATATTTTATGAACAAACGATGGATGTATTTGAAAGTGTTTCGTTAACTGCATGTGAAGAAAAATGTGCGCCCTTTCACCTACTCTTCCATATTTCTTCATCACCACTTGAAACGTGTAGGTTTTCTTCAACGATATATGCCTCACAGTCACTGGCTTTCCATGAAAATGTGATAATGGAGAAACACAGATTGCATGAATGCGAAGGAGGTTTATTCGCTCTTCTCTACTTTTAAGGTTGTCAATCCAAAATGGCCGTGGTTGAAGACGTATTTTATTACAAAAGTGAAAATAGGCTTATGTCAGTGCTGACCCTCATGTAATTTTTACCATATTCAATGGTTTCTAGTCCAAAATTTCTGTGCGCTTCGCACACAAAATTATTGAACTACTCTCTTTCCCCCAAAACTCCAATCAAGTTAAGGGAAGGGCTTAAGCAAAAACATTGATTCTCATATGTGAAAGAGGAACTAAATCTACGCAATTTGGTGAAACTTCCATTCAGATCGGACATGTAGGACTCGAGATATCAGAAAATTAAGGTACTACATTTGTGACCCTAAGTGAGCTTGAGGCAAGCATGGGGTTATATCACTTCCTCACATTGACGAGAAATGCTTTGTTTCTTAATTTTTTCAGCCTGTTGTGCTGACCCTGAAATTAATAGGGATAGGACCTCTCCATGGGGAATGTAAAGTTTGTTAATTTCCCATCCCTCTCATGCAATCATATTTTGATAACATGGGATTGTGGAGGAGAAAATTGGCTGTAAGGTTTAAAGTAAAACAAAAGACTGCTCAATAATGTCAGGCTATGGTGTCATGTGTGCTTGCTTCAAGTTCACTTTGTGTTGAAAATGCCACAGCTTTAACTCCTAATATCTTGAGAACCGCACGTCGGACTTCAATGCAAATTTCACCAGAATGCTTAGTATAAGTATCCCTCTAATATATCGAAATTTGATTTGAGCTTAAGCTAGCCGTACACTACACGACTTAGCACACCGCATCCCAACTCGATCGTCGGGTCGCCAACAGTCGTGAGGTGTGCAAGAGTTTAACACTGCGATTGGCAGTTTGAAGACCAGTTTTAAGTCGCGCCGACTTCAGTCGGGAAGAACCAACATGTTCGTTCTTCCCGACTGAAGTCGGCGCGACTTAAAACTGGTCCTAAAACTTTCAGTCGTAGTCATAAACTCATGCACACTATACGACTGTTGGAGATCCGACGATCGAGATGAGTTGCAGTGTGCAGAGTCGTGTAGTGTACGGCTGGCTTTAGACCCTTCTTTCAAGAGGACTCACATCATGTCACAATTTAATACTTGAGTTACAACCGTAGGGCGATGACTATATTATATAAACGTATTCAAACTTTTCGGTCCATGGTGACTGTGCAGTGTGCATTTAACACATTTGCAAAGAAGAAACATTTTAAGTCAGTGCTTATTAGTCCTATCCCCGTTTGGTCATCCTTATCTCTCATTCTTTTGTAAGCTGTTCAGGTGCGGATCCAGGTGGGGGCGCACCCGGCGAACGCCCCCCCCCCCCTTTTTCGATGACCAACGATTTTTCGACCAACGATTTTTTTACTCCGAAAAAATGAGCAAATAGATATTGAAAATATGCTTCCCAGATGCTGGGAAATCGCATCTGGCAAATCGACTCCCAACTCCCCCGCCGTGGCTTTGCGCCTTCGGCACTCGCTCGTCGGCCTTCGGCCGACGGTGTGCGCCCCCCTTTCTCAAAATCCTGGATCCGCGCCTGCTGTTCACGCACATTTTCGTTCAAAGTTTGTAAAGATTTGATGACAGCTGAAAAAGCTGCAGAAGTCGCATATGTGCAACTGTTGCATAAATGCAAATCGAAGCCCAAAATTTCTGAAAGACAATCACACAGGTATGCATGGTCGTGCACAAGAGTTTCCCGGGGGTTGGTACAAGAGCCTTATATTTAGAAATGGCACTGGACAACATTTTAGAAGAGCGCCACCATTTATCGCGTACTGTACCAAGTAAAATTTTGCCAAAAATCCTTCCATATTTGACGGTCTTTTCTTTCTTTGCCTTACAAGTTGCTCCAAAGCAATGTTTACTTCGACTAGAAGACTAGTCGAAGTAATCCAATCGCAACAGCAACAGTTTTGGCGGGGTTCAGAGATTTTTTACTTTCGTTTGCCCTTCCTCAGCCGTTTAAAAAGTACGGATCTGAAATTTGCAGAGGATGAGGCATTTGTCACGGAAATTAAGCCTCCAAAATGTTGTATTCATCGATGGTTATTTCGAGTCGCTAACGCTTATTTTCCAATTTTTGGCCATAAATTCCTAGGCTTCTTCTTCTAGGGATTTTGATGTTTGTGCCCGAAACCTTGCGCAATCATTCACTGGTTGTTCATGCTCACAGCTTGTGCAGGAATAATCGATATGACATAAAACGATGTTTTAGGGGGCAATTTTTGAATCGAAACTTGACCGTTCCGGGTTGGAAGGATTTACTCCTGATTGGAATAAAAATAAAAAAGTTAACTGATCTCAGTAGTTTATAAGCCAAAATCTTGTTAGTAAACATCGCAGTTTACACAGATTGATGTTATAAAGCTTTTCCTGTCGAATTTTCGGGGGCAACTGCCTTGGTGCCCCTGCGTTCGGCTGTGCAGTGCTGACGCAGTGGGGACGGACTGGGGGCATGTTCCCCGTCGAGGAAGCTCCACTCGTTGGGGAAGGTTGCCCCACCAGTCATGATAAATTTTCCAATTTCGTCCGCGGGGTGTCTTAATGCGCATGATAGATATGTGTAACTTCTGAAGGCGCTTCGCCCCGGCGTCGAAAATTTTGTGTCCGCCATCGTTCTGGCAACTCTTTAACTTTGTCGAGGCTTCGGCAGAATACTGTCTCTCCTTCCTTCAGGGAGCTTGGCCGCGAGTATGGCAAATCCTAGCGAAATCCAGTGAGCCACAACTGGAAAAAGGCCGTGGTCGTCTCGACTTGAACCAATTGGTTGGAAACTGGGACGTTAAACCTCAACTAAGCTAGCGAAACCCCTGCAGTTATACTGATTGAAAGTTCAAACAAATGTCTGCAGGCTCGCTTGTAACAATTTTGCATTCAGCGGGGTTGTTATATTTTGTGGAAAGCTGGGTGATTGCCTTGGGTGATTGCCCGGGAGCTCTGCATTAATTGTACACTGAAAAGGGGGACCAACAGGACTCTCACAACCTGACATCCATATGGGAGGAGAGATGATATATCACCTTCTTTATGGACTTCTGAAGGGTATACCCTTCAGAAATCTATGACCGATGGTGTCGGCGGGAGTTGGTGATTGGGGGAACCGCAGATAACTGCTAAACCGTGCCTTTTTAGGCAGTGGGATTTTGTATACGCTATATACAAGAGTGGGAGAGCTTTTTCTTATTAGTTCATGAGAGCGCAATCCCAGGAAGGGGTTTACCCTCCCCTTTGAGAAATTTTTGTTAATTTTAGGGGGCCTATATGCAAAATGGTGGTATCTTTGGGTCATTCTAAAGTGATTGTATGTTTAGAAAATGTCCACAATGTAGTGAATTCTAACTTTTGTTCGGGTGAAAAAGGGGAGTAAGAGACGGTTAACACATTGTCTTCAAACCTCCTTAAGTCCCAGGAAAAATCATGGCGTGGATCCATCTACAAAAGTGTGTGTGGGGGGGGGGGGACTTTTTCACATTTGTGAATCGTCGTCCTGGTGGCGCGGAAGAAGCAGTTGGTGGTAGTCAGAATTTGCGTCACGGGGAGGCAATTAGTTTTGTGATCTTCGGCATGGGGGAGGGGTCTAAGGGAAATTTTTCTAGAACTGAATGCCCTCAGATGCGATTTGGTGCAACAAAAGTGTACGATTTTTAGGTTATTTTTCTTCTAAAAATTTCGTTTTCCTAGGCATAATTGCAGTCTGTTCCATCATTTTTGAAAAAGTGAGGGGGATTTTTGACGATGTCCCCTTTTCCAAAAAGTGAGGGGACGCGCCCCCCCCCCCCCCGTCCCCCATGATCCACGCCCATGGGAAAATTGTACACGCAATTATACCTGCGGAAACATTTTTGGACTATAATAAAAATTTTTCTTTACATTTTAAAAGGATATCCAAGGTTGACAGAGAACAGTATAGAACCTCCCGGGGGCTCTAAATTAGTTACAGTATACAAAAGAGGGAGCAACGGGATTCTCACTACCCGACATCCATATGGGAGGAGATATGATATATCACCTTCTTTTTAGGTATAGCAAGAGGGATGGTGGACAGGCAAAATTCGTTTCAGAAAAGATTTTCGTCATTATTGAACGTCGCGGTAAGATGTTTGGAAAGTAAGCAACGGCAATTACGTACTTTCAATCTTTCAAATCATGTGCTAGACTAGATTAGTCAAAGATCCCATAATGATGAGAGCCCTACCGAGAAGGGGATGTACTTTTTAGAAAAATGTTGCCTTGGAATAATTTCTTGCGTCATAGTATTGTCAATGGTATATAAAATCGGGTGTAAACACTGTCGTATGCGCGCGAAGCGCCCGAAATTTTGGATAAAATATTAGTCCATGATAAAACCTGCATTTCAGAACCCTGCATCGGACACTGTCACTTTCCCACCAACCTATGCTATTCAGAAACGTATCTTCTGACTGAGAATTCTTAAAAAGCACTTTTGCTCCTTTGTTCCCCCGTGAGTAGTTACCGAAAGCTATTGATAATAAGGACAACTCTGACACAAGGCTTGACGCTAGCGGAGCGTGCGAAAATTTGGACTTTGTCAAGAATTTCCAAAACTTATGATAGTTTGAGAACAGTTTGTGAAAGAAAATGGTTAGAACAAATAAACCAGTCATCAAAAATACATCTAACCCTACACCCTCCACAGAAATCTGTAGCTTAAACGACTTTTGGGACCATTTTAAAAAAATTTCAAGAATCGATGGGGGAGGGGGACACACGTCACCCATTGCCCACTGTGCCGACACCACTGTCTGTAGCTTAAAAGCCTTTTGAGTTCATTTTAAAACTTTTCAGACAGTTTCGAAATCGAATAGGGTATGCACGCCACTACTTTGCCTGCAACAGCTGGTGCCACTGTGCACAATAGCACGTCACCTGACAGCTTGTCTTCTGTATTCATTCTGCAAGATCTGTATGGCGAAAACTTTGCCTCTCAATCCCTCTAGATTACAAAAACTTTCACTCTTTAACACAAAATTGTTACTAAATTTCAGTGCAGCTAGCCGAGCCCATACTACATATGTCACGATGTTTACTTATTTAGATCTTAAGTCAAGGACCATTACTCGGCTATTCACCTGTTTTCGAACATTGTAGCGCTCCTTTCGTTGCCAACCACTTTGAAAGATATGTAAAGAGACAATCCAGCGATAACTCCACCCAACCCCTACAGAAATATATACTTTGAATACGTTCTTAGACACTTTTATTCATTTTTTGCTCTTAATACTTCTTTCTCCTTTTCTTTTTTTTTTCTTTTTGTTCTTTTTTTTTCTCCTTTCGTTTTTTTTTCGTGGCGGGGGGGGGGGGGGGGGGGCCCCCCCCCCCCCCCCCCCCCTGGATCCGCGCCTGCGTAAATTCACAATCGTGTAGGCTAGTTATGCAATGTGTACAGTTCATAGAAATTAAAGTAAGAGAGAATGACGTCTAGCGATCTGGACAGAAGCCATTGATTTGCGGAGAAGCTACAAGTTTTCAGTTAGGAGTATACACAAAACACTTAACTTTCCGACACCATGACTTATCCTTGTTGTGAAAATTGCTCCTAATCTTTCGAAAAGGGGATAAAATGACATTTAACTTCTGAAGTTGAATGCACATTGTACGCACGGAGACACGACAATCAGCCAGCTTTTCCGTGCCGCGGAAAGCCCTCAAAGAGTTTTCGTGGCTTCCCTGGTTATACACGCAGCGATACATTGTGTCAGCGTTTTCCCTTACTTTAATGTCTATGGTAGGCTACAGGTAGAGAGTAATGAGGAAAGGGGTAATTCCATCCAGTCTTGTAAACCTGGTAAATCCCCTACCCCCTTTTCGCCGATTGTAATTGTTACGGCAATATAACTGCCGATAGCCGGATAATTCATTTAAGCAGTTCTGTGACTTAGTTGGTTTGCTTGTCCCAAGTCCTTCACTTTAAGAATATTGCTGCCATCAGAAAATCCTTGTTTTGAAAAGTGTCGATTGATGCGCTGAAGTAGTGCATACACAAAAATTTGGGAGAAACTGATCGAAACAATTCTATTACATTTATTATAAGTTCACCGTATTATACAAATATTGTTACAACTAAATTACACAACCACTGTATTCATATTTTCATACGTTCTACAAAATCTACTGAAACAATTCACTTAATTTACTTTGCTGACGACAGTACAAGAAAAGGTTGCAGTCATTATTACCCTTTAAGCAATCGAATGCATCATTTTAATTCTTTTTTGTTCTTTTTTCCTTCTTTCTTTCTTTATTCCGAGTAAAAAACTTTTACAAGCAGAATCGAAAGACCTCCCTTGCTCTTGACAGTCGACACATTAGTAGACCCGCCAATTTTAATTCAAAGCTTCATACATTCAATACGAAATGTTTCTTCAAAAGTTTAAAACAAGTGTTAAACAGTTGATTCAAATTTGACCAATTGCGTAAAAATTGCACAAAGCGCGTGTGATAAAAGAATCTAAATGCCCTTCTTTATAAACTAATATCCCAATAAATTCACGCTTCTTTGTATGAATTCCACGTCCGGATTGGTAAGAGACCTCTACATCGACTAAATATATCCAAACGTGGATAAAAATAACCCATATTAGGAAGACCTTTGTTCACCATCATCAGCATTTTCCCTATACTGATGAGGATAATGGCAGCCATACACAACAATTTAAGTATGTACACAAAAGTTCCACTTCATCATATGTGGTCAAAGGGTTTATGTGATCACTGGATGTGCAATGTTAAAAATGCCCACATCGAGACCCTCTCCGCCAGGACGTGCAACTAAACATCGGCTATATGACGGTCACACTTACCCGGACTACTTGACTAAGTCAACTCTCCTAAACAATCCAGGGCAACGTCATCCTATACAGTAGAAATTAGTATATCATTGGCTTAGGACAAGCTTTGACTAAGTGGTAGATGACTGAAATGCACTACAGTGTAAAACACCAATAAGTTCAGCTTTTCTCATGAATGTTACGTAACTTGCTATTTTTTTTTTCTTTTTTTCTTTTTTTTGTAAAAAGGACTAAAACGGCAGTACCGGTAAGTATCATCTACATATCTATAAATGTTATCTCAATGATTAACTACCTCTAAAAACTAAGTAAGCATGGAATATTGCAAACGACTATTATCCAAACACGTATGCATCGATGTTACTTTTTAATTCATTATACGACAACAAAAAGAATAATTATGACACGACTCGAAAATTATAATAACACTGCATGACACAACAAAATACTTCAGTGATTCCTTGCCAAATGGTTCAAATATAAGCAATGAAGTGTCAAGTTGACACAGTTTCATCGTGATGTTACTGTGCTTAAACTTGGGTTTAGATCAAACAATTTGATATCATGTCACTATGGTCAGCTTCTTAACTACTTTCAATCTTGGCATTACATGCCACATACGTTTCATACAATCTGACAAACATGTGTACAAGGATTTTACAGATTGACATCTGATGACCTCAAACAACCTACGAGTACCATAAAAAGAATACATGTCATGCACTCAATATGGAGCACTACATGCCAAGCAGGAGACTCATACACGTTTTCCTATTAAAGTTAGGTTTAACCTATCGTGACCTCACGTGACCTTTGATCTCCTAAAATAACTTATATTATGCACTCAATATCAGACACCCACATATCAAATATATGTGAGAGTCAAACAGGTTTTCTTCCTTAGGGCATCATGCTTACAGAATTTTCAGTTTGATCCTAAGTAATACAGGCATGTATGAACTTAATATGGATACCTACATATCACGTGCAAGATTGATAGTTTTCTTCATGAGATACCATGTTTGTGAGGTTTTCATAGTTTGACCTCCGGTAAAGGCAAAGGACCTTTGACCTCCAACAAAACTCGTTAAGATCACTCACTCGATATGTAGCATTCACAGGGCAAATATGAGTTTCGTCTCCACCAAAATCGATAAACTTTTTTTTACTTAACACGGAGCACCTAAATACTAAGTACGAGATTCATCCAAGTTTCATTCTTCAAATGATCGTATTAAAATATACATTCCTTGCACTGCGCTTTTAGGTGATGAACAGGCAGGCTTTAGAAAAGGGCATTCACCCCAAGATCATATTTTAGTGTTAACAGTTTGTGACTGATTGGTATTTAAGTAAAATAAAAACGTGTTATTTAACATTTATTATCAAAAAGCGTTTGATAGGGTAGACAGGAGTTATCCGTGGTGTAAGTCTTAAAAGTTATTCATGCCATTTACAGTAGTGATAAGTGATATGTTGTAAACAATGAAGTTAGATATGTTTAGTTGCGACGCTGGAGTTCGACAAGGTGAAAGCCTGTCACCGATTTTATTCTCAATTTTTCGGAATGATTTCGCACGCTTCGTTAGTAATACAAAGGCTTAGGCAATTTATCACATTCAATAAGAGAGATCTATGTAATGATGAGACTGATGTCAACATCAAACTGTTTTCTCTGCTTTACTCTGACCATATGATTGTTTTAGCCGCAATCAGCGTTAAATAGCGTTAAGGTGTACAGTTAAACACTGAACATGACTGTTAATGCTAGCTAAGCTAAGGCAGTGGTTTTCTCACAAGGCAAGATTAGGCGGAGGTCAGTCTTCTGTTTTGGGAAAGAGAAAATGGTACTCCATGATTATGCTTACCTAGGTGTAACATAAAATAAGAATAAATGTAAGCAGGTTGCCCAAGCAAAGTATGCTATGTTCAGCGTGCTGAATAAATCGTATAACCTGCAGCTACCCATGAATTTCACCTTAAAGACTTCTTGACCACGTAATTTTGCCAGTTCTTTCTCTATGGATGTCATTGCAGGGCTGTTTAAGTCTGAAGACAGTTGAATCTTTCCATCTAAACTTTTCATAAACAGGTACTAAAACTTCTAAGTGTTCCTAACTAAATGCTTTATGATTTACGGTAAACTGGGTAGACATAAGTTAAAACAACTGCAATAGAACGATTGCTTTTGGGGAAGAAATGTTAATGGGAATGGTAATAAATTATCGTATGTATGGTATACATATTTAAGAGTACTACATCACAAGGGTATTTACTCTTCTCCTTGAATTTTAACCAGAATGTAAAAATACAGAGAGGTTTTGATGATATATGTTCTATTCCAAATAATGCCATCATGTCCCATATCTTTCAGTCACTGGTCAAGAGGTATTTAACGTGTTGAAAAAAAAGTTTTGTGTTCCTATTAAATCTTGGGAATTATTGGGAAATATTGGGAAATTTTGCTTTTAGACCTCTGGTGACCCCAGATGACCTTTGACCTCCACCAAATAGGGTTCATCTTCTCACCATAACCCACCCACATACTAAGTATGAAATCTATCCAAGCTTCCTACCTAGAGATACCACGTTAACAAAGTTTTCAGTGTTTGAACAAAAACAGTAGTTCTTTCTCTAAACAAGGGGCATCTATGTACCAAGTCGAGAACTGTCAGTTTCCCTTCTCAAGATATTGTGTTAACGAGCAGTGTCACAAACACACATACACATGCACATACATACATACGTCATCATGAATGCATAGGTTTTCTCTTGTCGACACCAGAAACTGAAGTGTCTTTGAAAAGATAGGTATGCCATTTACTTGGAACAAAACCAGCGACAGTGTGGGGAATGAACTGCTCTACCCTGCTCTTTTCAGTAAGGCATGGTGGAAAACTACAGATCAAAGATTTACTGATGTGTGTATGCATACCGACCCAGGTGTCGAAGTTAACAGCACTGACCACTGCAAAGTTTGCTGTATCTTTGAAACAAACCTTAAATTTGAAAAAAAATATTTAATTTGTCTTCCATTGCACAGCAGGATTAACTTTTATAGGTTGGGTTGTGAAATAGTGGAATCCCTACTATTAGTGGAAAGTATGATAATATTGGTGTCGAAGTTAACAGCACTGACCACTGCAAAGTTTGCTGTATCTTTGAAACAAACCTTAAATTTGAAAAAAAATATTTAATTTGTCTTCCATTGCACAGCAGGATTAACTTTTATAGGTTGGGTTGTGAAATAGTGGAATCCCTACTATTAGTGGAAAGTATGATAATATTGTTTTTCTTAGGAATGACTCTGTACACTTTGTCAATTGTCGTGAAGAAAAATCAGTGCATGAAGTCAGTTATCTGTTTGAATGTCAATTGGTTTCTTTATTGTGACAAAAATGTATTGCTCATTTCTACAAAAACCTAACACACTGAAAATAAAAAAAAAGAAAATGTAAAAACATCTCCATTGGAAACGGGATTAGAATGAAAATAAAAATAAACGGAGGAAAAAAAGAAAAAAAAATTATTTCAGATCCAAAGTACTGTTTTTCCTAATGTTAGTTTTCACTGTGGAGCAGTTCTTAACACATAATTTTTCATCTTTAGTGTTAGGGTTCATATGGTCATGTTGCAATTTACTATTATTTCATCTCGCATTTTCCTTGGGATTTTCCACTTAATTTTGTTTTCTGTTTTGTTTTGTTTTCTGTCTCTTGCACCCTGTATGGGGAGATGAAGTGAAAAACTGTAACTGAAACTAAGCTGAATGACCTCAATACAGGGTATCTACAAGATCAGGTGTCAAGTACAACATCCCTCACAGTTAATTATCTTGAGATGTCGCCCACTGTGTTTGCAGGCAGCTGTCAAGGTCACATTTTTTGACCTCTGGTGACCTCAAATGACCTTAGACTTCCAACAAACAAAATATGGGTCATGGTCTCAATAAGAGGTATCCACATCTACTATAAAACCCCTTAAGGTTACCCTTCTTGAGATATACAGTGAGGTGTTACATACACACACATAATCACATACACACACACCCACAACATCACCATCGCATAGATTCCTCAGCCTACAGCAAGGAATCAAAATGCATAAATATATGAAAGAAAAGCCTCTTAAGTCCACCAAATGGCATGCCCCTAATTTAATACTTTACTATTAGTACTAATTTTTCAACTTTTAACTGAACATACTTTGCTATTAGTACTACTTTCAACTTTTAGTGTGTACATTAAGTTAGTATAAAATTGAAGAGATTTGATATAATACACTTGATTAGAGGAAATGGAAGTAACAGTTCACTAGTTTGTAGTTATACATTATTTGAATGCACTGTGGGTGTTATGCACTGTTAGGACATAAGTAACGACATAATACCCTGTAGCTATGACACTTTTTACTGTGTCATGGAATGAACCATGCCTTTAGTATAAGAAGTAGGTTAATGGCCTGTGTGATATCCACAATATACTGTGCACAGGCTACAGGTCGTGCAGAACTTTTTTTTTTGGGGGGGGGGGGGGGTTTTCATGTCACACTTACTTAGCTTAGACCATAGGCAAAACTTTGCAAGCTTACATGGAGTTCTTTCAGACTTTGGTAAAAGTCATATCAATTTCCTTTTCATCAAGAAAACAAGTAACACATTTAGCTCAAAGTAATTGTGTAATGGATTTTACTTTGCATTGATGACGATATTCTTCCTCAAATGAATTAACCAGAAAGCCAAAAGGCTTAGTGATTCCTTGCCTGAAAGGTATAATTTTAGTACCATGACTCCCTAGCTCATGTTTGCCAGGTGTTCACTGCTTGACCTCTCATGACCTCAGGGGACCTTTGACCTCCACCAAAAATAATTGGAATCACCTACTCAATATGATGTATTTAGTAACATCCAGTGTTTTTGTTTACCCGAGCTCCCCGGTCTCAGACGCACGACAATCGGTCTAGACACTTGGAAGAAAATCCTGTGCGTCCCGTGAACGCTTGATGTTCAGCCTTATATGCACAAAAATTGTAGCTCTAAATGTTGCAAGATTTCTTGGCCAAAATATCCAAAATGTGCTACAATATACTGTACCGTACACTTGGAGTCAAAGTTCCTTTGAAGCTCCAAACCTGCCTATTTTCCAGCGAATTTTTCAATTTATGCCGCCATACTGCTGGAAGCAATATAATGTTGCCAATCATGGGAAATGCTCCGTTTTGACAGAAGCTTGATACATATGCCTGTATGAAGAGTATCCATATCTTGTGCATGCACCTACGTATCTGTACAGGTTACAGTACAAGTACAAGACTCTTGAAAATTTTGAAAACCCTTCAAACTTTGGGGGGACGCTCGAAATAGAAAGCTGAGAGTTTCGGGACTCTTGAGATTGTAAGGCTAATGACAACGCTGACATCCCTCACAGTTATCCTTTTTGAGAGGCTGTTTACAAGCAGAACATCACAAACACACACAGACACATATACAAAACTAGGTCTAGGTACCCTAGGCTAGGCTAGGGCCTACCTAGACCTGCACTTCATTAGGCCTAACTTTCGAAGTGATTAGTAGCCTATGTAGACCCTATGTGATGCAACATCTGTGGGTCCTACACTCCTACGAGAACCCACATTGCACAACCAGTGGAAACGAAACAGCCGCTAACACGAACTCACAGACCACAAACCACCATCTGTGGCAATCATACTGTACCTACAAACCTCTGTCAGGGCCTAGGCTTAAATGTACATATCCAACACACTTATAAAAACAACACAAACAGCAGTATAGGCCTACACTAGGCCTAACTTTAGGCCTAGAACCCATTCCAGTCTCTTCGACTCTCCAGTGAAGCGCCAAGGGGCGAAACCAAATGTTACTCTCGAAGTTCCTAACAGTAATGTTCAAAAAATGTCTAAAAATTCTGGTTTATAAAAGTGATCCTGTTTTTTTTAAACATCCTATCAAACTGCTAAATCTTGTTACAAGGATGGTCACACTATTGTATGCTAAAATAAATAGCAAGCACTGCTGTTCAATTGTGACACAGTATACCCATAGGCCTAGCTATGGTTATGTTCATACAAGCACTTAGGGCCCCAAAGTTAGGCCTAGGCCCTAGCAACAATCACTCCAGCAACACATGTAGGCTAGACATGTTATTCTCTGAAACATGCATGCAACCTTTGATCGTGAATAGCCTAGACCTAACGTTAGGCCTAGTTCAGGGGACAGAGTGTATGTGAGACTGGGAACTAGCCAAATTGGAAAGTTTGCCCTGCGCGGGGGATTTATCCCCCGCGCAAAAATATGAATTTCGAAGTTGCCAGCCGTGCAGTTTAACAACTGACAACTGCAACCGCGCAAACTTGTTGGCAGCAACCAAGCAAGTTAGCTGGGAAAGGCAATTTCCTGCAATGTGGGCTTGTCTACAATAAAGGGGTATAAAAGTGTTACAAAGGTAGTGAAATTTGAAGTCCTCTAAGAATAAATTTTTGTTGTGTTATTTTGTTTGATTGGTAGTCTCAATTTTTTCCTGAGAGCAGGAAGATAGTTCTTTTCACCTATCACCACTTTTTAAGTGGTAAGTGTTACTGGTTACGTATGTAACAGGGACAGACATGGAAACTCTTTGCTCCAGAAATCTTTAAGGAGGACAATATGTATATATAAACCCTGTATTTAATAGAATGATAAAGAACAAACACTATTTCACTGAAATTGCATTACCATTAGTTAAACATGGACTAGTATGGAGATCAATGGTTACGTTGGTAACAAGGACGGACATGTCCGTCCTCGTTACCAACGTAACCAAACTATGTTCGAGAAAATTAAGCACTTTAAACACTTGAATGCATTGTGACACAAGTTTTGCTCTTTCCTGAAGTGTAAACTGATGACATGTGAAACATTCATCAAAAACCAATGTCCCCATGTGCCTACGTTATACTACCAACAAGGACATGGTTACGTTGGTAACATCTGGACGGACATCGCCTTGAAGGCTCTCATTCCCTTGTTGTAAGCAAAAAGATGGAGGAAAGCACACAAACCAGTGACAAATATGGCCATCTGCAAACAGATGCAGTTTTATCAAATTCTCTGGTAATTTGTGTCCTACAGGCCTGTTAATATGATAGTTACCAACGTAACCATTAGGGGACAGACATGTTACCAACATAACCATCATGTGCTCCGCAATTGACTATGATGCATTTACTGCTGGATTATTTTATTTGTGGTACTGCACATGATCAAGGTTAAGTGTTACATCATAACCTTAGCTCTGGAAATCTTTTCTTTCAGTTAATATATCAACTATTAAGATTTAATATCCAGATGGACGGACAAATCTCAAAATTTTACTCCAAATTGCTGATAAAATTTTGCGGTGTTTGTGCACCTAAAAATATTCATTTATCATTTACCATTTATTTTGTACATTACATTTATGAATGAAGACAAAGAACCTGCATCAGTCACATCTGCAAAGGTCCCACTCACATCATAAATTTATTCCACATCCTATGTAACACTTATAGGTGGTAAAAAAGGCCAAAATAGCCCCAAATTCTGCCCAAAACATCCTTTATATAAGTTGGACATTGATAAAATTGTCTTTATTATCTCTCTATAGTCCTCCAAGCATGGTGAACTGTAAAACCACCAAACCATTGTGACATCTTTCAAAATATTATCAAAGCAAAAAACACACGCTGAATATTTTCCTTTACTGTAGACAAGCCCATGTAGGAGGTAGTTTTGGCTTAAATTTTCTTGCCATGTTCCGTGCCAACTCATGGTGGCGCTCCACTTAGATAGTATCGGCCGCGCAATTCTCTTGGCCATTATTAATATCCCCGCGCACCACTGCAAGCTTTCCAATACCTAGGCTTGCACTATATTAGGCCTAACTTATACATGAAAAGTGTATTAGTAGCCTATGTAGGCCCTATATGATAGGATGTCTGTGGGTCCTATACTCCTACGAGAACCCATGTTGCAGCAGAACCAGTCGAACCCAAACAGTCGCTATGTTGGTAACACAAACTCACATCGATCACAAACCTCTGTCAGGGCCTAGGCTTAAATGTAGGCTACATATCCAACACACTTCTTACAACACAACAAACAGCTGCTCAGTGCTGGCCTAGGCTACTGTAGTACATAGGCTAGGCCGAGCTTTAGGCCTTGGGTCTACTCCCTACTTACTTTTTCCCCAAGTCCCTTCCAATCTCTGGCAAAGGGGCGAAACAAACATGACTCTTGAAGTTCATAACAGTAACGATAGTGTTCAAAAAATATCTATTAATTTTGGTTCAGCCTATAGGCCTACAACTTACAAGTGATCTTGGTTTTTTTTTTCAAATATTCTATCAAACTGCTAAATCTTTCATTGTGAATGGTCTAGGCCTAGTTCAGGGAACAAAATGTATGTGAGACTGAGAACTATTGGCCTGCACTACATTAGGCCTAATATGAAAAGTATAGGCTAGGCCCTAGGCCTAGTAGCATATGTACGGCTTGTTGATCGTATTTAGGCCTGCTACGATTCGGCTGCGCTAATATGAAAAGTATAGGCTAGGCCTAGTACTAGTATAGCCTTGGCCTGGCTCTAGGCTCGTGGGCCTAGGGTGCCTTGTTGGTAACACCAGCTCACATCCATCAAAAACCTCTGTGAAAGGGTAGGCCTAGGCCTATACCTAAACTGGATATCCAACACACTTCTTAAAACGCAACAAGCAGCAGAAGGCCTAGGCTAGACTAGTACTGCGTTACCTAGGCTAGGCTAGGCCTAACTTTACGTCTTGGCCTAGCTCTAGGCTCGTGGGCCTAGGGTGCCTTGTTGGTAACACCAGCTCACATCCATCAAAAACCTCTGTGAAAGGGTAGGCCTAAGGCCTATACCTAAACTGGATATCCAACACACTTCTTAAAACGCAACAAGCAGCAGAAGGCCTAGGCTAGACTAGTACTGCGTTACCTAGGCTAGGCTAGGCCTAACTTTACGTTTAGGCCTAGGCTAGGGCCTACTCCGTACTGTACTGTACGTAGGCCTAGGCCTAACTGTTAGGCCCTAGTCTACTTCAGTCTTTAGGTTGTTCCAAAGTCCCTTTGACTCTTTGGTGAAGAGCCAAGGGGCGAGACCAAACGCTACTCCCGAAGGTCTGCTCCGTAAAGGAGCTACGAATACGAAAACAGACCAACCTCTCGAAGGCCTAGGCCTAAGCCTGTATATTCTTGAAAAAGAACAAATAGGGCCTAGGCCTACTGCACATGATCCTATTGTCGAAAGGCTGTAAATGTATGCATCCATTCAGGTCGTAAAGTGGTGAATCACTGCATTTTTTTTTTCTGCAGTACGGAGTAGCAGACAACATGGTGAGCTACCTGTGCTGCAGAAAAAAAGACAGGTGAATTCACCTGTCAAATGGAAGTTGCAACGCAGCATATGTACGGCTTGTTGATCGTATTTACTATACGATTCAGCTGCGCTAGCTACAGATGTAAAGTGACTGTACTGTACTGTACCTTGAGTAGGTCGGTACCTTGAGTCGGTCACTACACACAAAACGTATACCACACAGACTTTACACTACAATTTTTAGGTGATCGACTCAGGGTACCACCATTCAACTGTACGTACCTTGTACGCAATACTATTACACGTACGTATGTACTGCGCTTACAGATATCGTTATAAAGCAGCATAACGGATACGGATGTCAATGGGTACGATTAAGTTTTAGGGGTTTTAGAGCGTGTGTAGTGAGTCTACATAAATTGTTATGACGTCATTTGATGTGAATGGTCCATCTAGGCTACCGTAGAATGACATTTAGAAAATGCCAATTTTCAGCTCAAATGACTTTTATTATCCATGAAATTTTCAGGGTAAATATGCACAAAATAAAAGCAAGCTACACTGCAAGTATCAAGTTGAACCAAGTTTTACACTCACAGATATTCTGCTTGAAAGATTTTGAACCTTTTGACCTCTGGTGACCCCAAATGACCTTTGACCTTTACCAAAAACAATAGGGATCATCTTTCTCATATGGGCCATGCACATGCCAAGTATGAAATTCTTGGAAGTTACAGACCTTGAGACAGAGTGTTTACAAGCAGTTTCCAAGATATTCACCATTTGACCTCTGGTGACCCCAAATGACCTTTGACTTCCACCAAAAACAATAGGGATCATCTACTCATTATGGGCAACCTACCTGCCAAGTATGAGATCCCTCGGAGTTACCCTTCTTGAGATATCATGATTACAAGGTTTTGACCTTTTGACCTCTTGTGACCCCAAATGACCTTTGACCTCCACCAAAAACAATAGGGATCATCTACTCCATATAGGGCATCCACCTGCCAAGTAGGAGACCCCTCGGAGTTACCCTTCTTGAGATATCGTGTTTACAAGCAAAGCGTCACATACACACACACACATACACACACACATACACACACACATACACACATACACACACACACGACATCACCATCGCATAGATTCCTTGCCTGCCTTCGGCAAGGAATCAAAAAAATGAATGAAATGTCCAACATGGTAAAACTCAAAGAGAGTTCAGAATTGTTCATGAATATTATGCATGTAACCCATATGATGTGAAAAAATAAATAAACATAGTAGTAAGTAGCAAGTATAATCTACTCATCTATGAATCATGATGCTAGAAATGTATAGCAAGTTTTAGCCATCTCTAGTTGACCACTCTCAATCCAGAATCTATCAGAGAACTTCCTGTTCAGGTATTTTGAACCCCTTAAAAGACTGTTTGGTCACAGAGCAAGTTTGTTTGTAAAAGGGATTAACTGTTGCAATTGTAGAGATAAGCTTCACCCGGGAAAAAGCCTTTTTCTAGGGCAACATTGGCTAAAATGTCCTATTCAATTCTAGCAGCATGATAACAACATGGCAGTACATATAAACTACTGTACCTATCCATGGGTTTAATTTAAATTAATTCCATTTAACTAAAAACTAAGTATTGCATGTAGGCATACAACTATTATCCACACAAATACAATATCTACAACCAGCAATTTGTTAGCTTTTAAATGTTCTCTACTACAAGAATAAGAGTAGTATGGCACGACTCGCAAATTATAATAACACTGCATAAAAACCAAGTCAAAAGGCTTTGTGATTCCTCCCAATATGGCTAAAATTTTATCACTGTGATGTCAAGTTAACACAGTTTCATTGTGATGTTACTGAGCTTAAATTTATATTTAGATCACAGTTTGATATCACGGCAATATAGTCATAAATAAGCTTCTTAACTGCTTTCAAGTTTGTCATTTCATGTCAGATACATTTCATACTTGACAAACATGTTTACAAGGATTTTTCCAATTTGACCTCAAGTGACCTATGAGCACCACCAAAAGATTACAGATCATGCACTCAACATGTGGCACTAACATGCCAAGCATGAGAGTCATACCAGTTTTCCTCATTCTAATTACACATTATTTGAATGCACTCTGAGTGTAGTGCACTAATATGGCATAATAGTCTGTAGCTACTAAGACACTTGTTCCTGCATCATGGAATGAACCATACCCTAAGTAGAAGTAGCACATTAATGACACCTACCTATGTGAGTCTCAACAAGCAATTTATAGGCTACATGTGGTGCACAACTTTCATCTTTGGTTTTGCATATCACACTTACATAGCCTTGGCTACATGCAAAGGTTTGCAAATTTCATATATAGTTCTTTGATGAAATCATATCCATTCCCTTTTCATCAAGAAAACAAGAAACAAAGTTCTTAAAAGAATGAGTACACAGAAACTTTTGCACAAACTAATTTTGTAATGGCTTTTGTTTTGCAATGATGACAACATTCTTCTGAATGAATTAAAATGTTTCTCAACATATAATGCACTTTCTGGAAAATGAGTCCCACTGAATGTTGTAGAAAAGGATGAATACATTCTGGCAGAGATCTCACAAGAATGCAACATACCAATCCATTTATGTAACAATGCTGTAAAAGTTATTCAAAATTTGTGCACCTTTGGTAAAAGATTAACCCTGACACTCTCGAGCTGGCAAGAAAACAAACAGCCTACTGTAATTTATAGAATAATGAAACTGATCAATCTTTCTAAACTAAAATAGACTTGGAGGATATTTTGGGCTACACTTTACACAAACTGGGAGCAAAAAAAAAAAAAAAAACCAAGATTCAGATAAAATGATTACAAAACTTGGAAATGATGCATCATGATTACATACAGTAGCAAAATGCCAATGCCTCATCCCCACAGCTGATTCTAAATACATGCCACTACAGCCTCTAGATAAATCTTGTGTTGCAAGGAAGGGATCCTTTCTAATAGTAGTAGCACTGCAAGGATTTCAAAACTGAGGGACAGGGGGCAAATGAGGCCAGCAAAATTCTGGGGGAAAAAAGCTGTTCATGTGCATTGCTGCTGTTGACTGTATATAGGCCATGGGGCAGAGGCACTTCATGTGCACCCCCCCCCCCTCTCCAACCCAATAATTTTTGGAAACCTTATGGTCCCCTGAAAATGAAATCAACTGGTAAAAGTAACTATTTTGGGTCTCCCCAATTCAAAGTGGCTTCCAAAAACAAAAGGGCAACAGTTATGAATATTTTATTTGAATAAGAAAGCCATCTTCAAAACTATTTTTTTAATATATCCACTTTTAAAATTTGTTCATATTCTATGAACAATATTCCAAAATTAACTTTTAGAACTTTTTCAGCAAAAGTCGGGTTACCAAGATGGCAAAAAACCAATTGGCCGCTAAAATACTTTGAAAAAATTATGTACAAACATTGCAAAGTTCCTCAATCCCCATTTATAACGATGCCATTTTATGCTCAATAATCGCAGCTGGATTTTACAATCCTTGCCTCTGGCCCATGGCCTAATACCTTTGTACAGGAGTAGATTGGGCAAGAGGTGGGCACTGGGTATGTACTGGGGGATATGTCTAGGAGGTGTCACTTATCTATTGAGGTGGTCTCCTAAATTTGACAGGCTTCTTGGCTTTGCTTATCAAATTTAATATATACACTGCATACTAGGGATATACTTTTTTTTTTTATAAAACTATGAAGATACATTACACGGTAGTAGTAGTATGGCAGAACTGATCCAGTTGCAGTGCACAGTGCACTAAATGTACAACTGATGTCTCCTAGTAGTATAGCGAAAGTCTAAAACTCTAGCTAAACCCCCAAGCTCACTTGTCCACACAAAGACACATCAGTACAGCAAAAAGTGAGAATTTTTGTTGGGTTGTTCATCGATTCTAATGGCAAGCCAGGCTAAGTAGTAGATGGAAAACCCTGGTGAGCCACAAGGAATGTGAGCCTACCTCTGAATTCACATGTAAGCCCCTGCACTTGTGATAACACATATCACTCAGCCAAACCAGGCAGTACCGTTTTTAGACAAAGCTTATTGGTCAAACAAACAGCTTGCTTTGCAGATGGTTTACAATAGGTGGTTTCAGAGAATAAATCATTTCAAGGGTAGGTTCTTACCCTAATAAAGAATGTACCAGGTAAACAATATTATATGACAAACAACCAATCTTTCACTACATACAAAGGCAATTATAGTTGGTAAGCAGTAATAACAATAAAGTGTAGCTACCCTTCATGTTGAACGTAAAATATATGGCAAGAAAGCACTACTTTAGAAAAACTGACAGAATACTAAGTCTGGATCAATGAGACCATTTGCAGACATGAGGTAAAGTTCTATGCTATAAAGTTCTATGCTATGGAACCATAGAGTATCATGTTTAACAAACTGACCTTCATTTTCTACAACTGTCATAAGTTTGTTTCATCTTACAAGTATGTTTTGGAAAGGTTCTCCATTTGACAAGAAGCCACAAGTTTGCCATAAATATGGACAAAAGATCACATGACCAAGCAGTGTCACCCCCATTAAAATATATATTTAACCCCCCTCCCCCCCCCCCCCAAAAAGAAAATGGCCCCTAAGCTTTTGGCATCTTCATATTTTCATGATGAATCTCCATTTTTTTGGACAAAATATCACACAAAGAAAAGACACTATGAAAATTTTCATTCCAACCTTTGTTTTTTGCCAAGCTTTAATTTTTATCTCTAAAACTTCCCCAATTTTCATCTCAAATGTTGCATATCAGTGTATGCTAAACCACATCAGTAACTCCAAACTTCACACAGAAGACATTAGCTTGCAGCCGAATTGTTTGTCTAAAATGTTAACACACGATGGAGACATGTACTTTGAATGACCAATAGTGTAGGATGGTCAGTCCTTATAATGAGAAGTCCATGGCTTGACCATGATCCCACAGGCATATACTGTAGAGCTTGACAGACAGCGAGCGGGCTGAATAAGTTCAACTATAATATTACCCTTACCAAAACGCATCCCCAACTACAGAATTTTGTGCATTACACAAGCATTATATCCTCCTGTGTAGGTAGTATGGCCTGGCTTTAGTACTGTGTCAGAGGTTTCCAAAACTAGGGGTATCCAATACAAACCATTTAATAAAACCTATTCATTAGGAGATGGAACATCAGGAGGAGGAGGAGCTGATGGAGAAGGCCCACTCTGATCTTCAGCAGGAAGGGGTCCACCACCTGTCTGACCCATTCTGTTGCTATCACCTGCTGTAGGTGCAAAGCTGGGAGGTGGTGCTGATTGATATTCTGTGCCTGACCCTGGTAGATAGCCACTGCTTTTAGGTGGGAGGTTCCCAGGATCTGATACAGGAGGGTATCCTGGACCTGATGTACTTGGGTACCCTGGACCTGGTGCAGTTGGGATCCCTGGGCTTGGTGCAGGTGGGTATCCTGGACCTTGTGCAGGCGGGTATCCTGGACCAGGCTGGTACCCTAGAACTGGTGCAGATGGATACCCTGAACCCGATGCCTCAGGGTAAACTGAAACTGGGGCAGGTGGATAACCTGGTGCAGTTGGATAACCTGGTGCAGTTGGATAACCTGGTGCAGTTGGATAACCTGGTGCAGTTGGATAACCTGGACCTGGTGCAGGTGGATAACCCATATTTGGATGATAGACAGGTGGTGGGGGTTCATTAGTTGTTGGGCCTACTACCACATCTTTATATAGAGGCGGTGGTGGATGAACCACTGGCTCTTGAGGTTGCAGTGGAGCTGTTACTCCGGATGTTACATTTGTCATAGCCACAGGTTCTCTGGATTGCCTAGTTTTCTTCCTGCACAGCGCGCAACATATAACCCCTGTACAGCACGTAATGATGAGAAGAACGAACAGCACAGAAAATGCAGCAGCTGGATCAAAAAGAATGAAGAAAAATGTACATGAAGTACAACATGTTGACTCATTTATGTTCACCAGATTAATCATCAAAGACAAAATGGATGTGTGGCATAAAGATCTACCAACACTCACCCTTTCATTCCTAGTACTGAATGATGGATACAACTACTGTAGCATCTAGTTTAACTGGGTGACAAAAGAGACACGGAAGATAAAATTGTAACCAGCAGGGTACCAACGACTTGTGAACTTACCCTTAAAATTGTAACCAGATAGGTACCAAGGACTTTGAATGAACCTAACCATAAAATTGTAATATCATTAGAAATATAGTATTGCAATATATGGCACAATATACTTACAACTGTTTTTTACAGGACATACATTTAAAAGAAACCAGAATGTATAAGTGAGATTGCATCGAGTTTAATATTTTTTCTACTGGTTTCATCAAATCACTATGAGACATGCAAAGATTAACATCTGTGAATGTACAGTACCTTCTGGTAATTTTTTTGCAAACATATACTTTGACTTTTTCATACTGTATTCCTCAAATGACATTTGACCTCCATTGAAAACAATATGGTTAAAATGTTTAATTTAGGGCATCCATTTCCCCAAATAAACAGGGTTTGTAATGACATCCCCCAACATCCTGAGGAAATCTCTACTCAAATATGCATACACTACAGCACTGTATGAGAGTTGCAGATGTTAGCCCTATGAGATATACTGAACAGTAATGGTTACAAAGTGACAAATTTTTACCTCTAATGAGCTCAGCAGACCTTCACCCCTAACAAAATAAATTATATTCTTCTGCTTGATACTTTCCACTTTAATGTCATATACAAGACCCATCACTATTAAAGATCATGCACCTTTAACACAAACTCCAGCTGTAACTTTGTTCTCTGAATGTGACTTATAAATATACATGTCGATAAAAAGTAACTAAAAGTGATTAAAAATTTGGAGAAAACTGTCATGTTTATGGTATGAGCTCTTCATCAGGTGGCAAAATAACCAATTAACTCATCTGTAAACTCAGTCTGAAGGAAATGCTTGCACAACGCTACCGACGCACATGGGCAGCAAGAGAAGAACACGCAAGGGGAGAGTAGTGCATGTAAAATACACACAGAAAAACAACTTGTAGTAAATTTACACAACTGTGTTACATTTCTATGGGTGCTTTACACCCTCAGCTATCTCTCACCTCATATATTCTACTCCTTTTCACCACTTATGCACACTGATAGTGTTGTGAATGCACCATTTTACAATATGTATAAATTACTGCAAGACTTCATGAATTACTTGTTTTTTCTCAAAATCAACTTCAAGTGGTGTGCACAAGATTTTAGGGGTACAGGGACTCACCTAGAAGGCGCCAACATTTTGTAACTTAATTACAAGGCTTAAAATGCCGAAAAAGCTTGAGTTTTCATACAGATCTTTCAAAATGACAAATTTTCCCATACAGCCTGTGAGAAGTTCTTGGCATCTCTCCATTGGCATTGAAGTGTAGTCAATGTTAAAACCCCACAAGTCACAGTCCATTTTCAAAATTTTGAGAACAAACAACAGAGGAACAGTGGAGGAAGTGGGCCATACTCCCTCATGGTCTACATCTTAGATAGGCACAAGTTTGCCATTTAGAAAGTAAAGGTTGTTGTAAACCACTCCAACCAAATCGAACACATGGCAGTAGCAGAAAGTAATCCCTCAAGGGCAAGTGTTCTATTTAAGGGACAACCATAGGGTACTTTGAAGGGTCCAGAGGGCATGACTCCCAAAGATCTGGGATATTAAGGAAACTGTTGGCATTGGCAAAAGCAGTCAACTATTTTCAATGGCATTCTATGTTCACTGAACAGCCTAAAAACTTCACAATTTAAGTCATTAGACGATCCCTTTTCCAATACCAGTATTCGAAACTGCCAGGTAATTTAATGATGCCAAGGGGCTTATGTAGGCAAGAAGGATGGATGGTAGAAGTTCCATCAGTCTTTTGGGCAATAATCCACTCAAGCTGTCCTACAGGAAGCAATAATGACACTACTTAAAATGAAGGCATGCCAGGCATGCAGTACAAAATAGACAGAACTTTTAAAGAAATATTTCACTTGACTTTTCATTGTTATAGTTATCCCTTAGAGAAATATTTCCTCCTTTCCTCTCTCCATCCTTTCACTTTACCCCCCCCCCTTTTTTTTTTCTTTATTAGGGGGTCATTGCATTTCAATTGCATTAATATGGTTCACACAAAAGCAGTCCTTAACTGTACTAAATGATCCAGTTCACCAATACTATGGCAATTACATTTTTTTGTCCAAAGAAATATGCATCGCAAGAGGTATGGCAGCTGCATCATTTTAAATTACTCTCTGTGAAAACCATCTTGAAAATTAAAGTACCCAGCTACTGATCCTTTACTGTGAATTGCCTATCATTCCACATTTTAATATAAATCATTATTTTTATAACGGTATAAAAATTCTTCTTCCACAAACACAATAATTCCCTTTATTGTCGTACTCTGAGCTGGCCTTTCCAGTCTTACAAAATCTTGACTCCTTTTTACCCATTTTCCCCTTCCTCACACCACAGATAATGCCACTGCCAATTATCAGTAGACACTCTAACAGTGGAAGGAAGTACTGTATCAAAGCATGTCAATTCATATTGATGTTTTACTGTAAGAGTCAAAAGACATAATACTAGCTCAGTGATGAAACAGAGGTTTAGAATTAACAAATGCACGGAAGGGATATTGGAGATTTATTTTAACTTGAATGTGAGTGTTTTTCTCTATTTACTGTTCCTCACTTAATTCCATTCATTGTAATACATCCTTAGTGAGTTTCTGAGGACTGGTTCATGGAGGAGGGGAGCCAAACCCCACCCCAGCCACTTCAGCACACCACTGTATCAATGCACTTGCTTGGTACCAATGTACTATACACATATGTGCAAATACAGAAAGTACATGTAAGCACATGCTCCTTGCATTAAGCTAAGCTACATGTAGTGAGTGCCAGCTTTCAACTGTTGATGTACAATGCATAATATGTACGAAGAAGTTGAAGATGAGACATATCAGGAAAGGGAGAAAGAAACCCAACAGGGCCCTTGCACCTTGTAGTGATCACAATTAAGATCAAAGAGGGGTTTTACTGTACCTATTAATTCAGAAGTGTATTAGGTCTATAGGCCTCACTTCAATGACTGCCATTAATCTGACAGAAACCAAGAATAGTCAATATCCATTGCTGGATTTAAGCGAACTTCTCAGGACAATTTTTTGACCTTCAATTTTTGTGTTAGTTAATTTATGCTCCGTTTTCCCTGGCTGCGGAAATCTATCCAAGAGTACAACGGGGAGCGTGAACCTGTCTGTTATCATTTGTGTTAATTGGTAACTGTGCCTTTTTGTTACGACTGTGATGTATGACACTGTAAAACCAGAAATCCCAAAGGCTTAGTGATTCCTTGCCTCTGGAATACAGTGTAAAATAGTACAATGCTTTCAAATTGACACAGTTTCATTGTGAAGTTTGACTGTGTTGACATTTACGAACAGAATGAAAGATCCATGGTCAGAGATCAAACATCCTGATATCATGACAGCATGTCTCAGATTCATAGAGGTTACCAAGTTCTCAAGTTAGATTTGTTTACAACATATTGACCTTTTGACCCCTGGTGACTCAAGTGATCTTTGACCTCAAACACAAGCATTAGGGATTATCCAAGCAACATGGTTCATCCACACGTATGAGATCCTTCACTGTTAGCCTTCTTGAGGTATCGTGTTAAGCCCTTTTCAAGCTTTTTCATTTTGCCTTCCATTGACCCCAAATGACCTTTGACCTCCACAAAAAACAAAAACAACCTATCATTCAATACAGGTAATCCACAGGCTGGGTCCCATCAAGGGGACCCATCTTGATATGTACAGTATTTTCAAAGGTTTGACATTTTGACCACTGGTGACCCCTAATGACCACTGACCACCACCAAAAATGTTCAAAGAGAATATCTACTCCACACAGGCCATACACACCAAGTATGAGATACCTCATGGTTACCATTCTAAAGATACCATGTTTATGAGTACTTTTCAAGGTTTTCACTGTTTGACCTCTATTGATTACAATTGACCTTTGTTCTCCACAAAAAGTAGGGATGAAGTACTGAATATCAGACATCCACCTACCAAGTATGGCATCCACCATGGTTATCCTTCTTGAAATATCGCATTCATAAGGTTTTCACCTTTAGATCTCTGATGACCCAAAATGACCATTGACCTCCACTAAATGAAACAGGGTTCATCTACTCAATATGGTCTTCCATATACTAAGTATGAGATCCTCACTGTTACTCTTCTTGAAATATCATGTTTGTTGAGATACCATGTGTATACGAGCACTTTTCACTGACCTCCATTGATCCCAAATGACCTTTGACCTCTGCAAAATACAATAGTGTGGTAGAACTTAATATGGAACATTTTCATATCAAGAATGAACTTCATGGAGGTTACCGTTCTTGAGTTACGTTTTCGAGGATTTGAAGTCTTGTCAAATGACCTTTGACCTCCCCTCAAAATAACAGAGCTTCTTTCCTAAACATGGCACATTCACATACTAAGTATAAGTATGACAGCAAGCTGAGTTTTCCTCCTAAAGATATCATGTCAACAAGGTTTTCAGTGTTTGACTTCTGGTGACCTCACATGATCGTTGACCTCTACCAAAACCTGTGAGGTACTTTTCTTTAATACTGTGCATTCACATGCAAAGTATGAGATCTGTCTAACTTTGCCTTGTTGAGATGTTGTAATTACAAGATTTTCAGTACTTGAACCTCTGGTGACCTCATATGGCCTGTGACCTCCACCAAACACATTAGGGTTCTTCTTAATATGGTGCACCGATATACCACCTAGGACACTAATCTGAGATTCCTTTCTTGAGATATCCTGTTAAAGATCTAAGTGTCACAAACACACAAACACCTGCAAACATAATACACAAACATGCCTGCATGAATGCATAGATTACTTGGCCTCATGGCAAGGAATCAAAAAGAGATTTGAAACCAACTTTTGTGTTGCTTAATGAGTCACTTCTTGCTTTCAACATCTGCCAATGTCATTGATGTCTCTCTGCTTTGTGGTGCTGATGAATCCCTGACATCAAAACTGCAGCAAATTCCGAACATGGCAGCTACATTGATAACAAGGACCCGCAAATATGACCACATTACACCTCTGCTGAAAGAGCTTCATTGGTTGCCAGTTAAATATCAAATAAAGAACAAGGTATTCATTACGACTTTCCAGTCCTTGAACAGTTTATCCCCTAGCTACTTGTCTGATGCATTTCATCGATACAAACCTAGGCGGGACCTTAGATCCCATGGCTCACATTCTCTGGTAGTGCCAAGGACAAGAACAGTTGTCTATGGGTTAGTTAGTTAGTTAGATGAGGTTTAACGTCCCAGTTTCCAACCAATTGGTTCAAGTCGAGACGACCACGGCCTTTTTTCCAGTTGTGGCTCACTGGCTTGTTGTCTATGGGGACAAAACATTTGTTGCAGCAGGTGTTTGGAATAAAATCCCAAATGACATTAAAGACTGTGGAAATTTAAACACCTTCAAAAAACATTTGAAAACCTACTTATTTACAATGGGCTTATGACGAATAATTTCTCATTATGTTCTGATTATGTACAGTGCTTCTGAGCGTGATCCGTCATGATTAAAGCCCTTTAATATTTGGTATTATTTTTAATGATGGATACTGTACAGCTAAAAATGCAACTAGAAAACAATGTGAAACTTGAAATTCCACTGGCAATGAAAGGAGGGCAACTTGGAGCAAGCATTCAAAAGGTTAAAAGGGAGCCACCAAGTTGGAATCCCAAAAATTACCAGATGATATTCTGCTCTCCATGGGGCTGTCCAATTGATGGTATACTGTAGGTGAGTAAAGGTATTTCTAAGCAAAGCAAAACCAGTCATTCCGTTTCACAGATCCCTCCATAGTGTTGGTAACACAGCTGGTTTTTGCTGAGTTGGTATTAAATAAAAACCTATCTGAATATTAAATTGTAATATTCAATAAATTCTCAAAGTATTTTAATAGACAGTCACCTTTTGTCTAATGCAAAGATATGCATTGAGCTGAGTGTTTTGTTTATACAGTAGTTGAGCTTTTTTCAAAATGGAACAACAAGAAAATTGAACTGAATTCTCTGTTTTCATATCAACTTTACATACCTTAAGCAATGTATTGTATAAGTAGTCATTACCATAAGGAACACAATATATGAAGGACCTTACCCATACTGTCAGCTGAAGTCGTGTCATCATACATGTTGGTTGATGAATCATGCATATCACATGCCACTGAGACAGTCATACAATAGGAATCAGAACTATATCGGGGGGTGTGAGTGCAGCTATCAAGACTTGAGTCCCAATAATCGCAACCATAGATGTCAAGCACAGGGTCTTCATAACTTTGTACACTGTCATCGTAATTATAATAGTTACTTCCACCAGAGTACCACAATCCTTTGCATATGGCATCGTACATGTTGTCATCACTATAACTACAGACTGTACCCCAGCGGCCACCGTAGAATACTAGCACTATACCGTAACTGTTATCAGTAGTCCCTGATACCAGATGAACGTCAAAATCTGCAATGGGAAAATGGACAATTTTATAGCACACATGTATCCAACATCATTGCAGTTTCTTCAACTCTGCTGCAAATGAATAAAATGAACACAATTTGTGATGAACTGTAAAGTATCATGCATGCACAATAAATGTGTGTACTGTAATAACTTTATAATTACCTGAACTGTGTCTTCCCAAAGAAATAATGCCACAAATTGACAATGGTGGGGGAAGTGAGGTGCCCTCCTCCCCACAAGCTTTGATTGGTGACCAATTCCTATTTTATTGGTGCTCCATGCACAATACATCCAGAACTGTTGTGTTAAGTTGCATTTTAGAGTGTGATTTTCTGTACTCTTCAGCAGATGGGATACTTATTCTGACTTGAGGAGAAACATGATGGAGCTGAGGTCAGCGTTGGTCCCATCTCATGTCCTTCTTTACAAGCAACCCCCTTCCCTAACCCTGAAGCACTGTTTACATAGTACTACTGAGTTCCATCCATGGATCTTGATTCCAGTGATTATGTAACAATAGTGTGTAGTACTATTTATAGGGAATTTAGTGGCAACTCCTACATATAGTATCCAGACTACTATTTATAGGGAATTTAGTGGCAACTCCTACATATAGTATCAACCAGCTGGCTAATTCATAAAGATAACATGGTCACTATCAGATCACCTAATAATAACTGCTAGTAGCCAGGTCATCTTGATATGTATTTATTTTCTAATTTTGTGATGTCCACTGCATGGGTAACAAGTATAGCTCTAGACATTGACTACTTTTGTTTAACTGGAAGTTTGCAAACAGTTTGACGCTAAGAACTTTATCTTGATTTCTTGTTTGCTGCTCCATGTCAACGCTACTTCACTTACATACCTGAATGCAAAAATGCATTGTGGTTTTGATGATGTTTTCATTCCAAATAATGCCAAGATCAAATGCTATCTTAATGTGTTGGAAAAATACAGTTTTGTGTTCATAGTCAGGATTTCCCCTGGGTTTTAGAGAGTGTAAGGTGGTATTAGTCCATGGGGGTACTTTGGAGGGAGAATTATCAATACTTCTATAGCTAGTGCAGTAGAGGTAAAGTAGTAATTATAGCAAATTTCTGTGAGGTGGTGGCCAAAAACTGTGAGGTGGCCACTTCACAAAAACAATGCCAGGGGAAAGCCTGATTGACCTTGGGAATTCTTGGGAAATTTTACTTTTTGACCTATGGTGAACCCAGATGACCTTTGACCTCTACCAAAAACAGCAGGGTCCTTCCTCTTAGCATAACACATCTACATACTAAGTATCACACTTACTCAAGTCTCCTATCTTGAGATCTTGTGTTAACAAGGTTTTCAGGGTTTGAACCTGGTGACCCTCGACGACCTTTGACCTCCACCAAAAAAAATAGGTTCTTCCTCTTATCATACACAACTACATACCAAGTATGAAAATTATCCAAGCTTGTTAACTTGAAATATTGTGTAAACAATATGACCCTCAGTGACCCCAGATGACCTTTGACCTCCACCAAAGACAACAGGGTTCTCCCTCTTACTACAACACACCTACATACTAAATATGAAATTTATTCAAGCTTCCTAACTTGAGATATCATGTCAACAAGGTTTTCAGAGTTTGACCCCAGTGACCCTAGATGATCTTTAACCTCCACTGAAAACAATAGGGCTCACCTTCTCACTATAATGCATTCACATACTAAGTATGAAATCTATCCAAGCTTCCAACCTTGAGATATTGTGTTTAACAAGGTTTTCAGATTTTGACCCCCGTGACCTCAGATGAACTTTGACCTCGACAAAAAACAAGGAGGCCCATCTTCATACCATAAGACATCCACATACTATGTATGGGATCTATCCAAGCTTCCTACTTTAAGATATTGTGTTAACAAGCTTTTCAGTGTTTGAACCCTGGTGACCCCAGATGACCTTTGTCCCCCACCACACACAATATGGCTCTTGTTGTAACCATAATGCATCCACAAACTAAGTATGAAATCTATCCAAGCTTCCTACCTTAAGACATCATGCTAACAAGGTTTCAGGTTTTGACCCCCGGTGACCCGAGATAACCTCTGACCTCCACCCAAAAGCGATAGGGTTCTTTTCACTATATCACAACCACATACTAAGTATGAAATCTATCCAAGCTTCCGAACTTGAAATATTGTGTTAACAGTCTGTGCCTGTAAGAGTGTACCATCTTGTGATACATGGGTCCTCAGATCAACTTCTAAGAAAATGCAGAGAAGCACCATCATACCAATATACCAAAACCAGATTATTAGGTCACCCTCATTTTGGGGGTGGTTGTAAAAAAATATCGAAATTTAATGCCCAAAAATTCAGATAAATAGTGCACATGATCCCCATAAGTGTAAATATGTGCGCCAAGCACATCCCAACAAAAGGAAAACATATTTTGAAACCTCTTATGGGGTACATAGCATAAACGAAAAAATACTTTTGGGATCCCGTTGGCGCATTGCGTTAAATTGATCCGAACCCTTGACGAACAGCGCCCTCGTGCTATTTTCAAGACCTCATAACTTGATGCGCCAACAAGATCCCATGGAGTAAACAACTTTACATGAGAGAACTCAAAGCCCTTAATCAATTTCAAGTAAAAAGTTTATGGGATCATGTTGGCGCAACTTCAAGGCTTAAGAACTCAAAAGGTACAAGGCACAGAAAACTCAAATTTGTTCTGATTTTTCACATAATCTCTTGCTATGAGTGCAAACAAATACATATGTTATGAAATGTTTACATTTTGTGATGTCGTGCCATAGGGCCCACAAGTACCTCCTTGGAATGGGCCAAAAGGGCCATATTCATCATCTTACCTGACCATGAAGGGGGTACACAAACTACATGAGATTTTGTGAGCATTAAGATCAGATTTGTCTCTTTCCTTGATGAAAATTTCAAATCTGTGGATAATTGTCCAAGGGGTCAACGACCTCTCCGAAAGAGGGCCCACTTTTTGGAAAATTGTCCTTGGGTCGAAGTTTAGACCTTTGCCAAATCTTTGCTCATATATCAATGTGGTAATGCTTCCCCATGCTTATAGTCAAGTGATCAAATAATACTGAGGTATAACATTAAGGCCCTCTGGACCATTGGTAGTGGGACCAGGTGGCCCCCAAAATGGAAAAAAATTGCTTCTGAAAGTGAAAAATTGCATTTTGGAGGCCCACATATCCAAAATTAAGCCAGCTACTGCTGATCTGAAACCAGCTTATAATTATGTGACCACCAGATATCACATACATCAAATTTGGGCCTTATACCATTTTCCTGTGAAAAGTTATCAGCATCCAAAGTCATGAAAAATCACAAAAGCAACACTTGGCATGAAAATATGGTATTGCGCAATACTTTTTAGAAGGCCATTACTGCGGAACTGCTTGAGCTATCGGCCTGAAAATTTCAGTGTGTTCATTTTGTCTATGCATCAACATTATGGGGGAAAATCATCAAAAACAGAGATGTTCACCTAGGAACTTTACTGAAAATTTGTTGATTTGGCATGGAATGACCCAAAGGCATTTCCAAGCCGAGCTGTGACCTTTGACCCGGATATTTTTCAGCGCCATGCAAGTCCCACACTGATTTTACATGAAATGTGTTGATAAGTGCCCATATAAACATGAAATACTTAGAGTTCATTGGGGCAATGTTGGCGCATGCATTTTTCATACATCTTGGGAAACGCAATTTTACCCAAAATAGCAGAAATTGTTTACCCGTATGACCTTTGACCTTCCTTTTAAGTTCATGCGCCAACATGGTCCCAATAATTTTGCAACTGATTTCTGCTAACAAACACAAAACTAAAGCAAATATGAAAAATTTTTGATGGAATGTTGATGGCGCAGATGTATATTAGAGCAAGAAAATGGCACAATGTGCCGTTCTGCACAAAATATGCTTGAAATATTGATGCATTGAGAATTTTCAAAAATTTTTATCTCAACCAATTGCAGAGGTCCCATGCTTCTTTCTTCATTTATTATTAGGGGTGGATTGTCTCTGCAACTTGCAGTCATTCTAATCCAATTGTGCTGTTGGCGCGTGTACTTACGGAGGTGCGAAAACGCGACAAAAATGAAAATTTCGACTTTTGACCTCTCTTATCTCCATGCGCCAACATGATCCCATAAACTTTTTACTTGAAATTGATTAAGGGCTTTGAGTTCTCTCATGTAAAGTTGTTTACTCCATGGGATCTTGTTGGCGCATCAAGTTATGAGGTCTTGAAAATAGCACGAGGGCGCTGTTCGTCCAGGATTCGGATCAATTTAACGCATCACGCCAACGGAATCCCAAAAGTATTTTTTCGTTTATGCTATGTACCCCATAAGAGGTTTCAAAATATGTTTTCCTTTTGTTGGGATGTGCTTGGCGCACATATTTACGCTTATGGGGATCATGTGCACTATTTATCTGAATTTTTGGGCATTAAATTTCAATATTTTTTTACAACCACCCCCAAAATGCCGGTGAAATAAAAATTTGGATTTGACATATTGGTATGATGATGCATCTTTACATTTTTTTGGGAAGTGATCTGAGGACCCATGTATCACAACCCCCCCAAAATGGTACATTTTTACAGGCACAGACTCTTAACATGGTTTACAGAGTTTGACTCATGGTGACCCCTGATGACCTTTGACCCCCACCAAAAACAATAGGGTTCATCCTCTCAATATGGGGCATGTATGTAACAAGTGTGAGAATTGTCAGAGTTTCCATTCTTGAGATACACACCAGCACAGTTGCATAGGTTTCTCTAATCATGGAAACCAAAAAATGTGAGTCAACCTGTCTGGGTAAACACACAGGATGATCATGCATGAAAAATGAAAACAATCACCATGTTCTCAGGTGGCAAACCTGTGTATTTGGAACCCTCTGCTCACAGATTTGACACAGGTTGACACACCTTTTCTTGCCTTCAATTTCATATTCTTTGTTAATACTGGTTGTAACTGCCACTCTTTGCGTGTGAAGTCTTTGAAAACCTGTGGCAAACCTGTGGCAAACTTGTGGCAAACCTGTGGCAAAGTGTGGTAACTGGCCAACCTATGTCAATGTCAAGGGAAAACACATGCTTCCAAACAAAACACCTGTGACTATCCATGGCAGACATGTGAAAACCTGAGGATTTGGAACCAATAGCACACCTTTTTTTTTGTAAGCATGTAGTGATGAGAAACAGCAGCAAAAGGTCTGACAATGCAGTTTCTGGTAATGTTGATGATGCCCTCATTCCTCCATTGTTACTACCTTTTTACACATGCCAAAATATTTGATGTAGTATTCTTGATGATGTCAATTATACTTGGATATTTGTTCAAATGTTTTTCATCATGGTGAAAAGACAATGGGAGATAAAGTATAAATCAAAAAATTTGATCAAATACACCAAGACATACAGAGGCACCGTACGCTATTGGAACTAAGCTACAGCCTGCATACAGTACAGTATGTTTAATAAGAAGACAAGCCATTATGGCCTGTCCAGTATTTTGAACATTGTTTTAATTGACTAATGCAGCGCTTCTCAACCAGTGGGCCGCGGCCCACTGGTGGGCCATGAAGCACTCACAGGTGGGCCGTGAGATCTGCCATAAAAAATAAAATATTAGGAAAAAAGAATAAACTTTTTGTAAGGTGGGCCTCAGAAAAATTCTGTGAGTGAAAGTGGTCCTTTAGTTAAAAAAGGTTGAGAAGTGATGGACTAATGTAAAAACAACTTATAAAGGTAATTGGAAAGTGCTTGGATGAAAAGTACTCATTCTCAGTACATGGGATTACACCAAAATGACAAAATGTGTAGAGGTTTCCATGAACTCATTTCAGTACATACAGTATGTGCACACAACATTACACAGGTGAATCTTTGATCAAAACATTATCTATACCCATTTAAGATGGTTTGAAATATTATTTTATACTATTTTATTATTATTAGTTTGCATGAATATTCTAGCAGTGAGAGTTTTGGGAATCTGTAAATACTACAAAGATTTTTGACTCTCACGCAGACCAATGTAGTATCAAAATTCATTTCAATAGCACAAGCAAGCTACAGCTCTCTTCACTTAGTGCACACTGTAGACAATGTCTCAATTTTACAAGCAAGTCTGTCCTTGTGAGTATCAAAAATTACCAAATTGGTTAAAAAAAAAAAAAAAAACTCCCTAAACATGAACCTGACAAGTGCAAAAAACCCTCAAACAACAACCTGAAATGTATTCACAAGTTTCACTTGGAAGGTCTTTTGTACAGGAAAATTTTCTCTAGAGAAGCATGGCACTTTTGACATTGCCTAACATGTATTGTAATATATTTGCACTCATGTGCCTCTGCAGCCTTGGCTACTTTACCTATAGAACTGCAGGGTTTATTGGCATCTTTCAATAATTTTTGGAGACATACTTTAAGTGTTACTTGTTTTGAGACATATTGTGTTAAGTTTGTGTGGAATTTCTTACATTTATCTATAGGATGACATAGTTACTTGTCTAAACTTACAATCATTTTAACACTTTAGCTACAGTACGTTGCCATATATGCATGAGAGAGTGTTTAAAAAATTCATACTCGCCATGGGCAAATGCTTGGACAAATTTTCATGAAATTTGGACACAGTGATACAAGGCTAAAGAGTTATCAGTGGTGGTCAAAGTTGGACTCAAAGGTTATGTACAGGTCAGTTTGGGGTCATTTATAAACAAACAAAAGTTACTGTGAGTCTTAAAGATTCACCGTCAGTCTTGGGTACATGTTTATTATCGGGACATAACTTTTTTATAATTGCTCCATTACTGGCAAAGTAGAATTTTAAGGTCAGTGATCATCTACTGGTCATTTCCACTTACGGTGTACTACCCTTGAGACCATGACCATGAACGTACTCATATTGCTGGGGCTGCATGGAGAAATTAACTTTGTGCATGTCTCAACAGTATAGCTTTTATTTCAACTCTCACTGGCCCACCTGTCCTATGTACCCTTTCCAGTTTTGTCCTGTTATATTCAGTGCATTAAAGCCAAGCAATGGTTTGTTATTAAAATGTACGTCGCTCTCTTCTTTTGACAAATCTCTCCTAAAATTATCTTCAGGGAGCAACATTCCCTCCCAAGTACAAAAAGCTAGTGCAAACCCTGATCTACCTTGAAATATTAGTTCATGCTAGCACGATTTTCAGACTTTCGACCTCTGATGACCTGAAATGGCCTTTCATATGGACTAAAAAGCATCAACAGCAATTCTGTAATACATATGGTATAAAAACCATGTGCAACATTTTTCTTTCTTTTTTTTTTAGTTTAAATCATAAAAGATCCTGCATTGCAAGTTTTCCAGATGTTGACATCAAGTGACCTCAGATGACCTTTGACCCCCACCAAATGCAGATGGGCATTTTCATTCAATACCAACATGCTAAGTATGGAAAGTATCCATGCTTCCTACCTTGAAAATATGTTTTAATAACAGAGTTTGACCTCTGCTGACCTCAGGAGACCTTTGGATCCACAAAAAACAATAAGATTCTTCCTTTCAATATGGAACATCCACATACCAAGTATCAAAACTGTCAGAGTATCCCTCCTTGAGATACCTGTTTACCAGCTCAGCATCGCAATTACACACATACAAATAAAGACATTCATACAGTACACACATACACACACATGCCATCACCACTTAAGTATTTGAGGTACTTGGTACTCCCATACATAGACTTGAGTACACTGTTACTAGCACACTTATACCAAATATAAAGAAATGTGAAAGGCAAAATGTCATTTTTAAATATTTACATTCAACATTCCTTTAAATACTCAATATCAAGATACTATTTATAGGAAAAGCAATACTGTAGTGATACATCTCTACAATTAACAAATATATCCAACCATGGGTGGCACCAATGAGATCATCACTTCCACACTCTGGCCATTTTTGCCCTTGATTGTCACTATACACATGTATGTACTATACTGTACACACACCCTTAAAAGTGTGCACAGAAAGATACACGCGCACACACACACACACATACGAACATCAACTTGAATGGTATAGTACAGCACTGTAAACTTGTAATGTTACAATGCTCCCTTTGAAAATGCAACCAAAAACAAGTTTGATGCTCTGTGTGTACAGCACAACTGTTGTACATGGATAGTTGATGGTGGCAAGCTCAATACTGGGTGTGAGAACTGGGAAGTTTGAAATGTGACATTCAATGAAGCTGAGAGGTTACAGTGTAAGCTTACAGACCTGTACTGTACCTGTCAGTTGTAACTTAAAATGTTTTCTTACCATGTCCATAGTTTGGTAAGCACTCCACCTCCAGGAATAGGTTGGTGCAAAACTCAAAATATGAGAAGCTATTGTAATAACATTCTGACAAGGATCTCTCTTTCCCTTGACAGTTAAAATTTTGTTCGTAGTAGAAACCTGACACAGCAGTATCATATACTGAGTTGGCTGCTATTGGTGGTCCATGTCCAAGTTGACGACACACAACACTAGCTATCTTCCAATCAGAGCCACTAGAACAAACCTTGGCAACTTTACCATCTGCTGATACATACACGGATCCTTTAAGATCTGTATATGAATGGTCTAGGGTGACTGAAACTAGAAAGAAAACAAAAACATACATATTGCAACTAGATTTACACTCAAAGAACAGTAGAAGCTTAAGGTGACTCTATATATTTAACCAGAAAGCCAAAGGCTTAGAGAATCCTTGCATTGATGGAATACAGTATAAAAATATAGTATGTGGTTTCAAACTGGCACAGTTAATTTCATTACGAAGTTATCAATTACTGTGTTGACATTTACGAGTAGAATGACAGATCCATAGGCAGAGATCAAACAGCTTGATATTATGATAGCACCTCTCAGATTCACGAAGGTTGCCATGTTCTCAAGTGGGATATCATGTTTACAAGGTTTTGATCTTTTGACCTGTGGTGACTCAAATGGCCTTTGACCCCCAACAAAAACAACTGGGATCATCCACTCAACATGCTTCATCTCAACACACTGAGTATGAGATCCTTCACTGTCACCCTTCCTTGAGGTATCATGTTGAGCCCTTTTCAAGGTTTTCACATTTTGACCTCTGTTGATCCCAAATGAACTCTGACTTCCACCAATACTTTAGGGCTATCTACTCCACACAGGCCACACACATACCATGTATAAGATCCCTCATGAATACCTTTCTAAAGATATCATGTTTGTGAGTACTTTTTCAAGGTACAGTATGCACTTTGACCTATGTTGACTAAAAATGGCCCTTGACCTCCATAAAAAAATTGCAGAGATGTAGTACTGAATATGGTACAGCCACATACCGAGTATGATAACCATCAAGGTTACCCTTGAGATATCGTGTTTACAAGATTTTCACCCTTAGACTTTGATTACCCCATATAACTGTTGACCTCTATCAAAAATGAAAGGGATCATCTATTCAATATGGGTCACCCACATGCAGTATGAGATCCCTTACTGTTATCCTTCTTGAGATATCACATTTATGAGTACTTTCCAAGATTTTCACTGTTTGATCTCTGGTGGCCCCAAATGACCTTTGAACTCCACAAAAAATTGGGATCTAGTACTCAGTGTGGAACATCTACATGATAAATATGAACTTCATCAGATTACCCTTCTTGAGATATGATGTTTGTAAGGTTTGGCCTTTGGACCTCTGGTGAACTGACCTTTGACCTCCCTCAAAACAAGAGTTCTTCTCAATATGGCACACCCACATACTAAGTATGGCAGCAATCCAAGTTTTCCATCTAAAGATATCATGTTAACAAGGCTTTCAGTGTTTGATCTCTGATGAGTTCATATGACCTTTGACCTAGACTAGACAGTTACTTCTAATTAATATGATGTATCCACATACAAAGCATGAGACATGTCTGGGTTTGATTTATTGAAATATATAGTCAAAACAAGGTTTCAGTATTTGACCTCTGGTGACCTCATATGACCTTTGACCTCTGCCAAAAACAAAGGGGTTCCTTCTCTCAATATGATGCACCCACATACCAAGAATGACACTAACTTGAGTTTCCTTTCTTGAGATATCATGTTAACAAGCTAAGTGTCACAAACACACACACGCCCATACATACACACTCTCGATGCCTTACAGGGTACTGGCAAAGGTCCTCTTAGGGAATGCAAGGGAATTTCCCAGCAGCGAAGCTGCTGGGGAAGGAGCCCAGTAGACAGACCTGCTTGAGGGCAGGCTTTACTCCAAGGCAGATACGTGCAGCTGCACGTTGAGTTCTCTTCAATTTTCGGGCAGCTACGCCAGTTTCGAGCCACGTGTGAGCTAGGGAAGACATGCACGAGTGGAGCTTTCTGCACCGGCTCCCCCGGTACCTGCTAAGGCCACGCTGGTGAGTGCACGCATACTTACACAAACATGAATGCACACATTCATTGACCTCATGGCAAGGAGTCAAAAAATGTAAAGCCATTTAAAAAAAAATATTTCACAATGCTACACCAATAATTTTCCCATTTTTTCCCCAGCCCCCCACCCCCATTGATTTAGGAACTGTACCACTGTGATGACCAGCAAATGATGTATTTTCTGACATCAATATACTGTACCACTAAACCATTCACTGTAGCATGCAAGAATACTCGGTTTCTTCATTTCATACTAATACTGTTACTACAATTCTGTATCACACAGAGTACTAAACAGAATGTGCAAAATTTCAAATGATTGCCTATCAAGTTTGAATAAATTTTAATACATAAATAGACTTGTCCAAATTAAAAGTCCTAATGAATCTTAAGTTGTCAAACTGATTTTAAATTTTCAGTCACAGGTTAGTTCATAAAAGGTGTTGCTAGTTTTCTCTCCACCCTCTCCCCTAACAAAAGTTGTGCCCCATTCAAAGCCGTACAGATTGTTTCCCCCCATGTTCCATCTCCAATGGTTTTATAACCATGCATAGTAAAACCTTGATACAGCACTGTGAAGTCACAGACAAGCTTGGTGTGAAGGTGGCCAGCAAACTACACTTCCTGTATACAAATTGCTCATGTATAGTACTGCATGTCATGAGCATGTTCATTTCAATGCTGTGAACTGTACCTGCATTCTGCTTTTACAAGAGTACAGTAGTTTTTATATGATAGCTTTAATTTTGATGAATGCCTTCCAGTGTGTTCTGGTAAACAAAAATGATGACAGATTAAACTGAATGAAATCTATATACTTAAAAAACAGACTTGGCAGGATCATAAGAGTACTGAATTAAAGAACTAAGTAAGCACTTAAAAACTGCAATTAATTCTACAATGCTTGTTCCCAAACAAGAGACATGGTCAACTCGTGCTCATGAACACAAAATTGAAATACCTGTCTAAAGCAATTGGAAACACCCATTTAATTGTACATACATGTGTTCTAAGGAGGGAAGATACTCACTATTTTTATATGCATGAATGATGGGCATCAATACTTGAGACAACAAAATTGCAATCTTCAGAAACTTTGACATGCTTTTGATACAACCAGCTTCTGCCCATGAGATCTTCATACTGACAATGTTAAAAGTCCTCTTCTGTTTCAAATGATTGCTTTGCTTTTATACTGTACTTGCATCCTATTCAAACAACTGGCCAGAAATTTCAACTTCTTTATAAAGAGACTCGACACAGCTGGTTTTCTTCGGTTTGTTCAATTTACCTGGAAAAAATTGAAGATAATGTAAAAAAAATTTAAAACCATCATTGCTGTCCCATCACAAGCTTAAAGTACTGAGACACAGTCAAGAGGAAGAAAGCCGAGGAAGTGTACCTGGTACAATACTTCATACATTGTAAACTTGAGATTGACTTGGAATGCAATGAAAGATAGTAAAACAGAAAACTGGCCACTGAAGAGCATACTGTAACAGTTCGATATACTTAATAACTGAGTATAACACCTTATTCCATTTTACTTCCTGGGTCCATTAGCAATAACAACTAATTAATGTAGTAAACATTACATGCATAAAATAAATGGCATATTGAACACATTCATGTTGCATAATTGCTAAAGGTCTGTGGCCATGTAATTAAAACAGATTTTGTTCTCAGTAATGATAGCTTAAGATCTACGGATTATAAATCTGGTGGAATTATTAGAAATACAATAGTGTTCTTCAGTTATACCTCTTCACACTTTGACCATTCCTGAGATTTCTCATTTCCTACAGTATACAGAAAGTGTGATGTGGAGTGTTCCATAGTGTCTGTAATTCTTTTGTTAATACTTTATAAATTATGTGTTAATTACTAACCAGCTAGTTTCTAGTTTGGCAATTAACACAGTGGCATAACCAGGGGGGCCCAGCAGGCCATGCCCCCCCCCCCACTGAAAAATGAGGAAAAATAAAAAGGCAAAGAAGGGTGAAAAAATGAAGAGAGAAAAGAAAAAGATGGGCAGGAAAAGAGAATATATGTATATTAGCCGAATTCCCCACAGGGTGGGGGGGTGAGGGGTGGGGAATGCGCTAAAAAACCAGCACTTAGGGGGAAACTGTAAACGGCTAGAAAATTTTTTCACCTTGGTGTTTTCACACACTTTTTATATGGAAATATGTAAACATATGGTAACGTCCTTTTAACCACACAATCTATATGCTATTACTTCTATGTCAACGAATTAAATGTATCCTTAAATTCGTCGACATAGTTCTATGTCAACGGATTTACGGACATGTATCTGTCAACATGTGATATGTGTCCATAAATTCGTTGACATAGAAGTAATGATTACTTCTATGTTGACAAATTTAGAGACACCTACTGTATCCATTAACACATGCACATGGCAGGCCATTGAAATAACATTCATGTATGTACAGTATCACAGAGACTCAATGAGAATTATATGCTTACAGTATGTACTTTATTATCCCATTTTCACCATACCGTGAGTAAGGTGACCATATTTGGAGGGTTAAAATCAGGGACGCTTCTACACCAGGCACCGTGTAAGGAAAATATACATCGTTAGTGTGCAACTGGCTACAGTAAATGTGTGTGTGATCACAGTATTAGAAAATCAAAGATGTTCTTGACTTTCGATCTCTGTGATTGCGGTTTGCAGATACCTGTTATTTGTTAGCTAATGTATGTTGTACTTGGGCACTATAATATATATCTCGACCTGTCAACAATGTTGATGTAATACTAGGCCAACAATACTAGCTAGCCGGCCGTTCATCTCCTGTCCAAAAGGTACACATTTACTGTAGGCTACACAATCGACAAAATATTTTTTTTACATTTTTAATTAACATCTTGGGAAATTTCAGTTTCAAGGACATTTATTCAAATTGGGGACATTTTCGGGGACAATTCATCAGGGATAGAACACTGGATTCGGGGACTGTCCCCGAAAATCGGAGACATCTGGTCACCTTTACCGTGAGGGTAGTATGCCAGTTTCACCCTCTGGTAGGAATTAGCATTATCTATACATAAAGCTATTCCTACCACAGGGAGAAACCAGTATGTGGGTATACAGTGGGTCAAATGGAGTTTCATTCATTTTCTCCAGTTGCAATTGGGAAGCTAAAGCACTTTTGCCTGATATTTTAATACATACTTACCAAAAACTAGCATATATTCCATCCAAAAATAGCAGACAATAATAAATGGAGCAGCTGCAGCCCCTAGCTCACCTACCCAACCTTCTCCTCAAGCCCCTATAGAGAGATACTTTATCAGGCATGGTCTGTGACTTACACCTGTAGGACTGTACAACTCTACTAACAAAGAATTTATTTCAGTACTACTGTATAATGATAAATACTGTCTGTAGAACCCCCACAATCAGCATTCTGTGGATCCTCCTAAATTTTTAAAGTTCAGTGTACAGGAAGACTTCATGTACCTCCCTTGGCAACTGTACAACAAACCATGTGACTACGGGGAAATGAGTCCCCCTCTCCACTCTCACCTCCCCCAAATGTCCAATGTATAAATAGTTTGCCACCCTAAAAAACAGGAAGTTAAAGTGGTAAATGCTCATGCCTTACATTGCCTTGCAATGATACAAAACCGATTATATCACTGGGAATACAGTACTTGACACTGAAACTAGTACTTTGCTCATCTGAACACAAGCAAAGTTTTTATACAGGTGCACACTGCATGCACATGTACTGAAAGTGAAAGTGTACCACCATATTTCCTAAGATTTATTCACAGAAAGACCAGAAAGACTATCTTACCATCTCAGATGTCTTTTGCAACAGCAATGTTATGTATACTGTACATGTAATTTGATTCACCTCTGCACACCTGTAATGTACAGTACAGTGCACAAGGATGTACTGTACTGTACATAGGTGTTGTACTGTCAGGTCACAGTGACCAGAGCTGAGGCTGAGGCCACACCCTCCAAGGCCAAGGCTGAGGTCAGCTTACAGTATTTTGCTAAATAGCCTAAAACTTGTGACTTTACTGCACAGCAGCCTAGGTGAGACAATCATAATTTTAGTCATATCTGGGTTTTTTATAGAGTGCAGACAACTGCAGCTACAGTATAATCAGTGCCAATGACACTTTTCCTCACAGGTATCCATTAACTCCAGGGTGAGGAGAGGCAACTGAGACACAGCTAAAGCATCTTGCCCAAGAACACAACATACTGTACTGTAATGACCCCTGGCACGACTCGAACCAGCAATCCTTGGACTGCAAGTCCAACGCCTTTACAGTGGCCAATACTGTACATGTAGTCCACCATGCTCTCACCCAGGGCTGTTCAATGTTGTTTTGAAGGCAAGTATTAGTCTTAGGGCTAAAGAAAATAATATTGGGTGCACCTCGTTTACTCAGGCCTAAAAAAGGCCCCAAAATTTTGCCCAGGGTTGAAGGTCAAAAAAATGAAAATTTATAATTAACATACATCCATAGCACATACAAACAAACAATGTATGACACAAACTCATAAACACTTGCAACAATAAAGGATTTTAAATAAAAAATTGTGTTTTCGCACTAAATGTGGGTAAACAGCTGGGCCTATATAGCCTACTGTGGCCATACTATGGCCATACCATATGGTGCCATGATAGCAAACAGTGGATGTTGAATGCCCTACTGAATCATTGGCTTAATAGTGATGTTCACAATGACACAGTGGGCCTACAGGTAGGTCAATATACAGAGACAAAAGTATACCTGTACATGTATCAAAATTTAACTGGCACGGGCCAGCACATGTATGTACAGTATATGGTCTAGGAAACCCAACTTTATGCAGAAGTACAGTTGACCTTTGCCATTACACCTGACTAAGTATGAGAGTAGTTTCAAGAATTGGGGAGAAACACATTCTGCTTGCCTAACTTTTAAGTCTGTTTGAGCCAGGGATTGAATTGTACGTATGTTTTCATTTGCTCTTCCACTTGTTATTGAATCAGAATCATTCTGCAGCTCTTATTCAAATGAGACTAAAACACATGCTGCTGCTGTATATTCATTGGCATAAGGGATGGAATGAGAAAGTTGTAGGGCTAAACTTGAAACATTTTCATCATATTCTTTATACAAACAGGAATTCAAATTAATTTACAATTAAAACAAAATTCAGTTGGGGGTACAGCATCAACCATGAATTCTTACTAAGTTTACAAGTTTAATATGGTCAGGTACAGTAGGTACACATCAAGCTTGAACTTCATCCGACTTTAAGAAGTTTGTGATACATTTTTTGCAAACTTAAAATCAATTTAACATTTATCTCAAACCTTAACAACCATAAATGAATACTCTCAGTAAGTGCTTCATCATGGTCTATATCCTTTGCTTTAAATGCTTCTTTTCCCACATTCTGACTGACTTTGATTTGACAAAAATTAGTGGCACTTTGGTATGAAAGTATTCCGGGCAGGTAACAGATTAATTACCTAGTGTCCCAGTTCCTGTTTTCCGTATCTGTGAAAACACTACCCATTTTATATTAGGGCCTTGGCCTAACCCATTTGAGTCCTAGGCCTACGCTACTGTACACCTTAGTTAACTTTTGTAAAGTTACAACATTACAGTACTGTAAGTCAACTTGCCTTACATTTTGTACAGTTGCTTATGTAATTCACAGGAGTTTTCAACATTATACATAACATGGGTACCGTTGCTTTCCTCCCCTGGTACAGGTAGTTTCTGCCACTGATTTTCCGCCCCTAAAATTACTGGGGAGGAAAATAACATTCGGAATTAATGTTTAACTTTCAAGTGTATCTACTTTCTGTTCATTTCAGGAGGCTCAGACTAAGAGGATGATGAAATTGTAGGACAATTTTCGGTTAAACATGTAGAGAAGAATGGATTGTACAGTATGATCTAGCTAGTGCTGATTGTTGTATGCACAAAGAATTTATTCACAGCACTGGATATCATACACTTTACATACGTGTATGCACGTATTTGCATACAGTACTACAATGAGAAAGAGAAGTCATCATTTAGTACTGATTACAGTATATGAATTGTTGTGTTAAAGACAACAATGTACTGATGTTAAAGTGGACCTAAAGCCTAGAATTACAAGAAAATATATTTTAGAGGTTTGAAAATGAATTCCATGCATGCAACTCCCGTTTTCATAGCATACTCTGGTGCTGAGATATACACGTAGAATGTTGAAATTTATTCACTTTATTTGAAATAGTCCATTGCGCAATAATTTGTGATGCCCTTCTTGTACAACTCGCAGTACCTTCTTTTGTTTTCTTTTAATATTAAGATGTTTATATGACCTTGAAACATTTACCGTTCCTTTGCATAGCATGTTGTAGGGAGAGGGCTTATATAGCCAAGTCACCCTATGAAAGTAAGACAGTAGTGAGTGGTCACATTTTGGCACAAGGTGCAGTGGCTTTCGAAAAAACAAAGGAAAACAAGGACTGTAATTTGAGTAGTTCAAGAATGACTTCACAAATTATTGTGCAATCTACCATTTTATAGTGAGTGAATAAGCTCCAACATTTTATATCATGGCTTAAAAATGTCCTGTGAAAGATGGGAGTCGAACCATCTGGATGCATTTTTTAAGCTTTGTAATATATATTTTTAAAATTTTAGACTTTAGGTACACTTTAACTGAAGAGAGGTTCAACAATAATCAAAATTTAGCTTAAGTGAATGTAGCCTAAAGCCTCAAGAGTATGAAATTGGTCCAGTAACCACATGTACAGCACCCTGAAATAAAGGGGAGGAAAACAACATTTTTTAGGGGTGGAAAGCACCTGGTGTTCAAAGCATTACGTACATATACAGTACTTCACACTATGTATATAAATATACTGTACATAAGACAAGGTAGGCCATTTCTCAGGACGAAGCACAAATCTTGGCCCATTTTTACACTCTTACCATGAACCTCAAAAGACTGTCAATCATGCCACCTGTTCCAGTAGAATATCCACCACCTCTCTGGATGCAACTTCGTTCATAAGATAAGTTCTTTTAGTAAAAAAAGGTGAGAAAATAAAAATTGGGTCAGAGTTGGCGCACTTCACTGCCAGTGACACATGTATGATACAGTAGTAGCCTGTGTAGCCATCCATGCTGTCTTTCTCACAGAAACACATATTAAACAGAAGGTGAAGCGAAGCAATAGAACAGAAGTTCACCATGCAGATTAAAGCACACTTTCACTATTTGGCAACATCACCTGTGCTGTTATTGGCTAAGAGTAACCCTTCTCTTATCAAGTATAACATGAAAAGGTATGAAGACTCAGGTTCATTACTCTTAGCCAATCACAGCGCACGTTAGGGCATGGGCGTCTGCAGAAAAAAATTATGGGTGGGGTAAAACTTTTAATTGATCAAATCAGGGGAAATTCTTACTCTTAGAAAAGAGTTGTAATTGCTGAATGTTGGCACCTTTTATAGGGGTACTGTATAGCCAGGAATTTACCAGGTGTACTGTAGGCAAACTATCTTCAAGCGTACAGTAGCACCAACACAGTTTGGCACGAAGTGTCAAGAAAATTTTGGCCAAGATACCTCCCAGATCGCTGAAAATGGCACTTCCCAGGCCTTGTAAGTTGCATATAATCATTTTCTATTCTAAAATCTCATCATATGAAAATTTTCTAGCGATATCATACAAAAAAGGTGATGTTACTTTTTCTTCAAGTTTTTTTCTCTCGTTTTTGATTTTCCAGTGGGGGCAAGTGCCTCCTTGCCCCCCCCCCCTTCCGGCCGCCCATGGTTACATGGGATGGTAGCAAATAGTGAAAATATGGCATGTTTCACAGTAATGGGGTCCATTTACTCCCACAAGGCACCAAAATTTAGAAATGTGCTTTGCCAGAACTTTTTTGCTGGTGATAATCTTTAATGAGTCCAGAACAAAAATCTTCATCCTTCAAGATAACTTCGACTTTTGTTATTTTTTATTATATTATTTTATATTATATTTTTATATATTATTTTATTATATATGTAACAATGTTTCTATTGTAACTTTTGGACAAACGAGGTGTTGCTAATGTAGGCTAACTTGTGGACAGACAAAATCTAACATTATCATCCCTTGAATGTTTGAAATTTCCAAATTATTTTCCATGATAGTTCCTAAATTTGCCATAATCCATTCACACTTTGCAAAGAGACTACATATAAAGTGTGAAAATAAAAAGCAACACATTTTCAGATTAGTATAATGTGAAACTTACAGATATTGCTAATGTAACTCTTGGACGGACAAAAAATCAGGACTATAGATTTGGATGAATAATATTATTTTGCTGTTGTATGCACTAATACAAGTTTGAAAAGGCATAATTTCTGCAGGACTACACTCATGCTGTACAGTACTTCCCCTTCATTTTTCCCTGTTACTGGTTTTACTATACCAAAGTACCAAAATGTTGCTACGTATGGTGTTGCAGTGATATAATGTAGAGTTACTTCAGCAACATTATTGTACCTTTAATACTCTATTCACTTCAAGGAAAAACATTTCCAAACTTTCATTTCCATGTCAGATTAGTGTCATTGGCAAAACATAACAGCATGATACGAATGATAACCAGAAAGCCTAAGGGCTTAGTGATTCCTTGCCGAATGGGGATGCTTTGTTGTACTGAGGTTCATCCCTCAGATTTATCTTCCTTGACTACATCATTTTACGATATTTTAACAATTTCACCTCTGCTGACCTCACATGAACTTTGAACCCCACCAAATATAATAAAAAAGAAAAACGAAAGTGTCTTGAAAGGAATTCAACTCCAATGGATCTTGGATCTTGAAAATTCTTGGGAAATTTTGTTTTTTGACCTCTGGTGACCCCTGATGACTATCTTGGGAATTCTTGGGAAATTTTGCTTTTTCACCTCTGGTGACCCCATATAACAATCTTGGAAATTCTTGGGAGGATTTTGCTTCTTGACCCTTGGTGACCTCAGATTACGATCTTGGGAATTCTTGGGAAATTTTGCTTTTTGACCTCTGATGACCCCATATGATGATCTTGGGAATTTTTGGGAAACTTTGCTTTTTAACCTATAGTGAACCCGGATGACAATCTTGAGAATTCTTGGGAAATGTTGCTTTTGATCCCAGTGACCCAAGATGACAATCTTGGGAATTCTTGGGAAATTTTGTTTTCTGACCTCTGGTAACCCCAGATGACCTTGACCTCCACCAAAATTGATAGGGTTTTCCCCCTCAACATGGCAAATTTATATACCAAATATGAAAGTGGCTGTCACTGCTATCGTGAGATATTGTGATTACAAGCCATTTACAAGGTTTCTGTAGTTCAACCTCTGGTGACCTCAGATGACCTTTGACCTCTACCAAAAACAATAGCATTCTTCTTCTCAACATGACAAATCTATATCTGCCATTCCTATCTTGACATATCCCAATTTCAAGGATTTCGGTCTTTGACCTCTGGTGACCTCAAATGACCTTTGACCTCCACCAAAAACAATAGGGTTCTCTCTCTCAATATGAAATATCTATATACCAAATATGAAGTGTTGGTCACTCCTATCTTGAGATAGTGATTACGAGCTTTTCGGCCTTTTACCTATGGTGACCTCAAATGACCTCTGACCTTCAAAAATAATAGGGTTCTTCCTCTCAACTTGATGAATCTATATACCAAATATGAAAAGTGTTGGTCATTCCTATATTGAGATAGCGTGGTTACAAGCCTTTTCGGCTTTTAACCTGCGGTGGCCTCAAATGACCTTTGACCTCCACAAAAACAACAGGGGTCTTCCCCTCGACATGACAAATCTGTATACAAAATATGAAAAAGTGTCGGTCATTGCTAACTTGAGATATCGTGTTTACGAGCCATTTACGAGGTTTTCGCAGTTTAACCTCTGGTGACCTCAGATGACCTTTGACCTCTACCAAAAACAATAGGGTTCTTCCTCTTGACATGCAAAATCTGTATACCAAATACGAAAAGTGTCGGCCTTTGCTATCTTGAGATATAGTGTTTACGAGGTTTTTGCCGTTTAAACTCTGGTGACCTAAGATGACCTTTGACCTCTACCAAAAACAATAGGGTTCTTCCTCTCAACACGACAAATCTATATACCAAATATGAAAAGTGTCGGTCACTGCTATCTTGAGATATCGTGTTTACAAGCCGTTTACAAGGTTTTCGCAGATTAACCTCTGGTGACCTCAGATGACCTTTGACCTCTACCAAAAACAATAGGCTTCTTCCTCTTGACATGACAAATCTGTACACCAAATATGAAAAGTGTCGGCGTTTGCTATCTTGAGATATTGTGTTTACGAGGTTTTTCGCAGTTTAACCTCTGGTGACCTCAGATGACCTTTGACCTCTACCAAAAACAATAGGGTTCTTCCTCTCAACATGACAAATCTATATACCAAATATGAAAAGTGTCGGTCATTGCTATCTTGAGATATCGTGTTTACATGCCGTTTACAAGGTTTTCGCAGATTAACCTCCGGTGACCTCAGATGACCTTTGACCTCTACCAAAAACAATAGGCTTCTTCTTCTTGACATGACAAATCTGTATACCAAATATGAAAAGTGTCAGTCATTGCTAACTGGAGATATCGTGTTTACAAAGTTTTCGGTATTTGACCTCTGGTGACCTCAAATGACCTTTGACCACCACCAAAAACAATAGGGTTCTTCCTCTCAACATGATAAATCTATATACCAAATATGAAAAGTGTCGGTCATTGCTATCTTGAGATATCGTGTTTACAAGCTAGGCGTCACATACACACACACATACACACATACACACACACACACACACACACGACATCACCATCGCATAGATTCCTTGCCTGCCTTCGGCAAGGAATCAAAAATATATATGATGTATGCCTCAATACTGATGATAATTCAATTTGAATGGACAATACAGCACTGTTGTTGCTAATGTAACTTGTCCGTCCAAAACTGATAGTCTTACTGTATGTAAAATATTTGGACATAAAAGGCAATTAGTTTTTTTGTTGATTTGGCAATTTATATTACCTAAACATTATTCCCAAAGCAACAAAAAAGGTCTAAAATATTTCATGTGTAACTACTGCAAAATTGTTTATTGCTAATGTAACTTTTTGTTAACATAACTACTTGGGGACGGACATCACTAAAAGTTCAATTTTATAGCCAAGGTAAAGAGTAAAGCTGTTTAATCTCTGCCAAGTTACTAAACTGCAGGTAAGATGTGCAATGATATAAAGATATTCAACTGAATTACTACTGTATATCTGGAGAATAATGGCTAACATTAATTGTTGCTAATGTAACACTCAAATCGGACAGATATTATATAAGCAACATTTGATCTAGCTTATTTTAATGAACAACTTTACAGCATTTGAGATCTGTAGATTGGTATTGAATATTTCACTCCTACTTCATAACAAAACATGAGTACAGTAATCATTATAGATCACCACATCTAAGAATTATTCCAACTTGTAACTTTTCTATTTAATGGAAGAACACTAATGCCAAAAATGAGCACTTAAATTCGGATTGCCACTATAGACTACAAAATTATTAGAATGATGAATGGTATTAATTGTATCCATTACATGTGGGCAATTCCACACTAAAGGGGTATATTCACCATGTGTTTTTTGCTTTTAGTATGGCTTGGTGATTTTAAAGTTCACCACACTTGGAGGACTACAGAGAGATAATAAAGACAATTTTATCAAAGTGCAACTTAGATATTGAAGGCTGTTTTGGGAGCATTTGGGGCTGTTTTGCCCTCTTTTTTCACCTATAAGTGTGACCTTAGATACAGGTATGGTGTGAATTTATGATGTAAAAAAAGACCTTTGTAGATGTGACTGATGCAGTTTCTTTGTCTTCATGAATAAATGAAATGTATAAAATGAATGTTAAATGAAAAATGGACCTTTGCAGGCACAAAAAACACCTCAAATTAATCAGCAATTTGGAGTAAAATTTTGAATTTTGTCTGTCCTCTGGATATTAAATCTTATTAGTTGATATTTTTAATATAAGAAAAAATTTGCAGCTCTAAAATTATGAAACACTAAACCATTGTTGTTTCAAATACAACAAATGAAATAATCCTAGCAGTAAACACATCATAGCTGATTGCAGAGCACATGACGTAATGTAAGTAACATGTCTATCCCCTAATTGTAATTTAAGTAACTATCAAGTTTACAAGCCTTTGGGTCATAAATTTCCGGAGAATTTGATAAAATTGCATCAGTTTGCAGAAGGCCATATGTTTTACTGGTTTGTGTGCTTTCCTCTATCTTTTTGCTACAGTAACAACAAGGATATAAGAACCTTCAAGGTGATGTCTGTCCTACAGAATGTTACTTACGCAACAATCATGACCTACTGTAGCCTGTAATAACTCATAATGTTAATGGGGACATTGGCGACAATGAACGTATCACATTTCTACAGTTAACATTTCATGAAAGAGCAAAACTTGTGCTACAATGCACTCAAGAGTTTCAAGTACTTAATTTCCTCCAAAATAGTTTTGTAAATTTATAACATACATTCACAAGTCCCCCATGTAGTCCATCTTTCTTTACTGGTAACAGAATTTCAGTGAAAATGTGTTCGTTGTTTACAATTCTACTGAATACAGGGTATATTCAACATATTTTCCTACTTAACAATTTCTAAAGCTAAGAGTTTCCACGTCTGTCCCCATTTATACTCATGTTACAAGGTACGCTTACCACCCAAACAGTGATGATAGGTGAAGAGAACTATCTTCCAACTCTCAAAAAAAAAAAAAAAAAATTAGACTAACCATCAAACTAAATAGCATAACATAAATTTTTACTGGGAGGACTTAATTTTAACCATCTATGTCACACTTTTATACCCCAATAGTGTGGAAAGACCCATGTCCAAATAAATAGATATGATGTTTAAGTTCAACAAATGATTTCAATTCCCTGGTTATTCCGTGATTGTAACATTCATATAAGTTGTTGGGAGCTATTGTCTGTCCAAATTTCTCACATTTTGGTTGCATTTCCCCCATATTTCATAATCTTGAATGGAAATAAGAAAGTTTTTATTCCATCATGAAGCATGGTGTTGATCAGCATAATATGTTTGCCAATGTAACTCTTTCCTTCAAACACATTTTATTTGGTACTTATTTTCTAATCTATGTTTGGACCCCATTCCCCATTCTTTTGCTTCGCTTCACCTTGTGTTACGTGCTTCTGTCAGAAAGATGGAAAGGATAGTTACGCAGGTTGCTATCATCTATGTCGCTGGCAGTGAAGTGAGACTGGGTCGACTCTGTCCCAATTTCTATTTTCTCACCTTTTTTTATGGTTAAGAAATTATCTTATGCACAAAGTTGCATCCGAAGAGGTGTTGGATATTCTGCATCAACAGATGACGTGATTGACAAAGTCTTTTGAGGTTCGATTTTTTTTTTTTGAGTTTTAGTTAAAATCTTCTCCATCTCTGGTCAGAAACCGCCGAAAATCTGCCAACCTGTGCAAATGCATGATATTAGAGGACTACGAAAATGAAATGTAAACTAATTATTTCATGACGTCACATCGAAAAACAACTTTTATCAAAGTACAAAACTCCGACTGATTTTCAAACCAATATCGCTCTATTGAGCGATACAAGTTTTATGGTGACAGGAGAACAGTTTATCGTGACACAAACTCAGTTACGGAAAAAATTTGCAAACGCGCAAGAATTTTTCCGAATGCAGTCTTTTCGACGGAAGGTACGAAACTTTGGGAACGTTCTAGGTATTTCCTTCTAAACTTTCGAAATTTATTAATCATCGCAAAGGGAAATTCAAAGTAAACTGCGGCCCTTCCCTCTACTTTACTTTGTATATATAAAAGCCTCATGAAGTTTCAGGCTAAATAATATAATTTTCAAAGGTCATGTTATTGACAATTTTTCGAACATAAAAAAATCGTTCAGACACGGAAAGCGTTCGGGGGGGATTTCGAGATGGTCGCAAGAGTACACGTACTATATTCAATCAGAACGTATGATTGTGCACAGGCAGGCTTTCACAGGAAATTGATAATTGCTTTTCCCCTCATGAGTAGATTTCTTGCTACAGCGAATTACGGCCACACAATGGGACTTCTGTTTACACTGGCACAAAGGCACCTCGGTTTACTGGGTTGCCGATAATCCGCATTGAAAGAGCGAGGTACCTAGCGGTTCTATTGTACACTGAATAGACCGGAGCGTGACCGAAGCGAACATGCCCACTTATTCTTGGTGCATCTGTACACAACAACAACTCAAACTCTGTAAAAATAAGCATTTACTTCCATTTTTAGAAGAAATTTGCCCAGCCTGGCCTACATCTAGTGTTACCTAAAGGTTACTTGAGACCTATAAATGGCCTAAAAAATTATTTTAAACAATTCTCCAAATCACTGCGAATAGTCTCCTTTCATCATCTAATGATTTGCTTTTGTAATGGTGATATCATTCATGGAATATATTTTGATATCACTCTTATGGGCTTTCATAATGTTTGGGTGACTGACTCAAGGTACCATTCTTGAACCTAAGGCATCTGAAGCTTGTGGTGGGAATTTTGACATCTCTTGAAAGTTTGCCACGGAAATTCACTCTAACTTTCAGGATTAAAAGAAAACATTTTCATGAGAATAATGGATAAGTGTAAATTAATATTACTACCTTATGTGTGTGTTTTTATTGAAAATTCCCTTAATTGACCGACTCATAGTATCACCATCATAACAAGATTTAGCAGCTTCAAAGAATTTTTAAAAACAAAACAGGATAATTTGTGTAAATCAAAATTTTTGGTGTCTTTTTGGAGACTAAGTGAATTTGAGAAAGATCGAGACCATTCAAAATTTTTGAAGGTGCGATAGCCCAGTTTTGCAAATGGCGATATTGCTGACCTAGCCTTCTTCTTCTTCTTAAAAATACTCCAATGCGCCTGAGCAAGGCATTCGATGGAGGAAAGTTGGTGTGCTACTGTAATTATTGAGACTGAAACCAGTTAGTTAATGCCCTCTTGAAAGTGGTCTCATTATCCAGTTGGGCTATGTCCGGGGGGCTTGTTCCAACTGGAAATGGTTCTTGGGAAGTAAGAATTGCCAAATGTGCCAACATTACAAGTAATATTTTTGAAAGACATGAGGCTAGAATTCAATAGGAGAATTTAGCCATCAGGCGACTTAATACTTCTATATTTTTCACCCGGGAAAATGGCCTTTTCCTGGGGAACTTTGGCTAAATGAGCCTATTGAATTCTAGCGGCATGCTGTGAGTTTGTTCTAGAGTTTGACTAGCATGGGGGAACAAAGATGTTTTGAGTATGGATTGAAAACTTATTATGTAAAATTTTATGACAAGTAAAAGATCGGTAATATTACATCTGCATTCAATTTCAAGGGTGGGCCAATTCAAGGATGACATAATGTCTGTAGCCTAATACTTTCAGTTCTCTTGAAGCGCCCAGTGACAAACCTACCGGCCCTAGATTGAATATTTTCAAGTTCCTTTTTAGCAGTGGTAGTTTGAGGAGACCAAACTTGGAAAGCATACCCAAGTTGGGGACTCACATAGTTAAGATAAGCCTTTTCTTCAACATTCAATTTTCAATTCCATTTCTTCGACATTTATTTGAGTCATTTTTTCAGAACTTTCCATAAGCATGGGAAAACATATACAGATGTTTGAACAGATAGATTAAAAAAAAATGACTCAGGAGAAAACTCAGAGAAAGCTCCATGGAGCTTGTGATATGAGTTCTCCTACAGAGTATAATTACAATAGTTACATGTAACAAAAGAAAGAATATAAACATACATAAACGAAACAAAGAAAAGAAAGAAGTCACCTATGGTCTCCTATATTTATCCATTAAATAAGATTTCAGAGATTTCTTGAAAGAGTACTTAGAATAACAGGATTGAATTTTCGGGGGAAGGGAATTCCATAAGCAGGGTCCGGTGAAGCGAATTGTTTGTTGAGAAGAGGTAAGTCGAAAAGCGGGGATAGAGAGCGAGTTCCTAGCACGAGTAAGGTGAGTATGAGTTTCATGACGGAATTGAAAAGTGAATCGAAAGATATTGGGAAGTGTGTTCCATATCCAAGAGTACATGAAAATACCAACTTGATAACGATAAATATCAAATACAGGCAGAATATTAAGCTTAGCAAAAGAATCACGAGATGAATGTCTCAGCTGATAATTAAGTATTAGGCGAAGAGCTCTCTTCTGAAGAATTAAGAGGGGGTAAATCTTGGAACAACAGGAACCACCTCAGAGAAGAGCACAATAAGATAAGTACGGATTTATTAAAGTGTTATACAGATTAACCAGAGTCTTTCGGGGAAGAAAATGACGCAGACGGGCAATGATTCCAATATTCTTAGAAATAGTTTTAGAGATGGACTGAATGTGGTCATTCCAAGTAAGATGGCTGTCAATAAAAACGCCAAGAAACTTTACAGAGTGACAGAGAGGGACATCAGTTCCACAGAAATTTATACTATGAATAGATGGATCGGGCTGCCTATTTGGAGTACGGAATAAAATAGAGGCCGTTTTACTTAAGTTGAGTAATAACTTATTGACACAAAACCATTCACGAACCTTGTGTAGTTCATTATGTACAATTTCCATTAAGATCGTGGTTTCTTCATGAGAGCAGAAAATATTGGTATCGTCGGCATATAGAATAAAATGAGAAGGCTAACTGTAATATACTCGTGGGTTATAACTGGAGAAGGCTAGAAGGTTCACGTTTATTCTTATTTCGGTAGTGGCAATATCATGGCTCTCGATTCCAGCTAGCGACTAAGGCAGGCGCGGTTCTAGATCGAGACTTTTAGGGGGGCTTGGGGGGGCTTGAAACGGAAGAATCATGAAATTGTCTCTCAAATATGTAAATCAGCCACGCGCACGCTGAAACCAATGATAATAAAAACAGTACCATAACTAGGGACGGCGCAAGGTTATTTTGATAGGGGACCGTGGGTTGAGTGATCGCCGTCCTGGGGGAGAGGTCTAAGGGGAGGGGTATCCCCTTCCTCTGAGAAATTTTTGCTAATTTAAGGTTGCTAAGATGCAAAATGGTGCGTTCTTTGGGTAATTTTTGACTATATGACTGGAAAATGTTCATAACTTTGTGAATTCTAATTTTTGGTTGGGGGAAAGAAGGCTTTCTTAGGGGAGAGGTCTAAGGGGAAGGGTGTTCCCCTCCCTTTGAGAAATTTTTGCTAATTTAAGGTTGCTAAGATGCAAAATGGTGCGGTCTTTGGGTTATTTTTTGACTGATATACTGTATATGGCTGGAAAATGTTCATAGTTTTGTGAATTCTAATTTTTGGTTGGGGGAAAGAGGGCGGTCCTAGAGGAGAGATCTAAAGGGAGGGGTGTTCCCCTCTCCTGTGAGAAATTTTGGTTACTTTAAGGTTGCTAAGATGCAAAATGGTACAGTCTTCGGGACAGTTTTGACTGATATATGGCTGGAAAATGTTCACAACTTCGTGAATTCTAATTTTTGGTCGGGTAAAGGAGGGCTGTTCTAGGGGATAGGTGTAAGGGGAGGGGTCTTTTGAGAAATTTTGGTTACTTGAAGGTTGCTTAGATGCAAAATGGTGTTGTCTTTGGGATATTTTTTGGATCCGATCATATGGCTTCAAAACATTCTAAATATTTTTGGTTAGGTCAAAGAGGAGCCTTTTTTGTCTAAGGGTATGTATCAACAAACCTCCTGAAGTCCCATTTTGGACACATTACTGCCTTCTAGTCGGGGAAAGTTTTACGCAAAAATACGTGCGTGGAGTCCACAGAAATATTTTCGAACAATTAAGAAAAATTTGTCTTGCTTCATTTGTGCAGGGGGCATCCCACGAGACCGAAGGTCCACGAGACCAAAGGTCCGCTAGACCGAAAATCAAAAACAAAAAGGGTCCACGAGACCGAAAATGAAAAAAGGTTCGCGAGACCGAAAATGAGAAAGGGTCCGCTAGACCGAAAATGAGAAAAGGTTCGCGAGACCGAAAATAAGAAAAGGTCCGCGAGACCGAAAATAAGAAAAGGTCCGCGAGACCGAAAATGAGAAAAGGTCCGCGAGACCGAAAACGAGAAAAGGTCCGCGAGACCGAAAATGAGAAAGGGTCCGCGAGACCGACAAAAGTGTCAGTCCACCGTACTGCTACGCTCCGCTCAAAGTTAATACTGGCACCCTGTAGTATTTACATTTTGCAAACTATTGCGTTGCCCTTGCAACACCACCCTTCTGGTATGAACGTTCCGGTCTCGAGAGCAGATTTTGAATTTCGGTCTCGTGAACCCTGTTTCATTTTCGGTCTCGCGGACCCTATTTCATTTTCGGTCTCGCGGACCCTATTTTATTTTCGGTCTCGCGGACCTTATTTAATTTTCGGTCTGGCGGACCTTCGGTCTCGTGAACCCTATTTCATTTTCGGTCTCGCGGACCTTCGGTCTCGTGGACCCTGTTTCATTTTCGGTCTCGCGGACCCTGTTTCATTTTCGGTCTCGTGAACCTTCGGTCTCGTGGGCTGTAACCATTCCGGTTTCTACCAGCCTTTAGATACGATTTTATAACGCAACCGGAATATGGCCTCTTGGAAGCTCTGGATTAACTATATAAATCAGATATAGGCCTACCCCGCCCTCCTCTTTTCTTCTCCTTTCCTTCTTCTTTTCCTACTCTTTTTCTCTTTTCCTGCAAATTACAGGGGGGATAGGCCTCCCTTCCCCCGAGTGGCACCGCCCCTGACCATGACATAGATGTAACGTATATACAGGCATATATTTTTTTATTTGGAAGAATGTAGCAAACGTTACTGAGAAATACAAGCAACTGGACCTGTTCACATTAATGGGAAGAACGATTCGGCCTGTAGATTTGACTTAAAAGGACTGCTACAGTAGTATAACTTGACGAGATCAGCGGCGAAATGACTCGTTTTGAACTTTCAACAGATGATTAATCCGTTAACTTGATTTACATATACGTACAAACTTTCATAGATGTTACTTATGTTTATCTGACCCAACTTCCATTGTATGAAATCGTGAACCTAATATGTCATTTCGAGACACAGACGACAGTTTCCCTTGACAAATTAAATCAACTGGACCAAGATGTGCACAAGTGTATTTTGCAATTTGGTTTTTCTCAGTACACGCAAATATAGCATAACACAACCTCTGAAAAATTTTTGGGGGGCTTGAGCGAATTTTGGGAGGGCTTGAGCCCCCAAAGCCCCCCCGTAAAACCGCGCCTGGACTAAGGAATGCCAAATGGGTTCCTAGCGTACGGAGAATTACATAACGATATATTACATCTCCCCTTTTCTGGGAAAATGATAAAAGAACAAGATTATCAAAGTGAGTAATGATTGAGAGTTCAATTAAGAAAGTTCAAAAGTTCAATCAAGCAATGAATGATTAAGTTCAGCAACTACAGATCAAGACTGGAGAAAAGAACTTAGAGGGGAGAGGTTGCTAGCACATCACCCTCACGCTGGATCTTTACCATCCAGGTCCCTACACAATGTTCACGGATTACTGCATGGACGATTATCTCAAACACTTTCTATTTTGTTACCCAATATAAAATGCATCTGGTTAATTTAACTCAACTTTCTATGTCTACTGAATCTTTTCTTGTCTCTCTGTTCTCTCTTTTTTTTTAAAGACAACAAAAACACTAAAGTTCACTAAGAGAACTATAACTAAACTATTTACAAGGCGGTTTGGTGCTTTAATCATGCGTCCACTTGGAGTTTTGTAACTAGGTGGTTCGGTGTGGACTGGAGCCTGGTTCTCACTCAAGGAAGTAAGAGACATTGGTAAGCCTTCTGACGAAGTGGTTTTAGCCGGTTCACCAACTTTCCCTTCGGACAGTTTCGGGCCCAAAGTTGTTGTAGGTTCTGAGTTATTCTGCGGTGCCCCATAGCCCAGACTGGGTTGAGTAGTCGGTTGATGAATATTGGCTTTAGTAGTGGCTATTTTCAGGTGTTGTCTGTTTCGTCTGTACTTTTTGCCATTATGTTGAATCACATAAGACCTGGGAGTCTCATGCTGTTCTACCACTGTTACAGGCAGCCATTCTTTGGTTGTTGGAAGTGGCAACCTTCTCACTGGATGGCCTGGTTTAAGTGTTGCCACATTTTTACCTGCTTCACGGTTGTAGTGGTAAGCCTGCCTTTGCTTGTCTTTGTTCAAACGATGTTTCACTTCTGCTGGATTAACTGGGTTTGGCTGCAGAAGTTTTCTGCTGGTTGGTAGTTTGTTTTGTGGTCTTCGGCCCAAGAGTAGTTGTGATGGAGACAAACCACAACTAGCAAGAGGTGTTGTTCGGTAGTCCAATAAAGCCAAATATTTGTCCTCACACTTCCTCCACAGTCATTTGACTGTTTGAACGGCTCTCTCGGCTTCGCCATTGGCCTGTGGATAATGAGGTGACGAAGTCCAGTGTTCAATGTTATAGTCATCACAGAATGCTTTGAACTCTGCTGACACATACTGAGGGCCACTATCCGTCCTCAGCTTCTCAGGAATTCCGTGACAGCTGAACTGTCTCTTCAAGGCTTCTATAACAGTTTTACTGGTAATGTTGGTGAGCTGATCAACCTCTATGAATTTGGAGTAATAGTCAACTGTAACTATGTGCGGCTCACCTTCCCACTCGAAGAGATCTGATGCTACCTCTGACCATGGAAGATCAGGAAGTTTTCTTGGCTGCATCTGTTCTGAGTGTTGAGCATTCTGATAAGTATTACAACCATGGCAATCCTTCACCATCTGTTCAATACTTCTGTTCATGCTGGGCCAATATAGTGACTCTCTGGCCCTCTGCTTGCATTTCACAATGCCCATGTGAGATTTGTGGATTTGTGCCAACATGTCTGATCTCATACTGGGTGGTACCACAATTCTCATACCTTTGTAGATGACACCGTCCAGAACTGCTAACTCATTCCGAACACTCCAGTATGCTCTGATAGAATGTGGAACTTTATGCCTGTTGTCTGGCCAGCCTTTCCGGATCATGTTGTGTAATTCATTCATCTCGTTGGCCGTTGATTGTTGAAATTGCTCGTATCTATCTGAGGAAACAGCAATGTGCTCTACCATGCTGACCAATTGTGGTGGAGTGTCAGGCTCTATAATTTTCAGATTTGCTCTGCTGAGAGCATCTCCTAAGGGAATATCCTTCCCTGGAACATAATTGACTTCCAAGTCATAGGCTTGGAGCCTTAGCATCATGGCTTGTAGTGTCATGGGGGCAGACAGCAGTGGTTTTCTGAATATTGCCTGTAGTGGCTTGTGATCAGACTCAATTTTTACCCTCTTTCCGAAGATGTAGTGATGGAATTTTTTGCAACAATGTACAATCGCCAACATCTCCTTTTCGATTTGGGCATACCGCATCTCTACGGAAGTCATAGCTCTGAAAGTATAGGCGATGGGTTGACCTTCTTGCAACAGAGCTCCTCCCAGTGCATAACTGCTGGCATCACATTGAATCGTAAGTGGCTTATTGACATCATAGTACAGTAAGTTAGCACTGGAGCTGTTGAGCACAATTCTTTAAATTTCTGGAAGCTCTGTTCTTGTGGTTGGTCCCACTGGAATGCTACATCTTTCTTAGTCAGGTCTCTGAGGGGTTTGTCAATTTCACTCAACCTTTTCATAAAATTGGACAAGTACTGTACAAACCCAAGGAAATGCCTTACCTCCTCTTTGTTTTCAGGTCTGGGCATCTCCTTAACAGCCTGCACTTTCTCAGGGGTTGGCATGAGCCCTTCACTTGTCAACAGGTGACCCACATACTTGACTTGTGTCTGTCTGATGTGACACTTTTCTAGATTCAACTTCAAGTTCCATTCTGTGGCCCTTGCTATGACCTTCTCAAGAATCTTATCATGTGACTCTAATCTTTTCCTGCTACCAGAATGTCATCCATTACTGCTTTGGCTCCCTCTATGTTGTGTAACATGTTATCCATGATTCTCTGAAACAATTCTGGGGCACTTTTAATACCAAACGGTAGGCGGAGCCACCTGTATCTTCCCACGGGTGTGTTGAAGGTGGTCAAAAGACTGGATTCATAGTCAATTTTGATCTGCAGAAAGCCTGATTTTGCGTCCAGCACTGAGAAGACTTTAGCATCTGGCATGGATGCTACCACTTCTTCCACTGTGGGGATTTTATAGTGTTCCCTTCTTATGGCTCTATTAAGGTCTTTGGGGTCAAGACAGATTCTTACTTTGCCCCCTTTAACAATGGTTACCATGGAGTTGACCCAGTCCGTTGGTTCTGTGACCTTTGCAATGTGACCTTCCCTTTCCATTTCTTTGAGTTTCTCTTTAATTTTAGCCAGAAGAGCATGTGGTGGCTTCCTAGGTGCATGTACTACTGGAGGCACTGTTGGGTCAATTTTAAGTGAGTATGTGCCTGGAAGGGTGCCTGACAGAGTCTTAAGTTGAGGAAACTGGTTGATGTTGTGAATCCTCTTTATTAGGTGGAGGGTTGCACTGGTGCCTCCTGACAACAATGGTAACTTGTCAGCAACATTCACAACATAGAATTTCACATATGAACACTTGTCTTTGCGTTTCACTGGTAGGGTAACGCAGCCCTTTACTTCTAGATGATGGTTTGTATAAGACCCAAATTTATGCTTGGATCTCTTAAGTGGTTGCTGGCACTTCAATTTCGTAAAAATATTATAAGGCATGATAGACTGAGCTGATCCTGTATCAATTTGGACCTTCAGGCTGTGCCCATCTATGTTTACATTTTCATACCACTCATCCATATCTGGTGGATTCTTTTCAACCTCATTCACTGTGTAAATGGGATATGCAAAGTCATCTGACTCATCACTTGAACTATAGTTGCCACCAGCCAGAGGACTTCCTTTATTTTGTACCTCAAGAGTGGTCTCTTCAACTGCATGTGCTGGCTTCGGAGAACGACATACAGCAGCAAAATGATTGCGTTTGCCACATTTCGCACAAGTTTTTCCTTCTGCTGGGCATTTATGATTTCTGTCATAATTGTATCCACATTTAGAACATTTCCTCTTTTCCTTTCCTTTTAGGTTTTGTCCCTCTATGGGTCTCTGATAACCTTTTAATATCTTGTGATCTTTTCTCCTTTGATGCATAGCATGCACTTCTGATTCTTTATTGATCACTTTAATTGAATCTTGAGCCACTTCAAAATTCTGACCAATTTGTATGGCTTTTGCTAGGGTGAGAGTATCCCCTTCATTAAGACATTTCTCTCTCACTATTTGGCTGACGGCTTTTACAACAATTGCATCTCTTAGCATTCTTTCCTCTTCTTGGTAGTTACAATCTTTAATCAGAAGCTTCAGGTCAGTAACAAAGCTGTCAAATTTCTCACCTTCCATTTCTTTTCGTCGGTGGAAGTTGACTGTTGCCCTTATTTCATTTTTCTTGGGCTTGACATAGGTCTCATACTTATTATATACACCTTCTAAAGTTTCATTTTCTGCTGGTACTGCCTCACCATTTGTACCAGTTCTTGCAGGTTGCCACGGAAAGGTTTGATAGATGTCCCTGCCTTTGTCACCTATGTACGTCATCAAGTACAGTAGTTCACCTTTTCCAATTTCAGATTTCCCAGCTAGTGGGCCTTTAAAGCAAAATTCACAGTGTTGCTTGAACCTCCTCTACTCTTTATGTAAATCCTGGGCTTGCCAGTTCATGGCTGGTTTGTCACTTTTCATAGCCATGTTATCAATTTGTTACTACAACTGGTTATAACTGTGGCCCTGATACCGTAATATCACAACGTTAGCTTCGTATCTAGTTCAGATGCTAGGCTTTATGTATAGCCTGATTTACGTAGTGCTAGGCTACTTACACTGTACGGTAGGCCTGGGCTTTTCACACACGTGTGTACAACACTGTTGTTGACGTTGTTGGGAAATTCTTTATTTTCACAAATCAACGCAGTATCTCGAACATAACCAGTGTTAAACAGTTCTTTATTAACCCCACTTGTACTACCATGTAATATACTCGTAGGTTATAACTGGAGAAGGCTAGAAGGTTCACGTTTATTCTTGTTTATTTCGGTAGTGGCGATATCATGGCTCTCGATTCCAGCTAGCGACTAAGAAACGCCAAATGGGTTCCTAGCGTATACATGCAGAATTACATAACGATATATTACACTAACCACGTAAGTTATGAGGTAGAAAGACCTAGGCCTACAATCTTTGACAAAACTCTTTGGGACACCCCCGCTCCCCTTCACAAAGTTGACCATTTTCACGGCATACAGTCATTCTCTCTGCGCAACTTTGGAAGGGGGAGCAGGGGCTTCATGTAAACCTGGGAACGGAGATTCAAGAATATTATGACAAAGCGTCCCAACAGTTTTGTCCAAGATTGTCTGAGAAATTCGAGAAGGTAGAACTGCTCGCGGCCCATGGTAGAAAGTGTTTCTTTGCGTTGCGTTGATTCGCAAAAGGGTAGGTGTCTTTCTTTAGGTATAAGAGAACAGTAACAAAAAATAATCAGCATATTCTGAGTCCATATTGAAGTTCTTGTTAATATAATACTATTCAAGCTAAAAGCATTGGGAAGGTAACTAAATAAGTTCAAAGCGTCCTCTCGTTCAGGAAGGCATTTTCAATAGTCACGTATTTTGGGCTCACACTGTCTGAACAGGTACCAAATAAAAGGAACATTCAGCAGAAGTACGTGTTGTATCCTGCCTATTACTTTATATTAAAGTAATTTACCAGAAATAAGTTAAAAGTACTTGAATGTATATTCATTTCACCTTTATAACGCAGTAACTTTCATTTGAGTAGCTGAAACTATACAGAAAATATGCCATACATGCTAATTTGACGAGACCGGGGGTGAAGGCTAAGTTAACCAAACGGTCTACCATTTGTTTTGAGAGCAAATTTGAAAGCAAAATGTAAAGAAATTGAGTCGGCTAAAAGAAGGCATAATAGATACGTCATCAGCTTCATGTAACATGAAAAAATGTTGTCATAGGCATCAAATTCGCTTCAAAATATGTCTAAAACCAGCCCTAATTAACAATCTACCATCGTTATAATAAAAAGCTTGGCTTGCAGTTCTGCTTTTAACATTTCATGGTAGATCGTGGCGCTCTTTCAGTTAAATTCTTGCCTTCTTACCACTAGTTTGCAATAGCAGTGAGACTCTTCGATCTATCCCCGAAAGAAGTTGTTTTGTTTTCCTTCTTACAACTTAAGAAAAGTTGTCATCCTCCTTTTAATTTGCTAAAAAATGCAATGCATATGGCTGCCATAGACATCGTTACGGAACGTAAACATTTCTGCCTGGCATTCCCTGCGAATACCTGAAACAGTCTATCCATTATGATCTCGCCAACCAACAATAAATCAGTATAAACAAATAAACCAAACAACACATTAAAACAATTTTAAATTATACTTTCATTTGGCTAAAATCCTCAGGCCTATAAGCCTCCGAAAAAGTGTACTGAATACAGCTGCTCGGAAAATTAATCATTTTTCTATTGAATTTGTTCTCGTAAATCGCTCACTTAAAACTCAGACAATCTTGGACAAAACTCGTTGGGACAACCCCGCTCCCCTTCACAAAGTTGACCATTTTCACGGCATACAGTCATTCTCTCTGCGCAACTTTGGAAGGAGGAGCGGGGGCTTCATGTAAACCTGGGAACGGAGATTCAAGAATATTATGACAAAGCGTCCCAACAGTTTTGTCCAAGATTGTAGGCCTAGGCTAGTTGCTTTGGCAGCTACGTTGTTAATGTGAAGGGAGCAAGAAAGCTTGCAGTCTAGAGTAACACCAAGGTAGCAGGATGATTTTACACATTCAAGATTATGTCCTGCCTACATTTGAAGGGGTTAGTTTTCCATACTTGCCAACATTTGAAAGTGGAAAAGTGGTAGATCTTGCGAGGGAGCGAAGCGACCAAGCCCGAGCGCGCTTGCTCGCGAGGGGGGGGGAGGGTGTGTCCCCCCTCCCACACTGTGAAGCTTTTTTGTTTTTTTAATGTGAAAATATGTGATTTGGTGCATACTTTATACGGTATTTTGTATGCATAAGGAGACATATTATTATTAGGGCTGTGCATTTCCGGTTAATTCACTATCCGTTTAACCGTTTTTATTAACCGAACGGTTAACGGTTAACCGAAAATAAAAACAAGGAATATAAACAAAATAAATATTTCGGAAGAGCGCCACCACATTAAATCCCAAAATTTCTACACTTAAAATGGCGCCTGTAGTGATGATCATCGAAGTAGCGTGCAAGTTAAAACGTTTGCATTATTTGCGATGTTTTGGCAAGCAGCCCGTACGCATGGGCGAATCACGCATTTATTCGAACTTATCACAAACATGCATACTTTTTGTTATGCTACTGATTACCGTTTTCGAGATTTTTGCGGTCTAACATAGCACCGTAAGATGAAAAGCCTATGGATATCACTGGCATTATCGCAGTTCTAGACACACTTCTCTGGCTACAGCGATACAGTATCACACACGCCTAGAGCAGTGTCGAGTACAAACGTACCACATATAGTGTACTATAGTGTGCCTTGTGACCTTGCTGCAATTCATACGTAATATACGTGTGTCTGCTAAGAATTCCAGCACCGTTATGTCGTAATGGTGTGAAAATTTTTACCCATATGTATTACTGCATGCTCCGTAAAAAAATTGTAACGTTGAATTTTAACTTGCCTTACATCGCATGCCTTTTTACCTAATACCTACTAAAAATACCAGTTTCTTCGTAATTATGAATGGCGAAACTTTTTGATAACGGTCGCTACCCTCATACTTAATGTTATAACAGGACTCGGGCATAGTTGTCTCGTACGCAATACTGTACCGTACAATGTACGTACGATATGGCATGAATGATCGTTCATGCAACGTGCGAAGCACATGGCTGGCCGGCTGGCCCGGTTCGTTCAGCAAGCTCAATCAGCTCTGCTAATTACAAATACTGTATTGTACTGTACAATGCAGGTACCTACAGTGCGCCGGTTCGTTCAGCAAGTCCAACGAACTATGCTAATTATGTTCGAAATTAATATGATTATTCATGAAGTTTACCATTGGAATGCTCCATATTTTATAATTTGGGGTAAATAAATGAAATGGCCGAAAGAATTTCACTCATCTTTGTGAATTTTGGGGGATGAAACTTTCCAGGAATTATACTCACGCTGAAAAAAATTGTAAAAAATGTTTAATCGTCTTTTGTTAAAATTATTAAGTCAGTTTAAATGGGGAGGCTAACGTAGTTACAAATATTTTCATTGCTACAAGGGTTGCATAATTAAGCCCAGAGCTACATAGTTTGGTCCCTTTTTTGTGCAGATTGCATAATTATGTTTTGAGACTGATGAACTGTAAACACGTAACCTTGGAAGTTACGCCCGGGAAAATTCCCGAAGTGCATTTATCTTAAACGATAGTAAGCATTTATTTTTCTGCCGTCTAGAGGTAACTTTTTTAGTCTTATCTATCAAGTTTATAGTGCTCCACACTTTAAAAGGTATGGTGGATTGTTGTAGCGTGTACTGCATAGTTTAATCCCTGCACCTTTGATAATTTTAATCCTTTTAAAAAGTTGCGTGAAAGAGTTTATTGTCACATTATTTCGGCAAACCACTCCCAGATCATGGGGCGAACGGATCGATATACCAGTCAAAGCAACGCAACACAGACTGTACAACTGACATTATAAAGGTCTTTTTTTAAACCTTTTGTAATTTTTCATCCAAAGTTTACCCATTGTTACGTGGTTTTGGGCAAGCAACTTCTGCGGTTTACTGCATAAACGAGTTAAGGTATAATGGTGAACTGCGGCGACAGATTTATTAGGATGCAAAAACGGTTAAACGGATCAACATTTGGCAGTCGTTTAACCGACCGATCGATCGGTTAACCGGTTAACCGTTTAACCGTCGCAGCCCTGATTATTATGTATTTTACGAACTATTTTGTAGGAATAACCATACAGAAATCAAATACACACGTATTGCGGGCAAATAATTTATCACTCTGCAAGTATGCAGAATCACATAACAGATTCAAGGTGTTGCTTTTGTACTTACCACTAGATATCAGTGTGCCTGATATGGTAGGCCTACAATTTGTCCTAGATATTTTGCAAACAAACTTGCACTATTTTGTTCTTGTTACTGAAGTTGAACTGTGAAAAAGAACATACATACTGTATACAGAAAACAAAACTCTCATATTGAGTTTGTGTTATAGTTTTTAATTTGTATCTATTTAGAAGAGGACCTGGCTGTCAGGTTCCTATATGTGGCAGCTTGCACAAAGACTGTATAACGGTGGCAATAACTGCTGCGCTGCCTCCAGATCGATATTTGTATGGAAGTCTATGTGCACGTGTACGTGATGGAATTATTGTCAGGCCGCGAGCCCCGCATGCACGCTCTGATCACAAAAGATGTAAACAATCGAGTACAGTACAGCTGGACTATACTGCAGAACACAGTACATGCATATACGTACGTATGTGCGCGGGTTTCGATCGATCCATATCTCTCAGCTCAAGCTCGATCGATGAATCGTATTTTTATCAACATTTTCTGAGCTGTTTTATGGTGAATAACGCACAACACGCACACTAAACAGCAAAGTGTAACTTAAATCATACTTTCAATAAATTCTATGGCAGGTTTGCCAAAAATCGGTAGATTAGAGTAAAAATTCGGTAGCCAGTTCAAATCTCTAAAAAGCGGTATTCTACCGCCCAAATCGGTAGAGTTGGCAAGTATGGTTTTCAAGCCTCAAGGTAGGCCTAGTAGGCCTAGGCCTAGTGAGCACATAACATTTAGGCTATTAGGATTAAATTGCATAGGCTACACCAGTTGATAACTTGGGGCCAGGGCTCGATTTTAACGGTCGTCCGGTCGTCTGTGACGACCAAAATTTCTGACGGACAACCAAAAGTTATAAGGTTGGTTGTCCGCCGGACAACCATTTATTTCAGGGAAGAAGATTTTTCTTCTTCTCATCCAAGTTTTGACAGATTGTTAATGAACAAATAAAGTGGTCAAATTGTGTACTTCACTGTTTTTTCTTTAATCTGTTTGTCCAACCCCTTAACAATATTCCAATGTCGCATCATCGCCTCTCCCAATATAAGTTCGCAATACATATGTAGGCCGCGCCTAGTGACTGACATAGCTAGGCTACGTACAGTACCGCTTGTACGATAAATACACATCGTTTACATACTTATCTCTCATACCCTGTATGCACTACATTATATCACAACACATCGTCTCTCCAGTGGTAACCGTACACGTATTGTATCGTACGTATCACACGGTGCTTTGAACGCAGAATTCCAAAAAGGTATATGATAGTGTAATGGCGTTACCACAGGCTCACTATACTGAGAGCACAGCCCAAGGTAGCGTACTACGAACCTTTTTTCTTGGAGATCTTTTCACTTTCACTGAATTTCAGTAGGCATACGAACATGCAAAATTATGCCGCCTACAACTAATAGTACCCTACTACAAAAATATATCTGAGTGTCACTTAGATAGCTCATAATGCTGTCGCACTGCGACAGTCGCAGCAACGTTATTTACTTTACATACTAGGTTGATCAGACGTACCATCTCCATTGAGCTTACTGTGAGTTTGGAATGACACGTGCACGGTGCACATTGTATACAGCTTGTGCATTGACTTCGATTCGAAATGTTTACGTTTCAAGTCGAGTCGCGCTGACAATGTGTGGCGGTAATATCATGCATATGTGGCTGCATGCATGCTATACAATCTACTGCACTGCCCGGCCCTGCGATCATGCGATGCAGACTGAACTCCCCATTAGTTAACCAGTGCTACGTCATCGTTGGTGAAATGCTGTGATTGGCCACAGATACATCGTACTTCTGATCGGACAACCAAATTTCTCTTCGGACAACCAAAAATGCTTGATTGGTTGTCCGAAGGACAACCAGAAAAAATCCTTAAAATCGAGGCCTGATTGGGGGCTAGTCAAGTCGCCCCCTAGCAAAGTCGCCCCCTAACGAAGTCCCCCTTTGGCCAACAAAGTCGCCCCTTAGCAAAGTCTCCCCTTACAAACTCGCCCCCTGACAAACTCGCCCCCTGACAAACTCGACCCTCGACAAAGTCGCCCCTTGACAAAGTCGCCCCCTCAGTTCAATTTAAGTCACCACTGGCAAAAATTTCATCAAAAATGATTCAAGTAAATTAATAACAACCAAAAAGATAATCGTTCAGTCTATGTTCATGCACCATATATATGCAACAGGCCTACTTACGTATGCCTCGGTAATACCACAGTACGTACGTACGTACAGGGATATAGAATTGCGTACTATGTTCCCATACCTACTGTACTTACGTACTCCCGCGTTTTTGTAGGAAACTGATCGACTGATCGACAGCTTTCGAGCGATATATGTACACTTTCACAGAATTGTCACCAACTTTACACCTCTTAGTGAAGGTTAAGGAACATTCGGTATAAAGGAAGTTAATGTTTTATGTAATTAAATTTACAGGATTAATTTTTCTAAACTTCAAAGAAGGAAAAAAGTTGCAATTAGATGTAGGCCTAAGTTGGTTTCAAAAACACTGTAGGCTATGTGTAAGGCTAAAGTCTTACGTCAAATCAGCAACAAAAGTGCGTAGGCACTTCATAACAGCTAATCAAAACGATTACTGTATCTTTGTATCTATTATTATTGTCTTTAAGAAATTTTGCCGGGACCACTGAGGGGCGACTTTGTCGAGGGGCGACTTTGTCAGGGGGCGACTTTGTCAGGGGACAAGTTTGCAAGGGGCGAGTTTGTTAAGGAGCAACTTTGTTGGCCAAGGGGGCGACTTTGTCAGGGGGAGACTGTGAGGGGCGACTTTTGCTACAGTAGGGGGCGACTTGACCAGCAACCGATAACTTAAAGGCCTATTGCGAGTCAAGGTCAGATTGCAAGCCTAGTATGGCAAGCCCCATAGCGATCCAAATACTTGGTCAGCGGACTGCGGACTAATATAGGCCTAGCCTACATAACATAATATAATAGCCTAGCCTAATTTATAGTTCACAGCAACTCACTAACTGTTCGGCCTAGTTATGCAAGCCTAGCCTAACTTAGCCTAGTAATGTGCTGAGAGTGAGAATGTCTGTCCTAACATTACAGCATACTTACTAAAGCGTAGTAAAGCGTCGCAATATGGTCTTTAACAGTGTTTTCGACAGTTTCAGAATTGTGACCTTGACACTGCATACCTTATATAGGGCTTACGCCTTTATACTGTATGTATTTGTATGAATAATTGATCTAGATAAAAGTGCGTCATTCTTGCACGTTCATAGCTAGCATTGCACCGTCAAGGCTTGACCCAATTTCACTTCGTGCGGGGCAATTATATATTTAGTCAGAGCATTTCCACAAATTAGACCCTAAGTGTGCACTGATTTGAGTTTTATGTTGAGTAAAATTCCTGAAAAAATTTCAATTCTCTCAATGGTTACATTATCTCTGATTCATATTCCCTACCTAGACTTGTAACAAAAGGCACAAAAATCCATTTTCATGGAAAAATTATCCAGATGTTAGTGCAGGAATTGCTCTAGGTTTTTATTTCCAAAAATCGGCGATTGGATTAACCTAAGAACATTCCTAGAATACCCTGAATACGCCGATTGAGATGTCTAAACTGCCTTACTAGTGGAAGGATTGCCTAGACTTACATAAAAACGAAAATAGAAGTGACCAACCGGGTGTGGTGACCATGGTTCTCGATCTCAGCGTTGGAGAACCTGCGTCAGTAGCGCCTTGGAGCTTCCCACTACCCCCCTCGGGCTGCCCTGTGGCTGCCGGGTTAGTTTTCTTCGTAGCGACAAGCTGAACGAAAAAAAATCGTTCGCTAGAACCCAGTTGCAACTTCCTAAGTAGACCATCTACGCAGGCTGAGCTAGCGCATAGAGCAGGATACAGAGAGCAGGCCGGATCATATAAAGAGCAGGATCACGGGCGTAGATCCGGGGAGGGGGAGTAGGGGAGTGAAGATGGCCCTTGTAGTCACCACCCCACCCCATCCCCTACCTCCAATGTTATACAGTCTTCATAACATAACATAACAGGTTAAAGGGCAAAGGAGCTGGGCTAAGGAGCTGGGCTAAGGCCCCATAAGATGCCCTAGCTGAAGTCCATACAACCAGGCTAAACTGAAAACAAACGACCAACCAACACCAAACGAGCCCAGCACAAATTAGATCCTACCACAGTTATGGAAGAACTTGTCAATGTTAACCTTAAAGCAGTGCACAGATGTAGAGTTAACTACCCACTCAGGCAGACTATTCCACTCGTTAACAACTCTATGAGAGAAGCTGAACTTCCTCAGTAATGTCGAGCCTTGCAAAACACTTAACTAGCTTCTTACAATGGCCTCGAACCCGAGAATTACTTTGAACCCTTAAATAATTGCAAGAAGACAAAGGATTCCTTTCAGAGAGAAATTTGTACACCTGAAGCATGTCCCCCCCCCCCCCCCAATCCTTCTCAACTCCAGAGTGGTAAGCCCAAGATGCTTAAGTCTAACATGATAAGGTAGGTGTTTCACCTCTGGTATAAGGCGAGTGGCTCTCCTCTGAACCTGCTCTAAAAGAAACTTGTCCTTCTCATACAAGGGACTCCAACCCTGGGCTGCATAGTCGAGGTGGGGTCTTACCAACCGCTTATACAGATTTAGTACAATACCTTTACTAAAACTACTGAAATTCCTCTTGATCAATCCAAGCACCCTGTTAGCGGCCCTAGCAGCAGCAGCTGCATGCACACTGTCTAGATGGCTTTAAATCGCCTGTAATAACTACACCCAGATCCTTCTCAAAAGTCACATCACTCAGAATACTACCATTCATGTTATAATCATAGCTGAAATGTTTAGGACCAAAGTGAAGGATTTTGCACCTATCTGCATTAAAAGACATCTGCCAAGTCTGAGACCAAGAATATGACCTATCCAAGTCTTTTTGCAGTAAGGAGGTATCATCCTTATCACTAACCTTCCTATTTGTATCATCAGCGAACTAACTAATACTAGAGGTGAGAGAGCTATCAATATCATTGATGAAAATCAAGAACTTAAGCGGGCCAAGAACAGAACCCTGTGGAACTCCACTTCTTTCTAAGAAGAGAAATTACCATTAACAACAACTCTCTGAGATCTAGCATTGAGCCATGAATTTATCCAGTCAGCACAACTGCCCTTGATGCCTATTGCCTAACCTATGCAGTTTAACCATAAGTCTACCTAATGGAACTTTATCAAAAGCTTTTTGAAAATCAAGGTAAATGACATCAACACTGTGACCAGAATCAAGAGATAAAGGACATCCTCAAGAAAGCTTAGTAAATTAGTAACACAAGATCTACTAGGTAAGAAACCATGCTGTGACAGATTGAGTAACCCATTATCTAAAAGATATTTAAGCAAGCAATCCTTGATTACAGATTCCATAACTTTGCACACAACACTGGTTAAACTGACCGGCCTATTTATTAACTTTCTTTAACCAGGGTAACCCGTTCAGTCCCAAGGGACTGTTCTTCCACGGGGCCCTGGGTACAAAATAAAATAAAAATATATAAAGTACTAAACATATAAAATTGAAGTAAGAACAAACTACAGAAGAAAGACGGAATAAAACAATACCACAAAAGGCTCCGGGAACATAAAAACAGTAAGACGAAATTAAACTAATAAAACATAAAAGTTACCAGAAAAGTACGAGGAGTAAAAGATTAGGAAAGGTAAGACAAATGTAAAGGAATTAAACGAAATAACAAAATAAAACAAACAATAAACTAAAACAACACTACGCATGGATCCCTATAATTGCAAGGCAAGCTCCGATCCCCCTTTTTGAAAATTGGAGTAACAATAGCAATCCGCCAGTCAGCAGGTACAAAGTTTGAATCCAGAAACATCTGAAAAATAATGCAAATAGGAACTGACAAAATCTCGGAGCATTCATGGAGAATGGCAGGATGGATCCCATCAGGCCCGGGGGCCTTACTAGCTTTTAAACTCTTCAACTTATTACAAACCAACTCTTCAGAGAAGACAACATCACTTACTAAAGAAGAATTATCAGAACCCCTACAAGTCCCCAAAATAGATGATTCCTTGGTAAAAACGGAAACGAAATAATCATTTTAATAAATTAGCCATATCCTGATGATCACTAACTAGTGTGCCTTCATTACCTTGGAGAGGCCCAACACCCTCCTTAACCTTCTACTTAGACCTAACATAGGCATGAAAAGATTTTGGATTTACCTTAACCTCCTTGGCCAATTGCTTTTCAAACTTAGCTTTAGTGTCAATAACCAAATTTTTAACTAAGAGTTCCTGATTCTTGTAGACTGCAAAGTCATCAGAATTCTTACTGACCCTATATCGACGCCAACATTTACGTTTCTTCCTGGCTGCTCTAAGTACCTCTCTAGAAATCCAAATTGGCCTATTTCTAACCACAGATACGTGTGTGCTATAAAGTACGTTTTATTCTTCATTTTCGTAAGAAATTATTCAATTTCTACCTCGTTTTCTATCACAAATGTTTCTCAAACTATCAAAATTTTTAGCAAATCCTCCGCAAACTATCAAAATTTTCGCGCTCTCCGCGCGCTTCAAACCTTACGTCAGTGTTATTCTTATTATCAATATCTTTCGATAGCAACTTTCGGAGAAGCACAGCAGCAGCAAAATGTTGAAACTAGTTTACGAATTAACAGGTAAAAGACTGGCTTATGGCAGTACGGGCACGTCGGTTTGTTTGGTAATTGAAAGTGTCTCGATGCAGAGCTTAAATGCAGGTTTTGTCATGGTAATCTTATTTAATGAAAGTTTTCGGCGCCCTTCTCGCGAATTCGTCGCGGTTTACACTCCATGTCATGACCATTATTAAGGTAATAATGCAATAATTCATGAAACTATTCTGATCACAACACTTTCCGAAAAACTGAGATACATCTTCAAACATCTGTGGGAACCTTGCATCAATATATGGGATCTTTCAATCTAATATGTAGCATGATGTGGAAGGTTAAATGTACGTATCTGCCGTAACATTTTTCAAATATTTTTACCGAGCGCCTCGGGCGCAGCCATTATCGGTATATTGTCAATCGGTAATTGTTAATACACTTACGACGAAAAAGCATTCTGAGAGGCGCTTTTTAGTCATTCACCCCTTTTGCTACATCTATCAGGGAGGTCTAATATCGCCTCCCTTCACCTGTACTCTCCCTCCCTCTCACTCCCCATTGCTGGAAGCTGTTCGTCTGGATTTTCGTTCAAAATTAGTAAAAATACGATAGTTGTAAAGTGTTCGGCGTTATATTCTATATTATCATTTGCAATGGATGTCAGGTAGTACGCATTATGTCATTGCCCCCATTTGATATGATTAATGGAGAGCTTCCAGGAGGTCCAATACAGGTACCTGCTAGCCTTAGATGCCCTGCACAATGAAGGAAAGGAAATATTTCGTAATAGTCCAAGAATGTTTCTGTGTACTCGACCTACGCACCTATTTTTGTGTAAAACTTCCCCCATATAGAAAGCAGTAAAATAAAAGGAAGGCCTCAGGACGTTTATTGACAACGTATCTTTCTGTTAATAGACAACATATTCTCCTCTTTTACCTTACCAATAATTAGTATTCACTAAATTATGGACATTTTCCAGCCATATATGATCAGTTCCAAAAACATCCCAAAGATAGCACCATTTTGCGTCTAAAAGACTTTAAATTAACAAAAATTTCTTAAATGCAAGGAGATACCCCTTCCCCAGGCCGGCACCCTTTTATGTAGTGACAAACGAAAGATCAAAACTGCTGTATACAAATGCAGGGACGCATCAAAAATAAAGGTGCAATTTACGCAGACGTGGGGGAACTGAGATATTACTACGTCATCATCTTTGGTGCCCCCAATCACAAAAAAACCTGACGGCGCCACTGATCTCAAGCCAACTTGCAGGTCTTGTAATGATCTCCGAATTCAAAATCCAGTTTTCTGGGATTACCCTATAAGTTAAGGTGATCCCTGCCTTTTTAAGCTTAACGGGACATTTTTGCTCTTGTACAATTAATTTCAATCCAGTGCAGCTTATCAATGAGTTTTGTGCTCAAAATAGCATTTCCTGAATGTATAAATATACCAATACCCAAGAAAATTGCCTCTGAAATTTACCCCATAAAACAGTCTTCCTGGCACTTCTAAGAGATTAAAACCCAGAAGCTTCCGGGGGCTTTGCCCCTGGACCAATAGGCGGGATTACGGGGGGCAAGGGGGCACTCCCCCCACTGTTCTCCAGAGCTTCAAATAAAAATAATAAAAAAGCGAAAAGAAGCGAGACCAGAGAAATTATAAGAGAATTTTCGTAGCCTATTATGATTTAATATGGCAATATTAAATACAGGAAAACATTAATACCAAGCATAGGAACATTAATTTAGCATTAAAACGCTAGAAAGATTTTCTCGGCTGACTACTGACTAATAAAAGTTTTTCTGGCACAGTCAAATTTCTTTTCTCCCTACGCGCTACTCTATTGCGACTAGAAATTCTAAAATAAGGGTCACTGAAAGTTCTAATGTACGACATTAGTTGCACCATGGTCCTTGCAAACGAAGTCGCAAACCCTACCCATGTATAGGGAACCACCATTCTTGCAAAAAATTTCGGCGTGTTTCGCTTGGGCCTCATATAAATCGATGTCGCATTAGTGCTGTAATGCTGTGCGCACGAAAACTTTGGTGGAACTGCCTCGTTACAACTTCCCGTAGGACAGCTTGAGAAAATTACTATTTCTAAACCCTCGCTACACCTCAGCAAATTGACTGACGTTTACTATCTTAAATTTGCGATCATCATAAGAAAACTATTTCATTAGCATTTCAAATTTCACCTAGGGGAAGCAGGATTTTCTCAAGAAGTAGTCCAGCATGGCCGCAAAAGCCATCGAATTTAAGAACAAAATGGGGAGGACCCTCAGTTTCCAGCCTCCGGCTTCGCGCCTTCGGCGCTCGCGGTTAAAGGCTTCGCCGGCCACAACTTCCCAAGATGCAGCCTCCAATGAAAATTACTTCCCTGGCACGTTAATTGCCGATGTCCTTGGCCATGTCCATGTATAAACTACTCATAAACATTTAGTTGACTTTTTAAATATCACATTGTCTATAACCTTCAAAATCGACTCTATCTTATTTTTCATCGTGACACTAATAAGAAAAGTTGAGGGGGGCTTGTCCCAGACCATCGACAAAAATAAAAAAATGAAAGAAAGAACCATAGAGCAGGATATAGGTTCCTATGGCTCTATGGAAAGAAGAGACACCTGGGATAAGTTGGAATTTTTTATGCCATGAAAAATACTGCATTTAAAACTAAAGAAAACAGTAGCCTACAATGAAATGTCCCAAACGCTGTCTCAACGCTGTTTTCGCACCCACGCTCCCGTTTTAAACATTGTTTCGGGATTCGGGGTTACTTCCTGTAGAACAACTTGCTTGTAATAGCTACGTACAAACTCTTCTTTTTTCATTGAAACCACCAATGCACCCATGGCCGTACGCAGCGGAGGGGGAAGTTCCCCCTCTCCAGAAATTTTCAAAGCAAATTTTTCACCACGGACCTGTGTAAATGTAGCAAGGGAGAGACGCTTAGCGAAGGGGGATAGGTGGGACAAGAGCTCTTTCCTTGAGGGTACTTTTCTTAGCTTTTCTATTACTTATGGCGCTAAAAAGTCTGATAATGCGATTTTTTTCATGCGCTCTTTGCGCGCATCCAATATACAAACTAGGTCTTCCATTCTTAAAATTATTGTTCCAGTGCCCCGGGAAACTCTCAGAATAATCCATTTTCCCCTCCTCCTTCAAGCCCTCTCCATTATCGATCCCGGCCGACTGTTAGTCATACGGAGTAAGAATGTAATTGCAAAAAGTCAAATTGTGATTTTTGTGGTGTGTTAAGTGCCTAACTTGTGTAATTTAAAGTTAAAGCTATAATGCATCACTTTAATGCCTACAATATCGTAAAACCCCAGAGCTTCCGGGGACTTCGCCCCCTGGAGCCCACTGGGGCTCTGCCCCTGGACCCCGCCAGGGGCCCTGAGGCGAGCCCTGGACCCCACGCCGTTAGGGGGAGCGCTTCCCGCTCCCGCGGGGCCTTCGACGCCGTTTGACAGTCTACCCGGTTTGCCCCCCCCCCCACTTTCAGACATCAAATCTAGACCCTGCCTAGACCCCAACAGGAGTCCTAAGGCGGGTCTCTGGACCCCACCCGTCAAGCGCCTCGCGCTCGCCATGCACGCTTTGCGTGCACATTTCTAGTTTTGCTAAAACTCATCCCACCCCCCCCCACCCCCAAAGTTGAAAAGAAATCTACGCCCCTGAGCAAGATAGTTATAAAGGAGGTAGAGAAAGTAATTTATGATTTTACTTGGGCGGGTAATCCAGACAATATTAAACGTTATACCATAATCAATACAATTAGTGAGGGTGGGATAAGAGTAACACATGTTCCTACTTTCACAGTGGCGTAACTTTGGTCCAAGGTGCCCGGGGGCAAGAATGGGTTGGGGCCCCCGGACCAAATGACATGTGAGCATGATGCAGTGTAATCCTACGCTAGGCCCAGTTTGGGAAAGGTTTCCACTTCCAAAAGTCCACTGCAAAAAAAGTATCATCGTGAGTGTCAGACCCGTCGGGTGCCCCTAGCCCGGATGCCCGGGGGTTCGCAACCTCAGAGAGCATAGGAGTAACGCCACTGTAATGATACTGCTGGGATTTGGAAGTTGTTTTTTGACTTGAACTTAAAACCCTATGGGAATCATTTCATTTTTCGAAGCAATTATTGTAAAAGAGATATTCAAAATATAAATAGTGTTTTCATCAGACAAGTTCTAGAAGCTTGGTGGGATGTTGTCTACACAGACCCTTCTGATAATTACGGTAGCCAAATAATTTATATATCCGTGATGATGAATGATGAATGATGAATGATGAATGATGAATGATGAATGATGAATGATGAATGATGAATGATGAATGATGAATGGATGGATGGATGGATGGATGGATGGATGGATGGATGGATGGATGGATGGATGGATGGATGGATGGATGGATGGATGGATGGATGGATGATGATGATGATGATGATGATGATGATGATGATGATGATGTTGCTTCTGATGTTGCTTTAGAAGCCTTCTCTTCCTCCTCTTACGCAGGAGTACCGGTAACAGGGACGCCAAGGCAAGGCAGGCATCATCATCGTCAGAGTCCAGGACCACTTCTTTGCCGTGGTCCTCGCCGCGGGCCACACTGCCAAGGCTCTGTGTATGATCCATGTTCTGCTAGTCTTGTCAGCTTGTGCAGAGGCCAGTCTCGAATCTTCTGTGTCCGTATTTGAATTCAACTGTGAGCTGTCTTGCGAATATTTGCGCCGGTGGGCAATGGCATGAATAACGATTCGCTGCAAATTTTATAGCGCAATTACTTGCGGAAAAAAATGGCGCTATAAAAATCGCAAGATAACGCAGGCTTTGCAGTTGGTGGGCAATGGGCATTAGCGACCAACGGCTTGCGAGCTCTTGCGACCTCCTACGACCGTCTTTTCTTGGGAGTTCTTGCGATCATCTGCTCTTGCGACCGGTTGCGAGCTAATTGCTCTCACACCTAGCGACTTCTTTCAACCATAGGTGCAATCATGCAAATTTTGGTAGGATTTTTGTACTATTTGTACATAGGCATACATACTAGTGCGAAGCTTAACATGGCTGACCCTTCTTTTGAACAGATTTCCGCGCAAGATACAACATCAGTGTCTTTTAGCACTAGCTGCTATTGGTATATTACTGAGACGCAGGAGACGTAGACGTAGAAAAGGAGAATAAATATGCCCCGCCGTTTCTGGGGTTCGTCCTTGGCTCCTGCGACGGGAAATATACGGCCACTACGACACCCTGATGCAACAACTGGCTGCTGAGGACACACCTGGATACGTATCATTCCAGAAAGTTTGCCCAGAATTCTTCCAGGAGTTGTTAAGTAACGTTGGACCAAGAATCGAGAAGAAGTATACTAAAATGAGGTTACCCATCCCTGCAGCAGTTCGTCTAGCGATTACACTCCGTTTCCTAGGAACACTAGGTATATTTGACTTGAAGACTTCCCATAAAGAGGGCATTCCAACTGGACTTTTTGAAGAATCCCTACACACCTAGGCCTACACAAGATCTTTTCTTAGGCATGTATCTTACATCTTTCAAATTTGGTGACTATTTTCAGAAAACGTAGCCAGAAAAGGTAGCCTGCTGAAGAGGGTGTGCGGTAAAATGTTATCTTAGGGGATGAGATATGTAGAAATGAACACACCACTACTAGCCTATATAAAAATTTGCCCAATTTTTAGGGTGGACTAGAAAAAACTTTGGGTAGGGTTACCAGACGACCGGATTTACCCGGACGTATCCTCTTTTTGAAGACTTTCGAGGGCGTCCGGGCGGATTTTTAAAATTGCCTCAAATGTCCGTATTTTTTAACTATTTTTTACAAAACTGGTCGAATGTGACCAAATCTGCCGTTCAACTTGCTATCGTAGAAAATATTTTGACGAAATTAATGGTTGATCACACTGAACGTGACCATATAATCTGTTCCGTCCTATAAGTTAGTAGTCACTCTTTAATACTAATGGAGTAAACAGTATAAGGAACGTAAAACCCTGGTTCAAGGGCTGTTTGTTTAAATATTCACGTAAACATGAGTACAGTATCGGCAACGTGGATAAATGTAGACCTAATAATTAGCATTGTTTTCAGTATCATAAGCCTATGAAAGGAACATGTTGTTGACAAAGTTTGTGGAAATTGTTTGTAGCGTACCAGTAGTTGGTGCCGGCACCGGGAGCATGGAGAGGGGTGGGCGTGCCACCAAAATGACTTCCGAAAATTTCCGATTTTTTGTCTTTTTTCTAAATAAACACAAAAGGCATTTACGCTTTACATTTCTGTAGGGGATAGTGTGAAAAGTTTTTCGATACCTTAATTATTTTCTAATACAAATCATTTCCAAACAATAAAAATTTTCGCACGTCCCTTGCTTTCAGCCTTATTGCTTTGCTTATTATCAATACCGTCCCCATCATATTCTCATTTTTCGTCAGTGAGGGTGTAACAATTCGGCCGACTGTTAGTGTGCTAAGGAGAGATTATGGAGTAGTACAGCTTTGCAAATATACAAATCAGTGAAATTCTTATCGCCTTCCCCTACTCAAGTGAAGACACATTTTTCGAATTAGCGGAGTAGGATACCTGATTGCCCAGGCAACATATTTGACTTCCTGATTGGCAGACATATTTGATAGGGAATTAAAAGTGTCTCGAGGGAGAGTCAGGCCCGTAGCCAGGCCGGGGCACGGGGGGCGTGCCCCCCCCCCCGTGCGGACCACTGTGCCCCACCATATGGAAAATCGATCGAAAATAAAATTTTAATACCGTGTAAACATTGGCTCTGGTATTACACCAGGCGATTTTTGACTAAAAATGATCCCAAAAGTCGTTAAATAATGAACTTATTTTGCTTTCTGTAACATTTTTGTTACACAATTACAAAAATTTTCCCGCGCTACGCGCGCTTTCATCTTCAGTTACATATGGCTTTAACACCGGGGTTAGATATGTTGGCTTTTTATAAAGGCAAAGGTTCCACAATTAGGCTATTGTTCTTTCGTGTAGGTGTGACTCCCGGAAAAACACAAAACTGAATCCAAGAGAAGTTCTATTCTCTTTCTCTTATGATCAGGATGATTCTTAATTCAGACTCAACATCACGATAAACATATTTTGTAAGAAACGTAAAGTGTCTCAATGTCCAGGGGTGGTGGAAGGTCGCCCCGCGACCAGTCGCCCGGCGTCTTGGTTTTGCTCTTAAAGACAGACACACATCACCCCACACACATTTTGGTTGAGAGAAAGCAAAATTCTCAATTGGTCAGTGGTGAATGCTCTTTGATTGACATCAAAGTCAAAAGATGCAGAGTAGCTCACATTACACCATGTGCAAAGAATGTTGTGATTACATATTATGGCCTTGTATGCCCATCAGGATATGACCTTAAGCAATAAACTAGGTTTGTGTCTGCACAAGGGTGTCTGCACAAGAAGGGGCTCAATACAGTTTTGGAAGAAGTAACTTAGTCGGGAGAACTGGAACTTTCTAGGACGAGCAGGGCAGATTCTTCCATAGAAACCCAAAATTTCTAATTTTCCTTAATAAGAACCAAATATTTTTAATTTTTTGTCAACAGAATCCCAAATTTTTCGTCGCGCGCCAAAAATTTCGCGTTCGGCATCCTTTCTGTAACCCATTGCTTCTAGCGGGGCTTCGGGTTGATGGACCCCTAAGGGGAGCTTCGTCCCGTCGTCGGGCTTATCTTTTCACCAGCTTTTGCTGAGTCTGTATGCAGGTTTTACCGTGGTAACAATTTTCCTGCAAAATTTCGGCGCGCTTCGCGCGCAATTCTCACAAGCGAAGTTATATCGCTTATGAACATTATTAGCATAAAAATTTCAGTGAACTATTCTAGCCAAAGCTAGGCTCAAGGCTCAAACTTAGATGCTGGGTATCAAGGGGTTTTCATGTAGTAATCTAGTAACTTGAGTAACATTCGTAACGCGATGACTATATGGTTTGAAGCTAAATTTAATCGTACCCAAATTTATTCCAAAATTTATTTTTTTTTTCTGTTCATGCAAAATTTCGTTCAAAGTAGAAATACGATAATGACCATCTGAATTTTGAACTGTGAAGAGATTGGTGTGCTCTCACTTTCATTCAAAGTCCTGCTCAAAGCTCCATGTTAGTGTTCCCATTTTGCTATTTCCTCAGACATTTGGGGAATTTCCCTCTGGGTCCTAACAAAATCATACTGGACCACACCAAGACTGCCTAATGGCAGCTCCTGGTCCCCTCGCCGTTCGCAAAGTACTCAACTCTTCACCTGCGCTTGCGAAGCTGAAGAAGCATCATCGTGATCATAGTCTTGTTCCCTTCACTTGTGGAGACTTTTCACGTCTTTGTATTGCAAAAGGAGGCGAAAATGTCCATCACAAGAGTGAAATTTTCGCGCGCTTCGCGCGTATGTGCACACGTAAAACCGATACCTTTAAGCTGGCTGTGTTAAGCTTGAGATATCATCCCCTGTAGTTCCCGCAAACTGTAATCATATGGTGGCTCTACTGTCTACAAACATATAATTATCTTCTTCGGTGCCCCCCTAAGAGGTGCCGGTGCCCCCCTATGTAAGAATTCCTGGCTACGGGCCTGCGGAGAGTTGCATACAACTTTTGTCATGGTAATGGCATTAAGGCAAATCTTGGGTGCTCGGCGCGCATAAGTCACGGCATGACCATTGCCCAATGGGCAATAATACGAGGAATTACTCTGGTAAAAACATTTTCATGAAAATTAACCGTACGTCTCCAGTTTCTCTAAGTACAACATAAAGCAATCTATTATCAATGAGTGGCTACCTTTGGCTATTAACATGCAACATGATGTGAAAGATCGAAAGTATGCATTTGTCGTTATACATTTTTTTCAAAACGTTTTTAAGGCGCGCTTGAAGCGCATAGTTTATCGGTAGATGGTGAATGTTAATATACTTACACAGGAAAACCATTCTTAAACATGATTGTAAGTTCCTGGCCCTTTGGTTATTCCTACTCTCTTCTTTAATACTCACTCCCTGTTAGGCCTTTGCGCTAATCGTCTGAATTTTAATTGATCATGTTAGTACTGTATCGGCATTTTGTAATTACTGCACAGCTTCTGTGTCTTCGCCCGCTGGACCCACACCGGGATATTATTACTCTTGATGAATGCACCATGGGGTCACTGGATCCCACGACCGTAGGCGTACGGGAGTCAATATTTCTGGGGGGTCAGGGAAAAGTTTTGCCCGAATTTAGAATTTTGCACCAAGTTGTCCGAATTTTGATACCGCTGTATCTGTTGCAAAAGGGCATAATTTATTTTCTACGCTGTCTCATTTGCCCGAATGAATCCACTATTTTTGCACGAATTGGGAGGGCTATGCCCCCTGCCCCCGCCTCGTACGCTTATGCCCACGACCTCAGGAGAGCGCTCCTCACGGAGCAAAATAAGTATCACACTTCCTTTCATTTGTAGAGACTTTCTTCCATGCAGGCTCTTTTCAACCAAAGGTGTAAATTTCTAAAACATGAGATCAAAAATTATGAAAAGTTGAGATGGAACTTGAAGCCTGGAAAGTGCGGTCCGCCAACCAATGTTGGTGCTTTGCTAGCTGGTGTGGTAATGGTACTCTTTGGCAAATTCCCCCTCGTAATTAAAATCTTCTTTAAAGAGGCCCTGCTTCATATGATATGCCTCCTTAAAGAACGATAAAATTTGCTACTAGATCTCCGTACACTTTAAGCCGCGTGTCCCAAAGCGCCAGCTCCTGGCGGCCCCATGCGTTCTAGATTATGACGTTACCGTACTTTATGTTTCATCAAAATCGCAGGAACCCTGTGCAATGATATTACATGTGGTCCAGTTTGCATGAAGACACCCTTAAAAGTACATTTTCTTCATAGGAGAGGCGGCTTCGTCCCCTTGTAGGTCCTACCTAGGTGGGCAATTGGTGATGTCCTCTTTTTACGAAACAAAATATGGTAACCCTAACCTCGGGGGTAAAGCTTTCTCTACCCCCGTAGAACCCCCTGAATGAACTCAGCCAATAGTAAGTTTTAATATTCTATATAGGGGCTACGGGCTTGTAGATATAAGCAGCTACCAATACAGGCCTGTTTTTAAGCACCTTTCATAAACGGGATAACAAGCATACCGTTTTCCTACATTGTGAAGCGCACTCTTTAGTGAATGAGATCCAGGGCAGGCTACATACCAATTAACGTGAGTTTTTTGTCGTAGATCAAGTCTACATCCCAATATACGAGACTCAAACATAGTATTTAATCAACCTGCTTTTGTATGAAAACGAGATTCCAACTGAAGATGGTTGTAGGTGTCAAAGGTGATAAAGACGGGGGAATTTCAATGTTTTACAATAGTATGTTATTGTAAACCATGAAAATAGGAAGGTGTGTCAAGACCTCTATTTCTAGTCCACAACGGCCACGGCCCGTATGTACTCTCCCCTTTCTCCCTATTAATGAAAAACGCAATTGGTGCCGCACAAGTTATCTTGCCGATATGGGTGTCCGGAGGGGGGCACTTGAAAATCAAAAACTTGAAAAACGAAGAAAAAATAAAGAAAAAAACGAAGAAAATATAACATCAACATTTCTTAACAGTTCACTCAGTGTAAATTTCTACTTTCAAAACAGGAATTGAATAAAAATATCAACACTCGGGCCCCAGCGCCCCCCCCCCTTCCCATATTTTTGGTATTTTTTACAGTTTATATTTACGATATTTCAAGTGTTTCCCCTTTTTATATGCAGTAAATAGGCCTTGGAAGTGCCATTTCCAGCGATCTGGGAAGCATTAGGGCCAACCCATGGTGGCACGGAGCGCTGAAAGTCTGTCCTGGGCTTCGCCCCCCCCCCCTTTGACAAATTCATGGTTATGCCTTTGTCAACACTATGTGAAAAAGTAGCATCTAAACTCTTTCCTGGGAGTAAAATATTTCCCATGAAAAGAGTTGGGTTCCCCTAAAAATTTTGCCCCCCTTGAATTTTTTTTTTTTTTTTTGCGGACGCCCATGCTTGCAGAGATTTGCTTGACTAGGAAAAGAGGGTCATGCTGAACAGTCACAGTAGTAAGTGGAGGTTCTCTATTTCGAACACAATTAGATGACGTACGCTGTCTCTCCGGCTGCAACCCACTTTCCAGAATTTACCAGCATCTTCGATTTGCCTAAAGATTTGCACTTTTCGTGCTGCAAAACCTTGCGACCTTTTGCGACTTCTGCGACCACCCTCTCACACTATGCGATTGACTTACGACCACTTGAGGTCTCTTGCTATGAGGAGGTCGCAAGATTTTTAAACATGTTTAAAACCTTGCGAGCTCTTGCGATCATGGCTTGCGAGCTACGACCTCTTGCAAGCTCTTGCGACCTCTTGCGAGCAAATGCTCTCACACTAGGCGACCTTCTCGAGGTCGCAGGAGGTCGCAAGGAATCGCAAGAGTTCGCAAGCCGTTGGTCGCTAATTGGGAAGCCGGCTTTAATTACCGCTTCACATCGTGAATTTATTTTCTTTGGAGTGGAAACTGCATCGGACGTTTATGAGAATAGACCACTTAGAGGACCGGAGTTAGCTAATGCTGGGCAAGAAGGATTAAAACGGTGAGTAATAATATATAAGTTCGATCAGTTACCCTTCTTTACCCATCAAACTAGAACGTGTTTTATAACTATATAGAGCGATGTTGTAGGTGAAGAAAGAAATAAAAGAGGGGTATAGAAGTTCATTGTAAAATTTAAACATGAAGAAGTCCAACTGATGTCGTAAAGCTCACGAACGGTAAAATATTAGCATTTATAGAGAGAGAGAGAGTAGATGTATGGGCCGTGAAATAAGAGTTACGAATATTCCTCACAACTCCTTTCTAAACGTCTTAGCGGTGTTAAAGATTCTGAAGTCAAATGTCACGTACAACTTTGGTTTTAGAATTGTTGAGGGATAATTTGTTCGCATGACGCTAATGAAAAATTTTACAAAACCCAGTCTCTGCCTCAGTAATAGCTTCGATACAGTGTTTTCTGATGGAAAAGAACAGAAGTATTATCAGCAAATAGAACAAATTTGGCTATTGATGACGACACATTAATACCGGATTGTTTATGTAGGCCTATAACAAGAATCATTACGGTCCTATAGCATAGAACCTTGAGGCACACCTACATTGGAATTTATTTAACAAGAAGAGACATTGCAGTAAACACATTGGACCCGATTTGATAACTAGCTTACAGTAGCAAACCAGTTTTGAGCATTTCCCTGAATGCTATATACATAGAGTTTCTTTAATACAATAGTATGATCAATAGTATCAAAAGCCTTGAAAAGGTCGAGGCAAACACCAATTCTAAAGCATTTATCATCCAGCCCTGAGGAAATCATATATGGGAGAAAACTTCAGCCCTAACTTTTCATTAGTCACGAAACGCCAGATGCAATTTGGGGGTACCGCGCCTCGCCTATTTAGTTTACGAGGTTTTCGTAGTTTCAACTCATATGACCTCATATGACCTTTGACCTCCAACAAACTCATAGGGTTCCCCCTCTTTTAAGGAAACACATGTTTGCACCAAGTATGAAAAGGATCCATCATTCCTATCTTAAAATATCGTGTGTTTTCAAGGTTTTCGTTTTTTACCTCTAGTGACCACAAATGACCGCAACCTCCACTGAAAACAATAGGATCTTTCTTTTAATATGATAAAGTTATATACCAAGTATGAAGATTGGCCATCATTGCTATCCTGAGATATCGTGTTTAACGGTAATTTTTAAGAATTTCGTATTTTCACATCCGGTTACCTCAGATAACCTTTGACCTTTACCAAAATCAGTAGGGTTCATTTTTTACTATAACGCATCCACATGCCAAGTTTGAAAAACATCCATTCTTCCTGCCTAGAGATCTCATGTTTGCAAGGTTTTCGGTTTTTTACATCTCATGACCTTTAACCTCCACCAAAAGCAATATCCCAAGTATGAAAGTTATCCATTATTACTATCTTAAGATATCGTGTTTACAAGCAAAGCGTCACAAACACACATACATACCCACACACACAAATTCCCAAGTGATTGCATAGTGTCACGCTCACTTCGGAATGTCCTCCTTGAATTGAGGGAGGATATGTAGGTTAATCACACCAGGTAATTGGCATGTGCCAGTTAGGTAAGTTACGTAATAGTGTATGAAGGGTGGGAGTAGGATGGAAAAATGTTCAATTTAGGGTCACTGGTCTACACGCTTCGGAGGCGACCACACCTATATCCCGTCTGTTAGTCCAGCGTAGAATGGAGGGGCTATGCCAGCACTAAGGGAAAATGAGCTCGGTGCCAATTTTTAAGCGCAAGTTCTCCTCGAGTGGGTTTCTCAGAGACGCTGAGATGAGCTCATTGCCGTAAGGTGTTACCAGTCGTCACTATTTCACCCTGCTTTCGTCATTATGTTGAAGCCAAAGAGGAATTCTTACTTTTGGTGACGGGCTACTACGCGCCTTCTCTATATGTTGCGGATCCAGGGGAGCCCAGCAGTTTAATGTGCCTTCTTTTTGTATACTAACTTCCTTTGGACAGTGGTGTAACGTATGTTTTAAAGGAGTAAAGAGACGTCGTGGAAGACAGGAGCCCCCACGTGTGATATAAAATGTCAAGACAAGAGTTACTTATTTTTTTTTTTCAATATACTTTCAATTTGTTTCGTGATAAACATCGGTGTAGTAATTCTTTCTTTTTGCGTATTTGAAGAACCCAGGGGGATATGGGATCCTTGCGATTCGCATGTCACACATATAGATTCCTTCTGTCTTCAGCAAGGAATCAAAAATAGTTACAACACCATTCTTTAATGACATTGCAATATTTACTTGTCTCAAGGGCCAGATCAATGGTCTCTCAAAACGAAGACAACATGCTGCCTGTGGACCGGGTGTTCTCCATGCACCCCAGCTGAATTTAGTACCGTAGTTGAAAATTTCAGTCACATGCCTTAAGATGTTCATATGTCAAGACACAAACCCTTAACAAATCTTACAGCATAAGCATATGTCGGCAAAGGAATTTCTCTAAAAACACACGACCCCATACCGTATACTATTTCATCATAGGTATCTTCAGACATGACGAAAGTAATTTTTACTCTGTCTTCTTGAACTGAAGTTTTTTATTCTAATGTTTCTTATGTAATGTACAGGGGAAAATTGTGAACACACTGAAAAACATCATGTTGACTTGACTTGCTGCAGGCAATATAAAGCACGATACCTATACTTGAGAGTGGAGGGGGGTTTAAAAGGGTGGTCGCCCCCCGCACTCTCGAGTGTGGAGGAGGGTCTCTTCCGCTCCGCCAGCCCCTACTATTCCTACGCCTATGCTCATAGCTATATGCTTGACTTAATCACATCATGACTAAATCAAAGAATTCATTACATCCAATATAACAGTATACGCTCATGCATGAAATAAGACCTATCTTCAGATTACGAATATATCTGAAAACATGATACGCTAAATTCCAGTTTATATTCCAACTTTTCACACGCTATTAAGCTAAGTATAAGAATCATAGATGGTCACCTCTTGCTCTTCCGGACTAGTCACGTACGTAACTTATAGTTGATCAGACTTGAACCGTGTTCAACTTTCATAGCTTTGTAGCGGTGTTCTGAACTATGAACGGGCCTTCATTATTTCTTTGCATATGAGCGTAAGGGACCACTTTCATGTGGCCATGTGGTGGTGGCGGTGGGGGAAACTAAGCACTTTTTCCTAACATTCTAATCAAGTAAGACATAAAAATAGCATGTCTTCTGCCAGAAATTGGAAAGTTTCTAACCAAACAGGGGGATGCATCCCCAGCCCAAGCCCCACTCCCATCCCTTTCCCTCTCGTAGGCCGATGGTTCTTTTAATGCATTCGGCCAGATTTTCTAGTCAATTGTAAAATGGGATGTGGTTTAAGGCACTGTTCTTTTCAGACAAGGTTAACTCCTGTAAGCTTCTGTGGAAAGAAACAAGAATAACGTAAATCAAAATCAAATTAAATTAAATTAGAATCAAGTCAAACTACAATCAATATTAAATCAAAATCTCTACAAATCAAACCAAAACAGAGTCAACGTTTCATAAAACCAAATTTATATATGGTAAAACGCAAGCATCTGTTATATTCATATTGATGTGTTTATTAATAATTAATCTCATCATGGCCCGTCATTCCATAACTTCATGCTAAAATGTATATGCCCTTATTTTAAGGTCTTTGCTTTTAAGAAAAAACCATAGGTTTTCTTAACTCTAATTACCGGTGGGACGGTCTTCATCGACGGGGAGGAACCCACTTCATATTATGCGATATGTCTATTCGGTGATTAAATGCAGCAGTACATGTATATACAAACTTCCCCTCTTTTAAAACAAATTTTTGTTTGCCAAAAGGAAAAGAAAAGCCCCTTTCATTCGGTCCATCCTTTCGTTCTGTATTCTTGCCGAAAACAAATCAGTTGTAAACGCCCCCATTTCTCCCGATCACCCCACCCCTCCCTCACATGAGTGTAATGTCTAATTAAGGCAACTAGGAAAATCACATCATTACATCTTCACAAGTGATGCCGTATATTAAAAAAATAGTTTAAATAGTCACAAGCTTTTTATCACAAACTTTCGCGGTATGAATCATTGAAATGGGACTTATTACTCTTTCCAAGGTTTTACGAAAGCTACGAGTAACTCTATGAGCTGTCAAATGAAATGTTACTTCAAAGAAGATAAACAAGAAAACTGTAAGGGTTGTAAAATTTTTGACAAATGGTTTTTCTCTACTCGGCGGCGTAGTAAAATACATATTACACGAACGAAAACAACCAATAAACTGTGAATCTGATCAGGAAATTGTTTACACATTTCCGATCTTGAAGAGTTCTACTTAAAAATCTGCAAAATTAGGGTTTCTTTGTTTATTTTGCCGGCCGTTAGATCGATATCTACATCATCTTTAATCACTCTTAACTGTGGTTTGCAACCCTGACGAGAAGTGTGTCTTGTCTGAATTCTAAATTAATAAATGAAAGCCGCAAGAAAGATTTTTACTGCCCTGAGTTTAATCTGAGAGGCGAAAGCAGCTGTACGCATCATGAAGGGGGAATTGTATGTTATGTGCACGGTATTCGTGTCGCTTTCTTTTACAAGCCTTCATTCTAATGCAATGGGTAAGTAACACAGTAATTTTTTGATAGTTCATTGTAATTCCACTATTACTTGATATTCATACCCTTGTTCTAAACCACATGTAATTTGCTTAAAGTGGGTATGACACGGCCAAAGTACGTTTCTCAGTAAATATTCTTTGGGTACAGCTTGAAATGAAGCGAATGTTTTCCCGACTAAACTACGGCCATAAACACAGTAACACGACCTTGTAAATTTCCAATTACAGGCCAGACTCAGCCCATCTGAAATCCGAAAGCGAAAAACGTATGTGAGCGCATCTCAAGATCGTGACGTCATTGGAGGCACGGTTAGTAACACTGTACCAGGCAGCTCACCCATCGTTCTACACATCGAATCATGTGCATGCTAACGCGTGTTAGCGGGTTCATCATTGCAAACACCTGTGCTACGATACTACAGCAGCGCGCGTGACCAGTGACCACATTGTGAACTATGCGTCGTTGCGCGGTGACTGCTTACCATTCACAATAGCAACGTTACTGAACAGCTCACTGAGTAAAGGCGCGCTTGTTATGGACTGTCCATACATGTTCATAGCTGTTCTGTACAGCGCGCCCGGACCGCGTCCTTTTTGCACAAAAACAAAGCTGTTTATTATATGCAGGGAAGCTAAAACACGGGCGCATATGCACGCGAACATATTGGCCAATGATATGCTTCAAAGCCTCCAACATGGTCCGCGCTTTGCGCTCTGTGTGTGTTGGGTGGGTATTGTGATGTAATCCTTTTCATGAAGTTGCTAAGATATGATAACTTTTCCAAGCGTTACATTAGTTCCACATCGAGATGCGTGACATAAAAGTCAGGTGACCTGTTGCGGCATTTTTCTAAATTGGATTTTGAACGTTTTTCTTCAAATTTCGTTTATGACGAATGGTACCGGTTTTAACTGTGTGAGAGATTATATTTATAGAATACTGTATTCAATCTTGCAATACACAAAAGTTATTTTGGCCGTGTCATGCCCTCTTTAATTTTAATGCAATCCTTCGTACCGCTTAAAATCATTTAAGACGAGAGTAGTTTCGGAGCCACACATTTCTGCATTAAAGGACAACAAATCTCACCTCAAACAATAAACATTCTCCCAGCTACGTTTTCTTATAGCCCCGCTCCTCCAATTACAGAAAAACTCACATTTAGTGCAATAGCCTATAGCCTATTGAGTTTAAATTGCTCAAGGCCATATCGACACAGGACGTGTGTGAGTCATTACTATCAGACTAATCAGAGCGGTGCTGTTGTTTGAATTATAGCAGTCAGAGTGCAGTCACCAATTGTATTTATAATTGTAGGGCTATTCCTAAATATGTTCGGGGCCCTTTAAATTAATGTAGGAACCTATATTCAGACTCCATTTTAATGGATGGAGCACCACACCAAAATTATGGCCCTTCTTTTGACTGGCATCATAAGCGTTGGAAAAGGGTGATAAGCGGAAGCGATCCCCCCCCCCCCGCACACGTACGAATTCGGGAGCGAACAACCCTTTTGGCCCCTGCAATTTAAAGTATTGGTAATCTAATTTATATTGCCTGCAACATACAAGCATGATGTTTTCCAGTGCATCCACAACTTTCCTCCTCATTACATACAAGTGTGTAATCCCCGACGTTGATCAGTGGCCCCGACGGTTTACCTTTTTTTGCTTTCAATGTATGCAAACCCTTCAGTATGAACACAAAATATTTGGCGCGCTTAGCGCTCTGTAGAGTTTTTCTTCTATTTAGCTTCTCTTTAATTTGTAATTTGCATTTATGTGGCAAATCTAAATTACCTTCCACTTTACATAGAAAGCTAGACGTACTTTTTCGTTAAGGTTGGAAAGTTCTTTCTCAATTGCATACTTGTTCTCTGGTATGTGCCACGATAAAATGCAAAACTACGGTCAACTAAGATTTATCTGGGGAGGTGAATTTTATTTCTGCTCACTATCAATACAAATTTTTAAATATGTGTTTCAAATGTAGGCACCCTTCGCGCTTCTGCAAACCATACTTACAAAAGTATTAAATTAATACAGCAATGCTACAGAGTAGGCTGTGTCAGTGAGGCTTGAATAGCCCCGGCCAACTCATGTCGAAATATTGTTCATGCTTTCATTATTACCAAGCGTGCTTTCTTTGGTTCACAAATTATGTTTAGTTGGTTTCCTGGACACCAAAAAATGATAATTTTCTCCTTTATGAACACATGTGAACAGGTAAAATATAATAATAAAAATACTAATACTAATGATGACGATGCTGATGACGACGATGACGACGACGACAACAACAATTATAATAACAATAACAATAAAAATAAATGTTTTTATGAAGTGCGCAATATCTACAAACGTAATCAAAAGCGCTATACAGACGACACTCTCCCTACAATGGTTTGCGGTCACCCCCCCCCCCCCTTCGGCAATTCCTTTCCTAATAACTCCCCGGATAATTACCATCTGAATAATTCCCCATGGATTCTCATCCAGGTAACTACCGTAGGCCTACGGATAATTCTTACCCTTTTCAACTCCCAATCTTGGTGGGGGGGGGGGGGGAGAGGTGGCGGCTTAGGGGCTATTATGATGGTTTGGTATCTTCCGGAGAAATTGTCTGCTAGTGAGTGTTGTCTGGGTGAGGGTAGTGCGGTCAAGCTCTGCAACCATTTCAAGCATAAAGAGTTTGTGTAGCTTGTTTTGGTTTTGTTAATTTTTATTACAATTTAACAAGTAGGCTCTCGAGCCATAATGTTTGTTGTACGCAATATGCATAGGCTAGAAGCGAAGTGGTTCATCCGAAATCTATCTCAGACTGGATTCGCCGGATTTTTCTTTCCAGGATTCTGTAAATTTCAGCGGCTTGTTGACTCTCTTAAAACTAATGCTTCCAATTATTCTACAATACATCAGGCAACTACCTCTGTTCAAAAATTTGAAACCACCGTGAATATCGCCCAGACCGTAACCTCTGACTTTCTGCAAAGTGCTGCATCGGACACCTCTACAAGTTTGCATTCTTACGAATCTATTATGAAAGGAAGTGCGGATTCAGGTAGGTCAATCAATTTCCCTACTTTAGTCAAGTTAGACTATGCTTTGCTCTCGCAAACAGGACCGTAGCCTGGGCGAAATCTCTAGGGGCAATTCATGGCACTATCTAAGCGGAGCGCCAAGTGAAATGCCTACAGATAGTTGACGACAGGGCGGACCCTTCCTTTTTCACCTGTGCATGAGCGCCATCTTGAAGAGGGTGCTGAGTTGAGGAGTTCATGTAAGGTCTGGCTTATGTGCAAAATTGTGCTGTCGTTGGAAAAGCTTTAAACTGATTATATCTTAACAAATTGTCATTATTTAGTGATATTGTTCCTATTTTGTGGCTGGGCATAAGTCAAGAGGTGCTGTCTAAGAGAAGGGAGGTGCCACTCGGAGAAATGTTTTGTCTTGGTGACGTGACTTGGATGCAAAATGGTGTCATCTCTGGTAGAGCTTTGTGAAGCGTTGAACTGATGATATGTTCAGGAATCCTCATTTTTCAATGATTTTTTTTTTGTTCTGGTAAGGTGAAACTGAAGGGGATGTTACCTCTGGTGAGGGATGGTATCTCTCCTCTTCGATAAATTTTTCTCGTTCTAAGTTTTCCTAACTCCAAATGGTGTTAGTTGCATCTACACATTCTTTACTTTTAGATTTCATGCTCTATAAACAAATTTAGATTTAAACAAGAAAGTTAGATTTGATTTAAAGGAAAAATGCAGTCACCCAACTGGAATTAGTGTACCCGGGTTTCCAATTTCATGAATGGCTTTTGAGAATCATGTTAGGCTACAATATTTTCTCACTGAGTTGTGAAATTTGCGTACAGAATAACTACTTGGTTTACCTTGAATATGCAATATTTATGTTGTAATGATGAAATATACTTGAAGTGAAAGAAGAGGATATTTGTCAGATTTAGCTGTTGTTTCAAAATAAGTTTGCGATGAGTGCCTATGCCCTTTAAATTAAACAGTTTCTTTACCAGCTCATTGAGTTTACCTAGTAACTAAAAGTAATCATATGCTATTTTATCTTTAGCCAGCGTATATGCTGGGTGTATTTGCAAACGGTGTATCTTGTAGGAGGAAGATGGTTCATTCGTCAGGAAGAGAAGCTGGCATAAGAAAGCGTCCACGACAGGGTCCGGGACCTTCCCCGGGAAAATTTGGGGGTAAAGGAACCCTGATATGCAATTTTCCAGGTTTTGGGGGACCTTGAAATCATAATTTGGACAGTGAAATTTTCACAGCATTTTAGTATTTTTTCTCAAGAAAACCAACTTTCATTTACGATTTGGATATCTCAGGGGGAGCAACTGCCCCCTTGACCCCCTCCTGCAGGCTACGGTCTTTGCAAAAGTGAGTCTAATAAAGTGCAAGCCCATCATGAATTATGGTTCATTTTCCATGGCGTTTTCTATGTTTCTTAAATCTGCTCGTGTGCAGCGTAGGTCTATAAACAAACTTCACGGTTATGTAAGTACGACTTCCCGAGTTGGGCCTACTGGTGCAAGTACAATGTTACGGTTTACCAAAATGAGTACGAACACCTTATTTTAAAATTCTCTTATTTCAAGCCGGAGGGCAAAGCCATGGGCGTAGCTAAGGTGTTATCTTTGGGGGGTGTATGGAGATTATGTGTTTTGCCGACAGATCTGGTAATGCATAGCGCGAAAAGGAGCTTTAGCGGGTGGGATCCAGGGGCCCGTCTTAGGGCCCCTGGTGAGGTCCAGGTACAAAACCCCGCTGGGTGTCGGGGGGCGAATCCCCCAGAAGCTCCGAAGTTTAAGCATATCTCTGGGTGAAAAATGAAGTCTCAGGATGGATATATTTTGGTTCATAAAGCATCATCAAATGCAAAGATTACGGATAATTTTAGTGTACTAGGCTATTCCTCTCGTCAGGTCGCTATAGTTTTAACCGGTTGGGATCCAGAGGCCCACCGGTGTTTTAGCTAGGACGTTTTCTCAATGCGACATTTACTGATCTGTGGCCTGGGGGGAGGGGGGTGTCCCCCTCCCCCTTTGAAAATTTTTGGAATTTGAAAGGTGCCTATATCGCAAAAATGATGCAACATTTAAGTAGATTTCTGCCGTAATGAGGAACCTCAAAATTTACAACCGGGTAGAATTTGCTTGTCAGATTTTTTGTGCGACATTTGTCGCTTTTTATGCGACATTGTTGCACAAATAGGGACTGGCTAAAACACTGGACCCGCCTTAAGGTCCCTGGTGGGGGGAGGGGGGTCCAGGGGGATTCGCCCCGGAAGCTCTGAGGTTTTAGCATAATCTCTGGGTAAAAAAATTAAGTCTCATGCAGGATAGGTATATTTTGGTTCATAATACATTATCCAATGCAAAGATTCCGGATAATTTTAATGTTGGGCTATTCCTCCCGTCATGCCACTATACTTCAGGAGCTGAACCTGTCGTTCAGAACTGGAACACAATGCGTTCAGCATTTGAACACTAGACGCGTCAGGCGTTCAAATACGGTAAGGGTTCAGGCGTCCGGCGTTCAGAAAGGGAGAAAAAGTGTTCAGAATCTTAACACAAGCGTTCAGAATATGCTTTGAACGCCAGGATGGGTTCCGTATCTGTTTCATTTTGGTGTTCAAAAGTTAAAAGCCTGAGACTGAAGTGAAGGGAAGACACGCGCGGTACGCATTATTTTTTCCCCAGGATGTTTGTGGGTAAACCGGATCCTCAGGAGTTTGCAAAATGTGTATGAAGTCAAGGTTATGGTTTAGAAAATGGGCTAAGGATACCCTCTCTATCTGTCCATGGGTAATCGAGTGCTGCTCCCCATGGTGATGATAAAGGTGAGGAATAATGTGCAGAAAGTGGTTTTTCAAGAATGTAATATGACACGAAATAGTGCGCCTATACGGAAGCCTTAAATCCCCTTCCTTTCCCCGAGTTGCCAATGAATTCAGTTACTCGTCCAGTTACACCGACGGTCGTTGGTACGGCCGTATACGGCCATCACATGCATAATCAATTTGCCCACGGGACTTATCTACTTGAATGGACCAATTAGACGAAGAGCCGAAAATAGAAATAGCCGATAACAGACTGACTGGCCACTCTCTCCCGTTCTCTCTTTCTCTTTTTCTTTTCATTCTCCGTCGTCTTCCCTTTCACTCCCTTCCTTTCCCTTTCCTTTCCCTTCTTCTCTCTTCTTTCTTCTTTTCCTCTACTTTTCCTTTCCCTCTCTCCTTTTTGCCGACAGACCGAAAATTTGCCAACGGCGATCAAATATTGGGGAGGGGGGGTGACACCCCCACATACTCCGCTCGCTACGGTCCTTGGCAAAGCTATATACATTCACGAGTACGGTACGTACTTAAGTATACTTGTGGTACCTCGAAATGCAGAGGCGTAAATCGGGTTTGGGGATGGGGAGGGGGCAAAAATTTTCCAACAGCCGGAACCCTGGATCCTGTCCTGGACCGGACTCCTGTATAAGCAATCCATCCATACGAACGAGAGCTCACACATACAAACACGCTTAAAATCATATGCAAAGAAATAGTAGTGTGGAAGCATTATGATCTCAGTGCACTGCAGGCAACATCGCAATATTTTCTTTGGGGGCAATTCCCCCTGCCCCAAGCATCGACGACCCTGTCGAGTTGGCCACTTAACGAACATGATGAATATAAAACATGTGGAAAGCATGAAGTAAAATGAATGAAACTTTCCAGGTATTTTTGTGAAAGAGTCTCACTCCTTCTGAAATATTGTGGTTATGCGCGGAAAGAATAACTTTAAGTAACTGTGTTTTAAATTGAAGATGGAAACACACAACTAAATGTTTCTGACCGAAGCTTGGAGTAAAGATGACTCTGGTGTAGAGATCAGCTGAAAGACTTACGCACAGTGTAAAAAATAATTACATAAAAATGAGAAGAGTGTTGTCCTTTCTAACAAAATTTGGAATGAAGATTTCGCCCGAGACATTTTTGCCTTCAATTTTCAGTAGTGTATTCAATGTTTTTCATTGGGGATAGGCGCAACTTGGTCCAGGGTCAGAGGTATACAAAAACATACGTGCAGAAAAAATTGTGAGTACAGAGGCATTTTAATTGTTTGCATCACAAATCTTTCTCAAACTACCGAAATATTCGACTCTTCACCTTCAGTTAAAACCTTTTTCATTTTCTTTTTCAATACCAACTCAATTGTTTTCGATGTATTAATCCAAGGCTTTAGGATTAATACATCGAAAACGATTGAGTTGTTAACAAGAGAGTAAACAACATTGAGCGATTCACTGGTTAATATGTGGTTGTTTAAAAATTTTAAACAGTGTTTTAACAGTGCATATGTGTGTGTATGTGTGTCGGTGTCGGTGTAAACTGAAGACGGCGTAGAAAATACTAAGCACGTCCAACTGATCTCTGTGAAAAGGACATGACCCTTTTTATCAGACAGTGCAATCGCCGAGTGTAAAATAAATATTAATTTTCAAGAATAGTGACATTGACAAAGACATTATCATATCACAAACTTATATTTGACTTTCTGGCATTAACCTTTCACTCAGTGATGTTAAGACTTGGTTGACGACGTAAGTAGAAAAGTCAGTTAGATTGGTAATTTTCTGAATGATGAGGGTTGCTGTTTTTATGAGTAAAAGTACGTTCGAGCATAAAGCTCCGAGACCGAACATTTGCTTAGAAGCAGTGAGCAGAAAAAGGTTATTAGAAACCTCCCTGACAAAAGTAGATAGATGTAAATAGAGTAACTTCTATTATTGGTATCATCTCCCCAAATTAAAGTATTGCAAGACTGATGAGGTATTTAATAACACAGACGTTGATGGACAGTTGTTTTACGACGCTTAGCGACAACGAATGTGAGAGAAGCCTCTCGCCTACAAGTTACAACTTCGCGTCGGGTGGCTAACCAACTCAACAATTTAGGTCAATTTGGTATCTTTTGAAAGGTTTGTTCAGATGGGAAAACCGTAGATTACTTCAATGAACAACCCACCTTTCTTTTGATACCGGAGGAGATCAAACTCCGAACCTCCTGGTTACTAAGCTTCTTCGCGAATGGAGGGCAGAACTGAAAAAAGAAAAAAATTAACGATGTGTCCTTTCATTAGATCGTCAGTACTATGGGGGTGGGTGGGAGTGAAGGTACATTCCCTCATTTTGATAAAGACCGGGGATGCTAAATGCAACCATTGTAATGTTGTTAACAAAACAAGGTGAAATTAGCAGTGTTTGCAATATAATATTAAGTACTAGAATAAACTGGTTGCAATTATCAGTGCTAGAGTTAATTAAGAGTAGGGCGTCAGTCAGTTGTCAAGATGCTGGCGTCACTACTCAATGAATGTTATAGCCGGTACCACCAAGTCTTCTGTTCTTTTTAGTCTACACGACAAAAATGGAAAAGGATGCTCACATGACTACTGAAGCTTTCCCAACCACGACCATGGGTTGTCCTGAAAATATGGAAGCTGGAAATTGTACTTCATCTTGTCAGGCAACTTGTCAAGATCCATTCGGTTGTCCTGGTAACTGCACAAAATACCCGAATTGTGTGTGCCCAGATGGATTCTTTTTACAGGACGATGAGTGTGTGTCTATGGATGCTTGCAACTGCTTCATTGAAGAGGAAGGTGTACTGCTTCCTGTAAGTGTTGATTTGATTTTGACTAACCTACAACATTTACTCCATTCTAGTTTTGTGTGTGGGTGTGTGAGTAATATAATATTACAATTTTTCTCGAAAAAAGAGTGGTTTTCCGAAGATAATAAAAATAAGGGCATGATTTTTGTCTTAAAAATGTTAAGTAGAACATAAAGGAAAAGTTTACCCTCATACAAGCATTTCAGTGAGGTATGTTTACACAGGGAGCTCTCCCTGATTTACCAATTTCCAAGTGTTACGGCGCGTGTTCTCAAGTCAAACCAATAACAGCGAAAGATCACAGAAGAACGAGATTAAAATTCAACAACTTAATGATTATTTACAATCTCCTTATCTTACTTAAATTTACAATAATTAATTAGACTTACTCACAATCCTTTACTTAATATTTGCCTGGTCTGGTCCAAGGGCTGGTAGTGCATGCACGTTGACGATGGTACAGTAGTAGACCTGCAGCGTGCTGTAGCGTAGGAACTGGTTCCACTAGCGAATAACGACAAGGCTAGGCGATGATGGATGATAACAATCTCAATACACAGTGTAGAAACAGCGTAGTGCAATTTATCACAAGTGTGCAGTGTAAGTGGCTGGCTTCAGGTGATTCATTCGGTCAGAGAATAACTTCTCAACAGCGTCTGGTCTCGTTGATATCTCTCTCCTATAACAGTTGTTGAACTGCCTTTTATACGCCAGGCTTTTAATCGAGAACTCTCCAGAATTTAACAGAAACTTCTAGTACACACAGTCGAGCAATTACGAGAACGTTCCTTGTATGCACCGGGATAAACAATGGCACAATTTCTTAGAAGTGTCGCCAAATCGCTGCTATAATTAGCACATTACGTAAGCAGTTCTCACTTCTAGACAATTCTAGAAAGGCTGCGTTGAAGTTGAATTCTCTGGAGCTTTCCATTCGCTGGTCGATGGATTCAATCTGGTGTTCCTGACGGGTCGTCTTGTAACACGAGGATGGGGTCAGATGTTGTTATCAGTACTCCCCTAACAGTTTTCTTCAGTGGACCCCGTGAGGATCTCACGAGACCACCTCATGCTTTCACGACTTTTAACCAAACGTCATGAAAGGTGATACCACTGGGAAATGAAGAAAAACTCTGTAAGAAGTCCTGAAGTTCCATCAACCTATCTGTGTGATGTAAATACAATTTACATGCATCCTATTGTGTCCAAGACCTGCATTTTCGTTTTTAATTTTCCCTGTTTCTAACTATGAACGTATGTCGAAGATCCACATCTGATGTGCATGGCAGCTTTTCGTTTATTTAACGGATCTAGGCTATAATCAGGACTAATCTTCCGAAGCAGTTAACTAGCCGACTTTGCTTGCTTTGAGGACTGAGCTATTAGGTTAGGGCTACAGCAGTCGCTTTATGTTTTTATATTACTCTAAAACTTACTTTATATCAAATGATTTACGAATGGGTATTATTATTATGTATAATGATTTTTTAGGTATAGTAAACTAGTTAAGAAGAAGTAACCTCCAAATCGTGAGAATTTGTCTTGAAGTTTTGAAGACACTCTGGAGTTCAACATTTTGTATTTAATATAATGTTTTCCAAAGAGCTTAATAATAACGTCCCTTGTAATGATTTTTCTTGTTTTCTATTAAAATGTAGGAAGGGGAAATTTTGGTTTCCTCTAGATGTGACAAACTTTTCAGTTGTAAAGGAAACAAAATTTATCTTAACGAGAGTTACCAATGTGACGCTCAGGCAACATGTGACAAACGAGAGGCAGGAAGACGATGCTACTGTAACAAGCGATATGCAGGCGATGGACAAACCTGCACCAGAATAGTTGACTGTTATCAGTTACTGCGAGATGGTGAAACTACGAGTGGTGTTTATACCGTATTCCCCGTCAACTGGCCAAACAAGACTTTGAATGTCTCCTGTGACATGACAACTGATGGAGGGGGTTGGACGGTAAGTACAACAAGACTAATTCTAATCACAAACTTCTTGGGAAGAAAAAAATCAGATGATTGCAGCTGTGAGTTGGTGACCTTTCCAACATCACTGAGTGAATGGGCCGATGGGTGAGTGGGTGAGTCGGTGGGTCAACTTAAGGGAGTAATGTGACATTGGAGGCAAAAAAGAAGAAAAAACTTAGATGATAAAAAGGGGAATGGAGGACGGTAGGTGAAACCATCAAAGTAAAGTTAAAAGTTCCACTGCTGTTTCCAAGTAAGTTTTTAGCCATTACTTGTGCCTTTAAAGTGTTTTTTTCCAAAAAGTGTTCTTTTTCTATTCTTTCTTGTTGGCAAAGGTCTTCCAGAAGAGGTTCGATAAAAGTGTCGACTTTTCCCGTGACTGGAAAGACTACAAAAACGGATTTGGTGATCTCTCCGGAGAATTTTGGCTTGGAAATGAAGCTATTCATACCATAACAGATGCTACTACCTACACCTTACGAGTTGAACTAACCACTGATGCTGGGCTTGAAGGATTTGCTGTGTACGAGAACTTCCACGTGGCGTCCGAGGCTGGATTGTATGCACTAGGTGTCTCTGGTTATAACACAAGCAGCACTGCAGGTGAGAAATACAATTCTTATGGTCAAGTTTTGATCAATTCTGTTTGTCGCAAGTCGAGTGAAAGTGTTATTGACAGGGAGCCTGAGATTTTTTTTTGTGACCGGTGGATCCCGATGGCACAGAATTTTCTTTGTAAATGTATTTCCAGCTTTACAAGTGGAGTTAATTTGAAATATACATCCTCCCACACCCACCCATAATTCATTCCATCGATTTGCGTACTGGTAAGGGTAGTTCAAGAGGATATTCAGCAAGAAGTAGAATGCAAATCTACCTGGGAAGCACTTAATGATGGTGAATGCTTTCTTGTTAGATAAAGTAAATGCACATCTGCAATACTGATAACAGCAATAGAATATAATAGGATTTTGCTGTTTCAAAGTTAACATAGTTTGTTTCTTCGAAAATAAGGCTTCAGAAATGCGAAAAGAGGGGTTCCCAGTGACTCGGATGGGCGAGACTTAAGGATATCGGTTACCGGATATGGTTACATTCAATTTAGATTCTTAGTCACGATAGACAAAAAATATAATAATATGCCCGTATCTGCTTTTCCCTCAGTTTAAGTGGGTTAAAGCTGATGATTAATGTATAATTCATACAAATTTCTCTTCAAAGTTCAGAGTTTAAACAAGCCCCTTATTGAAACGATCTTACCTTTGTACACGCAAGCATTTTGTTTTGTAGTATACTATCCGTTCAGATTCTACACTGAAATGGCCTCGAAAATATTGTTTTAAAGGGAAATATATCCTTCAAAATGCACCAACATTGCATACAAAGAAAGTAGCTTTATTCATTTCTCAACCCAAAAGAGTAACAATTCCTCCAATCAAAGATAAAAACACCTGTTTAGATCGCCTCCAGAAAAGGTAACAATAGCTTGAACTAGGTACAATTGCTCAAGGACATATCCACATGGTGACAGACCAATCAGAGTGATTCTACTGTTTGAATTTATGTCATTCAGAGTGTATACTTGTGTATTTAGAATTCTACAACCTATGACCATCCGTAATATTGAGAATCTTGCATTCTGATTGGTTAAACACTGACCTGTTATTCCACAACAAACGGTCAGTAAACATAAAGCTGATAAAAAATGAAGTTTTTCACACATTTTCGATGGGTAAAAATAGGAACAAACCACATTTGTCGGACTATTATAATATTGTCTCATAAACCGGCTCGTTTATTTGGCGAAATAACGGACTCGGCTGGGCCTCGTTTGTGGAAATCCGCGTTGCACAAATGCACCATAATTTATCCCGGTATTAATTCGAATTAATACCAGTATTAATTCCATTTTACACTGGTATATATTCACACCAATCAGAGTGCAGAAAAATATACCGGTATAAAATCGAATTGATCCTGATATAAATTGGAATTTATACCAGTATTAAATGTAATTCATCCCGGTATAAATTCGAATGTGTACTGGTATTATTTTTAATAAGCTATCAGTTTGGATTTTTGTATTTATAATAGTCTTAGAGATATGAAAATTTTCTGTACCATATAAGCAATTCCCTTCAACAACCATTTTCTTTCTTTTACAGGCAATAGCCTCTCACTTCACGACCAAATGAACTTTTCGACATTTGACATGGATAACGACGTAAGCCGTAATCTTAATTGCGCCAAAATGTATAGCGGGGGATGGTGGTATAATGAATGCTCATTTGCGAATCTTAATTCAAATACTCAATCACAATGGATGTTGAACTATTACAATGACGGAATAAACAAGACTGAGTTAAAACTAAGACCAAAGGGTGTTTAACGGATATTGTCACATCACCCCTGATAACATTTCCGATCAATGGGGAAGCAAATGATAACTGTTATAGATTTTCGTGAGTTTATGTTTTAAGTTAACTACTTTCGGCAGAAACCGAACTTGCTTCACAAAATATGCATAGGTTTCTCCTGTAAATTGACTTTTGTCTCCAAAGGGAAACATATTAAAATGCTGCTGCAAGCAACATGGACAGACGGTAGCTCGAAATTCTTAGAGGGTTAAAAACCCTCTCTGTTGATGTAGGATATTGGATTAGATGACGGGTAAATGTTTTATGTAAGGCATACAAAACTTATGATTTCCTTTTGTAGTTCTCATAAAACGCATCAAATTAAGATCATTAAAAAATATTTACATCATAAATACAATCATTGAATTAATGTGAGTCCAATGGATGTCAAAAGACGGAGGTTGGAAGATATACCTCCATCCCGTCTTTTGAAAGTGAGGAATAGCAGATCGTTAGTTTATACACCCTCTTATTCCCCGAACCCTTAAAAAATAGTAGAGCATATGCTTGATACTGCACTTTCAATGGCAGATTCAATGAAAATTGATTCAAGTGGTGAGAAAATGTCTCAGATTACAATACAGAGAATGCAAAACCCATTTTTAGTTGAGGTGCCACCTCTCCCCAAGCCTCAGCACTTACATTAGATCTCCCTCGGTCATCCACACACACACACACCCATACTTGTAAATGCTGCCAAACGGGGACCCCTTTTTGTTACCATTCAACCGTGGACGTCCACAGAAAAAGCTTGTAGCATGTATACTGATAGAAAAAGATGTGCTTTGCAACAGCAAAAAACGAGGGCGCTCAAAATGTTTTCAATCAACATATATCTATCTTTTTGTAAGTGTGTATACGGTTTTCCACAGGTAACCGTGGACGTAACAGGATACACACGTATACCTGCAAACGAGGACGTACCACAACACTACCTAAATGGGGACTGTTCCTATATTTCTTTGGAATCAATAGACATCTTCATTGCTGCATCATATAGCACAAAGAAGCCATTTAAAGCCACTGTTTCAAACGGGGACGGTCCCCAATTACAGGTGTGTCCCCGGTTGTCAGGTGTGTATTCACATTTTCGTCCCCGGTTGGCGGCATTTGTCGACTCACATACACACACTTTTTAGAAGCTGTCAACGCTCTTGGTGAGCCTAAATAGAATCGTTTCTCCATTTACATGTACTTAAATGCAAGAGCGTCATCAGTTTCTCATAAGTGGGGTAAAGGGGGAGTAGCTAGCTTCGACCAAAACTAATTTAAAGGAGAATCGCAAAGACCCCTCAGGATGAGGTCAGGGGCCCTCTTAAGAGCCCTGGAAAACTTTGGATCCCAGATGATCTGTGGTGCAATAAGAGGTATTTCCCAGGATTTTAATCCATTAAATGGCTGTCTCCATCACTTTCGAGTTTGATTTCTTTGAAACAGCTGTTGTGAGCTATGGAATCAGACATGTTCCTTTTATTTTCGTTTGAGTTCTGGAAAAATTAGGGGAAAACTAATATGATACCCCTCCAATCTCAAAAGTGAGGGACATGTCCCTCTGTGTCCCACCTGTAAATACCCGTGGCTATGTTATGAATGGCTGGGAAAATTTATAAAACTAGAAGAGAAAAAAGGGTAAGACATTTAATGAAACTAATAGTTAGAGTGTATACATGGTGCTATGGTGCCTATAATTATCACACAAAACTACTTTTGCTTTGATAATTTGTCATAAGGCAACGTTATTGCCTTCACAATACGCAACATACCAGAAGCTCGATCTTGTATCCGTAGCCAACTCGAGTGTGAGTTAACGTACTCCCCCTGTATGGAGCGTTGCTTTTTGTCCATGACGATATCCATATACTTATGCGTATGGTTAAGTTTTAAGCCCATGTATATCGTTCACTCGTCAGTTCCTACTTTTGCACCACCATTTGCAGACTTAACTGAATTTCATAAATAAATGTTAACGTAAAATGGATCCATTGTTATGGTCTATCTAACCTTTAGCTTGCCTTGCTTCAAAAATTGATTTCAATGAGACAATAATGCATAATGGATACAGAATGATAAGAAGTGAAGAAGTAAGAACTAAAACTGTGATGAAAGTACTATTATTTGATTTACATTAGTCTTGTTGGGAACATTAAGGGAACATCGCACTTGTATTACGGAAACTATTCATCTTTATAAAACCATTATTTATAGACTCTGAATGATATCTAATTGAAGTTAAGGCAGTATGGTAGCATTATTTTCAAGAACTAGGTCCTCACCTTTATTTACAGCTCAAGGATAATTTGTTGGCCCATACTTAATTCCAAATGATGCACCACTGGTAAATTTTGTGACGCTTTATATATTGGGAGAGATAAAGCAGTGCTTGGGGAAATTAGTGAAACTGAATGGTTTCATAATTATTATAGCTACTTTTGTTGTACGCAATGTCGGTGCATTGTAAACGCAATATTTCCTCTTAAGGGGCTGCAACAGTAAGAAGATTTCAGATTAGAGAACTTGCCTGTTTGTGCAAGCTGACGTGGTAAATATACCACCAGGTCTTCTCCCAGATACCTTAGTTGTACTGTTACTCATGCTATATACTGCCACGTGCTTTAGTAAAGAAAGACGAACACATGCCTTGTTTACAATACTTTTTCACGATTTTTTAAACAATTTAACAGAAAGATTTAACGATGGAACGGTTTCAGTCCAACCGATGTGATTTAAGAGAAATCACTGTGTAATATAGGCTTTGTTTATAGTTTTCTGAAACCTACATGTTTGTTACACAGCACAATATAGGCTACATAAGTCTCAACATTTTGAAAATGTACATATACGTGTATTTAAGATGAAGTTTTTTCACATATTTTATCTCTTCTATTGTCACCGGAAACCTGTAATAAATTTGTGATAAATTGTTTGTTGAATGTGTATAGGCAAAAGATGTTAATTTTATTCAGGAACATCGAATGAGAAGACTAATTATGCTGTTTCCATTTGTGTGAAGATAAAAAGATAAAATCACAGACCGTGTTCGGTAATTATTCACTTTGAATCTTTCTAATTTTTCTATAATACATTAACCAATGTCAATGACGTTGTGAACAGACATAATATTTGACTTTTGTCCGTCGACTTAAATCTGAGTCCCGTCAATGCATTTATTCATCCAACCATAGGTAATCATTGATCTTTCTTAGAGTAACAAGTTTGTACTATCACCTAGGGTTTGAACTAGTTACAAACTACAGAGATATCCTACTTCTCTATACCTTCCCCTCCCCACCCCAAAAAGGAAATATTGTTTTGTAATGGGTGAAATACTGGATGGTGTCATGGAGCTATTGATAGCACTTATGGTGTTACCAGGGAGTTACTTTATGGAAGAGATGCAGCAGAAAGTTTAAAGCTCTCTAATCTCACCCCAGACAGTAACACTTCTCCCTACTAAGTTTACTTCTAGCCCCTCCTCCAATTTAAACCAAACCACCTGTCTAGTACATCTTCAAGAGCCACAGAAGCCTGCAATGAGTTTGCTCCAGGCAATATGGTCAAACGAATGTGTGTGTGAGAGAGAGAGCTTAATCGGGAACACCACTGACAGTGCAAGTCGTTGTTGACCAGACGAGAGTGGAACTGTGTTCTTTGAATGAATGTCAACCAAAGTACAGTTATCAACTGTATTTAGACCTCTAGGGTTATTACCAAACAAGTTTGGACAGAGAGTTGCTAGCAACTTCTGTTTTGGGGGATGTCATATCCCCGTTAAGTCATGTTTATATGGTACTATAAGCGGGAGGCCATAACCAACAACTCGCTGGTTATTAGTTTTTAAATGGACCTTGTCCCTTGCTTGATTGTTTCAATTTGATTCAGTTCGCCTAGCAACATCAATCTTTTCTAGCAAATAATTAACAAGAGTTTTACTGAGAATAATGCTAAAATGACGGCAGGTTTTATTAAACTCGGGGCGAATGCGTAATTAAAAGATACCAACACAGGTCGGAACTCCATATGCAAGGGACAGCATACACAGAGGAACGAGTAGTGGCGTAATAAGGGGGCGAAAGGTCCGCCACATGTAACAGCAACAGAGGGGTGCCATAGAAGAGCTCAGCAAAAATAATTACATAAAAAAATAGTCATGCATACAATCAGTCAGCTAAAGATAGTACCATTGTCATCTAAGCGACCTTACATAAACAGAAAACTTCTTTTGGGTGAGGGTTGACAAAACAAAAAGTCTCAAAAAGGAAATGGTGTAATTCCCCCAAAATATATGGATTTGACTCAAATCCCTGGAAAAATACCTTAAATAATGAAAATATCTGACAAAAAGTTAGTTAAAAGCAGTGTCCTAAAAGCTTTACCAAAGATAACACCATTTTGTATCTAAACAAGAAGGAAAATTTCTGACCTTTCCTCTTAACCTCTCTCCTGGATAGTAACCCCCCCGACCAGTGGCGTAGCTAGATATTTGGGGGGGGGGGCAAAAGCAAACAATTTCCGGCAGATTATTATCTTGAAGTAATGATGTACTATCTAAGCGTAGCGCCACCATCTCTGGCGTGTAGCGCGCGGAAAAAATTAAAATATCTCCGAGATTGCCTTAAATGACACTTCCAGACCTTGTCAGTACTCCATTTCGATGTGTAATTCTGCTTAAAAACATAAGAAGTGTTGTAAGTGTTTCAAATGAATTGTTTTTATTTAGAAATTTCCGAAAGAGGTCTTCGGAGGCTTTGTGGGGGGGGGGGGCGACCGCCCCTCTGTCCCCTCTAGCTACGCCACTGTCCCGACCAATGATCCTAGTTACTGGCCGTATGTCTAATTTGTATTCCCGAAAGTTTTCAGCGTAGGAAACTTTCATGAATTGCAGTAATTTGACACACCATCAAACTGATAAAAAAGTTCCTTCTTGCCACAAGGAGTTAAAACATTTAATAAATTCTACTTTCTCTGTCGAATGGCTGACTCGGTATTCTGTAGAGTGGATAAAATCCACATTACTACTCCTGATGTAGGCAAAGACTTTCGTATTAACTTTCAGATCCTGTAAAATTTTTTTTTTTTAATTTCACATCTGAACAGGAGAGAGAAATTACTGGCAATGGCATAGCTTGAGGGGATCTAAGGCGCAACCACTCCCCGTATATATAAGTCTGCAACCTTCTTTATAGCCTCACCGACCGTGACCCGCGAAATGATAGAGTCCCCACACCGTGTGACTGCATTTTCTGTCTATGCCGACTACTTCCTTACCCAGGCAGTCTCATGTCAGCCTCAAAGTAGAAAATATTGTTTCCTTTCTTTCCATGTTGTTGAGTGTAGCCTACAGTAGCTGAACAAAGTTTACTTTGTAAAAGACTAGTCCACTGACAATCGACTTACAAGACGTAACACTCATGTTTAATGCAATTTGGTGCGACATTTTGAGTAAATTTTTAAGGAATATGACTGCATATTTTTGACACTTACCGAGGGAACAATTAGGAGTTTACGACCTTTAATTTTGGGGGGCAGAGGCACACTTTCGCCTTCCACATTTTTGGCTTTAGCATCACAGCCCCACTCCCCCGCTTCCTACGCCTATGATCGCCTTGTATGGAATACATCAACAAATTGAACTGAATCTAAATTTTGACCACATCTGAAGGTAAAACATTATATCAACTCAAATCGTTCGACGATGCTGGGTGTCGTATGCATTAACGATCTAACGATTAGTTTCTTTAAGTTTACGCCTCTTTGAGCATGAAAATAAAAGGTGCCCCTTATAAATCCTGTGTAATGTAATAATGAGAAAAGAAAACGGTACAATACTTGAACAGATCCTAGACTAAGTACTTTCAAGTGAGAAGTTCTGAGGAGACATAGGCTTTTGAACATCACGCGTCCGTGCTGGGCCCACTGGCAGGTAAAGTCGTCACATTAATCCCTTAAAAAGTGACGACGATGTCATGAACATGTCATTGTTACGACCAACTTATTCTGTTTTCTAGGGCATGCGCTCTTTCGACGAGGAAAAGGAACTAGCTCAAAGGTACCCCACTCGGTCTAAAACCACCGGCAGTGCTTCAAAATGTCAAGTTTACTACAATTTTTCGCAGCTCAGTGTTTCGGTTCAAGACATGTCCTTCTATGCATAAACGAGCCTCTTGAAAACTAATTTCACTACATGCAGAAATACATATACTTGACGAATAATAATATAATATAAACCTATGCAGGGGGCCTGTCCCATTTAGCAAATCGGAACGTGTCCCGACCAACTTTTTTCTTGCCTGTGGTGGGGACATGATTCTGTGTTTCCACCAACTAACAATATACACGATTCACTATGTACACCTTGGGTAGTACACTTTTCATTACACAATGTAAGCTTAATAAGTCACGTGCGATTATGTAGCTTACAGTGTGACAAGATTTATATGAATACTAATATATTCTAAACAGAATTATATTTACAAGTAGCATGTTGATTTTTCTGCCAACTATTGATGTTTACTTAGGACACTTTATATTTTTTGTAGCGATGTAGGACCGACTGTCATAAGTACATCCTTGTGTTTTATTGTTGGTCCATCACATCATTATGTCTGGCGTATTCCGTAAACTACCGAATCTAAAAATATCACCATAGAAGCATTCATTTGCCTGTATTCTATGGTCGGGAAGTACCGTTTCCCAAAATAAGGAATTCACTTGAACTATTACTCCTCAGCCGCAAAAAAAAGGGGGAACGGTGTTCTGTTTGTCTCTCCATTTATGACAGTTGAAAAGGTCATCCTGTTGGTCCTATTCACCTTACTAAACGCTTTGACGAACTTTTTCTTTGAACTTTGCTGATTCTTATGAGTAAGTAATACTATGTAACTGAGAAATGCGATTTTCTCGGAACTTCAGACTGAAGTATTTAGCCACAATTGTTTACACGAAACAGGTCGTACTTGCACACTGAGCAAACCAGGGAGTTGCTGCATGTTGGACTGCACTTCCAAATACCCCGAGCTTCAGTATATAGGTAGGCCTATATTGCTTATGCGTTGTCCGTTCTCAATGGTGGTAAGCTTATGCATGCTTCATTGATGTTGTCTAGGTGTGGTTTTAAAACAGTCGAAATGTTTCTTACTGTGAGCGCTAAATGCTTACGAATTTTCTCGATTCCGTTTAATAAAGGATAAAAGTATTTCCTTCAAGATGACTGAGAATGAAGTGTGCATAATTTTTAAGGACAATTTTGCCCAAGGTATCAGTCTTGAGATGTTTCATTTATACATTTCGCCGCGCTGTTTTGCTTGTCCTAATTTTTTGTCAAAGTAGTACATAAATGAAAAAATGTACTTCAGTTAGAAGGAGATAAAACAATGACGGGGCAAGGTGGTTCGTTAAGAAGGGGTAGCAAGGTGGTTCGGCAAGAGGGGGTGAGTATGGTGTTAAGGTACGCTCTCTAATAAGTAGTTACTTATGGTAATCAGACAATATCTAAGCCAGTGATTCTCAACCTATTTTTTCAGATCCATCAATGCATCTGGGTGAAAGCTGTTTTTCAACCCCCAAATATTTTTACAAAAACTAACATGTATTTTATAGTCACTGTATTTCACATACTGTTGTAAGTACGGTGAACACTACAATTCCCATAATAACGTACCGTAATATGTCGGACAGTCAGGCACGGAATCACGAATTACGAAAAAATGGGGGCACACACATTCTGTGCCAGGACGGTTGACGACTGCACCTGAACGAACCAAAGGCTAGAGTACCAGAAAGGACCCTCCTGTGCCCTGCAATCCTGGAAACAAACACTTTTAAATACGAGCTCCTGTTATCTGGCAATCAAAATAAGTAGCCTACACAAGGTGACATTATTTTTATCAAATTATACCGTACATAATTATCACCGTATTCACTGCCAGCGATATTAGTATGACCAATCATCGTTCAAAGTGACCACGACGGAATGTCTAGGGTCCTCTCCCGGGAATATTTTGTTGGTAACTAAGCACGTTTAGATGGGATTTTCTAACATATTCGAATCAAGGTAGAAGTGCTCCAGGAAGCATTTTTATTGCATTTTAAATTATTATGCAGCTTCAGGTGACGTCTCTGCAGCTATATGGAACAAACTACCCAGTAGGGATGATCATTTACCTGTCAAAATGGACAAAGTAGTAAAAAAGAAAAGCACACTCACCAAATTGGATTCCAGTGCCCGTGACATTCCAAACCCCCCCCCCCCATCTCCTTTTCAAGTTGATCTACGCTGGCGAGTTATGCATGTGTGTATGTATGTGTATGTTTGTGACGCTTGGCTTGTAAACACGATACCTCAAAGTAGCAACGATGGATAATTGTTATACTTGGAATATAAAATTCTCATATTGAGAGAAATATCCTTATTGTTTTATGGGAGATCCAAGGTCATTTGAGGTCACCGGAGGTCATAAGCCGAAAATATTGTAAACAGGATATTTCTTGTTATGAAGCATGGATGCTTTTCATACTTGGCATATGGATGCGTTATAGCCAGAAGATGGTCCCTGTTGGTTTTGGTCACTGAGAGGTCAAAGGTTACCTGAGGTCACCGAAGCAACTTGGACACAAATGAAACAAAGCAAACAAGTTTTTGCTATGATTTGATGTACTGATTTTTCAGAATGGTGAAGGAAAAGAAAGACAAAAATCAGCATTAAGATGAAATTTCTAAAAAGTAAACCAAGATGCAATTTTAAGAACCTCTGAATTCACATCTCCAATTGGTGACATTTCCAGCCTTGTAAAGAATAGTTCTGTCAACCGCATACAATGTGAAAAGAAATTATTTTATGGCAGATAATAAATATGGATAAAGAATTCATGACCCATGATTGCACCCTGTACACAAAACAGTTTTTATGTGACCAAGCGATGGCTTACAATGTGAAAAAGAAACAAATCGGGAACGATTAGAAATATTATTCATAAACCAGTGCGTGGATGTACCACGAATAACATCGTTAGTTGGCTGACTTAGGAGAGTATCAAGAAAGGTACCACAGGATAAAAATACTCCTCGGAGAATCAATGATATTATTAATGAGACTTAAAGTTGCATGGACAATTAGTTTGTCAGAGAAAGAACCAAACTGACTCGGATGCTTGGCTAAGATAAACGTGTTCACAGAGAGGATTAAAGTAGAGCCGATTAAGAACAATCCCTTCCAAAATCTTGGGAAATCCTGAAAGAACTATGATTGGCTTATAGTTAGCATTGCGGTGACAGGCACCAGATTTGAAAACAGGAGTGACTTGAAAATGTTGAGATGACGTGGACTAGTACCACTAACATCGAAGCAGTTGAAAATATGAGAGAGAAGTTCAGTAATTAGGACACCAGGGGGAAACAAGTGCAAAACCATTTGGAGCTACCCCATCATAAACAGCGCTACAATTGTTATGTGAGAAATACACGAAATAATTTCTTAGTCATTAAATAGCTTTATGCAAAGTGTATGTGATTTGGTTAACTCAGAAAAGGTCTAAAACCATGATCACAAGTAGAGTTTATGTACTATAGTAGTGAATCAATGAAAAGCTTCATTTCGGGCAATCCATGCATGCCAGTATTACCCTTTACAACAGAGTTAGAAGTCATATTATTTTAAGAATCTAATTGAGGGCGGTAAAACTATTTTAGTTCCTCTTACAAGTCATTCTGTTACGGAATCTTACATATTCACGTCAGTTGACGTAATTCGGCTTACAAGAACCGGCACATGCATCTTCAACTCTTGCTCTGGGAAGGAGAGAGTACTGTCGATACAGAGCACAGAAATTTATAGGAGTTGACGTGGAAAATAGTTATGATAGGTGAATCATCTGGGAAGAGATCATAAGCAGATCCAGCAACATTTATCCTAAATAAAATGTACTTAGCTTCTGTGAGATAGTACACTGTCTATAAAATGGTTTAGTCGACCACTGCGGATTCAAGTTGAAAAGAATTCGTCGAATATTTGGCCGCGCCTTTATTGCGAGGAATCGTTCCCTAGAAGTTTTAAAAATATTTGCAAAGATTGTGCAGGGGCAAAATATGAATCAATATTACACAATATTACAATATACAAGTAGAAATATTCGAAAAAGTTTGTATCTAGGATAGTTCAATACTTTTGTTGCTATGCGAGTAGGCTTAGAAATGAAACGGTGAAAAAGTACGTACTACAAGTCTTAGTGAAACGTGAAACTTGCACTCTTAATGCAAAAGAGTGAATTTCACTCCAAAAGAGACTGTAGTTTGGAACCACTCCTAGTAAAAGTGACTTTCACTGGGGGGGGGGGAGTGAAAATTCACTCGAAGTAGGGCGATATATCATTCCATGCGAGTGAAGTATCGCTCTATTTGGAGTGAATTTCACTCTTTTGCATTTAGAGTGTGGCCATACGATACTCCTTTCGAAGAAGGTCTAGATGAAGATGAGCGAGAACAGAAGTGTCCGTTGAAAATTTATGTAACGTTTCTTCTGGAGAATTTAGAATAGTCAAAATTATCATTTGGATCTCGACAGATATTAACATAGGCGAAGGAAGCGAGGGGGCTGGGGTAGGAAGCAAGGTGACCGTGGACGACCCCCACAGTAAAAAATGTGGTGGAGCGGAAGTATGCTTAGTTCAAAGACGAAAACCCCTAATTTGATCCCTCTGTAAAAAGGTCGGAAACTCTACTCAAAACTTTGTTATTTTGACATAAATACTCAGTACCTTGACTTTTTATTCAAACGTTTGACTTGAAATTTTATGATTTTGATCGCTTAAGTCACAATATATACTTTTTTCTCAAAAGTGCAACTCTTAATCTCATTATTTTACTCTAATCTCCATCCTTTGACTTGGGCAGTGAAGATGATTACTTTTGACCTCAAAATTTTGACTTTTGATTTTATATTTGTTATAAGTTTGTCCTCTTATGTCAAACTAATAAGTTATGTGGTTAAAATCTCATGATTAGGGCAACTCAAGTCAAATAATGACAATTATTGACATCATAGTAAAATAAATGAGATGAAAATTCTCCCTGTTGAAATTGAAAGTCAAAGTTCCAGAGATTTAAAAGGCTTAGTGATTCCTTGGTGGAATAACTGCATGATCATAAAAATATCCCAAAATAAACGGTACGCCTCCAATTGCCACACTCATACCAGGGAGTTGCTATTTGACAAATAGCAACTCCCTGCTCATACGTATAGGCCTACTATCGAAACAGCACACTTAGCACGTACGTAGCTATAGAGCTACACTGCTACAGTACAGGTTGAAAGTTTGGGCTGTAACCGATAACCTAATTTTCGGACCTAAAAACAGTGATCAATCATGAAGATTTTTACTGCGCAAGCAAAATTTAAATATGATACACAATATAACAGCTATATTCGTTTTCGAGAAAATCGGGACGATTTGTCTTATCGGCCGGGAAACTCACTTTTCCTTTCAAAAATGGCCCGATTAATCAGGACGGATGGTAACCCTACCTGTAAGCTCCCTCTGAAACCTTTCCCAACAAGAGTAACGACCCTAAAGAAGCCATTATAGAGCCTTGCAATAGTAAGAGCAAAATAATAAGGTTTTGAGCCACAATTTTGTCTTTCCCATGTTCTTATCATAGCGCCACTTTAACGATCTACCGTACCTCTCCCAGTCTGTCAGGAACTCTGAGGTTAGAAACATATTCCAAGGAACCAAATTTAAACCTAAGCCATTGCACGAGTACTCAATAACTCTGTGAATATGCTTATTCCTGCTTGATTGCCGAGCTTAATTCTGAAGGCATTTTGACACTTGGGCACAAGTGCATGGGTCCAAGATTTGAAAAAAAATTATGACTTTCGAAAGTGAAAAAGGTTGAACTTTTATAGATCCATATTTTTTTAAAGTCAGATTTCTCCTGTACCTTTTACCCCAAATTCTGTTTATGTGGCTGCAAATCACATCATACACAAATTTTCAGCTTTGTACCAATTTTTTTAAAAACATGTAATCCTTCATATTTGCCATAAATAGTGCAGATCGACGGCCATCTTAGGTAAAAATATGGTATTGCACAATATACATTCAGAGGGCTGTAAATTCTGAACCGTTCAAGCTATAGGTAAGAAACTTTAAGAGAGTTCAGCATAATTTAAATTAATTGTGTGCTACATGCAAACATTATTTAACCAAATGTATACAATTGTTTATGCACATTCACCCTGCCAGCTTAGCAGGCGCGTAGTCAAGGAGGGCGAAAGGGGTTCCACTTGAGCATATTTTTGGTATTTTTAATGTTTATCTTTACAATATTGCTAGTGTTTCCCCTATTTGCATGCGGTAAATAGGCCTGAGAAGTACCATTTCCAGCAATCTGGGAGGCATTTGAGGCTAAAATTTTCTTGCGCTTTGCGCCACCATGCCACCAGAGCACTGAGAGTCTGTCAAAGGGGTTCTCCCCTCCCCTCCGACAAATTCCTGGCTACGCCACTGCAGCTTAGGTAAAAGAGTTATCTAATTAAGGCAGCCGTTTTAGAAAATTTGGCAAAGATGGCTGCCATACTTTGTCATAGTATACATCTGTGATGACCAATTCTTGCAGAAGCCTTTAAATGGGTGCCTATAAAGGTATGCTTACATGACTAAAAAAATTTACTCGCCTTTTGGCCTAATTGTCAATTGTTTGTAAACTAACAAGCAATGGTGGCCATTTTGGTACATGACCGCCATTACCGTCACAGGACAAATATATAATGACCCTGTAGTTAGAGGTCTTTACTTATGTGCTAAAGGCAAGGCGTTCAAGTTCGTGATGGTAACAACACTATATAGACAGATCGTGGTACAAAAAAAATAGATAAATCAACAACCACCTGGCGGCCATTTTGGAAGATGGTTAAAATACATACCCATGGCACCCATTTTCAAAATAGTCGCCATTGTTGTCACATGACGATTCTGCCATGGACTCGAGCTATAGCCGAATATTTTTCTTAGGATATTGCATGGGCGGCGATCATGGGGGCGGGGGGCAGGGGGACATGTCCCCCAATATTCTTAGAGGGGGACATAATATCAAATGTACCCCGAATATTTAGAGGTATGTAGAAAAAATAAATGTTGTAATACACATTTTCGATTTGAATAATTGTGTTATTAGCCTATTTATGGCAGTTGGGGAGAACTTCAGATCAGAAATATGTGATCTGTGTCCTATAGAATGCACCAAATCGCTTGGCTTGCAAGGGTGATCCCAACAGAGGACCTATGGCGGTCCCCTGTACCCATGGCCGGAGGAGCAAAGCTTTTCCCTAGGCAGATGTCCCCCAATAATTTTGCCTCCCCTGGGATATTGTCTACCCGTGAGTCAGATTTCATACTTGCATCATAAAAGGCACAATTCCTTCCCCTATCTGCACTGTAATGCTTATATTTACAAGTAACATGTTAATATCAAATGGTGATATTCGATTTGATATTAATTATGTTGTAATTACGCTCTAAAACAAATAAGTTGAACACTCATCCTTGTGTAGATTTACAGTTCATCACATTATGAATTATGCATCACACTCCCCGAAAAGCACCGAATCAGAAGCATTGCTGGTGTTCAAACGTTGGAAAGTACCGATTCCCAAAATAACTTAATAAATTCATTTGACCCCAAACGCAGCCTCACAGAAGAGTAAACAGGTCTTCCTGCCACACCAGCTTTATGGTTTTTTCTGACAGAAGTCGTCGTCGTAGAGGGTCACGTTAGTCCTACTCACGATACGATAGATTTTGGGGAACTGTTTCTTTGCACTCTGATGACACTACTGAGTAAGTACTGTAATACTTTGTGACTAAGAAATGCAGTTCTTTATTTCCCTGTAACTTCAGACTAGAGGAGTTAGCCACGGGGTGTCAATTGACAGTACCAGAAAGTTCGCTCTTACACCCTGATCAAACCAGGGAGTTGCAAATCTGTTTGCAACTCCCTGATCAAACATTACACCTCCCAGCATCAGGCTACAGGGTCTATGCATTGTTCGTTCTTAGTGGTACTAAGCCTATTCATGCTTGTATCGATGTTGGTTAGGTGTGGTATTTTACACAGTCGAAATGTTTTTGATTGTACACTAAGAGTTTAATGTTTATGAATTTCCTTGATAACGTTTAGAAATGCATATATTCCCTCAAGACAATCGGAAATGAAACTTGTTTAATTTTCAAGGACAGAATGTTTTCCCAGTAAACAGATGTTTGCGATTATTAACACAGAGGTGCATGTCACTTGAACAGTTTTGGTCGTCCTATATTTTTTTTTTCTCTCTCTTTTTTTTTTGACAAAGCAGTTATGTAGTTCATTGATACAAAATACACTTACGTTAGGCTAAGATAAAGCAGTTGTTGGGTAAGGGGGTTCTGTCAGAGGGATCGAGGATGTAGTTATGGGGCGCTTTGTAGTTACCTAATGTCTCTACACTGTCTAACCCAGTGTTTCGCTGTCGATTCTCTTGTATGCATCCATCCGAGTGAAAACTGTTTTCACAACCCCCCAAATATTTCTACAAAAAACGTAACATGTATTTTTAATCTCTACCTGGCACATACTTTTGTAAGTCATTTCAATTGTCTCAATAACGTAATCTGTCGGGTAGTCATGTGCGGATCCAGGAATAGCGGGAAAAATGGTGTGTCAGGGGGCTGAAGATTAAACCTTTAAGAGCTTAAGTAAGGCAAGAGCCCAAAAGGATGCCGGGGGGGGGGGTCTCGTCCAGGAATGTTGGAAATTAAACACTTTTAAAAGCGAATTCCTGGCATCTGACAATCAAAACAAGTACACGAGGTGATATTAATTTTATAAAATACAATTATCGCCGTGATCACAGCGATATTAAAAGATCATACATCGTTCAAAACGAACAAGACGAAAAGTCTGCGGTCCTCTCCCAGAAATATTTCAACGGGATTTCTCATTATATGCAAATCAAGATAAAAAAAAATAATTTAAGAAGCCCTTTCTTGGAATTGTGAATTAACCTGCAGTTTCAGGTGACTTCTCTGCAACCGTGACTATGGAAAATGCTATCCTGTAATTATGATCATGTAACTGTCAAAATGAACAAAGAAGGAAACAACTCAAAGTAGGAGACGACTCTGAGAGTGTTGGGCGATATATCGATAATTATCGTTATCGCGATAATTTTTTATCGCGATACGATAACAAGAATTCAATAATGACGATAAATTTTTGAAAAAAAAATGGAAAAAATGCCTTGTAATGGTTTATTTCTTCTCATTGCTGGACATCTCCAATTTTTTTTTTATTGAAGATACTCTTTTTTACATTGAACTGACGAAAATTCGATGAAAGTTCATCATTGAGTATTCTAACATGCATGAGCACGCAGGTGAACTTCAAGGGAAATTGTCTGTATGAAAATTATCGTGAATGCCGAATTATCGCGATAAATTTTGTTCTGTTACCGCGATGGTAAAAAAAGTCAATATCGCCCAACACTAGAGTCTGCTCATCGTATCGAATCTCAGTTGTCTTCCTAATCCCACATAACCCACCCTCCCATCTCCCTTCATAGCATTTTATTAAGTTCACGCCAAGGTATTGTAATTCCCCTGGTGGTCCACGTGAACCCAGTTGATAACTACCGTAATCACCACCTTTGGTTAGCGCCGTGTCACCTAGAAAAATTTTGAGCTAAAAATATCTCATATTGATCGCCGGTCATGATCCTTCCCATTCGCTCATAGTGATGACCGCCATTTGAGTAAGCATTTTGTAACTAAGTCTCAAAATATCGCGAATAAATCATTTTAATGCAAGCAATGTCAATATAGCAAATAGATAAAGCATTTTTGAAGGCTGAACGGAGCGTCAGGAGTTGGTTTGAGTCCGACGGCGGGGCATTTGCCCCCTTACTTTGAAGCTCCGCCACTAGGCAAAGGGCTGTTTCAGGGTGAAAGGTCTTTGGGCACTTTGGCTGAATGGGACACACCATAGCCTATTACCATTGACAGAGATGTGCCCCTCCCTTTTCCTACACGTTTCGAAGGCAACAAAACTAGTTAAGCCGAGCTTTGAGAAAAAGTTAACATTTTCATACATTTTCAGTAAATTGGAATTTAGAAGTAATTCCGGACCTAGACAGGCGTTTCTGAATGTTTGAAAATTGTTATTACTAAGGCTTGTTGATGCCTTTTCTGTATTGTACCATCTTACATGGGAAAAGATCGCATGGTATGACCGCCATTAGAGCAAGAGGCCCTCTGCACATTGGGTATAAACCCCCCTTGGCTTTTAATCCCAGGCTATTTTTATAACCTACGTGCCTGTTGTATAAGAAATATCACATGAGTATCCAACTTTTACTAGAATTAATGCATTAATTAGATCATAATCATTATTTTCCAAATGTGAAGCCATGATGAAAGTCATTTTAGTGCATGTGCAACAGCTGTGCATGGACCAAAATGCTACTGGTAGTGCGTTTACCCAACCTTTGCTGTAACATGTCAACTTTGAAAATTTTCTATCGCTGAAATTTACTTCTGTTGTAAAAATTCCATTCCCTCCGTGTACTTTGATGTAAGGGTAGGACACCACTAATACAAAGGAATTACCCGCGGAGAATATTACCGGTACCCTACGAATTTAACACGCTAGAAATTTGTGGGCACTAAATAGACCATGTTGCTGAATTGATGTGTTCAATTTGTGATGTGTATGTGGTAGAAAAGGAATTGAAGTACTCATCATGTAAAAATAAACAAAACTGGAGGTATTTCAGATACTTTTTGGCAATAAAACTTTTCGCGATGCAAAAAGGCAATTTGAATGAGGTAAAAAAGCAGGAACCACCACCCTATTTATTATACAAACGCTCCTAGCTCATAATCTCAACTGGTCATATGGTACACAAAATTAAAGTGATGTTGGAAGGCCTACCCCGTGAGCATTCGTATGAGGGGTAACTTATGCCCCTTGAAAACTCATATAAGGGTCCAGAGGCCACGATACGGACCAAAGTTACTGTGTAATTCAATGGAGGTATAATTGGTGGTGTGCTACCTAAACACTTCTTTGTGGTGGGAGTTACATCAGATTGTTCTCAAAGGGGTTTTTTAAAAAAATGTACTCATAAGGTCTGATTTATATCAACTGTTCCTTAATTGCTCTTTTCAATCTGTATAAAGTTTCTCTCGTCCTTCGTGTCTTTTTGTATTGTTTTGAGCAGGGAGCTGTCCCTGTTTTGAGCAACTTGAACACAAATAAATGAAACAAAACAAACAAGTCTTTGGTAAAGTTTGATATACTGATTTTGTTAGGACGTTGAAAGAGAACAGAGACAAAGTTATCAGCATTGATGTAGAGTTTGTAACAAGTGAACCAAGATGCAATTTTAAGAATCTCCGAACTGATATCACCAACTGGTGTCATTTTTTAGCTTTGTAAAGAATAAATGTATCAGCCGCATGCAATGTGAAGAAGGGAAATTATTTTATGACAGATTGTAAATATATAAAGAACCCATGATCCATGTTTGAACCTTGCACTCAAACAGTTTTTTATGTGACCAAGAGAAGGCTTAACATGTGAGGAAGAATCAAATTGGAAACGATTAGAAACGTTATTCATTAACCAGTGCGTGGATGTGCCACGAATACAGTAATAAGATAGCTTACTCAGAAGAGTATATGAAGAAAGGTACCGGCTCCATAGGATAAATATACTTCTGCAGAGAATCAATGATATCCTTAATGAGACTAATAGAGGCATGGGTAATTATTACAACAGAGGAGGAGCCAAACTGATGCTTGGCTAAAGATAAACGTGTTCTCAGAGAGGATTAAAGCCGATTCCCTTGGAATATCATCTATAACAACTTAGATTTGCTTAAAAGTGGGCATTGTGATGACACGCACCAGCTTTGAAAACAGGAGTGACTTAGTGATTTTGAGATGACTTAGGATAGTGCCAGTAACATCGGAACAGTTGAAAATATAAAAGAGAGGTTCGGCAGGACCTCACTAGGGGGAAACAAGTTTAACAACCTTTGGAGCTATCCCATCATAACCAACGCTGAAATTTTTAAATGAAGAATTCACGAAATAATTTCATAGTAATCAGTTAGGTTCATGAAAAGTTTGTCTGGATTTTGTTCTCTTAGAAAATATAAAACCAGGATCACAATTGGAGACTAGCATTAAGTTTATTTTTAATGATTGTTAATTACTGAAAGCAACACAGGTAGTTTCATCCCGAGTAATCCCAACTTTAAATCTTTTATAAGAGCGTTGTTTCCCAATCATCATGAATATTATTTTAAGATTTTAAGCAATGGTGGGGTTTTGTATAGTCAAGTGGAGCGACTACTCCCCCTCGCCCCTTCCTGACAAACTCAAACCGACTCCTGACACCCTTTTCAGGATTTAAACGTGTCTTACCTATTCGCTTATGCTGACATTCCTGGCATTAAATGATTTAATCGTAATATTTGGACGCCTAGTTCACACTATGTTCAAATGGGGGTCAGTATGGGCAAGTGGGAAGGATAATTTTTGGGGATGTAGGAGGTATTTTAGCCTAAAATTTTCTAAAGTTGAACACCAACCAAGGATGGTGCTTCGTCTAGATCAGTCATTCTTTCTCAACCCGGTCCACGTGGACAACAAGAGGAATAACCTTGGGGTTAACTTACAGAAAGGGAAATGGGGTCCAAGGGCAACACCTAAATAAAGAATCATGTGTGAAGTAATCAAACAAAAACCGCAGTGGAAGTCGGCGATTTTCATATTACACTCTGACAAAGAATGTCATTACGACAAAAAAAAACAAAAAAAAGCAAAAACAAAAAAAAACAAAAAAACAAAAACAAAAAAAACAAAACAAAACAAAACAAAAAAAAAAAAAAACGATCTGCCGTTAGCACTGATCCTTTGCTGAGATCTACGTAAACCTGCCATTACGTCTGCAGTACACATACATTCTCAGCTTCCATAAAGTTGTGTTACGTGACCATAACATAGAGGTTTGGTTTGGCCAAAATACCACGCAAACGACAAATCACAGACTTTAAAAATCATTTCAATTTGAGGCATCCCTGCGACATTCTCGCAAGTTCATTGCTGGAATATTCAAATACGTCTAAGGAAACAGCATTTTTTATGAATATTAAGGAACCGATCTGTATAGTCAATTCGTGGTTTGTTGTGGCCTATGTCGAATTTTGGGCTTAACGGGAATGATTAGGTCTTGCAATTGAGTTGATGGATTTCTTATTACTGTACACCCTTGTTTGTAGATATTTTTATGCTTCACACAATGTATGCTACAATGACGAGGGAGGTTTTTAGAACATGATTTCTCCGTTGCCGAGCTACGCATCATAAACAGGATTAATGAAAGTGAAAACACTCAAAAATAGCATTTAAAAATGAGTAGCTTTAATAATCTATTGTTGAGCATGCGGTAATTCGAATTCATTTTTTTCTTTCTTATCAAAATCGTTTTGATTTGATTTCTGTAACATGCGGCGGTTTCTTTCTTTAACAGGGTACTTTGCTTGAACTTGCAATGGCAAAAACGTGTTGTTCTTTAAAATTCCCAGAAAACGTTACTTCACTTGATGGTAACAAAAAACTCCGTGCCGTACAGTAGTCTGGTTTAAACTCCGTATGAAAGTACAATTCCAACTCTTTCAAAGGGTATAAAAAAGACTTATTTTGTCGTTCCTGAGACTTGTTTTGCCGGAAATTTGGGGCTTTTTTTCAAGTTGTAGAATCACATAAATAAGTGTATTTTATGACGGTCCACCTTGCCTAATGAACTTATCAGAACATACAAATAGGCCTATGCATTTCGAAACTTTTGGTGAGGGGAACCTTTGGCACACCTTATTCGTGGCGGACACATCGCCCCTGACACCCTCGGTTGAAGCTACGCCTCTGCTACCAACTCGACAAAATGGCATCAAATTGAGAATCACCCCCATTCGCTCCGCCACTGCTCCCCGAAACGCTCCGCACGACCTTGGCCAGAGGTCGGCCCGGGAGTTGCAATATTTATGAAGAAGCGTAAAATGCAGTAGTTTATGTTGACATGGACTTCCCATTATTGAACGTTCTTAAATAGCATTGGGCATCTGCTTTTGAAAGGACACAACAATCTAAACCAGTGACTCCCAAGCATAAGTGTTACCGCTCTGAAGGCGTTTTGAACTCAGCAGAGGAGTTATAAGAACTTAGGTGTTAGGAGGTACGCAGGGTTATGTTTGCGAAATGAGATACTAAATTTAAACCGGTGATAAAAAGATACTGAAGTTCGAATTCCATAGAATTCTGTTGACCTGTGACAGAGTCATCGTTAAGGAAGAGCTTAATCGGAAGGCATTATTTATTTGTGTAATGTATTCGAGATATGCTGACGGCATATTCCCTGTTCTTGAAAAAAACAGGAGAAAGTGGGTGACTCGGATGTTCGAGTCATGAGCAAATTATGTGGGCTCGCTAACACGATCCACCCCAGCGTACAGGTAACATATGATTGCCCTAGCCTTAACGTTGACGGCAGAATGCCGGTAGACCTAAAAGTTTGGCCTGAATTTACAGCAAAGGACAAGATACATTTCACAATAATGCAACATGCCTATTATGCTAAATCCATGAGTAGTAAACAGGTCATGCATGAAAATGGCGGTCTAAACATGAAAAAGAAGATGCATATTCTGAAGAACGATCTAGTCAGAATAATGATAAAGGTATCCCTCAGTTTTCCAGAGTATGAAAGAATTACAGCTGAATGTAGTACAGTGGTTGTTCCGAGTATGAACGATTAGGGTAGATCCTAGGGCACAGAAACTGTCCGATAAAATGATCTACGATGACAAAGTTGGTAAAATACCTTTATTCAGACCCACAACATGGAATCAAGAGGAACGTGCGAATGAAAAGGTTAATAAGAAGTGTAACTGGTTGAAGAATCACAAAACTAAATTTGACGCGCGGTACTGTTTGTCGAAACTACCCCTACAGTGGACTGCAAAAGAATATTCAGAGAATTATTAAAGAAACTGAGCTGAAAGGAAAGGTTATTGAAAGGGCTGACACACGATTAAAAGATTTTTTGTGTAAATCCATTTCCTTCGACAGAAACATGCCGCAGTTTGTAAGTTATGTAAAATTAAGAAAGAATTATGTAAGAAAAGAGAAGTTGTTTACTGTGTAGAGGGCAATATTGTAAAGGAGTATATTGGCAAAACACCCAGAAGTCTACTTGAAAGATTTGCCAATAAGCATGACGAACAATCCTTCTTCTATAATCTTAAAGACGAATACCACAATGGGCAAGAATTTAATTTCACTGTAAGCATCCTCAGCGGCATGAGGGGCTCTAAGAAATTTTGTTTGGGGAGGGGGAATCAAGTCCGCATTCAGGGAGGTTCGGATGACCCCCCACAATATCAATGGTTGGCTCCGGATAGCAGTAGGACTATGGTTATCATTTTGTATTACAGTTGCCTCCTCTGGTTGATCACTTGCCTTAGGATTTATTGTAACACGATTAGTTTTAGCCATGTGCTACAAAGTCCATTGTTTGCTGTCATGCGGATGATTCGCAGCCTCATGTGTTATGATAATTCCTTGTTGCGTAACCGCAGGTCATACGATCGTAAAAACCATATTGTTCACTTGTATGTTCTACGGGGTCACAAGTTTTCACGTCATGTTCTATTAATTAAGGGGTTTAAAATGTTAATAGTTACCGTACTTAATGGTTCACCTGAATTGAGGAAAGCTGTACCTTGCAAGTAGTATTTAAGGTTGTGGAAACGCTTTAAAGGTTATGCACATTAGATCCCGTATATAAGGATGTTCTCGAAGGGGATGTGACACACCTTAATCTAGTTTTTCAGCAGTAAAGTCGTGAGTATTTCAGGTATCTTGGCAGGCTTATCATCCCTCAAGCCAGTACCATTTGGAACAGAACTCTGAAGTTGTACTTCATCGTTCTTTTATGTAACTTCACACCGTATTTTGAAAGCTGATTTATTTTATCCTTGTTTAGGACGAAGAAGTCCATTTTACGTTTTCTTTGATATTCGGTTACGAAAATACACCGTTTTTCTATACTTTTACTTGGATTGTTTGGATTATTTTTACTCGTGTTGGCTCCACGCTATTTCGCCGACCTTGTTGCCAGTCATAATGCCACTCAGGCCAAGAAACCCTACCCTGCAAGTCACGACGCTACCGAAGAGAACCACACACCCCCTAAAACCGTCACAATATGTAGTGAGAAAATGCACAAAGTGTCTCAGTTTGTTGTGAAGTACGAAACAGACTATTTCTTCCAATTATATTTGCAGACTTAATACTGAAGCAGCATGTTCAACGTTATGGCCCATACGCTAGCAGGCCGTGGTATTGCCTTGCTATGTATCTTTACAATGACCATTGAATGCATTTTGTGCACAACAGGTAAGAACAAACTGGTTATCAAAAAATTGAACACATTATCAGACGTCCGTGTCTCGTATACTATTTTAATGCTTGAAATGATCTATATTGACCATTTTCAATTATTTCGTCTTCATTTGATTATTTCGTTTTCATTTGAACCAGTGTACCTTTGTATCCTAATTTGAACTGTGTATGTGGTTACCGAAAGAAATAAATTGAGGCACTGAATAAACAAAAATGAAGAAAGAAAACTAATGATATTGTAGGTAGTCTGTACATAATTGTATCCTTTTGGTATAGAAAATGAATCGTTTAATTTCATTGAAAAGGCACCAAGCACTAGCTTATTGTAAAAGAGTCTCTTAGCTCAAAATACCAACAGTCGTGAGACACAAATTTGAAATCGGTGTGAGAGACCTACTTTTGAGCTTTCATATGAGAAGAAGTTGTATAGGCTACCTGTCGAAAACTGGATTCAGTACTAGCAACGAAACAGACCAATGTAAGTGTGTAAATCAATGGAGAAATTATTGATGGTGTGCTTCGCTCTATCAATTTACAAATATCACTCCGTACAAAAATACGAAGTTTGTGACAGATTTGTAACAAAGTCAACCTTTTGTAGCACGTCCAACCACAGCTATATGAAGACTCGAGTCAACTCATTGGCTCGAGTGGCTATGCTATTTCAAGATGGGAAATTCTCCGGAATCAGATAACCAGGTCAGTTAGTCAGAAGTGTCTGAATGTTCTCACTCCAGTCGCGAACTGACTGTAACTCTGCTTTGTGGGTCAGTACTGAAAGGGTTACGATTTCTCTTTTCGTCCACAAGACACAACCACCCGCTTGTAAGCTACAGGGTGGCTGAAGAAAAAAATTATTATCAAAGAGCAAAAAAGTAATTAATTGTGCTCAAAATTCAAGGAGGACTTAACAGTACTTCATGGTTCAGAGTTAACTCCAAGGGCGGCGCCAGTTTGGGGGAGCATCCCTCGGCTGCCGGAGAAGTCTGCCTCCCCCGTCAGGGAATTTGTCAAATTCGTCGGGGTGGGTACTATATATTATTTAATCTCCAACGGTGACCAGTAGCCCTGATGGCAGAATTATTTTTATGGTAAAGTAGAGCAGATTCTTCCATAGAAACACAAAAGTTTCCTCAGAAAGTTTGATTTTCAATCCTTCTTGCGACCTTTCTCTTAGTTGTCGGGGATTCGGGTTGCTTGTCCCTCATCGAGGAGCTTGCTCCCCGCCAACTAAATCCTGACGCCAACCCTACTAGGCACAAGTATTGATGCAATTGTTAATGCTATGTATCTTTCAACATTTTCAGTCTCTGTGAGACTGACAGATAATTTTGGTAGAGAACAAAGCGATGCTGGATTCGTGGAGATTTCAGTTAATGGAAAGAAGTGGCAACGACTGTGTCCGTTCGTTCTGGGAGACTGGGAAATTGGAAGCGTGGTATGCAGACAACTCAACCTTGGTCCACCAATAATTTCCCAGTTCACCTCTGATTTCAGCGAGAGCTACAGTGATAGGGGCAGTTATCGATCAATGTCTTGTTCTGGAACAGAGTCCTCACTTTCAGAGTGCACACGGTCAACTTTTGGTTGCTCATCGGACCCACTTGAGTTCCTCGAAGTTCAGTGCCTGCCACCTAGCGCAAATGGTAAATATTTATCGCTACATTTTATCAGTTGTTACCCCATCTGTGTTGGAGTAAGATTGATAGGGAAGATAGATTTGAGTTAACAGTAGTTTGGGAGTCATAAGAACCATATATGGTCATCCCTCAATCACGGACATAGATCAGAGATGAACAATGTTAAGAGTTGAACAGTTTTCAACTATCATAGCTTTATAGCGCTAAACTGGAGTTTGAACCTGCTTTTAAGTAGTACAGTTTCTCCCTCCCCGAAAAAATTCCCCCCTGGAAGCTATCTCGCCATCCTCCAGTAGCTTGTCTTGCTACGCTTACTTGGCTAGAGGTAGGGTTTTTGACAATATCTTGATCAAACTGAATGTATGATTGACGGTATAAAGTGCGTTGGCTGGAATTTTTCCCCCTGAACTACCATGTCCCATGTCCATGCCCCACCCCCCATCACCAGGCCCCGCTTCGTCCACGTATGCAACCCCTATCACCATGCATATTCGTCCCCACCCACCCACGCGGTTCGCCAGTCTGACATAGGCCGGATCAGGGTTGGGGACCAGATAGGCCAGTTGAAATGAAAGTACGAATTTTAGGGGACCTAAGCCCTTCGTGGTAGAAATATATGTGGGCCAAACGAGTTTTGCTCTTATTTACATTTTCCTATTTGAAATCTAGATTTCTAGATAATAAGATATCAAAAAAGAATATTTAGGTGCAACAAGGGAGACTAGGTTGGCTTGGCCCCCCGGAAAATCTTCTCCCCTCCCCTATAGAAGATTAAAAGTTACCATTGTTTTAATGCATTTTAGTATATCTCGCCCCCTGAAAAAAATGTTAGCCCACCGGAAGTTCGCCCCCTTCAGTACCTTGTCTGGCTACGGTTCTGGGCATAATATCACCCTTTTCATACATGAGTTTTTGCATGCACTCTGATTTTTGTTTTAGTTGGCCATTTTAATGAATATCGATGCAAATTAGTAGTAAGTCCCTAGCCTGTATTCATTATTAGACTTAGTGCTTTTAAGGTGAGGAAAATTTGCAAAATCTAGTGAGTACTACGTTTTGACCATGGAAAAGCTGAGTTACAATTATTTTATCTAAATCACAAGTGTACTATTTAATAAGTCACGGCGCTACCATAAATTAATCAAAAGTACATTGTGAAGTGTCTCCCCAAAGCGGTTTCTGTTTGAATGTGTACGTCCAAGAGAGCTACGTATTCGACACTTGCTGTGAAGGTTACTGTACACTACGTCGTTGACTTTTTTTTTGACAAGGAAACGGTGTAGACCGGGTAGTGTAGTCAGGGAGTTCCGTTACAACTCCCTGGTATAGTTGTCGTGATCGGCGTGGTTCGGTAGCCATTTCCGCCTTTGCCGTTCGCGGTCCCCTTCAAGTTTTTGCAAGGTCAGCAAGGGCGACACCGAAGTTTTCCCTTTCGGAAAACAAAGAGGCCGACGCAAGGTTTGCACGCTACACAAAGTAGTAACCCTCCAAGTCTCCTTCGAAAAAACCCTTGATTCCAATTTTGCCAACATGCCTGTATTGGAACACAAAATTTCAATTTCAATATTTTCAGACCTTGTGGTCTGTAGGTATATTGTAAGGAACGAAATGTTCTTGTTTAAGGTGGCCCGTCAGGACCATGGAGAATTTTTTATATCTTTCCTATACGACTTTTTATATCATTCCTACAAGTTATTTTGTGGTTCCTGCGAGTTGTTATGTAGTTCCTGCGACTTATGATATTGTCTCAATGAGTTATTATGTCGTTCCTACCACTTATTATACTTTCCTACGCGTTATAACGCAGGTGCGTAGCTACGGGGAGGGGGGACTGGCCCCCAGGTGTTTGCTAGGCCCCCAGAAATTGTGTGTGTCCCTAATTAAATTTGTAAGAATTAAGGACCGCAATCAGTGCCGTGACCCCCCATTTGGTACCTAGGCTCCCTAAAAATTTCATCCTAGCTACGCCCCTGTTATAACGTGCTGGTTTCTACGCTTAAATGTGTCTTTCCTACGACTTATGATGTCGCTTCTACCATGGCCGTCAATCCTGGAGGGGGGTCAGGGGACTCGTCCCCCACATTTTGGAAATACACCTATTGACTTGCCCCTCCCCCCACATTCGAGTACAGATTGACGCTACTGGCTCCTACTAGTTACTATATGTCATTCCTACGAGTGATTATGTAGTTCCTACGAGTATAATGTCGTTCCTACGACTTATTATGTCATTCCTCCTAGTTATTATGTCCTTCCATTGAATTATTATGTCGTTCCTATGACTTATTTTGCCAGTACGGAACGTAGTGCTCATTTGTTTGTGCTAACAGTCCCCATTTCCCACAGCACGTAAAAGCGAACAAGTTAATTCCAAAGGCACAAAAGAACACTGTAACCACGATTACATGAGTCACACGGTGCAGTAATAAAGCCAGTTTACCCATTTTTTTTATTGGAAAGTCTGATATCTTTTTTCTTTTTTTCATATCAAATTGTTTTGATTTGATTTCTGTAACATGCGGCGTTTTTTGTATATTAAAACAGCGTACTTTGCTTGAACTTGCAATGGCAAAAACGTGTTGTTCTTTAAAATTCCCAGAAAACGTTACTTCACTTGATGGTAACAAAAAACTCCGTGCCGTACAGTAGTCTGGTTTAAACTCCGTATGAAAGGACAGTTCCAACTCTTTCAAAGGGTATAAGAAAGACTTGTTATGTCGTTCCTGAGACTTATTTTGCCGGAAATTTGGGGCTTTCTTTCAAGTTATCTGTAGAATCACATAAATAAGTGTATTTTATAACGGTCCACCTTGCCTAATGAACTTATCAGAACATACAAATATGCATTTCGAAACTTTTGGTGAGGGGAACCTTCGGCACACCTTATTCGTGGGGGACACATCGCCCCTGATACCCTCGGTTGAAGCTACGCCTCTGCTACCAACTCGACAAAATGTCATCAAATTGAGAATCACCCCATTCGACAAGATCAGTGTTTCCCAAACTTCAGGGTAGTGGTCAAAGAGCGAGAGGGGTCTTAGGTCTATGGGGCCGCTCTTAAGAAACCGCATGTACATTAATGTGGCATCAGTTCAAGGGAGCCAAGTGGAAAGGAAACGATCAACTACGGAAGTGGATACAGGGTTTGGTGCAAACTAAGGATAGCTCGCAGTCGTGCACAGTCATATTTTGTCGTGGAGGAAGGGGAGCAGGCATAGAGGGGGCCACGGGAACGAGAAGCTCTTGAGATGGTGCGGGGTCCAGGGGCATACTTGTGGGTATTTGAAAGTTATTGTAGGCATTAGAAGGTATACCTACCTTTACATCCAGAACTGCCTTTAAATCAAGAAGTACCTTCAAACTGGATTGGATGCGCACTAACCATACCATTAACTTTCACCATTTATTGTGCAACGTGCTAACAATGTGCTAACTCTCACTCATGACTGGTCGCTTTGATGATTTGTGGGTGAGGAGGAAGGGTGATGGTAGGAGTGCCAAGTTGCTTTTCAACACTGAAACCCATTCGGACCGCCCTTCAGCAATGAATAATGCGCAAACTCCGAAAGAACAGCATTTTGAAAGACATTTCAGTCATGTCTTGCTTCATTCAGAGTTGCAAAAGTTATCTTCTATATCAAAATTCCCGTTTGATTTTCTTGTCTCCTTTCCACCCTTTCTTTTTCACTGGCCTAGTTTGTTTTCATTTTGTACCCACGCCATACAGCTTCATCCCCGAACCCACCCATGTGGCTTCACCACTAGCAAAGCACTAACAAAAGAGCACCACAAAGTTTAGATCAAAGAGTCTCACAATTTAGGCCAGAACTCTGAAACTTAAACCGTTGGCAACAGAAAAAATGCGAAATATAACGTCTGCGGGAAAGGAAAACTCGGGCTGGTCTGAGCTAGTCCGCAGTCTGCTGACCTAGTATTTGGGAAGCTTTGGGGCTTCCCATTCTAGGTCAGCAATATACCCATTGTAAAAATTGGACTACCGCACCTTCAAAAATTTTGAATGTTCTCGATCTTTCTCAAATTCACGTATACTCCTACGTAATTGACCTCTACGGGTTCTTTATATGTTTAAGACCCTTCATTCTAAGATTATTTGCACTTAGTGTCCAAAAAGAGACCAAAAATATTGATTTACACAAACGATCCTGTTTTGTTTTTTAAAGATTCTATGAAACTGCTAAATCGTGTAACTAGGACGTTCACACTATTGTATGCTAAATAGCACGCATTACTGTTCAATTGTGACATAGTCCATAGCTATAGTTACGTTCATACACGCGCATACGCGTATGTAGCAACAATCACTGCAGCAACGCACGCAGACGATGTTACTCTCACAGTAACGTGGGGTCAAAAGTTTGTGTTGCAATAGCCTAGGCCTAGTTCAGGGAACAAAGTGTACGTGAAAACTAGGCCTAGGTACCCTAGGCTAGATCTGAGCTTGCCACCTGACTCGACCCCTCCTTTCCGGCCTGAAGAGGTAAACACAAATGACATAATACAGATGGTTATCAGTACGAGTGTATGAACTCAAACTCTGTCACGTTCGATTTTCGTCTAAATAGCCCTAGTTGAAGATTTTTTGTAATTTAAAATCGCTACAGGGCAGCAGGGCAGGACTTTGGGGCCGCGTGAGGTCCTAATTGCCGAGTTTGTGAATCACTTGATTAAAATATGTAGGGTCCTTTTCTGCTTCTTCAAGTGTCTTTAGGAAATAAACCTTTAGGAGACGAAAATGGGAGCTGCCTCCCAGTGAGTAACTTGAGTTATGTGACTTCCGAGTTCAGACCGACATAACTGATAACATAACTGATATTGGTACTGTAGCAAAGGCCATACGTGCTGATTAGACCCGCACGACTACCAACAGTCGCATAGGTCACTCTTTGGTCAGACCTTCATGATCTGACAAATACCTGAGGGTGAGATACCTTGGGTCTGACCAGCAGGTCTGACCATAGCATATCTGAGTCCCTAGCAGATTTGACCAAACTGATCTAACTATCGGTACGAAAAGGGCAAAGTGAACGGGGAAAGAATTAGCGAATGGGTACGACTTTAAACGTAATGGACAGTTTTCGAAATACGCCGTGAAGTAGAACATTTAACGGTTTATTTTCCACCGCGTTTGGCGCAATCACCATGAATGATAGTATCATTTACTAACTGCAGGACAGCTTCAAAAGAATTCTTGTAACGATAGTTTTACCCTGACTAATGGCCACTTGATTTCATGATGCCAACAGGTTTGAGGGTTGGGAATATGAGTAATGGTAGGATTCCGGGAGATTTTGCGATTATTCCACTGTACCTGCCCCACATGAACCAACAGACAAAAATAACTAGTCCCGGTACGTTCAATGATTCCTTGCCGAAAAGGTAGCTGTGCCAAGTTTTTTCCCATTCTGTATGGTGCGGGCGGTGCCGGGTGGTGTTGGGCAGTGCCAGGCTGCACAAGGCAGTCGGGATGTCCATCACTCCTATCATTCCTACTTTGTGTTTACAAGGTTTTCGGTTTTCGCCCTCCTATTAAAGTGGACCTAAAGTCTAGAATTACAAGAATATATATTTTAGAGGTTGAAAAATGAATTCCATTTATCCACTTTATTCACTTAAAGGGGAATTTTCATGATCCCAGACAGTTCCAATTCTCCCAACTATGCATCTTCTAGCTCCTCCCATAACTGTATGAAGCTCTTCCTTGTGCAGGAATAAACCTGTTTTATTGCTTAAGGCCATGTCCTGGTGAGCATACAAGGCTATAAAATGTAATAAAAGTACTCTCTCTGCCTTGTATGGAATGTGAGCTACTCTGCATCTTTCAAATTTTCAAACTTTGATGTCAATCAAAGAGCAGTCACCAACTGAGAATTTTGATATACATACACTAAAAATATACTTTGGGGTGATGACTGTCTGTCTTTAATTTGAAAAAGTCGATTGTGCAATAATTTGTGATGCCCTTCTTGTACAACTCACATTACTTACTTTTGTTTCCTTATGAAATTAATATTTTTCTATGACCTTGAAACATTCACTGTTCCCTTGCATAGCATGTTGTGGGAAGAGGGCTTTTTGGCCAAGTCACCCTGTAACAGTAAGAAAAAGATCACATTTTGGCACAAGGTGCAGTGGATTTCGAAAAAACAAAGAAAAACAAAGATTATAATTTGAGTAGTACAAGAATGACATCACAAATTATTGCGCAATCTACCATTTCAAATTGAGTGAATAAGCTTCAACATTTTATATCTCAGCTCAGAAATGTCCTGTGAAGATGGGAGTTGGACCATCTGGATGCATTTTTTCAAGCTTTGTAACATATATTTTTGAAATTTTAGACTTTAGGTACACTTTAATATGAGGGTAACAGTAGACAAAAATGAACAACGAAAACTAAAAAACTAGTAAGTGTCTTGAACGGAATCTAAACGCAGGCCGTCGGAATTTGGAACCCAGCACTTTCCACCACATCACCAACTTAAGGTGTTAAGCTCAAATCATGCTACAGTCAGAACATCACGCATGTTAACAGTTTATTTATTAAATTTTGAATTAACAATTGAAACTAGAGTATACTTGCGAAAAGATGTATGTTGTTCTCTATCATTTTATCATTGGTGTGTTTGTGACACTTTGCTCGTTGACACGATATCTCGAGAAGGGAAACTCTGACAGTTGTCAAACTTGGTACATAGATGCCCCATGTTAAGAGTAAGAACCCTGTTGTTTGTAGTGGAGGTCAAAAGTCATCTGGGTCACCGGGGTCAAATACTGAAATCTTTGTTAACACGATATCTCCAGATATGAAGCTTGGATAGATTTCGTACTTAGTATGTGGATGCATTATGGTAAGAAGATAAACCCTATTGTTTTCGGTGAGGGTCAAAGGTCATCTGGGGTCACCATGGTCAAACACTTAAAACCTTGTTAACACGATATCTCAAGGTAGGAAGCTTGGATAGATTTCATACTTAGTAGATAGATCCACCATAGTAAGGTGTGCCCTATTGGTTTTTTTTTGGCGGTCAAAGGTCATCCTGGATCACCGGGGTCAAACACTGAAAGTCTTGTTAACACAATATCTCAAGGTAGGAAGCTTGGATAGATTTCATACTTGGTATGTGAATGCGTTAAGGTGAGAAGATGGATACTATGGCTTTTGGGGGAGGTCAAAGGTTCCGGGGTCACTGTCGGTCAAACACTAAAAACTTGTCGTTAACAATATCTCAAGGTATGAAGCTTGCATAGATTTCATACCTAGTAAGTGAATGTATTTTGGTGGAGGTCAAAGATCATCTGGGGTCACTGGAGTTCAAAAGCTGAAAACCTTTTTAACACAATATCTCAATGTAGGCAGCTTGGATATCAAATGGTGTTGCATTTAATCCGGCAGAAAACGCATACCAGTTTTGTTGGATGTCAGAGATGAAAACACTAGATGCCAAAAAGCAAATTCCCAAGAATTTCCAAGGTCAAATATGAACATAAAACTGTATCATTCCAGCACCTTAAGATCACATTCAACCAATGACTGAAAGAAATGGGACGTCTTGCAGCGATGCCAAGTGTCTCGATTTTAGGTGGAATTGTTACGATTTTTACTCTTAATTCTGCCATTATGAAAACCTGCGTCAAATACTGCTTTTTAATGATATTTAAACCGAAAATTGACAATCCAAATTTTTTTCACGTTGAACCGACGTCTGTAAGGAGGATGCAACATTTCAGGAGAACATTGACGTATGTGCTCATTTATTGATCATCTCAGGTCAAATTATGGAATAAATATCATAACTTGGTAGGGAAAACTTCATACTTGGCGAAGGCCATTTGGAGGTTATCAGAGGTCATTTTGAGGTCAAGTTGTGGACTTAGAGGAAACTTGGTAGATGAAGTCGACATTCACTGCTAACAACTTTAGGGGTCATGGCGCGTACATTCCCCTACCACGGTTACAGCAAAAATGGTCTAAAGAAATCAGCCCAAAGGCTTCAATCCCTGCACGGTCAATTAAACAGATTTTCCAGTTTCACCATGGAGTTGAAATCTAATCACCAAGACTATTAGTGTGAATGGACTTTGGGGTAATTCACACCATAGAGTTACCACCTCCATGTTCAAGCAAGCTGTTATCTAAATGTGTTATGTAACACACACACATGCAGAGAGACTGTGCACACAGCAATATATTGTCAGTACTGTGTATACTACGGTACTGTATATAGAAGCCATGACAGACTGGCATAGTAAACAAATCAGTCTTGCAGAGAGGAAAAGCAATTTCTCTAAAATGATGAAATTACTGCATCTTCAAACTGGATTAGCTGAACGTTAAGAAGGGCAAAGGAAATGGTGATTTCGTATTTAACCAAGTTTTAGTCTGTTGATCTGAATATCAAGGAACCCCTTGCAGTTGGAACAAATGATAATGACAGGGGATGCACTTAAAAACAGAATATTTCATTTGATAATATTCTTAAGAAAATGTTAAAGTGACTTTTCCTTGGGAAGGCTATGTATGTGTGTAAAGTGTGACTTTGACATATATTCAACTTTCACAGTAGGCCTAGAAATTATTACATCCTGATGCCCCCCCCCCCCCCTCCTGACTACGGGCCTGATAATGTGCCGTTGGTTCTTAACATCGTGAGTTTAGAAATCAGACGGGAACTAATAATTTGACCATATACTTTAGCGCTGCTAGTACAAATTTTAAACAAGTCCTATCATTACCTTCTGTGGCTTTGTGTCCAAGTGTGCAGTAACGTGTGCATCGGGACCAAAAAAATAACTTCCAGTTTGTCACCAGGCGCGGTTTTACGGGGGGGGGGGGCTTTGGGGGCTCAAGCCCCCCAAAAAGTTCGCTCAACCCCCCCCCCCTCCCCCCCAAAAAAGAAAAATTCAGAGGTTGTGTTATGCTATATTTGCGTGTACTGAGAAAAACAAAATTGCCCAATACACTTGTGCACATCTTGGTCCAGTGGATTTAGTTTGTCAAGGGAAACTGTCGTCTCTGTCTCGAAATCACCGTGATATATTAGGTTCACGATTTCATACAATGGAAGTTGGGTCAGATAAGTAGCATAAGTAACATCTATAATAGTATGTACGTACATGTAAATCAAGTTAACGGATTAATTAGCTGTTGGAAGATCAAAACGAGTCATTTCGTCGCTAATCTCGTCAAACTATACTAGCAGTCCTTTTAAGTCAAATCTACGGGCCGAATTGTTATTCCCATTAATGTGAACAGGTCCAGTTGTTCGAATCTCTCAGTAACGTTTGATACTTTCTTCCAAATAAAAAAAAAATATGTATATGCCTGTATATACGTTACATCTATATCATGGTCAGGGGCAGTGCCACTCAGGGGGAAGGGAGGCCTACCCCCCTGTAATTTGCAGGAAAAGAGAAAAAGAGTAGTAAAAGAAGACGTAAAGGAGAAGAAAAGAGGAGGGCAGAGTAGGCCTATATCTGATCCATATAGTTGATCCATAGCTTCCGGTTTCTATTCAGCCTTTAGATACGATTTTATAATGCACAAATGAAGAAAGGCAAATTTTCTTAATAGTTCGAGAATATTTCTGTGGATTCCAGGCACGTATTTTTGCGTAAAACTTTCCCCGACTAGAAGGCAGTAATGTGTTCAAAAGGGGACTTCAGGAGGTTTGTTGATACATACCGTATGACAAAAAAGGCTCCTCTTTCACCTAACCAAAAATATTAAGAATGTTTTGAACCCATATGATCAGGTCCAAAAATATCCCAAAGACAACACCATTTTTGCATCTAAGCAACCTTCAAGTAACCAAAATTTCTCAAAAGGGGAGGGGGACCCCTCCCCTTAGACCTACCCCCTAGAACAGCCCTCTTTTACCCAACCAAAAATTAGAATTCACGAAGTTATGAACATTTTCCAGCCATATATATCAGTCAAAAAATAACCCAACCACCCCACCATTTAGCATCTTAGCAACCTTAACTTAGCACAAATTTCCCAAAGGGAGGGGAACACCCTTCCCCTTAAACCTCTCCCCTAAGAAGGCCCTCTTTCCCCAACCAAAAAGTAGAATTCACAAAGTTATGAATAATTTCCAGTCATATAGTCAAAAAATTACCCAAAGAAAGCACCATTTTGCATCTTAGCAACATTAAATAAGCAAAAATTTCTCAGAGGAAGAGGACACCCCTCCCCTTAGACCCCGCCCCTACAACGGCGATCACTCAACCCATATGTCCCCTATCAAAATAACATTGCGCCGTCCCTGGTTATGGTACTGTTTTTATCTTTGGTTTCAGAGTGCGCGTGGCCGATTTACATATTTGAAAGAAAACTTTATGATTCTTCCATTTCAACCCCCCCCCCCCCCCAAGTCTCGATCTAGAACCGCGCCTGTTTGTCACTGCAACTTCTGTACTGTAATGTACCTCAACCATGTGTTCAAATTTCTCTTGAACAGCTTTCTTGTTACTCTTATGAAAAATCCACTACCTACCGTACCTTCATAATAGTGACAGTAAAAATCTTTCTAATCCATCTCCTGGCCGAGATTTCACCCGCACATTACCGTTAAAAATGTACGGTAAGATACGGCAGACACCGTGCACGTCCGAACGTTCATTTCGTTCGTTGCCTGGGTCACTCTACCACTATGTTGTGCATACTGGCACTTTGGCACGTTCCACTTTTCGCAAATGGGGGATACGTAAAATACTGGGAAAATATTTTGCTTTTTTTGCAATATATTTAGGAAAATTTGGACGTAAAAATTTTGCAAGTAGTTTTTATAGTAGTAAAAAATTACGAGCAATATGAAGATAGGAATCATTTTAGTATGTAAGGTAGTACCAGGATAGGAGTAACAGGGAAAGAAGTTTTTTTCGTGCACACAGCGCATAATACACCTTGAAAGAATGTGTACGATTTAAAATCTGATGGAGTGAATTTTGCTTCAGAAAAGAGTTTTTCCACCAAATATACGAAGTTTTGGCTATTGATTCGACACAAAAGAATATTATTGTGGTTGAAATAAGCGCATACCTTATGTAGACATAACTGTATTACCAAAATTTACTTCTTTAGATCATGAAATCATGTTTTGTTAACTTTAGTGATAACTTGACAAATTAGAAATCTAGCAGCATCGAAAGTCGAGCCACGTGCCGTATATTCATTTGGGTATGTGTTTATAGGGCAATCATATTTGTGTAGTTTCTAGGTCTTTCGCGCTACTTCTGGGCCTTATAGTTTTGGAACGTTACCCATCCACACGCACTGGGTGCAAATATTTATGAGCTGTCTTTTGACGTTCATTTCTAAAGATGGGCCTATTTTGTTTCGTTATCTAGTATAGGGGCAGCTTGGTGTTAGAAACTCGCATAGCTGGGCTCGTTTTTGGTGAAAAGTGCAATTTAACAAAAGCTTGGTACGGAAAAAGACAAAAACAACTCCATTTCAACATACTATTTCCATAATACTTTTTTTTAAAATTTGATTCAGTAGAATTCGTGTAATTTTTTCAAAACGAAGAAATTTCATTCAAAGTGGAAACTGTGTGTAATTCTACGAAGCACCATGATACTGTCTGTGCAAGATAATATAATGCAGGTGTATGCACACAGTGTCAACATGTGCGCGTATAGTGGTATGTACTGCATTGTCTGGCTAGTTGTAATCGCTACCTGTAACCAGGGAGTTGCTACGTAACAACTTCCTGCCGTAATCTGCCCTGCTATAACTGAGCAGGGATTATTTACACCGGGCCAGCCCAAGCGTAAAATTGCTCCCTCGAGCACGGACTGGAGTTGGAAAATTTCTGACCCTCGAATCTCCATATATTACTCGGGTCTGCCGTTTGCTGTAAACTGGTACGGCCGATGTACACGGTATGTCATATAGCAGTCACCAGAGTCACAGGCAAACTTCACATTAGCTAATATTTAGTTTGTATGCTCATTGTTCAGTGTCATTACATTCAGCAAGAAACCAAAGTGCCCATTAGGCTCTTGTTAGTACATTTTTGCCTTGCATAGTTCCATAGGGAAGGTGGAGCAGTATGAAAAAGAATTAAAGGCAATAGGCAGTCGCCCCAAAATTTTCTTTGAAAAATCAGCAAACTCTTGCAAATCTCCTCTTATTGCATTAAAAGCACTTCTGAAGACGTTTTGAACATAACTATTACAAAAAATAGGTAAATCAAGGCAAGATTTTCCTTGAATTCCACAATTCACTAACAAAAATATTGTCACATGATCAAAATAGGCCAATCATGAACTAGAGTGACAGGATACACTCACTCTGTTTGGGGTGACTGCCTACTGCCTTTAAATAAAAAATGAAGAAGTCACTTCCTTGCTTTTACAGAATGTTTGAAACAAAGTCCACAATTTTGGTCAAAATAAGTCTTAGGAACGACATCGTAATCGAAGGAACAACATAACAAGTAGGAAAGACTAAAAAATTACTTTGTGGCCGCAATGGGCAATCGTACTTATTGGAAACGTGCACAAGATTTGTAAGTCACACCTGGCGGACAGCAGAATTTTTCCCAGGACAGATGGGGGCGATGTTCGGAAATTTCCATAGAAATCATGAAAAATGAAAGGTAATGCTCAGGTTAGGGTCACGGTTAGGGTATGGGTAAGGGTAAAAAATGTAACTGCCCCCATTCGTCCTGGGAAAAACACGCTGCTGAACAGTTCGGTAAGGTAGCACACCACTAATTCAAGGGGAATCCCCATCGAGTATATTACCCTACGAATTTAACGCCCTAGCAAAAATTTCGGAGGCACAGGATATACCGTGTTGCTTAAGTGATTGTTCAATTTGTGTGATGTGTATGTGGTAGAAAAGAAATTGCAATACTCATCATGCAAAAATAAAGAAAATTGAAGGTATTTCATTCAGGCAGTATTTTTGCAATGTATCCCTCCGCAATGCAAAATGGTATTTTAAATGAACTGAAAGAGCAGGAACCACCACCCTATTATACAAGCTCTCCTAGCTCAAAATCTCAACTGTCATGGTGCACAAATTTGAAATCACTGTAATGGCCTCGTAAGCTTTCATATGAGGAGTAGCTTGTCCCGTTGTAAACTTTGTCAAGGGCCCAGGGGCCACGAAACGGACAAAATGAGTGTGGAAGTCAACGAAGGAATAATTAGTGGTGTACTAACGTAAGGAACTCTATTTACATTGTGTCTTTCCACATTGTTAGGGCATGAGTGAACTGTTGCCATCACTTTCCTGATCAGATCACAAAGCTGCAACGATTCCACGATCAGATGCAGAAGATGAAATGAACCTTTCACTCAGTGGCGTAGCTAGAGGGGGGGGGGCAGGGGGGTCGCCCCCACATGGCCTCTGTCGGAAATTTCTAGCCTCTGTCGGAAATAAATAAAAACAGGTCATTTGAAACACTTACAACACTTCTTATGCATTTAAGCAGAATTACTCACCGATATGTCAACGTGAAAATCAAAAGTCGGTCTCAAAACCGCCCCAAAAGCAAAAAAAAAAAAAAAAAAGGTCGGTCCCCAGAATTTCGAGCAACTATCAAGACAATAATCCGTCGGAATTTTTTGGCTTTGCCCCCCCCCCCCCCCACAAAAAATGTCTAGCTACGCCACTGCTTTCACTTAAGACTTTCTAAAAATTTTTTGCTGTTTTACTGTTAGAAACACATTCTAGAGTAGACATCTGCACCTCATGAACATTCTCACTCACTAATGTTAAAATATTTTTTTCTTTGTAGAGTTTGAAGTTGCTATAGCAAGAGAGCATAAATATGATGCGTCTCAGGGAATTGTTCTGGCTTTTGTAGATGGACGCTGGGGACCAATTTGTGAGAGTGAAAGTAGAAGTGTTGTTTGCCACCAACTCGGTTTCGACAGCAGCTCCATACTTCCACCTTTAGTCTTGTTTGTGGATATATATGCCAGTCCAGTTCTTGATGATTTTGTTTGCTCATATACAGCTAGGCAAATCATCGATTGCTCTTATCGAAAGTTGCTCTCTCATCAGCAATGCAATCCTAATTCGTACCTGGAAGTGTCGTGCATTGGCGAAGATCGAGGAGTTATTCCCGACTATGATGGAGATGATCCTACAAGTAAGACTTCCATTGACCATACTATGCATGCATTTAATCAACGGCTGTTTGGTTAAGCTGGCTTAGTGGGTCTCTTGTTGCTAGACACCAGTGGCGTAGCCAGGATTTTTTTAGTAGGGGGGCCTGGGGGGGGGGCTTGACCATTTCATGGGAGGGCGCCTTGTTACTATCTAAGCGGAGCGCCACCATGAGTTAGCGCGGAGCGTACCAAGAAAATTTGAGATTTTAATACATCCCAGATCGCCGGAAATGGCACTTGCCAGGCTTGATAGCAGCCATCAAGATGTGCAGTTTTGGTGAAAAAACGTAAAGTTTCATTTTATTTTATTCTCACGAGGTAGCGGTGGGCTAGGTTCCTGCACATACTGATACTCGCTGTCAGTGACAAAAGCCACGCACCTAGGCCTAGACTATGGTGGGTACTTTTATAGCCTATGATAACCATTGCATTCGGCGTAAATTGTGAAGTTCACATACCATTGGTCTCATTGTAATTCACAGCAGGGGTGGTGCTATAGGATTTGCCCGTCGCGGGGCCAGCGACCCCAAGTGACGACATCCCCGATTTTTTGAGGGGTTGGTGAGGGGGATTTGAAGAAAATCTGTGTACTATACCATGCCATACTGATATATTGCATAAAATTTGTATATACTAGAGAAGCAGAGGCACTGATTTCATGTTTCTCCCGGAATCTAACTTCGTTTCCCTTTTCGTTTCGTTTCGTTTATTTGTTTTATCACTTCACGCATTCATACAAAAATACATGATGAATGGTAATAGAGACATATGTACATGAGGTGAAGGGAAGTACACGAAAAACCCTGCTGGGCTTGAAAATATGAACTCCCCGGAAATACAAATCAAACGACGTGCAATAGCAGAATAACTTCAGAATAACTTCTGAAATTGCAAAGCGCGCGAAGCGCGCGAAAATTTTTTGGGTAAGCTTACATTAGAAAAGTCTGTAGGCCTACTTATTTAAAGCTTATATAGGTCAATTGTCCGAGCAGTTGGGCCTTATCTTGCATAACGTATATTGTACTTCCCTTCTAGAATCACTAGCCGTACCGCACGACAGTCACAAAAGAACATTAACTATAGGTTTAGCGAAATGAGATGAAATTTCCGACATTTACATAAATCCATGTATTCTACTTATTAAGTTACCTGAAAAGGAGGAAAGGGTTTGTACTAAATTTAGCTATAAGTAACGGAACTGAGGAAGAGCGTGCAGAGCGTACCGAAATTTTGGGTTTTATTGCAGAAACGATCCTTTTGAAAGCCAAAATAGTAAATGGACCATGGGTAGCGACAGAATTTTCCCCACAGGGGCCGGGTCATGCCAGTGACCCCAAGTTCCGACAGCTCCTTTATTGAGGGGTGGTGAGAAGGGGATATGAAAGAGCCGAACTATCGGCCAACGCCATTGCAGGACATATTTTGCATAACATTACTTAATACTTTAACAGCCGAGTTGAACTGATAGTGTTCTTTTGAATCTGAATTTTGACACTGCAAAGCGCGCGAATCGCGTGAAAATTTTTGGTAGGCTTACACAAAACCCATATGAAATCATTGAGTACAAAGACAAAAAAATAAAAACGGTTGGGGTTGTAACTTGTAAACCGTATCGGAGAAAACATACATTGTGTCGACACCACCTGGACTACCTGATGAAATAGCCAAACTTTCCTCTGTGAGTCGCTCACCAACTGACCCTACCGCATGACACACACTAGAGAACAGCAACTAGGCTTTGCGATATGGGATGCAATTGACGACATCTATAACCTGTGTACTGTGCCTACATTTTTCTTGGTAAGGTTGACAGGACTTATGCTATCTAGCTATGTGGAATGGAACTATTGAAGAAACTGGAGTGAATCTAAAGCGGGCGTAGCGCGCCAAAAATTTTGGGTTCTGATTAAAGAAATCATCCTCTTGGAGCCACCCTGGCGCCACCCTCCCTCAAAGTCTGGAGTATAGAATTTAAATGTCCAATTTTCCGCCCGACTGAGACAAAATATCTGCCCGATTTAGTCAGGTTTCTGACATTTGGGGGCGGCTGCCCCCCCTCCCCCGGCCCGTACGGCCATGCCTGGACTACCAGATGAAATAGCCAAACTTTGCTCAGTGAGTAGCTCAGCAACCGACCGTACCGTATGACACACACAAGATAACAGCAACTATAGGCTTTGCGATCTTGGGATGATATTTACTATCATTTCTATATAAACTGTGTACTCTACCTACCGTGTAACTTGTAAAGTGAACAGGACTTATGCTATCTAGCTATGTGGAATGGAACTTACAATATATTGGAGAAACAAGAGTAATTCACAGCGCGCGAAGCGCGCCGAAAATTTTGGGTCATTTATAAGAGAAATTGCCCTCTTCAGAGCAAAAAAAAATAGGTATATCGTATATTATTATCAAGTTGAGTAGTGAGTTGAGTGAATTTTTTTTTGGCCCAGATCGCCATTGGGGGGGCGACTGGGGGGGGGGGCGACAAGCTTTCATGGGGGGGGGGCTGGCGCCCCCCACGCCCTCCCCTGGCTACGCCACTGCTAGACACAAATTGATTTCACAAACGTAAGGACAAACTGCAGTAGCATTCATTCTCGAATATACATCCGCTGAGAACAATGTTGATAGAAATGATTCCGTTTCTTGCTGGAAATGAGAACTTTTGGTCAAAATTCATTATTTTCTTCAGACTGCGTTCTCTGTTTTATGAAGTATATGGGTTGCTACAGGTGGGAGTGTCGAGCTTTGGGGACATATCTCCCTTCGTTGAGGTTGGGTTCATTAGGGGACATTTTCAGGTTTCGTCGGGAAGCCTTCGTGGTTACAATAAAGTATGTAATCCCCAGTTGCGTAGACAGTTACATGAGTTTTCTCTATAGAAAGGCAGCTTCATCAATAAAAAAAAACAAAAATTTTCAATCATTTCTCAATAAAACCCCCTTTACGTATCAAATTTCTGCCAGCAAAACAGTAATTTTTTCAAATTTCCTCAGTAAATTCACTAATATTTCGGCTCACTTAACCACCGGAAACATGTTGCTTTTGCCATCATTCCGTCAACCCGTCACCTTCTTCGGGGCTCCGTGCTGCTGCCCCCTCCCATCGGGAGCTTAGCCCCCGTCGGGCAAATTCTGGCACCACCCCTGAGCAAGTAAGGATGTGGGTGTCATTGGTGGCGTCAGAATTTGCCCTTTGGGGGCAAACTTTCCGAAGGGAACCAGGAACCCAAAGCCCCGACATCTGAGACTGGTTGCCATAAGGACGGCGAAGACCCGCACAACGAAAAGTGCGGTAGAAGAATCTACCGTCCATGAGATCAGAAGCAAGTATATTGTTGAGGTGACTAGTTTCCGTCGAGGATTAAATTTTGACATGCAAAGTAATGCCTCAATGAAACTGGAAATTTCTCCCACAGGGTTATGGCCCCACTTTCCACTCCTGACGCCACCCCCTTAGAATATCAAGTGTCTTATGATGATAGCATGATTTCTATATTAGATTGAGTAAATAAAGGTCCTTTCGGCAATCTATACCAAGGCTGATGATGCAGTACATTTAGTAGGCTAGGCATGCATGAGTATTGTAAATATGACATACGGTAGTAACTTCCATTTAGTCTTTCAGACGTAACTTGTTATAGCTACTTTATTGACTGTCACGGTAAGAGTTTGATGTAGATAAACGTTCAAATTTTGGATGATAAGTTGTGACATTTTTCTTATGATCGGTTGAGCAGTAGATTTGCTTAAGGAGAGGGAATTTTTATAAACACTTCCAGGTGTATTTTTACGCAGTTTCACATTAATGTACAAACTATATAGGGCAACGAAAACAACATGTTTCTTTCCTATGTTATTGTAACATCTGCAAGGGATAACCTCAAGCTATCATCCCAGGATCAACTGGTTTTGGTTGTTTAGACTTCAAATTTGGAAAAATGAGAGGCGAGTACTAAGCTCTGTTCCAATACGAAGCAAAATGTAACATGTTATAGACCTTCGGATGTCTCGTTTCGTTAAAGTAGGTACTAACTTTGGTGCAAAGAGAAACTGTACCAGGCGCGTACCTACGGAGGGCCTGGGGGCCTGCCGCCCCCCAGATGTTTGCCAGCCCCCCACCAAAAAAAAAGTTGTGCGTGTCCCAATGAAATGTGTAAGAATTAAGTACGGCGATCGATGCCGTGACCCCCGATTTGATACGTAGGACCCCTTAAAATTTCATCCTAGCTACGCCCCTGAACGGTACTTCTTACAAACTAACTTCATCAGTTATTGCAAGCATCCCCGATTGTTGTTATGGTCATGTGACACCACGTTAAACAATAATAGTCAAGAAAATGTAGTAACGGATGGGTACGGGGCTTGGACTAAGTGCCGGTAAAAACCACCATTTGACTCGTGGTTTTGTAAATTATGGCAGAACTGGGTGCCATTCTCCATGACCCGGAGTCTTTTATTTTTACATCAAATGCAAATGAAAATTACTATGATGTTTTACATGATCACATGCACTGTCAAAACTACGGAAATACCCGAGTAAATACAAGTTACATACACAAACAAAACATGGGAAATGAGCTCAACAACTCCCGGCTATCTGCACAAATTATTGAAACTGTTCAGTCAGGCTGTAACTAAAACACTAAATTTGGCCTTGGATTTAATAAGTTTGGAGATACTGTATAGGCCTATGACAAGGTGCTTCATACCAAAATTCAAAGTCATGTGAGCGTATACCTTATTTGGATCAAAGCTAGGCTTTAGGTCTTGTGACCATGACGTAAAAATCGCTTGCTTTAGGTAAGGCTTGGTTTTATAATTTAAACAAGTAGATACTTTAAGTTGTTGTAACAGTGGAAGTTTTCAAAAATAAAAATGGCCGTGAAATGCAGTAGACAGTAGTTTCAAAAACTTTTGCAAACAGTGCGGTGTCATGCGAATCGCTAGGATCCCACAATCCGTCAGTACTGTCCTAAAAGAGTGACAAGAAATTGTGAATAACCAACAAAGGCCTACATGCACTACGACAAATTGTGAGCTCACCGGTTTGACAGCACTAAGAAAAAGTCAATCCATAAACTAAAATAACAAAACATTTGATAGATATTTCTGGGGTTCTTTAATTAAGGTATATTCATGCAAAACTGAGTGTCACCGAGGGTGGGACAATTTGGCGTGGTCGCCTAGGGCGGAGATCTCTGACTACCACAAATAAACCACACAAGAGTCGGGTTGAAAGAAAAGCTTATTTGATAACAAAATAAGAAAATATACATACAGTAAATCAATAGATGAGGGGTCGGACTGTTACATAATAATTACAAACTACCAAACTTAACTTCCTATGCTCTTGTGCACAAGGTAATCTAGTTCTTACGTATTGGGGAAAACCTGAACAAATCTGGTACATCTCATGATAATGTGGTAATAAGGTATACTACTCTGATTTAATGTATGTGAATTACTCTATAGTGAGGAGATCTAAACAAACTCGTTACTCTTTGAACTCCTCGTAAACTTCGGGGTTAATGGTTAAGATAACATAAAAATGATGATGACAATCTGATTACATAAATACGCAATTAATTTCCTCCTTTCACCATGATGTTCGCCAGATGAGTTTGAAATAATAAACTACTAATATTGTATCACACTGTCACATGCTTGCTATTTCAAATTTACAGTTCAGTTCAATGTACTAGAAGTAACACTTCTCATGGGTATACAGGTCAATATAATAATTCAATCACTCCATATAAATATACAGGTCGATACAGTGTACCCGACAACACTTCTCGGAGTCGTCAAAGTTGAGTGCGTCCGGTAGATAAGGATTTAGCACTCCCGTCCCATCACATGGCCAAGACAAGCGTCAGTAGCGGTGATACGTATGGAATGTCAAATGGGAGGATAATGAGTTTCCCTTGGCGTCTCGCAAGGTCTCTCCAGGCGACCATACAGGCGGCGGTCAGTCGCACCTGCTCCCCTCAGTACATCTGGGTGTATCAACAGGGGCACCACACGGAATCACACATAAAAGTACTCGGGAATTCCTTTACCCGGTACACCATAAATATAGTAACAAGATTGGATAGCTAGTCCAATTAATAGGTCGGTCCTTCGCCTATGTAAATAGCGGCTTCTATCAGTCCATCGACAGAATTTTGCCCACTATTTCAGCTTTTACAACACATTTCCGCTGGTAAATATGCCTGGTTTTACGAGCCTTTTACATGTTGTACCTTACAACAGCGATGGTAAAGCTATGTAGAGATCTTGATGAAATTTTAAAGCGGTCTCTACCCACGCTACAATAACTATTACTTATATACGGGAAGACAGCTTTGTCTTACTTGACGGGTTTCCTATGACGACACATTGTATGCTACATGTCTCTACTTTGTTTAACAATGAGCTTGGAATTTGACTAGCTTCAGCAGAACGAAAACAACAAAATCACGCGACACCGCGCCCTCAACAGAATCTACACAGTTAACTATATACAAGTATTGCCTGCCTTTGGGCGGTGGTTGTACGGAAGCTTTTATGTACCTGTTGCCTATACGTGATGCTAAACAGTACCGAGGTCGCTAATAACCAGATTCTTATCGCTGGGTAAACGCTTCGCAATACTGAAACAACACACTGCAGCTACGCAGATACTACCTACACTAATGCCGCGAATCTATCTCAGATGTGACACTGAGTGAATGGAAAGGAAGGGCCTAGGGGTTATCAACGTATGCACTAAGCCTTGTTACAACTTTTTCTTAAACGTCTCACACAAAAAGTCACTACAGAAAACAGTGATTGGCTAAAAAAGTAATCAAACAACAGGCGACAAATATATGTTATGACTATTGGCTTAGTTGAGCTTCAGTAGGGTCGCGTCTGTTGTTTTATTTTGTAGCAAGGAACATTACAAGAGGGAATTTTTTTGTTCTTTTCCTCATAGCAATGGTGCGTCTGACAGATAACTTTAGAAGGGTCCAAACAGATGCTGGATTCGTTGAGGTTTCAGTCAATGGTGGTCGATGGCGGAGGATGTGTAGTGCATTTAACTACCTGGAATGGGAGGTTGGAAGCGTAGTTTGTCGAGAGCTTGGACTTGGACCGCCGATAGTATCAAAGGGAACATCTGACTTTACAGTTTTAGAGAACGAGTTATATTTGAGCACCTCAAGTCTCTTAAGTTGCGATGGAAAAGAAAACTCTCTGTCAGAATGCATGAATTTGATTTTACCAGATCATTTCGAGTGCCAGGATCCCAGTTACATTGAAGTTCAATGTTTACCATTTTCAGCACAAGGTAAGCATGTGTATGAAAGAAAGGCAGATGACTCAATTACCCCCCCCCCCTCTTCTTTCTGACAGGCCGGGGCAACCCAAAATTACCGTCGGACAAGTGTAGTGCTTAATACCGTATAGTCCGCGGAACGAGTGCAATCCTAAGTAATAGCGTAAAGATCCAAAATAAGTTTCACGCATTTTGAAGGCAAGCAAAGTACGGTAACAAACCTGACATCCGTGTTCGAAATTAAGTTATATGTTCCTAAGTTTTACTTACATTATCATATTCACAGTGTTATTTGCAAACTGAGTGGGCGAAGGTTAGTTTTACGTGTGGCAGTGCACTAAAACAAAAGTATCAGTACTTCATATTTGCCTGGACTAATATGCCTATGTACAGGAAGCATGGGCTACAGTAAATAAAATGAAATAAAATAAAATAAAAAATAAAATGTAAAATAAAATAAAATAAAATAAGGGCTCTTGAATTATGCAACATGGTGTTTGCATTATGATTATTGGGCCTATGCAGATCTGAGTTACGCAAGCGGATTATCAAGTGGGAAGAAAGGCAAGGCTGCAGCCCCTTCCCGAATTAATGCAAATTGTGTGTGCTATTTGAAAGGCAAAGGTGCATTAAAACTTCGGCAAAAGTGCCCAACTCTAAATTAAAAGTAGTCCCGTATTTCATGCCCTCTCCCTTCACCATTCAGGGGACAGGGACCCCAAGTGTTTTATAAGACCATGCGAGGATATCAAGAAGCCCCCCCCCCCCCGCACGCACTCATTTGTGCTTACCTGCTTTAAGCCATCTGTTGTAAAAATGAGTGGCACAGGGTTGTCGAGATAAAAAAGTTGGTTTACAAGCATGTACCAATTCTTGTAATACATAACGTCCTTTAATAACAGTTCCTTCATTTGTTTTAGAGACCACATAATTGTGCAAGTCTAACTGCAGTCAGATAATGTACAATACATGCAAAACGTTACAGAATTTTCTCTCGACTATTAAGCACTATTTATCACCGATCAGTTTTCATTGCACTAAATACACATTCCATAAGGGTTTAATTTGATTTAAAATAAATGTATACATATAAAAATATATAGATAGGTAGATAGACAGACAGAAAGACAGAGAGGCAGAGACACAGAGAGAAATGGAAGGACGGACGGACGGATAGATGGAAAGATATACATATGCGTATATATATATATATATATATCATTTTAAATTAAATATGTAGGCCTGTATATATGTAGTTAGCATATAAGATATTATTTGTGGCTTTATCCGATAATTGTCATCCTCATCCTTCAGTAGCAGAATAGGCCGGTAACTTTGAATTTACATTTGTAATTATTCTGCTATTTTTTCATATGGCCCTCTCAGCAGAACCATATATATATATATATATATATATATATATATATATATATATATATATATATATATATATATATATATATATATATATATATATATATATATATATATATATATATATATATATATATATATATATATATATATATATATATATATATATATATGAAAATAATCCAAGCTGAAACACGCTACATGCATGTGTAAACCCCTATTTGTCATATCCCTTTCTTTCGTACAATAATTTTTGGTGTTTTAATACCATCAGAATTTGAAGTGGCACTTGCGACTGCTGATATTGGGGATACCGAAGGAATAGTACTGACCTATCTGGATGGACGTTGGGGTCCAATATGTGACAGCGAAAGCAAAGACACCGTGTGCCGACAGCTTGGTTTTGAGAACGCAGATGACTTCGCGTTCGTCTTTGGGGTTGAGGTATTAGAAGAGCCTGTATTGCAGGATCTTTCCTGTTCGGGTTCTGAAGCTAGGATCAATCAATGCGGATACGGTAGATTGGATGCAGGAGAGGAATGCCCTGTGCCGTACTCATACTTGGCGGTATCATGTAATAAAAGCGCCAACCATGGCAGACAAGGTTAGATCCTCCGTTTCACATTCGCTTTATTCGTAATGTATTTTCAAGTCAGAAAGATTAACTAGCGCACTATCTGTATCGAAACTGAAAGTTGTATAACTTGATTGAGGCTCTGATCATTGTCGATCCCTTGATTCCTTTGTGACATTGAGGTGAGATGTTAAATTGAACCATTTTTCCTTGTTTGAAGTGGAAAGCTGCCATTGTCCGAACTAGTGATTCACCTGTAAGTTTGATGTTTTTCATTACATCACAGGCACAGCAGATGGCCCTGAGCGGTGTTAACGACCTCTTTAGTTAAAATATGATTTCTAAAGTGTATTTCTACGAGTAGCTATAAACAGAATTCATATCATGCAAAGCATAATAGGCTTCATTTCACCGAAGTTATATATCATCAGATATCTTCAAACGTTGACTCTTATGTCTTTTTTTCTGGGAGGTGAACCCCAAACCTCCCCTCCCGAGTTGCTTAACCATTGTTGTGGTCGCATATTTTCTGAGAAAGCAACATAAATTATCTCCATAACCTGCTTAAAAGTTTTGTTCCTTGCTCTTATTCAAAGTGACTTCAGAAATGTTTGGTTTTAGCTTAGTGGGAAAAGAAATCAGTTTGGATATAAAATCCTCATTACAGACCTTACGAACCTAAACACACCATAAAAACCTGTCTTCTTTTGCTAGACCTAACATATGCATTCAATACATGGTCCTATATATCTGGACAACAGGCTCTGACAGTTAGACAAACTGCACTCATTAACAATCCCTTTGCGAGGAGAATGCTCATCTGACCTCCAGTTTGCATCGTATGCTCTGATTTAATTTTCCTGTCCGCCTGTGTGTTTTTAACCTGGGGAAACCTTTTCAGTCCCCAAAATACACCCTGTCAAAGCCTTAGGCTTAGAAACTAAACCAATTAAATCACCTCGTAAACGTTTTTATGTTGAAACAAGCATTTCGCAACACAGTACGGACAGGAAACCTACTTTCTTGACTTGATGATGTACTGAACCATACACGAAGTTTTAAGCATTAATATTTCAGCTATGAATTTCGTCAGCCTCGTAGTCACTCAGATATGCCACGAATCTTTTGACAGGGTTCTCACTCACATGCAGCTTAACCCCCATCCGACCCAACTCCTACCCCATTGTAAAAAGTTAAAAATGTAAATGGTTTGATATTTGCAGTTATGCAATTCAAACTTTCACAAAATTCTTGTAAAATTGACTTAAAGGTTGTTTTTACTTATCAATAATAACCAGTTGAACTCAAACATAAAAACCCAATGTCAACTAGACATCCAACTTAACTCTTTTAAGAGTTATGTTTTTGCGGGTGTGCCATGCACTAGAAGCTATCCTGGCGTAATGAAATAATTCAGGAATCAAAAGTGAAGCTATAGAGGGATTTCATGTGACGTCACGCGCAATGGATTGGATTCCCAGGCACAGAAGAGCAAAACACACACGCAGTAAACGTATTTACAGCGCTCGCGCACGGCATAACCATAGATACTACTGTGACACAATAGACGCGTGTTCGTCAAAACAAAAAAGACGCACGATCTTGTCATTCAAAATTGCGTCTTGTTGGGTAAAGTCACGTGACTGAAATCCCTCTATAGGTAAGCATCTGTCTGTGTAGTTACACATATTACACCCAGATTTGTTCCTTCTACTCTTGTTGCTTGGTAAAAAAAATACGGTGGCCGACAAAGGCCACTAAAAAAAATTTTCACAGAGATTATCTCAAAATTTTGACTTACTATCTCAAAATTTTGACTTATTATCTCAAAATTTTGACTTATTATCTCAAAATTTTGACTTTTTATCTCAAAATTTTGACTTTTTATCTCAAAATTTTGACTTATTATCTCAAAATTTTGACTTAGCTAGCAGTACGTATTGTATGGAGATTATATTAATCAGGCTATACTTTGGTCAAGAACTGACATTACGAGAACAACGTGGGATTACAGGCTATTTCAAGCCCACCACAAATAGCTTTTAGAATCGGGTCCTACGTTTCAACATACGAGCTAAGCGCACGAAAATTTAACTTCCCTGGAGGCAATTTTGTTTGTTGCATTAACAAAATGGGAACACTTGCACGGAGATTTTATCCAACTTCCGATTCGTTCAGGGACGGTGTCGGCATTTGCCTGACGGCGTCGCCGAGCTCCAATTGGCAGGGATAGGCCTAATACCCGACAAATAGGATCGGTTACGAAAAGGATGACTAACGTGAATGAAAAAATCGGTTTCTAATATAGAAAAATTGAAAAACATTGCAAAGCTGGAAAATCATTGTATATTTATTGAAGAAACAGCCCTTCTTAAGAGCAAAACAAAGAATTCACGTAGGTAAATACTGGTAATTTACATTCTTTATCTTATGCATTGAGGTTCCCCGATGAAACTGAATACTGTCCTGATGAGGTCAGCCTGCCGCCCCCAAACTTGGCGCCACCTCTGAGCTCACCATTGAGCTACTTTTGATTTTCTTACAAGATAAGTTTACCACGATGGCGAGTCTAAACAAAAAAAAATCTTCCCAAAGGTTTGGAAAAGGAGTGTACAACTTCATATCGATGCAATTTTAAGTTTCTCCAGAATCAAGCCTACAAGGAAGAACAGTAATTATGAAACCTTTAAAGATCAGTTAAACGGACATTGTTTGAAACGGAGAGCGTTGAAGTAAAATTACACTGGTGAGAGAGCGCGAAGCCCGCGAAAATTTTTGAAATTTAAGATTCCTTTCGCGCAAAGAAATTTCATTTGAATTCCGAAGAACGGCTACGACTTCTTGATATGTCAATCCTTGACGAAAGTATAGCCTGATTATGTCCTCAGTTTCCATGATGTCATGTCAGGATGTTGTCGTGTTGTGAATATAATCTCCATACAATACGTACTGCGAGCTATGTCAAAATTTTGAGATAATAAGTCAAAATTTTGAGATAATAAGTCAAAATTTTGAGATAATAAGTCAAAATTTTGAGATAATAAGTCAAAATTTTGAGATAATAAGTCAAAATTTGGAGATAATAAGTCAAAATTTTGAGATAATAAGTCAAAATTTTGAGATAATAAGTCAAAATTTTTAGATAATCTCTGTGAAATTTTTTTTTATTGGCCTTTGTCGGCCACCGTAAAAAAGCCACATAGACTGAAAGAGAGTTTTCTTTATCTTATTCTCCAAAAGGTCACTCACGTGCCGTAACTATCATAGCCGCCCTCATCATCGCGGTCGGAGTGCGTGTGGTTTAGTGTAACCAGGGAGTGTTACTTGTCCCGGCTCGGTGCAACACATGGAGATGTTAATCAAGCACTTCTTCAGTCAGTCAGTACCAGTCGTTTTGGATTTTGTGTTTTCTCTCATCAGCTTATTCTAGTAGTCTAGTGCACACCGTAGGCTAGCTAATTTTTAACTGTGTCTTAAACTGTTTTTTTTTATCTTTTTGGAAAAATTTGAGAGGTAGAAAACGTCTCAGATAATGGAATCCGCAACTCGATAGTATATTCAGTTGCGAATGGTAGGTAAGAATTTTCAAAAAAACAAAGTACATGAAAGTACTACTTATATGGCTATCCGGCATCATCTCGACGAATTAAATTGCTTTAGCTTAAGTTTGAAAAGTTAATTTGATATGTTCTAAACTTCTCATTTTCAAGTTTCATACTACATCTGTACTCAGACTAAATGTTTACTCAGGCAGCAGGTTCAGTTTCAAGACCGAACAAACTCAAGTCAATAATTCCAACGAGAGGCTTTCAGTTGAGACAATTTATCGACTTTGAATTACATTCACTGACCGTTGGGAAAAGTGAAGGTGGTATTCATTCACAACATCTTCAGAATGGAACACCTTGAGTCAAGAGAGGAGAATTGCAAAAGGCCTGTAAGGTACTTACTAAATACTTTTTCTCTTCCATATTGGACCCCTATCAGAAACGGAAGAAAATGCCTCAAAGTCTTTCTCCACATAATTAAATAATCCTCAGTGCTTTCCTTTGATATTTCTTAATGTACTCTTAAGTTTTTGAAATATTAATAAAGTAAGACGTTTCAACAGACGACGTTTTAAAGGTGTTACCAGAAATTTGTTGCATTTTTAATGAAGCAAGTAAAGTAGTTGGAACTGATTTATCGAGAGCTTTGTAAGCACATGATCTCAGTAAGTAACAGTAATCGTTCAGTTCTAGCCCTGCCACAATGTTCCATCCCGTGGATTAGCTGAAGACTGATTGCATTGCTCAGAGAAACGTTAGACAGAATACTGTTAACCATTTTAATCGATCTTTTGTCCATTACATGGAAAATATTACCAAATATCCATTTTACCTGGGTCGGAGTGAAAATTTGGAAGGTGTGCATGTTGTTGGGCAATTGAAGATTGTTTAACAAATATCAAGTAAGTTGTATTAAGGAAGGACGATACATATAAAATTCTTATTTCAGGTTTTACTCTAGTACATTAATTGTTGTAAATTGCTTGTACATTGCTGCTTTGGAAACTTATTATGGTGAAAAACTTTCTTTGTATTCTATTGTTGGGAGGCTTTTGCAGTTCCTTCAAAGATGTGAACTTAAATAATACAGTTTTTGTTAGTCTTCACTTTTCATCATCACTGCTTTTAAAGACTTTAAATACCAATATAAACAATTCAAGGTTGCTAGGGGGTAAAAGTTAAGAATGATCACCTTTCTCTGAACTATAGTACCAGTTTATTAGACCCACTGTTAAGTGTAAATTCAACTGCACAGAAGGCTGTGTCATTTTGTTGTATATCACAGTTTTAATTATTCTGGTTTCTTTTAGTCAAATTTTAAACTGGTTACGAGCGTCGCACCATTTTCACGGTTTCTGTTTGAATAGCAATGTGTTATCGATTCACTGGTGAGCCATCTTAGTTTAGATACTGACTTTTTGCGTGGTACATAGACCTACTTAATTCTAAGATCCGTTAGGAAGAAATAAACAGAAAATCAAAGGGAAGGAGATTTAATTCTTTGGTAACCAGTGATCATATTTAAATGAAGTTTTCTATGTTTTATGGTGAACATACTGACTGTAATCAAGAAAGTCAACAGCTCCTCAAAAATGAGGGGGGGGGGAGGGCATGACGTAATCCAGAGCAATTTCAAGCACAAGTCGCTAAATCCTATGGAAGCGAGAAATCCATCACAAAAAGCCCTTTAAATATTGGAGGCCGTGTGATCTATGGTGTGATCTGAGGCATTTTGCAACAATTTTAATACATCTAATGGCCGTTTCCATCATTTTCGAGTTTGATTTCATTGAATCGGCTGTTGGAAACACGCATTTGCCAATTATTTTGGAAAAAGTGTAGAAAATCCCCTCCACTTTCAAAAGTGGGGAGACATGTTCCCTCACCCCGTCCTGTTGACACCCATCACTCTAATGCCTAGAATGTTAAACAATAGGTATGTATCTTTTTTATGTAAGCACGCCTGCACACGAGAAAAGTGTATTCAATTATGTCAATGTTTAGAGTAAATCGTTGTCCGCTATGCTACATTGTGAATAGATTTGGCAGACTACGTGTAGATCTCTCTTGTGAAATCGGCACTTAGTGAAGTAGTAGGCCATCAAACATTACATGGTAAATCATGTCTTCACCTAGAAGTTCATTTAAGGGGAATACAAGTAGATCCAAGTGGCCCAGACTTTACAGGAATATGTCTAGTTTGCAAGATAACGGAATGTACATATTGTGACAGGTTCCTGGCAAATCGATGCACCTTCTGGAAAGCCATAGTGGATAATAAACGAATAGAATACAACCCACTTTGTCTGTTTGTTTCCATGCTAAAATATCCAGCCTTTCACACAGCATACAAGTATTATAACTCGGTAAAATAAATCTTCCGTATTTTAATATTATCAAATAATCAAAATAATCTCTCTGTCAAAACATACAACCACATCGTTAAACAGAATTCAAAAGTACATTCTTTTTGGTGATTTCATTGTTCCGAGTTTTGTGTCCTTGTTAACCAAAATAGATCTTACTTTAAAGATGTACTTAATCACTATTGATGTGCAATCATATATTATGACACTGCGAAAATCTGTGCTGATACAAACCTCCAGCTACCACAATATGGTCATTTTACTCTAGTGACTCATCCACACACCAAGTATAAGAGGTATCATGATTCCTACCTTAAAATTTCAAGTTCACAAGAAGAAACCTGCTGGTAACCTCAGATGTTCTTTGATCTATAGAAAATTCGATGTTTTAACTCAACACTACAGGGCAGTGGTTTTCAAACATTTTTAGACTACCGTCCCCTTCCACCTTCTTGAACTGCCCCAATGCCCCTACCCCTCCCTTCGTCCTACCATTCATAGTCGGACGCTCAACAGTATTTTTTCTCAGTTAACTTTTTCTATCTGCAAGAACAACAAAAACCTGCAGAAGGCAGACATACTGTGAAACTGGTATAGAGAGCCCAAATGTAGTTCAGTCAGTGTGAAGGGTGAGCTTGGTGTAACACTTCGAGATTATGTCTGGCTCCATTTTAGTGAGAAGCGGAGGGGAACAGACTCCCCCGGACGCCTTATTGTGCCCTAAATCGCTGCAGTGATGTGTCGTAATCGCCAGGGACCCCTAAATCAGTGCCAATGTCCGATATTCTCCATGTACTCTGTAGCGCCCACCTGAGACTTACGGACCAACGACTCTGGAGGGCGGTAGGGACCACTTTGAGAACCACTGCTATAGGGCATCATGATGCCAAACATGAAATATCTTTTACACCTCTTCAAATATTGTACTTATATTTTCAGAGTTGATCCCTGATATAATTGCATGCGAATCTTTGACCTTCATCAAAGGTCAAAGGTTAACAGGGCCGTTGTAAGGTTTCGACGACTTTTAGCCTCCGATTTTGGCATTTCAGGTTAATATTTAGCCGTTCTAAGACACAGTTCATAATTTTTAAGAAAAATGAATTCAAACTGAAAATCGTAGCCCCCTCCCCCTCGCTCCCCAGTTCCAACGGTCTCAGTTTATTTTACTAAAACGACGTATCCCTGCTCCATATAAAGATTTTATGAGGATATCAGATTTTACACGGAGTAACATCAGATTACCCTTGACCCCAGTCAAAGGAAAGTCAAAAACGCATCCACCAGCCAGTATAAATAACACCCCTACTTCCTGGATTGATATATGAAATATCGTGTTAACAAATTTGTCATTGTCTGCCCTATGTTGCAGTCTAACATAGGCGGACGGGATATTTTCTGGGGGATGAGCTGTTTTTGCCCCAGAAAAAAAGACCAGTAGTACCTGAGAAAATTGGTCGGAGTTTCCCAAAAATCTTCCCAAGAAAGGAGTTTTGCCCGAACTCAGGGAGGCTGCGCAGTGGATATGAACCTCTCCTGGAAGCACAATTTTCCGAGGTCACCCCACATTAGGTGTGGGACTGATTGGCTGTGGGACTATAGGGAAAGGGGATAGCTAAAATCTTTGAACATACGTTACCATTATTCCTTGTTATATAGTATATTCGGCACGGCATGTATCGCTGGTTTATTGTTTTCCACTCATGCACTGAAAGCCTGATTTCAGTGCTGAGAGCAACAAGAGCGTAAATGTAAGAAAACGGAAGAATTCACCTGCAGAAAGAGACTTTAACGAAAGGGGGCACAGCTTTTGTAAACATTACTCGAACATACAAGGGCAGAATCCTAAACAGAATAAGGGGGGGGGGGTCTTCTCCCAGTAAAATCATGAAACTGAACTTTGCTAGATGCACCTGGCATTCGGAAATCAAGGTAAGCACGTGAGTACTCCAAGAATCATGAATACTGTTCATTATACCATGAATTCAGTGTGACCACTCTGCAACTTTTAAAATGGTAAGGCGAATCTGGACGTCCTCCAGATAATTTTTTGCAAAAACACCTTTAAAGACGATTTTTCGGCATCAGTTGAAGAAAATACGTCTCAAAGAAGAAAGTGGTGACAAAATGTGAGTCAAAAAGAGCCCAGTTAAATCTACAAATGGAATTTGAACACCACTGAGCGAAGAATAGACCAATTGTCTGGGAGACTGATAACATGCATTTGGTGGAGTAAACACCTTCTACCCAACGAAATGGACACACTCGGTTGCTCAATCGTGTCTCTAGCCTTTCAGCTCCCTGATCTATGTTCAAGTGGAAGGGTGACGGTCACTATCAGCCATAGCCTTCTAATTCAAACTATATAAGAAAAGCAATGTTCATCTACGGCGCCAGAGGTGCGCCAAAAATTTTAGACTTTTTCAACCATCATATGTTGTGTAAGGTTTACGGAACAGAATGATTTCTGTAGTGGTCCACTCCTAGCCAAATAAACTGATCAGAACATGAAAAATATGCATTTCAATTTTGGGGGGCACCTTATGGGCACAACCCGTGCCCCCTTGCCTAAGCCACTAGGGCTCAGGCCCCTGGTCCGCACGCCTATGACCCTCTACTGACCTTTGACTTCTACCAAAAAGATTGATGCATCTACATGTCAAGTACGAAAAGCATTCGTGTTTTCCTTTGCTTATATTTATTTGGAACTATAGAAAACAGTAAAGTTCAATAAATATAAAAGACAAGTTAGAGAAAAAGAAACAATAAATGAGACATAAAAGACGAGAGAATGGAATTACAAAAGAGTACCGGGGATAACAAAAAAGCCTAAGAAATGCTTATTTCCATTGGGGTTCCTAACGGAAGAAGGAAAAATTGCACAAGCACGGAAGAAACATGCAAGGATATTGCACTAGATCAGGAGGGCCCATCGATCGCGGTCTACTGGTAGCCTAGACCGCGGACTGATCTCAAGTCGACCGCGAGGGGTGTAGGGAAAAATAAAGAAAATAGTTTTTCTATGCGTAACTGTATGATAGTGTATGTTTTGTAGAGGTGGCTACTAGAAAAGTAGATCTTGGGTCAAAAAAGGTTGGGCACCCCTGTACTAGATGAAAGAAACCGACAGTCAGTGGCTAGATGATTTAGAGACTGCTCCGCTAAAAGTGATTTGTTGGCAGGATGGTTCTTGACATACGGTTTGAAGTGGGAGGTTTTCAGTCTGCTTTAATACATTGGGAAGGGAGTTCATGTCGGATACTGTGATAGCAGAGCTTTCTGTGTTAAGCTTCTGGTACTTCTAGTACCAGATGCCACTTCTAGTACCAGATGGTACTTCTAATACCACTTGGCATTAATGATTTAGGCCCATAGCCAAGGCTTCGCCTCCCCCCCCCCCGAAAATTTTCGCCTCCTAAAAGACCAAAAATTAACATTGTCTTAATGCATTTTAGAGTCTATCCCCCTCCCAGAAAAATGTTTCGCCTCCTCCCCCGGAAGCTTTTCACCCCCTTCATAGTTCATACGGTCATGTTCTCGAGACCTTTTAGCATCCATAAGCGTACGACAACTTCCAATCAGGGGAGAGGGCACTTTTACCCGACATTTTTATGCATGCTTCCCCGAAAGTAGCAATTTTTTCTCCGATGGGACGTGCTGCATCTCCCAGCCCCCTCCCCACCCCGTGTACCTATGCTGGCATTAACACTGATATCCGAGTATGCTGAACATAACGTTTTCGGAAAATCAGGGGTTTATCAGTGCTTCCAGATCCCAAACTTTTTCTGGAGCAGTATTCGGCTAGACTGCCCTATATAGGGGAAGGGGCCAGGATATGCCTAACGAGAGGCCATGCTCCTGTGAGGTTCAAGTAACCTGAAGCCCCAGCAAGGGGGACGGTATGCCAGATGGACGGGGAAAGCAAAATATTTCTGCACGCTTCCCACATCGATAACTTTTGATTTATTGAAGGAAATTTGCATCTTCGGGTTTTTGTTGAGGAATGCTTGAAAATTTAGGGTTTTTTTTTTTTTTGAAGGAAATTAAAAAAGGGTGGGCTTTTCTTGGAAAAAAATTGGAGTGTCTATTGAAGAGTCTGCCATCATCTTTGAGAGCAAAATCATTTTTACCAGGCGCGGATCGGGGGGGGGGGGCTTTTCCGGCCTCAGCCCCCCTCCTTTTTCGCCACATCAACAATAACAAATACGCGAATTTTAGCATAATGTTAATCTAGGAGAATATTCAAAAGAGCCTTTTCAGGCTCAACCTTCCTTTCCTCACAACACAAATACCAATATACGAACCTCGAGGTATTACTACATTATTCAGTCCGGGTGAATATTTACGGGGCTTTCCAGCATGTTACAACTGATATTGTAGTATTTGACCGATAATGTATCACTAAGAGATAATGTAGTAAAAATTAACCGATGATGTAGTAACTTGTTGACCTATAATGTATCACCTCAAAACCGATAATGAAGTAAAAAAATTGTAACCGATAATGTAGTAAAAGTTACTACATTATCGGTTAGTGATACATTATCGGTCATTTTTTTTACTACATTATCGGTTAATGATACATCGGGCAATTACTACATTATTCAGTTGTAACACAGCCGCCCCTTGCCTTCGCCACAACAACAAGAATTTAATAATGTAAATAGCTGCTTATATATATGTCATAAGCGTTAAACTACCGGATGTTCACACCGTCGTAAGTTAGCCCACGTGTGCAATGTATTGGCTGTAAACGGTCGGTACGTTGTAGTATGATGCCTCAGCTTCCAACGTTGGTCCATTGTATAGAGAGAGAGCGATAAGAAACAATCATGGCTTCCTCTAGTAACAACAGTGAGTAGCCTACTTCCCTACCCCGCCAGGAGCAAAACAACAAAACGTCGAGAGCAAAAAAAAAAAAAAAAAAAAAATAAAGAATGACACTTTATTTTCCAATCATTACATGTTTATGATATATGCATACCTGCCAACTCTCACGGTTTCACCGTGAGTCTCACAGTTTTGGGCATCATCTCGCGGCCAAATTTTCAAATGTAACGGTGAAATAATGTTATTCAAACAGTTAACTACACAACAAAAAACAGCTCCAACTCGGAAAAAATGGTTGGTTTTCCATCGTTAAAAAAAAAATCACGAATTTTGGCAGAAAAATACTGCACCGGAAAATAATGAAATGCAGGCTAGCCTAGTCAGGCTAGGCCTACTGTTTCACATTTAGTCAATTCAATGTTGCCTTGTACTCCAATCAGATCTGGCAGCCCTTACGAAAATCGAGACCATTCGTAAGCCAAACACGTGGGGCAATAGGCCAGGCTATACATATATGTTGCCTGGCATATACCTAACCTGGCCTGCCCATGCAACTCCCTTGTTTTCTTATCTATCATGCATTAAAAAATTACGTGCGTGATGACCGCTCAACGCATGGTACATCGTCACCGACCCAATGGACAGATGGAAAGCCGTATACCAGGCGCGGATCCAGACATTTCGAAAAGGGAGGGGGGCTGAAAGCCCCCTTGAATATTCTCCTAGATTAACATTATGCTAATTTTCGCGTATTTGTTATTGTTGATGTGGCGAAAAGGGGGGGGGCTGAGCCCGAGGAAGCCCCCCTGGCTCCGTGCCTGTATACACTATAGTAAAAACCATCAAACCGACGACTTCATTATCTCGAACTGCATGGGCGTTTGAGACGGAAAGCTGCAGCCCCCCCCCAAAAAAAAAATATATATATATAATTATGAAGATTTGGGTAATATGAAAAGAATTTTTGTGCAGACGTGCACTATAGAATTAACAGCTGTGGTAACAAAGTTTCGTTTCCTTAAATCAGTAATTTAGACTAACATTCTAAGCTTTTCCGCCCCCTGCCGGACAAAAAACTTTTGGATAATGTAGTACAGTTTTATAACTGTACTCTGGCCATGTATATCTTTCATCTGCCTTGGACGTGTCCGCCTTTCATTATTTACGTTAGCACAATAGAGCCCAATTTTTGCAACTTTTGTCATGGAAATAAATAATTTTTCGGCACGCCCTGTCTCGCTTTCGTAACTGTTCGCACTGTTTATCTTATAACTGTTATTAGAAGGGAAATAAAATTACATGGAAGTTCCTAACGACTCCCCTGGTCCAAGATACCTTTCTGTAAATCAAAGATATATCTTGTTCATCCTCTATCTGCAGGGGGTACGCAATGAGGTATAGTTTGAGCGAATAATGGATGTATTTTAATCTTTTCGATCAAATATATTTCCAAACTGCCAAAAAGTCCGTGCGCTTCTTGCACTTCCATCTTCAGTGCTATTGAATCGTTCTTTGATATCGTGATCAATCGCATTTAGGTTGGTCAACGGTGATTGGATATTACAACAGTTGTAATTTTCAAAATTTTGGGCCGCTTCTGCCGCGATTGCCAGGGTCTACACTCCATTCCTCAGTGGCGATGGCATGGGGACTGGGTGCGCGCAGAGGCGGCGCCACAGGGGTGGCAGGGCAGGCATTTGCCGCCCCTATGGCTTTTAGCTCAAAAAATAAAATCGTCTAAATAACGTTTTTAGGGCATACTTTTGTGGGGGTGGGGTGACAGTACAAAAATATAACAAATGAAAGCACCATTTGGCATCTAAGCAACCTTAAATTAACAAAATTTTCTCAAAAAGGAGGGGTACCCTTCTCCCCTTCGACCCCTCTCGCAGGACGGCGATTACTCACCCCACGTTTGCCACCCCTTTCAAAATACCCTGGCGCCGCCCCTAGGTGCGCGTGCCCCATTATATTTCCGCAAAGGCATTTAAAGGTGATCAGTCGTCTTGAAATATTCTTTGTGACGTCAGCCTTTTCTTGACATGTTTCTGCAGTCGTCACTGTTCAAGGATACACCGTACAAGCATGGTATAGCTAATCGGTAAGCAAGAAGAGACGGCTTGTAGCTGTATACCTACTAGCTATACCGATGTCATCATAGCTACTTGTACGGTGTATCCTTGAACAGTGACGACTGCAGAAACATGTCAAGAAAAGGCTGACGTCACAAAGAATATTTCAAGACGACTGATCACCTTTAAGCTATGCCCTGTAGAGATGTGTTTTTGACCGAGTCATGGTAATTTTTGCGCGGGCTTTGCGTGCTTCAGACTTTAATGTTTTCCTACAATTACATCAATACTTTCTGATAACAGCTCCAGGTAGGCAGGTGGGTAGATGACGTTTAACGACACATCAACCAGTGTTGTATGCCTCGAGGCCGGCCTCGAGGTCGAAGCTTAGTCCTCCGCCTCGGTCTTTTATGCCTCGGCCTCGGCCGCGGTCTCGAAGTCTAATGTCTCGATGTCTCGGCTCGAGGTCGGAAAGAGGCATGAAATGAAACTTGATCACTTTCAGGTTACAAGATTTCAAAAATTTTGCCTACATCGTTCATCGCATGATTGGAATGGGTCTGGTGCAAGGGTGAAATTAACCGGGCGCTTGGCGCTGTTTGGCCCTCGTTCCCAGCCTAACAGCTCCCTTTGACCCCAAAAAGGAACCCTACCAGGCGCCCCTTTTTACCGAAAGTAGCGTCTGTCATTTTATCCGGCCCGCAAGGCAATTCATATATGCAAATTCAGAATCACTTGAAAAGTAATTGATAATAATCTTTTAGACCAAGGTGTCGAACGTTTATTCTGCCATACCACTTACCGCATGTTTTTGTTTAACTGCTACGAAACACAACCAGTTTATTACCAAAACCCTAGTATGCACAACATAACATGCACACTCTTCCCTGTGACATAAACAAGGTGCAGAATCCTTGTACTTCTGGTGCAGTAGCGTACGCAAGGGGCCACTGTGCACCTAAATTTTCGAAAATTTTCAAGGGGAGGGGGATCTCCCCTCAGACCCTCCCCAGGCCTGCGATTCTTGTTTTCTTCTTTAAAATACGTAAATATTTTAACACATTTTACCTCAAAAAGGTAGCTTGTGTGGCACCAGATTGCATGTAAGGACATCTATTTTTTCAAAAATTTCCAAAGGGGAGGGGGCACCCCCTCCCCTTAGACCCCTGCCCCAGGCCGGCGATCGCACAACATACTGCAGCCCCCCCCCCCCCGAGAGAAATCCTGGGTACGCCGCCACTTCTGGTGGTAATGGATGCTTTGCGTGTGAGGCTACATAGCATTAAACAGAATTGCATTATCACACGTATAGGTCTATCTATCACAGTACGAAACTCAGAGGGTACTATACATATTCCGGTAGATGTGGGGTGGGGGGGGGTTGGGGGTAGAACTGTCCCTCCGAAGAGTGAATTAAACGCTAAAAAGTTGTTTATTAATTATATATATATATATATATATATATATTTGCAATTGAAAGTGAAGAAAAAATAACGTTGGTTTCAAAATAAGCGGTTTTTCGAGTAATTTTCTGCCATTGTTACATCATATATAAATAAAAAACAAATGATCATATTGTGATGTTCCTAATCCGGGTAGTCTCGAAAATTCAATGCCATTTAAATATACTGGATGAACATTCTATTGCCTACGAATTTTGTACAAACTCCATACCTTCCGGGGGCTTGGCTGCAGTTCCTTACCTGGGCTTCCCCTAGACCACAACAGACCTGATGGGGCCCCTTGGCCTGCACCCTGTGGGGAAAGCTTGTTGCGCCCTCGCTGTCTGTGGCCCGCGAGTGGGTTATGACTATCAAAACGGCCCGTCAGAGGAAAAAGTTTCCCCACCCCTGGTGTACGCAATATGGTTTTGTTAAGCCTGATCAGAATCTCGATCAAGAGGTTCACCGTATCAATTTAAGATGAGTGACAATGGTAAAAAAAACTGATGATATGCTAGAGTGATAGTTAATGGCATTAACAAAGATTATATACACAAAGTTACTAACTCCCAACGGCAAAAATTTCAGCCCAAAATGCATGGTTCGATCGAACAAGTGAGCTTTTGCTCTCTGCATACCAGTAAAATTACCTTCCTTCCACAAAGCAGGGTCGGTACTTGAAAAGCGGCGACCAATATTCCACGTGGCTAAGAACGTCAAAACATTTGCAAGGCATGTGCAAAAGACCCTCATACACAATCTGCTATACATTTGTGAGCTTTAGGTTGATTTTTTTTTCTCTACGGTATAATCTTCTTCAGAATGTCAGGGCTGTGTTGTGATTGTCTAACGTGTAGAACATATGTACGCTGAGAACCTAACCTACACACATGTATCTGTAATAATCTCCTTACTCGGAGAGCTTACAGAGGTTAAAGTTTTTCTAATTATATTTGTTCTAAAGTGCCTACGAATATTTTGTTTGTTCTCTAACACATACTCTTAAAGGTCTGGTGACATGAAAATTACATAGTTGGATATGTGATGTAAAAAGCATTAAATATGCAGAAAAAAGCCACAATTTCCATTAATATCCATCAAATATTGACCATTTTACAAGGTAATTTCTAGTTCACACTTGTACTAAGAATAAACATGAGCTAAATATGCAAATATGTGACATCGAAAGATAGACATACCATATATGGCTAATGTTAGCCTTTGTTTTTTCAACCTTAATTTCAAGGACACTAGAAGCCGCATTGCTATACCCTGAAAGGTTTATTATGAAAGTTAAAATTGTTTCCTTGAGAAATATTGGTATCACTCACGAAATTGTAAACTATCTGATCAGCAATTAAAGAGATAATTTATATAGGGTTGACAAAAAGAAATCTTAGCACTGTGCAACACTCCACATCATTATTTTTGCATACTGGCAATGAGTTACTTCAGAAACCATCAAACTTTGAAGACGTATATTTTGAGAATGGTAAAAGATATTGAAATAATTCCAACGGATCTATGGCTTTGAATTAAAAGTTCCTAACTGTCTGTCTGTCTGCCTGCCTGTCAATATATATATATATATATATATATATATATATATATATATATATATATATATATATAATATATATATATATATATATATATATATATATATATATATAAAACAGGTAAACAAGCAGAACACAAAGCATAGTTGACACAGCAGGAATACATTAAAAAGAAATTTATTGTTGAAATTTTCGGTCCTACCTAGGACCTTCATCGGCAACTACTAGACTAACGAACAGATAAAAATACAGACGCTGTCGAGAAGTGCAGAAGCAGTATTAAAAGATTTAAAACTTAAAAGAATTCAAAAATGGGCTGCAATCAGTGTAGCATTAAAAGAGCACAAAAGGCGTAAATAACTACTAGGATATAAAAGAAAGCAGAAATAAATGGTAAAAACCAGAATGTACAGTAAGGTGTGCTGTGAGACAACTGTCCAGAGAGCTGTAAAAGCTGCAAATAAAGGCGCATTGAGGAAAGTTAAGTAAAACTAATTCACCTGGGGGATTAAGGGCGCTGGCTGACCCATGATAAGAGGTCAGTCAGGCCTTGCAGAACTGATACGGAGTGAGAACTCCTAAATCTTTGTTGATACCTTGAACAAAGGAATTAGTTCTTAAAATCCATTCTATATATTTCTTTACGTTTACGTAATGCTTAAGAACTGAAATTAGAACCTACAAGGATGCATTTTAAATTCTCAAGTGAATGGTTAGGAAGGTTAAAATGTTCCGCCACTGGAAAACCGGGCAGGTTATCCCGTATAGATTTTTTATGATTATTGAATCTTAAACGAAAAGCAGTACCTGTTTCTCCTACGTAATTACCAGAATTACAAATAGTACAATAAAAAATGTAAACTACATTGCTGGAATCGCACGTGAGGGCAGGGGGCTTAATGGGCCAAGTGACATTGGGAATAAAGACTTTGGGTCCCAAAGTGATGTGGAAGCAAATCTGACATCTGGGTTTCTTACAGCCAGTGTTACCCACACCAGGACTGCGATCTACCGGGAGTCTTGAAGAAGTAAGTAACGTTTTCAGATTAGGGGGTTGGCGAAAGGCTAAAATGGGAGGCTGGTTAAAAGCAGTGACAAGGGAATTATCTTCCTTTAAAAATTCAAAGTCCTTTTTAAGGATACCGATCAGTCTTTTAATAGTAGGGTGGTAGCTAGTGACAAAGGCAATACGAGAGCTGGGGGTTTTGATCCGATACTCTAGAAGTTCTGAACGACTACATTTCAATTATATTTCAAATATATATATATATATATATATATATATATATATATATATATATATATATATATATATATATCCGATACTCTAGAAGTTCTGAACGACTACATTTCAATTATATTTCAAATATATATATATATATATATATATATATATATATAAATATATATATATATATATATATATATATATATATATATATATATATAAATATATATATATATATATATGTATACATAGTTCCCAAACACAGATAGCAGAAAGCTATACGAACAACAGTTAATTTTAAAGCTTAATTCCCATACAACAGGTCTCAACAAAGACTTGGCTTTCCTATCCCACTACTCTCTCAATAAGCTAGTCCCTTCTACTCTGTAAGTTCATTTATCATTTCTGACGAAGATCTCAGGGAGATCGAAACATAAATACACCTACGTGCTACTAATACTTGTTGGATTTCAGTGTTATCTCTTGCTGTTATTCCTTTGTAACCCAGCTTCCAACACACGGTATACGTCCACCTGTATAATCATATATATATATATATATATATATATATATATATATATATATATATATATATATATATATATATATATATATATATATATATATATATATATATATATATATATATACAGGAATGAAGCCCCCGGAAGCTCTGGGGTTTTAGCATATCTGTGGGTGAAAAATTAAGTCTCAGGATAGGTATATTTTGGTTTATAATACATCATCCAATGCAAAGATTCCAAACAATTTCAATGTATTAGGCTATTCATCCTGCCAGGTCACTCTGCTTCAGGAGCCGAGTGGGGGGGGGGCATCTGAGGGGCAGAGCTGTTGATGAGGGCAAATGCCCCCCTGCTGTCCCTGGGACCCACCCAACATGAAATACCTTCAAAATGATGCAGATTATTTGACATCCAATGCTTTTTCATTATCATTAAAATCATTTCCAAAATGGAAACTCAATAAAAAAGGAGAAGCAATAAGAAATAAAAACATAACTATAAATTCTCATGATAAATGTTTTATTTACAATGACCATCTGGTTTAGGAAAATATTTATTGCACATGCAGCTATGTAATATGTACATTCCTTGTCTAAAATTTGTATTCACTCTGGAGATAAATTTGAAGAGTCTAACAATTAAAAGCAAATTATGGTTATCATTAAAATTAGACTCAAAACACACTGTAGGTATTTTTCATAACAAATTTGCAAGTACGGTACAGAATACACACATTACAAAAAATTTCTTCTTTCATTTAGTTTAACATACTTTTGAGCCAGGGCCTGTTCTTGTGCATTACTGAGAGCATACTTTATGACACCAAACACAGGATATCAGAGTGGGTCTAGAATTGAGTATGAAGCAAACAGTGTCACAATTACCCCAAACATGCACACACATCATTATAAACAACTTCGATTAGTTGTTCTCTACACAGAATTGCGAGACAGTGTGACTACATATCACCTGGTTTGGGGTAATTATTGAAGACTGTGCTACCATATGTAACGTCTGTTAATTCTCACCATGCTTCTTTACATGTTGAAAATGTTACAATGTCTGAAGTGAAAAGGTAGAAAATCCATCGTAAAAACACATCCATGCAAATCACTGGCCTGACAGATTCACCTGCAAGATAGATGTTCACTCATGCTCAGAACATTGATAGAGGTTTTAGAATGTTATCATAGGTGTAATGATGCAAAGAGAATTATATCAGGTAAAGTGTGTAGTACATGTTATTCTTTTATACACCCTTTAGCTCCCATCATACTATGGGTGGGATGTCATGATTGTTTAGAAAGAACGACCCAATACCAGGGAGTTGCTATTTGTCATATATAAACTCCCTGCCAATACACACTTCAGTGATTGCTGTCACAAAGCTACTACTGTACACTGTGGCAATGCTATTACCAACCACATTTTCCTAAGTAAAGGCCCCTCTCCTAAAAATACAATACCCATGAGGCAATAAAATGTGCTAACCATGCAGCTAACATGTGGTACGTCTATCTCTTCCACAAAATGGCTTGACTTCAAACTCTCCTTGTATTTAATTACACAAAGGTATTCTCCCACTTGGGGAGCAATTCAACATTTTCCTATCTCAACTTATGAGATACAAACTGTGATATATGAATGGCTGCTAAGCACAGTCTCCATCAAAAAGCCCCTTGTTTTACTATTTTCAGTGAAACTACTCAGTGATATAGAGGTCTGAGGGTTGAGAGGTTGGTCAGTTATGTTTCTTGTCCTTTCAGGGACATAGTTCCCTTGGGGAGCAGAACTCCTTCGGGTGTAATGTTTGGTTTCACCAGAGAGTTTAGCGAACTTTAGAAAAACTATTTTCAGTGAACCTAGTCCCTTTCCTACACAATGCATGATTAAAAACATCATTCTTCCTAGACATTTCCCAGCATCACCATGAAAGATGCAGATCAAGATGAACATCATCACATCTACTGTATAACAAAGTTGTCTAGATTTTAAAAATTCAAATTAACAAAAACTTCAGTAAAATGGAAAATTTGTCTTTATAATACCTGGAATGTTGGCAGGCTATGTTAAAAATTATCTTCTAGTTAGAACACTAAAAGTGTACAACTGTGAGCAGTAAAGCCCTCAAACAGATTATCACATGATACATCTGACTATATGCTATAAAACTGTCCATCTGCCATATATATATTGCCCAAATATTGCCATTTATTGCCCAAATATTCACTGTCAGGGCCATCATAGTTTAACAGCTGTAAGTCTACCTTACTAATTATGACACAGAGCAACTTACATGAACTGGTGAGAGTGAAACTGGTCACATATCTGCCCACTGTAGTTATGCATAGTATACTACTGTATATGTTGATGACTTGCTTGCTGACAATTTTCAACACAAACAGAAGAAGAGGAGGGTAGAGGAGAGCAGTGAATCAGTATGTTTTACTCCTGACCCTGCTATACACTGCATGATAGTCCAGGCTTCCTCTTGCTTTATTTTCTTCTAATTACTAAAGCAATGGGGTCATTGATGATCCCTTCCATGGCCCCTTGTCTGACTATACCCTGCTACAGATTAATTACGTCACATCTCCCACTGCAAATCATGATAAGACACTATGACACAGCACAGTCCATATCATAGCATGTACATCCCCTTGCCACCAGTGCTACAAAAGTCAACTTCTTTTTTCTGAGAGAATTGGCAGTAAGTGGTTAATCTACACATGGTCAACTGAACACATGAATCCAGTTCTGCACAGGAGGTGGCGCTTGATTAGAGCTTAGCAAAGTGTAATGAGCCATAAATGACCTGCATTGTAACACTCAGATACTGCTACAAGACAGGCACATACAGCCTATGCACATGCAATATGATCTTTGAACAGCTAGAAGTGTTACACTTGACCAGCTCATTCATGAAAGCTGTGGATAAAGCAACTGCAGGACTTCAAGAAGAAATCACCCCCTCTTGTCCTATAATTCACTTAGGTCTGCAGCATGCTATAAAGTGTTGGGATGGCTTTGCGTACATACTAGATCCACAACTCAACTCTTTCAGTTCAGCTGGACTATGCAGAAAATTTCTATGAAGTGGGTTCCAGAAGAAAGAAAAATAAATAACCTACAACTTATAGGCAGATTCATAACATATGCTGTATGCTTTTCATTCCTGCATTAGCTCTTATTACAAAATATATCTAGGATTTAAAGTTGAAAATAAAACATAATCCTTAAGACCTTGTAATATTTATACTCAATATAAAAAATTAATGGAAGCTTTACATGTATGCAGTGTTAGTGCTACCTTGAAAAGGAAATCAGATGGGGATTTGTCTCCTTTCAATTGCTGGAGGCAGTCTGGTGGGGGTTTCTATGTTCTGTACATTTTAGTCATAATACGTGGGCTTACTAAGACTAGCTTTTAAGGAAATTCCCTTAAGCAAATATTTCCTATGAAATATTACTGCAACTATTAGAGTATAACCCCACAATCAGGCATGCATGGTAACACAAACACTGCATCTATGATACAAAACAGTCAATTTTTATGTCAATAGATAAAATATGTGTTAAAATATTCATTGCATTTAATAGGTATGTACAAAAATATAAAGGTTACACTCTTTGCTCATCTTTATTGATAATTTACAGACTGGACATGAGTTCAAGCAAAAAGACAGGAATGATTAGTTTCAGCATTGACAAAGTTTGTGACACTACTTTCAAATTTCCCTATACTACCCTTACCATGTAATAGTAGCATTCTGACATGATTTACAAGATGCATATCAAACTAAATACCTGTTATGGACCAAATAAAGCAGCACCATGACAAATTCAGTTCTTTATGTTGAATATTATTTTAAAACTTAGAATGATCTCAAAATTTTTATCAGGTAGGCCCTTTCAAAGTTTGTACACATTCTTACCAATGATGCAGCAAAATACCACTTTCTTTTCTGACAGATGTATCCCTTAGTGATTAAACCACTTCAGATCATAGAAACAGATAAATCTAGTTATAAAAGGAAGCTGGTAGTTGATCACAGCTCATCAAAGCCAAGTTCCATGAGCCATGAATGACTTAAACTTAACAGGCAAATGCAGTCTACGCACACACATTAGATGCAACATGATCTTTGCATACCAGTCCTGTAGCTTGTAGATGAGAAGTATGTACACTCGACCAGTTCATGCATAAAACTGGTGGTAATAGCAATTGTATGAGTCTAAGAAAGTCCTAACCCTCTTTGTTTAATATATAACTCAGGTCTGTCATGTGATGTAAAGTGGTAAGGATGATGTGCACACTATGTATATGTCCTTTCCATCATTTCTGTAAAATTAATCCATATTTCCAACTTTCATCAATTTTAGTAGCAACTTCATCAATATTTCAGTCACCTTTTAGTAATAATTCAACAGTATTTTTAATTGTCAAATGGTCCTTCTCCTGTGAAGTTTTCCCTAGTGATATCTTTAAGAAACAGAAGGATAACAAAAAGAAATCTTTACACTCTTCTGTTTCTCATTACAGCCGCCCCCTGTGGGCTGGGGGTTGTAGAATATGCCCAAGGTATTTCCTGCCTGTCATAAGAGGTGACTACAGGGAAGGACCTGCAAAGTATTTAAACTTTACTTGACACTATATAACACATTTGTGTTGGTGTGTCATTGAATTCCATGTAACTAACTCATTACAGCCATCCTGGTTACTCAATTAAAGAGTAAAAACATTCACTTTTGCAGTAGACCATGAACAGTATGAACTGAGGTCTAGAGTATGAAATGTTTCACAGAAAATGATTGCTTTCAGTTGCCTAATCTGCACAGAGAAGTTAATGCTGTAATGTCACACTATAAACTTACATCTACAGTTTAAATGATAGTCCAGCATATACAGTATCGACTAGCATGCCACCAAGACCAGTGATGGAGTTGTGTACTTCATGCAGCAATAAGACAATACACCCTGTAAATAAAACATTCACCCTTGAAAGGAATTAAATGTCTTCATTCAAGCTTAAGTAGTCTGCCCCTAAACATAAACTAGCATAGCCATACTTAGTAATGAGGCCTTACGTGCTATTTTTCATGCTTGTACTTTACAACTTATCATTTCTTGTGTCTTTTCCCTTTACCACAAGTATATTTTAAACTTTGGGCCAAACAGACCCCTATTTTGATATTTACTCTTAGCATCATCGAAAACAAACTTTATAAAATTGCTTAAAGTTCACATTTGAACATAATTCACCATCACTGCGATCAGAAGTTTGATCAAAGTTGCAGTCCATCGATGAAATGAAAGGATTAAATAAATTGCACAATGGATGAAACCCTGGAAACTTCTGATCAACTGTATTTGAACATCTGATCTCTGGGCAGGAGGGGTGCCCATCCACCACTGTTTAATGTAGGAAAAAACAATTCAGTTCAGAAAGCAGATCAGTATGTGACCACAAAGAAGAATGATCTTCTCTTATCAATCAAAAGATCACTTAATCTTTATGTTCCAAAGAGCTCATAAACTTGTTTGTACTCTATGATATTAAAATGCCTGTTATTGCTGGCATGACGTGGAATCAAATATCATAATTGCATAGATTTATTAAAAGCTAACCTGAGTTGATATTAACTATGTAATAATTAAACTATCATTATAAAGCTGTTCCAAATCCTTTCCTTCCTCCCTTCTTATCATCGTCATCTCTGGGCTCAGTAATTTTTTCAAAACATGCCAACGTTTCCGCCATTAGTTTCAAGACATCAACCCCTGCCATCAATTGTCTAAAACAAAGAAAGAAAGAGTCATCACTACAAGCAGTGAAACATGACCATTACATATAAGATGCAGGGTGGCATAGCAGGTATTATGTGGAGTGAAATGCAGTTTAAAAGTCAATTTCATTGTGTTTCTTGTTATGTTAATCCATTCTAAGTAATAGGGCACTTTAACCCAACCTTTGACACATACATAAGAATGTCATATAGCTATGACTTGGTATCCAAAGAAATTTGTGAATGAGTTTTTAATTGGCACTGAAACTCATTACATATGGCTAACATAGTGCCTGACCTGCCATGCCACCTCACATGTTAGCAGTCACTAGATTATGTTAGAAGTCACTATGTAATGTTATTAGTCACTATGTAATGTAATTAGTCACTCTCTTACATTACATTAGTAGTCACAATTATATTTTGGCAGCCAATATTGCATGTCAGCAGTAACTACTACATGTTAGAGGTCACTCCTACATGTTAGAAGTCAGTAATACTGTACATAAATAGCAGGACACTGCTACTTGTCAGCCATCACTAATACATTTTGACAGTCACAACAACATGTTGGCAGTCACTACAACATGGTTAATAACAGTCACTACTTCTTGAAAGCCATGACTACTACATGTTGGCAGTCACTACAACATGTTGGCAGTCACTACAACATGTTGGCAGTCACTAAAACATGTTAGCAGTCACTGCTTCATGTTAGAAGTCACTTTCCTAGTACCCATCATTTTTGTCTGACAGTGTTCCTTATTTACACACAGTATTTGAGATAACATGTCATATCAGGTATTATGCAGACCATTGGCAAGATATTGTTTTCAATACTACTGACAAGGGCAGATTCAGAGCCTTCTTTTTAAACTACAGAGACAGGTACATAACATTCTTGTATATTCCAAGGGGTGGATTAAAATGACATAATAAACATACAAGAACATTTAAGGCTCTACAATCTTGTCCCAGACAGTAAAAATTCTCCCTACAAAGTTTACTTCTAGCCATTCCTCCAATTTACACAAAAACAACTGTCCAGTACAGTGGTTCTCAAAGTGGTCCCTACCGCCCCCCAGGGGGTGTTGGGAAATCTCAGGTGGGCGCTACAGAGTACACTGAGAATAAGGGGGCACTGACACTGATTGAGGTCCCTGGCGATTATGACACATCACTGCAGCGATTAAGGGCACAATAAGGTATCCAGGGGGTCTGTTCCTATCCGCTTCTCACTAAAATGGAACCAGACATTTGTAGTCTCTTAGCGTTATATCGAGCTCATCCTTCACACTGACTGAACTACATCTGGGCTCTCTATACTAGTTTCACAGGATGCCTGCCTTCTGCTGGTTTTTGTTTTTCTAATACTGTGGTCTCACGTACCTTGCGCTCGAGGTAACACCATGTTACCCTGAGCGCGAGTAACATGAGAACACGGGTTTACTCGGTGTCGGTGTTTAAATTTCGATCCACCTCCGAACGGAGGGTTCTGCGGTTTTAAACACCGTGTTTGTGTAATCAACCATAAACCACAGGTACAGAGCTGTGTGACCTCCACTTTCTCATCAGCGATGTACACACTAAACAGACCGGTATTGCAGTAAATAAACTACTGCTAGTTGCTCCGTGGCGAAAATTTGCTTGAGATTCATTACTATTTGCCTTGGAGAAGGCAAATTATTCTAGATGGGTTTTTCATAACTTTCTACCTACTTCTAAATGCAGGTCCATAGCCGGACATGGTACTGAAAAGGCGAGATAATTTCCGGCCCGGGCGAAATATGTTTTAGAGGCCGAGAACTTGTACTAAAATGCATTATAAGGCAATGGTAATGTTTAATTTTCTAGGGGGAGAAAATTTTCAGAGGGGCGATCCGCCCGTGCCTCTCGATCCCCCCTGCTAAGGGCTTGTCTAAAAGATATATTTGTCGAAAGAAAATAACAGTGTTCGAGTTCGACTTGCACTTTCGCACGGTATAGGCTAAGGCATATTTGTGGCATTTTACGGGAATTTTTCTCCTATGGTTATTTTCATGTTGCTAGCAGAAAAGGTATATTTAAAATTATAGGCTTCAGCGAAAATCCTTACAACTTGGAAGTAAGTATCATATAGTGGCTGATGTCCTTCGAGTTTGCCTTTCGTCTAATACCGTGAATTCGAAGAAGTACACTGAGCCGCAAAACAACTGGAAAGACAGCTACTTTGGACTCGAACTAAGCTACCGTCGAATAAGGAAAGCTTACGGTATGTAGCATTGATGTTTCTCGCAAGCAAGAGCAATGCAAGACCAAGATCAATTTGGATGGAGCTGGGTACATCGACAGTGTCTGAAACGATGAGGGCAAATTTCAGATATTGCACTTAGGCTAGGCCGTTAAAGCAGAATTCTTGCAGCATAGGCTAGTGCCTTGAGTTGATATGAGTAAGTGTAGCCAGGCTTAGGAGTCAATGGTGTTTTCATTTCGCGCTGTAGGCTGTAAATCATGATTTACCTTCGCTAACAATTTGGAGATAACCAAGAGAAAAATTCCCGCGGCACATTTTGACTTCCGTCACAACCCAATCATCTCAACCCGGGGTACATGAGAACACACGCTAAAAATCACGGTGTTAACCTGCGGTTTTGCCTTGGTATAAACACGGGGTAACACCAGGCAACACGGGGTACGTGAGACCATGCCTTAAGTTACAAATAGAAAAAGTTAACTGACAAAAAAATATTGTTGAGTGTCCGACTATGAAATGTAGGATCAGGGGAGGGGTAGGAGGGGAGGGGTAGGAGGAGGGGAGGAGGGGGCATTTGGACAGTTCAAGGTGGTGAAAGGAGGCGGTAGTCAAAAAAAGTTTGAGAACCACTGGTCTAGTACAGTACACCTCAATTTAAAGTTATAGTGGGTTGCAGTGGGTATAAATTGCTCAAGGCCACATTCACACAATACTGGTGCAAACTTACTTGGGAACACAACAGACTGTGCAAGTCATCAATGACCAAACAGAGTGAAGCTACTGTATGAATAAACGTCAATCAAAGTGCAGTACCCAACTGAATGTAGAGATAAGATTGTATTCAAAAATATATTTCTAGTGATGCTAATTCTTTTTAAACTGATGTTAGATCAGTTGCCTTCAGGCCCACATAATACCTGATTTTCAACCGTTTGTAACATGTGTCAGCAGTCACAATTATAACTAAGCAGTCACTTTTTATGTTTCAACACACAACAGGTTACTAAGACAAAGGTTATTTGCGGAAAAGCCTCTCCAGTGAGAAATTATGATCATCAAATACTAAGAGAGCACACTCCCTGTAATCTTTGCAATAAATCAGACTGCTTATCTTCAACTAAATAAAAAACCTCTATGACTGTTCACAATGTAACAGCAAAAAAGAAAGCAAAGTCTGCTAGTAGTATTAATATTAGCATTCAGGTAATTGCTACATTGTAACTCCTTGGCGGGCAGAGCTCCTTGGCGGTTGAAAACTCTACCATGTATCAATGTTCTGCATAAATGTGTGGGAAAAATCCTCCTCAAAATACATGGGTTTTTCTCCTTATATTCTGACTTTCCTCCCACTGGGCAAGGCTTCCCATCAAAATCAGTTGGTTGCCGGCCCAGCCAACAACTTAAGTAGGTTGCATACCAGATTGAGGCACCTTTTTGCAGACCAGCTAACAAGCTAAGACTTTTTAATTGCTGTGCCATTTTACAAGGAGCTTTCAACTAAGGTGAAAAGGAAAAATTTAGTGACACAATGGTTGTCTTGGATGTCAAACAGACACCATGCAATACACTGCACTCCTACATACACAGCTCAACTTAAACCAATTGGTCAGAAACTGAGCTGTAAAACCTCATCTAAACTCTAACTCTGCATACACAATACACATGACCTTGCATATTTTACTAACTGAAATGCAACCAAAACTGCTGTGAGTTTGTGCATGCAGGTTACACATATATTACTACCTACATGGGTTTCTTGTGTCTCCAACACTTGGTTGCCAGCACCAATTACCTACTCCACATGACCATGCAAGTTCCCAATACTACCACAATGTAAGCTAATATTGCGTCATTCACACTTGTCCTCTTAAAATTTTATGTTACCTGAAGTATTGTCAGAGACTATGGTAAGTAACCTATTTATTGTTCAGGGGCATACATGCATTAAACACACAGAAGCCAAACATACAACCAACAAGATGTCACTCATATAGTTTTAGTCTAATGACTTGGCATTTTGCTGCATTTCAGCAGGCATCCACTGAAAAACGCTTGATCATTACATAATGACTGTTAATTCTTAGAAAACCAATAACATCACATGATACAACCGAAACTGCTGACAGCTTTAATTGATAATCATGTTCTACTAATTTGAACAGCTGTATCCCTTTGGTAGAACTTTGACCTTTATACATGTAGCCGGCATTTTACAATGAAAGCACACGTTATTCCTTGTCTAGGCTGGAATCACATTTGACAGAAGTGAAAGTGATAGTTCAGGAAAATAACGAAAGCTGTATATTAAAAATGATTGCATTATACCTATGTTATAAAAATAGTTGGCCACAACCATGGTCATTCATCAAGGCATCCTATGGAATAGGAGGTCTACTAGACCAAACTGTGTTTTATAATATTAATCACCCAATACACCAGGCCTTCTGTACCTGCAACAAGGCCCATCACTTGAAGATTAATTGTCCAGAACTTGTAATACTAGGGGAACATTAACTATAAATTGTACTACACACTTCCTATGTTTTACCAGTATAACTTACTTGAGATTTGCCTCTGCATCTTTAGCTGCTCCAGCCAATTTCTGAGATGCAACATGAGCTTTCTCTTTAAGTTCCTGTGTCTCTTTACCTTCCTTAAAATTCTTATTCTCTGAGAGTAAGGTACTGTTTTCACTCTGAAAAAATATAAAACGAAACAAAACCATGTAACTGATAATCACTGCATCAAAGTGGTGGGGTAAAAATTAAGAAGGATACTTTCTTTTTACGTAATACCTTTCTTTCTTTTAAGGTAATACCTTTCTTTCTTTTTGTGTAATACCTTTCTTTCTTTTTACCTAATACCTTTCTTTCTTTTTATGTAATACCTTTCTTTCTTTCTACGTAATACCTTTCTTTCTTTCTACGTAATACCTTTCTTTTTATGTACAGTAATACCTTTCACAAAAAGAGATTGTTGACATTAAAGAAGAATTACATGTAAGGTGTGATGGCATGGTTAATATATAAATTTACTATAACCACTTACTAGTTGTAAAGTAAGTATATTTTTCAGCAATAATTTTATATATTTACTTTACAAGATTGACTGCATTTTGTATAAGGCAAAGAAATTACTCTGCATGGTGATAATAGGTCAAAGCATTACAGTAATGAAAATACTGAAGATTTTCATCAGTGCTTACCACATGCAAAGCAACTGTAAAGCAAGTTCTGCCTCTAAATTACAAATTGCAGGTACATTTGTTTTATAGTACCCCATCAAGTTTTGTGGGTAATACAAAATGTAAATAATATGCCTGGGCGACTCCAATATATTTGATGTCAGGTACCCACAGCTCTATCAGTCTTGACTCTGAAGGAGTCGCAACTCCAATAAGTCCAAACTAATGCAGGAACACATACATCATCCACTTTAAAATGTTGACTACTAGCCTACCAATGAATATTAACACAGCAGTATTCTTACACTAAAGGGTTCCTCATGGCTGAGATGCTGAAGCGCCTATATCAGAAAAACGTTGTGATCAACTGAGGTGAAAACTTACAATTTAATAGATAAAAACACTAAGAGCCAGGTGTGTCTCAATACTTTATTAAAACCTGCAACATAAGATACACTCCAAAATATGACTTTTATTTATCTTTTGGACAATATTGAATATTATCTAAGGGTCAAGATTCCAAAGAAAGTGCAGTTCCTGTTCAACTCTTGGCCAGGAATCGTGACTCCGAAGTAGACCCAAGCCTAGAAAATAACTTAAGATTAATAATTTGTTCCCTCCTCACTGAAATTCCAGTTTATGGTTTTGGCTCTCACTCATGGAATCAAGGTTAAGAAAACATGCAATACTGGACTATCACTGCTACAAGTACTGTATATAACTAAGATAGCAATAAAGTTACATGCTACAGCTTTTGTCCAATGAGGGTGCAGTGTCATCATGTTTCACAATAAGATCACTTACAGATATGCAAACCAGATGTACCAAAAGGTACCATTTCAACCAACTTGAATACCTTCACTTGTGATCTATAAGCCCTTCTTATCTCACGTATTACTACAATTAGACAGCCACATGTACCACAACATACTGTCTGGCAATATTTTGAATCCAAACTAAAAGGGGCCCTCTTTATGTAACAGAATGCTTGCTTCAAGTCACCCTCATTTCATTGCTGCCAGACTCACATTCAATCATTGTATTAGAAGTGAAATAGATGGTACACAGTGCAGCTATGAACCCCTACCTTTAAACTTTTTATTTCTTTCTTCAAAGTTGTTATTGTGTTCTCTGCTGAAACAGCTCTTTCCTGTGAAGCAAAGAGTGAAAAGGTATGTGTAGATCAAGTGATGATAAAACAGACTCTCAGTCAGATGACAATGTTGTGAGCATGGATGTGTCTCCTGTGGTTTGAAGTAAAGGCACGTCTATACATTTCTTTTGTGGCAAGTGTGAGTACAAAATTCACTGGAAGAACCAATGCTTTACTTTCAAACTCCATGAGAGGAAGGAGGTGTATGTGTATGTGAAGTATCATTTGACCCCATACTAAATTCAAAGGTATCAATTAAAAATATAATTAGACAGGTCTGTACTTGCAGGCAAGTGCATGAAAGCCCCTGAATGTGGTCTAAGACAAAAACATAGAGCTCATATATCTAAACAATCTGATTTTTGTTCAAATAAATATTTCGTAATTAGGTACAAGAGGGGCAACACGTACAGACACAAGGTCTCCAATACAAATAACAGGCTACTTTTTTCACAGTTTTGCTCATGTCTGGTGCCTCTGCACATGTGCAGCTGAAACCAAGATGTCTGAATGGGCCTTGTACACAGCAAGTTCAATTTTAGGGACAAATACAGGTGTTCTAGGTATGTTAATTTATGAAGATGTGGTTGTCACTTAAACGAGAGAGCTAGCCTACTTACGGTCTTTCAGTTCTGGAACTATATGTCTACAATGCATACTCATAATGTTTAGGAAGGAAGGAAGTAAGTCAATCAAACTGCCTAATGGATTATATATCTTTTAAAGACAAACTCACTTTCCAAAGTAGCAATAACTTGATATTACAATACGGTAAAGTAGGTGGAATTAGGGAAATGTCTAAAAAGTTTGCTTAAAGAAAACATTGACATAACTGCCTAGTAGATGTTGTATGCTTGGTGCCTGAACTAATCATCCCTTTGATCTACAAGAATCACACTAAAAAAATTCATACTCGGAGCATTTAAAGAAGAAACAAGCCATGTCAAAAAAATACACATCTCCAACAGCTGAAGCTAGGGGCTTCAATAGATCATTACCATTTGTTTGGGTGAAAGCCATGTGCCACATTGGATATCTGATTACCTGAGGACGCACAACCTAGACTTTATAAGAATCAGAGAGCTACTAAATTTATACCAAAGATCTTTCAATTGGGGTTAACCATTCCTTTCTTCTTATGTCTGATTTCCTGATGGCATAACTAATAGAGTCGTGCACCCACCAATGGCCTCCAAGTGTACCTAAAAAGATCACTTTCATGTTGCAAAGGTTGAAAAACAAATTTCATTGGCCAAATTTCCATCTTCAGAAGACATTCCTGTGTTCAAATAGCAAATGCTGAAGTTTATTCACTCAAGCAAAAGTGGCTGAGTTTACAGTTATGTGTGTTGTCACTCTAAAACTACTCAAATTTAATTCTTTGTTTTCTTCATTTTTCTAAAGCCACAACATCTTGCAGTTCTTGTTCCAATATGTAGTGATTATCTTACTATTGTAGCATAACATGGCTATATGAGTCCTACATCTCCACAACATACTACTGTATGCCAGAGAAGCAACATTCTATTTAGGACTGAGGGTCATAAAAACATATGAGAGGATAAGAAACATGGAATGTGAGTTGTATACAAAGAACATCACAAACTATTGTGCAATCAACTATTTTCCATATTATTTATTTTAGCAAACTGGGCTGGCTGCAATATGAAGTCTGGATTTAATAGATCAATGAGACTGATTTTCTAACCACTGCAATATACCTTTTTGTGAATTCAGACTTAAGGAACACTTAAACAAAATATTGGCAGCATCGTAGACTCTTGTCAGCACACATTTTATGCAGCCTTCATAGACTGATTACAAGTAATGTGACCATACAAGAAAAACATGCTCTCAGAGGGGAAACTCTATTCATCACTGGTCAATATTCAGTCCAGGCAAAGATTTCACTGCAGACCGGTAGTCTGGCATAATTCACTCACTTAATTAATACCTGACTTTACAAATATTTTCAATGGTTTGAGGGAGAAACCAGCTAGGCAGGCTAGTAGAACCTCTTGAGAAAGTTACTTAAACTGAATTTTGGAAACCTGTTACACTTTATAAATTTTCAGTGAACACCTTATATGGATATGCTCTTTGTGGCATACCAATAAAAGGTCCTTTGCCAAATTCACCTTCCAGTGTTTACACATCATTAAAATATTTTGCTACCCTGCTAGTGGTATATAGCTTGTTCTTACCAAAGGATATCTGTAAGTCTTAAATTACAGTAAGATGTAAGGCTGCTATTAATACATGTTGTTTCCTTCCATATTAAACACAGATAAAAGATTGCTAGTAAACTAGATGGAGTTTTTTTATTAATTCTTACTGTTGTTCTCTTCAAGTTGGCTTCAACATGTTGCACCATTGCCTCCAAAGTCTTGGCATCTTCAGCCTCTCGTAATCTTAGTCTCTTCAACTCTTCTTCCATGGTTTCAATCCTGCAAACAACGAGGAACAGAAGTATTAAAATTCAGACATTACGTAAATTGTATTTTTTCATTGACTTCCCAAATACTACAGTAGGGGGTTACAACCAATTCTGTTTTCACATGGAATGCAAAAATCTCTATGTCAGACAGAAGCAAGTCATTTCCGGGAAATTATAATTACATAATTCATCAAGAAAAGCCTGAATTTACAACCCTACTGTACAGTGCAGATGAATTCACTTGACAGAGTACAAGAAAAAACGGGAGTTTCAAAAATGGAAAAAAAAAGACATGTCCCTCTAAAAGCCAAACTCCATTTATACATGATTGACAATGGAGGATAAATTGTACTAGAAAATGTTTACTTTTAATTTGTAATGGCCAGGCTAGTAAAATTCTGGCCTCTGAGAATTTCATGAAAAGCAGCAAAAGCCTGTCCTTCCAAATGAAAAAGACAATGTTGGATGAACAAATGTTAACTTGCCAATAGCTCAATCCATTCACACCATATATACTTTAGTTGGTAACATATGTTTACCATACAAGTCAGGCAACTAGTATCATGAATTACAAAAATGCACATCAATCTAAAAAAAGGAAACTTTGTACTTAAATCTTTTTTTACAAAATACTACACACAAATCAAACCAACCTTCATTGTAAAGGTGTAATGATAAACACTAAATTGACTTAATGCAGTAATTTTACCCAGAAACTCACTTCCATACTGTATTCGTGTATTATAACTACATTGAACTAAGGTGAAATGTGCATCTGGGTTGTTTTACAATCAGGGTACGTCGACCAGAAATTCACTTTATTGCCCCCATACTAAAAATATATACACTTGATATTAAGACCAACCACACTAAGTAAAAGTTCAGTATATGTCCTGTCTACAATAGTAAATTAAATGTATTTAAAGCACAATTTGGGGTAAAATAATTCTGCAGAGTGTCATTTCTGGCAAATTCCACCGTCTCATTTGAATTTTGCAAACATTTGACCAGATGAATCACTAATACAGAAAAGAGTTTGACAGAAAGTACTGATTTGGAAGTTACAACTACAACAAGGTTGTTCAAAGGCCCACACCTTTCAATGATTGAAACAAATTTAATAAATGAAAAACTGCATGAAAAGGAGGTGGTATTTTCCGTCAAAATATGTCCTCTCCGAAATCATGCAAGTTAAGCTGACAGATATATGGCCCAGTAAAAAAAAAATGTTGCCTCACAAATCAGTAATTTGTATCCTACAAACATGTGGTATTGATATTATGTTCACTCCTTCAGTTGAGATATGGAACCAGTTTCAACCCTGAGACTTTCAATTCCGTCAAAAAGTGTCCTCTCCGACAAAAATGGTATTTCTATGTTTCTGTTTAAGAAATAGGAGCACTTGAGCTCCCACTTATGGTACTAAAAGTACTAACATTGTTCCATCATAAATGCATAATTACATCTCCTTCACTCAAGTATACTCAATACATTATGTATGTCAAAAAGTACGTCCTCTCCGAAAATCAGAGATGATGTTTTCCAGGGGGTACATATGCAGATTTATATCAAAATTAACCTTTGTATGATTGGGGCTCTCCATTTATAAGAATATGGTGTAGTAATTTAAACTAGAACATGGTTAATTAAGTAGGCTTTGGGGGATATGTCCAAGAGACAGTCATGTTTCTGGGTATTTTTATGTACATCATCTTCGAACTAACAGAAAAGTGTATGGTATTAAAGACTAAGTTTACCCTGTTTTTGTTTTACTTAGTTTATGTAGCCTAGCTGTGCAGATTTTGGCAACCATTGATATCAGCAGTGATCCTTTTTGCTTTCTTAGTTGATAGATTCAATGCCATGAGTACCTTTTTCTTAAATGTCGGAGAGGACAAGCATTTTGACACATTCAGATATTTCCATCAATATGGTCCTAGGTTAACATTCTGAACCTAGTAAAATTCTCTAACAAAAATGGACAAACCAAATCAGTTGAACTCCTAGAGACTACAGTACCTGAGAGCTGTGAATGTCACACACAACAACTATGAGGCACATACAGATATGAATCCATATTTTTCAGATGTCTGAAAAATGGCAGTTTTTGCATTCCCGTCTGGCAATTAATCCATCCAGATAATGAAACTTAAAACAATGGAAAGGTCAACTCTAAGCGATCCTGCCCTACTGCTTTGTACAGTATGGCCTAAACAAAGATGAAATTGATTTCTTACCTCAACCCCCCCCCCCCCACACACACACACACCCATTACCCAGGGACACTATTGCTTTAGTAGCAAGTGCTGCTTTCCAGACAGTTCAGGAAGATTTTCATGACCTGCAGTTAAACATTATGACATCTTTCAGAGAGGTCAAAAGGGTGGTCCAGCCACAAATTTAGCCTTGATACGTTTTTAGGACTGTTAATTCCTACCATTTTGGTAAAAGGTCTATCCAATGAACTGTATGGTTCTTGAGTTAGTGTTAGAGTTAGATGAGGTTTAACGGCACAGTTCCTAACCAATAGAAGTATTGACACTGGCAGGCTAACTTAATACAATGAGTGACATCTACTCACATTGGTGAAAAGTTTTTTAGTTTTCTTTGTTTATAATGGATACCGGAATGTTTTTTTTTTTTACCTTGAAATCAGTAGAGGTCAGCCCAACAACAGGGTATGTGAAGGTTTCAACTTACTAACCCCCCCCCCCATGCATTTAACGATGGCATTAAATTTTGAAGTACTAAACTGGAAGTGTGCATTACAGAAAAGCAAAAACTGCTTTATCAATGTGCGGGATGATGTCAATCCTGCTTGCTTCAAGTTCAGTTGTGAGAGGAAAATGGGGTATCTTTAACTGGAAGTATCTCAAAATTAATAATCTGAAATTTTATTGAAGTTTCACTAGAATGATTGGATTACTCACTCCAAAAAATATCACAGGCAAATGTGTGGTTGGACTACCCTTTTAATAACATGGTCTCTCAAATGTTTCGTACCTCAGCCAAACCAAAGTGTTTTGATTGCTTTTAGATGTATTTTGTCATGTGGCAAGCATACAGTATGCTAAAAATGCATGGCTACAATCTTGTTAGAACATGTTTCCATAGTTGCTTTCCAAGTTGTTATTAAGGTTGAATCAGAAACATTTTTAAAAAATCTAAAATAATAATTGGTCAAATTTTACGTCAAAAAAAAAAGAAAAAAAAAAGGCCTCTCCAAAAATTCACAACAGGGGGTCTTGGAGTAACAAACCAATACTTCAAAACACTTTCTTTTATTTTCTCAATTTGTATTTATAATCAGTTGTGTCATTTCCTGCTGCATGTACTGACTTAATACCTATCACAATTCTGTGTAGTATATGTACTGAGTGAATCAGTCTGCTGTACCGTTGTTGACTTAAAATGAGCTTTTTCAAACTGTTAACTATGTTAATACATTGTATGTTACAGAAAATATGAGAAACTTTCCCTTGTTATGTATATTGCACTATTGCAGGTACTATGAAATAATACAGTAAATCAAAGGCAGTTACTGATTTACTGTGAGCATGTCAAAAAAAGTGTCCTCTCCGACAATGAGGAATCTTCTCTGACTGGTTACAGTATATTGACATCATATAGCTGGCTTTTAGGTATAGTGTTTTGCAAAAAAAAAAGGGCCCTCAGAAGCAACCAATTTCAGTGTGTTTATTGAAGTAATTGGAATAAAACTTCTAGAACTTATCCTGATGTTTCAGAACCTTCTTATGGTACCACCTGTTATCAGTCACTTATACATTAAATGAAAACATTTACGGAAAAGGCTGTGTACTTTATCCAGAAATTTGAATTGCTCAAGTTTCATTTGTCATCTTCCACTTATCAAACATGGCATTAATTCCTATGAAATAATTAAGCTCAATAACCCTGTTAACACACTCCCTTCTCTGTGTCAAACAAATTGTCCTCTCCGAAAAACCCCATGTCCTCTCCGACTGATAATTTTGACATCAAGTATCTAGACTGTTGCTGAACATAGTGTTTTGAAAATTGGTGTGTAGAAGTAGACTGACTATGGTTATCAGCACATTGAAACAGAACTGCTGTTACCACTACTAATGTTTCAGAATTGAAAACTTCATAAAACCATTTCACCCCTATCATGTACAGACAAACAGAAACTTCTGTGTAGGCAAATAGATATGCCACACACTTCAGGATACTGAGTTGTATTTTCATTACACATCATTTTTACTTAAAACAATGTCATCTAGACTCACTCTAAGCAAGAGAATAATGTGATGTGTGTAGTTAGATAATTGCATGTCCCAGGAGCCAAATTTTAGATCATAGATATTTAAAGTTGTAGAAAATAAAATTGTGGATACTTGATGCCTCTGTACTTTTAAAATCTTGAATTTGACCTGTCTGCAACACAACAAAATACATACTAAAGAAAAATAAACAACTTCATTTTTTGCCCTCTGTGAGACACCTGATGTACCCTGATTGTAAAACAACCCATCTTCACTTATTATTTTCAAGATACCTTGTAAACCAAAGTTGCTCTGAAGGAGAGGTGGTGTTTTGATGACCAAATGCAGTTAACTTTACATAAGAATGTTTAACAATTGGCAAATATAACATAAAACAAAATTGCTTTTGTTTTGTATAAGTTGTTTCATTTAAACTACTAATTCGAAATTTTATGCTGTAGATAAGAGACCAGCCAGATTTGGAGACAACATCATCCTTTGAACAAGCTTAGTAAATCCTTAAGATGAGCCACTCGTGAGACCTAGAATAACACAGATATCAAAACTTGAATAGGATAAGTTACAATACTTTAATCACCTGGTTTAAGATTTCTAAATGGCAGTTAACAAATATGAACCTGAGTGAACAAACTGTAAATATAATTTTGATATGAGCATGATGCAAAAACCAAAATTTTACTTTATAATTGTACCATGCAAAATTCACTAAACTGATGAAGACTTCAGGGAATGTTCTCCCCTACCATCCTTTCGAATTAAGAAAATTTTTTTAGCAAATATGCTTCATAAAATTAATTTTGTAGGGCAATTTCATTTTTTGTAGTTCACGTTTTGCCCCATCACCTGTGGCAATTTCATTCTCTTCTAATGTTTTGTAAACTGGCAATCATAGTGCATTAATACTACACGATACATTTTGAGAATTGCACTGCCTGCGTGTAAGAACTGCATGCCATACTGTACCTACTGTTTTGAATGATATCCCCTACTTTTAATACTGTTCTTCAGGAGCATTCTTCCCTACATCAATGACACATGCACAAGTTTTCATGGTCAGGTATCTATCGATCCATCATGAACTTGATCTCTTTTACAGTTTACAAGGAGTTTGCAATGTCACATTTTTAGCAAAATTTCAGCCAATATGACCTTTGACCTACATTTCTTCCTTCACCTCAAACCCTTAGAAACTACCAAAAATAACTTCTAGGTTATATACCCTGACCTCTACCATCACCAATACATGCACACTTTTTCATGGTCAATAAACCCACCCACAACTTTGAACTTGATCTGACTCAACAGTTTAGGAGTTGGATGGTGACATACTTTTTTTGCAAAATTTAGGCCAATCTTGCCTTTCTGCTACACTAGTCCTTTGACCTTGACCCTAAGCAACTACAAAACAATCTTTTTAACAATGTTTCCTCATCATTCTCTACACTTCTTGGGGTTTAATGACTTTCTGACAAGCAGATGATGGCAAAAACCTAATATGGCTTATCTGGCCTTAGACCTACAATCTACGGTATATGATGTATGCATAACATTTATGAACTTATATACTGACCCACCCCACCAAATCTGAACTTGCTCAGCCTTTACAGCTAAGAAGGAGAATATCCAACGTTATATATCCCAAATCTAGGCTACATTGGCCTTAAAACAATGTATTTGACCTTTGACCTTGACCCCAAGCAACCACAAATCACTTTTACTTACAATTTGTCTCCTGCTCTACATATTTTGTGGTGTAATGGCTTTGTTCAAAACTCTGACAAGCAGATAATGGCATTAAAAAAAAAACAAAAAAGAAACCATTTCAGGTCAAATGATGTTTGACCTCTGATCTATGATGTCATCAATGACACATGTACAAGTCATGGACAGGAACCAACCTGCCAAGTAAGGACTTGATCAAACTTATAGTTTAACTGTAGGAGGAGTTCCTGACACTCATTCTTGCTCCCACATTAGCAATTTTAAGAAAACAGTACCGTATCTAGATATGTCTTTACATGCAGACAGATGAGATAGCAAGAGGTATGGTACCAGTATAGTTTGAAAAATTTACCTCATAATGCTTCAAACCATACTTCAAACAAATGTAATACAGTACCTCTTAAAAACAACTGTACAGTGCACACATTAGACTGCTGTAAAAAAGCCTCTTTCATCTCCAGTAAGGTCCAGCTGCTTACAAAATTCCACAGTGGGACACCTAGCTGTCATTGACCACAGCCATCTATATATGTCACATCTAGTTCAAATCTCCCTCAGTCAGAACCTTTAACTCTGAACTTTGATGTACAATACAGGATATCTTCTTTAATATACCTGACAATTACCTGCTCCTCACTTGATAAACTTACCTCTTTGATCTAAATATGCAATATTCTATTAAAACAGACACTATGGCTGTAAATACTTTGTACTAGATTACCTTTTGGCATCTTTATCATTGATCTTTCTTGCCTCTGCTAATTCTCTCCGTAATCTGCTGTTCTCCTGCTTCAACTTGAGTATGTCAGGAGAGGCATCCCCATCCTCAGTTGGGGAACTGGACATTGACGATGGGTTCCCAGGTGATGGACTTCGATTCCTGGGAGGCAGAGTGTCATATGGCTCAGTTAAAATGTCTGGTACACTTTGGCTTTTAACTGGATTCTCTTTAAGATCATCACACACAATGTCTTTCCTACCAGGTGAGGGTTTCCTATCATATTCTTGTCTAGGAGTGCTACCATTTTCCCCAGTCTTTTGAATGTATTTGCCTTCCCTATCAGACTCTTCAATTCCACCTCTACTTCTTGCCTTATTTTCACCTGATTTGTGCTTCCTCTGCCCATGTGAGTGGGCTCTGGCTCGCTCCCTGTGGGGTTTGACTTCCGATTGGGCTTTAGGCCGAGGTAAGTCATCATGCACAGGGGATGAATCATTTCCTGGTGATAGAAGGTCAGAGGCACTAACTGTTGTAAACATATTCACATCATCACCAGTGGCATCTATGTAGTCAACTACAAGTTGACTCTTAGGATGTTGCTTGGAAGGTCCATTTTTGTGTTTTCGGACAGCATGTCCATGGGTATGAGCCCTAGCACGTTCTCTGGCATACAGCTTCTTTTCAGGTAGTGGTGGAGCATCTGTATCCCCAAAACTATATCTGGCCCCATTTCTTGCCCTCCTTTGGGCAGCATTTGCTTTGCTCCCTTCTGGGACACCATCCTTGCTATCTTGAGTTGCGTAGTCATAAATGAAGTCTACAAAATCACCCTCAGACTGACCAGTTGGTCTATCTTTCTTGGCACCAGGCTTTTTGGGAGTTGAAGGCGGGGTAGCTGTACCAGATGCCTCAGTTTGAGGGGTTTTGGCATTGGGTTTATGTTTATGTCTACTTGGTAGTCCAGGGCTGGTGGCTCTTCTTTGATTAGGGCGCCCATCAACAGGAGTTTCCTGCTGCGGTGATGGTGGCACTGTACCATTCTGGTTGCCCATATCCTCACCCTGAAAGACAATGCAAGTGAAGAAATAGTGGATATATGTTTCACTTATCAGTGTTTCCTCTAAGAATTTCATTGAGTAAAATGACCAGTATCTAAAAATGTGACTCTTTCCTAAATGTGGAGAATGTGCATAAGCTACAAGCAGGCCATATGGCATGACGCCCTTGTAGGCAGAAGTCACATTCTACCTGTAGGGCCCTGGAAGCTAACAGGTACTTCTTGGTTCCATATCTGATTATTTGGCGCCAAGTATGGTTACTAACAGGTAAGTAAAGTACGCAGCTGTACCATGGGTGGAAAAATTGTGAAGCTGGGAGGTTCCTTCAAGGGGAAATGTGGGTATCTAGAGGAATCTTTTGGCTCATGATGAGAATGTACCTCTTGGGTACATGAAAATGTGTGGCATATAGCAAGGGTCAATGCTTGGACACTACCTTTTCTTATCTACATCAATGAATTGTATGTAATGGTCCGAATCTGGTTAATTTTAACCTTTTCTCTGATGACACCAGTATCTATTCAAACACAGTGACGTTCATTATACTGCTCACATTAATGCTGAAGTACAGTAAGATCTGTATTAGCATGGTTCAAAGCTCACAAGCTGTCACTTCATGCAAGTGAAACTAACTTCATGATATTTAGTCATCTTGAATGTAAGGTAGACAAATTGACATATTTGTAGATGGTGGTAAAGTTAACACTGTTGCAAAAGCTAAATTTTTCAGTATTTACCAAGATTCTTAAATTAAATAAAAGAATCTTATTGACTCTCTTTGTTCTCATGTTTCTAACATCATTGGTATTCTTTGTAAAATATGTTATTCTGTGCTATACCATACTCTTAAACACTTAGATGATTCACTAATCCACTCAAAATTTTTCTACTGTGACATTGTCTGAGGAAATGCCTTCCTTCTTATCTATTAAACTATCTACACATTTGACTGATTACAAACTCTGAGTATCTCACTCAGAGTAAAACCCCTTTTTTCAAATTTAAAAATCCTGTTTACAATATATACAAGTTCCAAATGGCTATTTTCATGTACAGGTATGTAAATAAATTCTTGCCTCCTGATTCTGATGGTTATTTTAAGTATATACTGTACAGTAACTGTGAAGTTCACAATATTAACACATCTTTTGTGGTCATCTTTGTACAAATTTCACTACATCAAAAATTTCTCCTTGCCTGTATTTAAAAACTGGTATACAAGCAAATGGAATTGTTCAGATAGTACTCAGTATAAAATATGCCAAAACTGTACTTTCTTTTAAACCTAAACTGATATCTCATTTGTTTATTAAAGGATTATTGTATCTAGGGGTTCCAACTATTCTTCTCAACTTTCGTTGTTTCTTTGTTGCTGTTTTGTTTTTCAATCTGTTATTATCTGTTTATCTTTTGTAAAAGGAGACTGCTTATAATTTACGCTATGCTTCTTTAGCCCTCCTCCACCTTCTACGTAAAAGTGTATATTTTACATTGATACTGTGGAAATAAACCCCCACTCAAAATACTGAAGGAATTGTGGAAAATGTGGCTAACTTCCCAGGAAATAAACATTTTCCCGGCCCTGGTAAGTACAGTCAATGAGAACGACAGGAAGAAACTGTCCACTAGTAGCACAGAGCTAAATAATACCAATACAAAGGGTATTAGTTCCATGCAGATACTGTACCACCTATGCTAGGGAGCTGAGGTTGCATATGTTGTCGACTTCATAATAGAACACAGTGATTCAAACTTATTGACAGATTGTATGGCCAGCCATGTAGAATAGTAAATTGCACTAACACTAAATTTTGGGAAGCATATATGCTAAACTACACACAGGATCAAAATATTCAACTCACAATTTCAAAAATAATGGCTCAAAATACTGCATGATCAAGCACTTAATTCTTCTTACCTAATTCAATAACCACATTATACATATACTCTATAGCACATGTTTCAATAAGCTTCATGTACTATGTACAGTGTTAAAATATTAAAACAGACTCACTCAATAAGACACTAGTAAGGATATGACCCTCTCCTGTACCTTAACTGTTTTCCCTACAGTATTCCCTATTTCATCAAAGTGTTTTTCATAATGGTTGTTTTGGCAGGTGGGGGCTGCTCTTGTTGAGTTTATGAGGGTTTTGTTTTGTTTGGCTTTTTTACTTTTTTAGGCAAACTTCCTTTTAACATCATTAACCTAGTTTTCTGTACATTTACTGATTGTGCATTACTCAATTACGTATTGGAAAGAAATTATAAAACGAAATGAAAAGAAATGAAGACATTAACATCAAATTGAAACCAACTCCAATAGTTTGCCACTTTGCAGTTCTGAAATGTGCAAAACTACTTGCAGTAAGATCAGTGTAATTATTACTGTATCTTTAAAGGTCTGCGGACATGTAACCCAACTAGTTGTTCTATTCAACAAGTTTAGTCTTTAGATTAAGATCCCCTCATCAAAAATCCATTGGAATTATTTGAGTTTCTTTTACCGTTCTCAAGATATTCCTCTTCGAAGTTTGACGATTTCTAAGATTGCTCATCAGCTATGCATCATAGTGTCATACTGTCATACTCTACCGGATTAATAGAACTTATGCACTGACATCATGCAACACCATTTTGGAAGGTAGACAATGAAGCACACTGCATCACGACTTAGATTTTGCATGCGCGCATACAGACTTACGCGCATACAGTATCTGACTAGTACAAAATGTGTCTGCATTTGTTGGTGTAAGTTGCAATGATATGTAATAAATACCACCAGTGTAGTGGGGAGGGGTGATCTTTCTGTCCTATGACATCATATAGTGCATCAGGTCTATACCCTGATTGACTGCAAACATCTGGGTAAGCTGTGTCATCCAGAAGGTTCTTTTTTAAAGGGAATAATTTGCCCTAACCTAACTATGACACTTACATGATGATCAAGCTGACCTACTGAAGTATAGTCCTCAAATTCCAGGTGATATCCCTTAATACACTTCATCGACCTAACCAAATATGAGTTATCTCCTGTACTAGCTGGCTGTGTTATGCATTCTGTATACACGTTTGCTAATTTCTGTTGTGCTTGTCTCTATTAATTTGCACCAAAGATACTCAGTGGTGGTCACTTCAAATGTGTCTTAATTCTATAATTTCAAGAACATGAGTTACAAAGTTACAAAGCTTGACAATGAATACCCCATTTTTTAAACTCCCATCTTCACAGGATATTTATATGCTGAGATGTAAAATTTTCAAGTTTTTTAACTCAATTTAAAATAGCAGATTGTACAATTACTTGTCACTTTTATTCTTCACAGACTACTAACTTTGTTATTCCTATGTAAAACCACCTCACCTTGTACCAAAATGTGATCACTGTTTTACTGTTATATGACAAGGTTTCTCAACTTTTTGTAACTCAGGCCCACTTTTGACTGTTGCTGAAAAATGTTTCACAACTACTGTACTTATAACTAAACCAAATGAGACAAATTTTCAACAGGAAAGAATGTACAGTATACACTCCTAAAATTTCACCTGCACTGGATTAGATAAACTATATCAAAAGTAATGAGAGAAATATGGACTTCTTCAGTTCATGTTCATTTTGCAGCCAACACTGCAGCCGACCAAACAGCACTCCACTTTTATGTGCATAAGTGGGTCATGGTTGAGAGACTGATAGAGAATGACTTTACAAACCCTCCTCTAGTTATCTTATTATGATGTAATAACATAGCAGTTTTCCAAGGTTATGAAAACACTTCTTTTCAAAAGGAAACCAAAGCAGGTACTGTAAAGTACTGGTAACCTGAGTTGAACAGTACAAGGAGGTCATCACAACTATTTGTCTAATCCATAAATTTTGAATAAGCATTAATAACCATAACATTATACAAGTGAAATTGTGACCATCACTGAAAGTTCCATAATGTGAGTCAGCAACTGAATAAAATCTACGTACTGTAAGAAGTTTGGAGTTGGATGCATGAGATTCATTTTTCAACATCTGAAATATTCTTGTATATTTATTCTTGTAAAATACTTGAGGCACATTTTAAAAACTAATTTGTGAAGTAGAGAGGGCTCAGTCAGACTAATATTGCAACCTCAGGTAGACATTTAATCTTATATTTTTGGCCCATAAAGGGGACAAAGGTGGTATTTGCTATACTGTAGGTGGCGAAGATTAGCTAATTATACGGTGTGTCTCTTATTACTGCCCTTACAAAAACCTATTACATGTTTCAGTTCATAATTATATTCAAGGTCAACAAAAGACTAACTCTGTGTGCATGAAAATAACAATTTATCACCAAAAATATTGTCATTAACTGTCATACTGATTAACAAAAAGCAAGTACAAGATTAACTTAAGGGTGCAGGCTGGTATGTAATTCAATTGAAATTGGGGCGGTGACATTTTTTTACCCTCTAAAAATCATGTGGCATGTTTAGTTTATAAAAAGAATTGTCATATGCAATATTAACACTGTGAAATGTAAAGGTTGAAACTGCAAAGTATGTGAGAGAATCAAAGATTTGACTAATTATTACAGTATTAAACTGATCCTCAAGTATTAAGTCTTCTGGCATTTAACTGCTTTTGTGAGCTTGTGTTGTGACTCATAGCCATGTATACGACAAATGTCTGACATGCATGGTGTAGACACAGATAACGACACAGAAATCTACAGCAAGCATTATTACAATATATATTTCATTAAAAAATGAAACTGTAAACTTTGATGATCTATGACCTGAACTAATTTGCCCCTTTAAGTAATTAAATATTTGATAAGATGGAAATAACACTGTGTAAAGTCTCTGCAGACTTTCCCATTAGATATGACAACATATACACTCACAGATTCTGCATGTACAGTACAGTACATGTGCCAACAGCTTGGCAGCAGAAAATCAGCCCATGGATGTCTTAATTATAGCTGCCCATAGACTGACTGATTTTAACAAAATATTTCCTGTCTATTCAATCAAGTTCAGTTCATGTGACAGCTAGATAAAGATGAAGTTGTACAGTCCGTGGAATTAGATTCTATGTACGGTTTTATATTCTTTGGGGAAACCTAAATATAAAACACACTGACGTCAACTTGAAATACAGTGCAACTACTGTATAGTACGCAATATACTTTCTTTTATTCAGTATGGCAGAAATCCCTTGTAATCATCTGTACTTGCACTGTATATAGTTTCATGGAGATGCAGCTGTCAGCTAGAAAACAATGGTCAAAACCCTTCATTTCCACAAGATGGTCCACTGATTACTAGGTATTACTTTGACAGAATATAGTGACAACAATACAATGTATTGAGTTCTAATAACTGGCAAAACAACTACACAAACACTGATATTTTGTCAATTAAACCACTTAGTATGTACAGAATGTTTGCAAGTGATTTTTGTGTAGTTCAAAATATATATCTGAGTTTTAATTGCCAGTGCTGGAACTACTAAGTAGTAATCAGTCCCCTAAAATTCCATCCACATGTTAAAACAGCATGTAACTTAAAGATTGTAACAGGTAACTGAAATTCAACAAAAGTAATTTTACTTTGCAGTACTATAATAGTGACCTGAATCCCTTCCATGTTGAAATGTGGCCGACTCATAATACTGTAACATATACTCCCAATTAAGTGATCCTTCAACATTCCCATGAGTTAAGAATTCCTTCCTCCATTGAAAGGCAATGTTTAACACTTGGGTAATTCTGTTTTCTTAGTAAGTCTAAAGCATAATCACATTATAGGCTCTTATCCACTGAGTAAAGTTTCAACTTTACTTTAAATAAAAACCTCTAGGCAATACTGTGACTTTATTTTTAATGTAATTTTTTTACAAACTGAATATCCTTCCCTTTCTCAACTACAGCACAAACCTGAAATTGTTGCATTGTTCAATATAAGAGGTGATTGGTCTTGTAGTCTGATACATGTCATTAAGATGTTAATATTGCTGTATCTATAATGACATGTTACTGTACATTTCTGCAGTCTCACTGATGTGCTATACACTGCACACAATGATATCTGACAACTAAAATGTGTACATCCAACTCCATAAAATTTGGTATCTCACAGATCTTATGACTGTTGATAACTGCATCTCCAGTGCATGTTGACTATGTGGATAGAATATATGTAAGTTTTCACACATCACAGACATATAAAATAAGTTTTAATGTTTCTGAAGTTTCTTTGGTGCTATTACTTCTGATACCAAGCATGCAAGTTGGCCCCCTGTACATTACTCGTTAGAATGATTTTTTTCTATGAGAAAATGCAGCTATCAATTGAATTACACCCACTACCCTGGAAATGGTCAGTCATTGTCCACCATGTTGTTGACAAAATGTGTACAATGATGTAAACTTCAGTCACTTCTGTGACTGTCAACTCAGTGTAAAATGACACACTCCTAAGTCACATAATTGATACAAGTTGTGATTTTGACGGACATGTGGGTCACCAACTGAATGCAAAAAGGAGCACAATGACAATTGGGATCCCTTTACAATGTGTAACAATGTTACACCCCTTGGTCACTATAGAAACTGACAATTAAAGACAGATTTGCATCATCCCAAGTATGATTTTTAGTAGGGAGTAAGCAAAAGTCTCAGTTGGTGACTACTCTTTGATTGACATCAGAGTTACAAAATTCAAAAGATGCAGAGAAGCTCATATTACACAGCATGCACAGAGAATGTTTTGATTACACATGGAGTCTTTTATGCTCACCAGGATGTGGCCTTGAGCAGTGAACTATGGTCGTGTCTGCACAAGGAGAAGCAGTAAAGACAATTATGGGTGGGGCATACCACCAAGTAAAAGTCATATTTGGGGTGATGCAAATCCCTCTTTAAGGCAATGTGACTCACATCTCAGTCACTCTGGGGTATGACAATATTGTGCGATGACAGACATGTGAGTCACACTGTCATTGGTCAATGATCCACATTTGACTGACCATACAGGAGGTAGTGGTGGTCATTCAATTTATGAGTGAGTAATACATACACCTAGATGGTATACTGTGTCCAAGAAAAAACGTTTTCCAATACAGCATTTTTATTTCAGCTGCATCAACACACCTTCAAACTGTAGTAAATGTACATCCCAAATTACCACACTGGCGATTTAAAGGAAATTCCCATAATCTCCTTTTGATCACTGTTGTTGAAGGAAGGGATGAAAAAAGAACCTTCCCCAAGACACATGATTATACTCCAGCTGGTGGAACTAGATCTTCATCTAGCAATGTACTTCTGTGCTGACTTCTGTAACTTCTTCAGAAATCTCAGTAAACAGCAAATGCACAGTATAAAGTTTTGTTTAAAACAAGCATACAGTATTGGATGTCATCCTTAGCTTTTACTATATTAGGCTCCAATGTTACAACCATAGTTTATATATGTCATTGTATATATTTCAATGGACATGGGCAACAGTATGCATTTTGTGTATTTTATGTAGCCTTTATTGCCATCTTACATGACACAATCGGTAGGTCCTCTATTTTACAGGTCCATTAATTATCCCCGGCATGTCTTTGAATGACCACTAGAATTACAAACAGCACTGCAAAATTATAAAACCCTTTATATCACAAAAATATACACTACTGTAGATACATGTCATCATACAGATATTACTGATTTGACCTCGTGAAACTTTACAATCAAGCATCTTGGAAGTGTGGTCATCACAATTACATCCTTGATACCAGTGTTTGGTAAATTTCAAGCAACAAGTATTGTATTTAAACTTTGAAGTGACATTCTACCAGTAGCCTACATTAAAGCAGACATAGTTTTCTTCTTTTTCAATTTTTATAGCAAGCTACCAGTGTTTGATAAAATTTCAAGCAACATGTTATTTAAACTTTGACATGACATTCTACCAGTAGCCTATATTAAAAGAGATGTATTTTTCTTCTTTTTCAATTTTTACATCAACTATGGGACTGAATAGTTTCTGCATTATGGGAGAGAGAGTAAAACCGAAAAATTTTATTCACAAGGACTAAATATTAGAAATGTATGCTCATCTTTCAACTTAAGGACAGGTAACTCAGGCACATCATCACTACAAATAACTGCAAAGAAACATAGGCTTTAATTTCCTACCTTTAAAATATTTGCCTTAATATTTACTGTACCCTATACTTTAACAAGAGGACCAGAACACATTAAAGTTACAAAACAGTTTCCAACCAAGGGATCTATTCTGCAAGTTTATCATACCTCAGCATAGTTTAAATTCTGCCCGAAACACCTTAAAGATAAAAACAGTCCAAAATCAAACCTATTCAGCAAGTATACCATACCTCAGCACTGCATAACTTCTGTCCAGTACACATTAAAGATACGAACTGTCCCCAGTAAAGGTCAATTCAGTAAGTATACCATACCTTAGTCTGTTTTAATAACTTCTGTCCAATACACATTAAAGTTACAAACAGTCCCCAATGAAGGTCTATTCAGCAAGCATACCATACAGTACCTCAGCTTAGTTTAACTTCTGTCCAATACACATTACAAACAGTCCCCAACCAAGGTCTAATCAGCAAGCATACCATACCTCAGCACAGTTTATACTTCTGTCCAATACACATTACAGATACAAACAGTCCCCAATCAAGGTCTATTTAGCAAGTACAGTATACCATACCTCAGCAGCACTGTTCAACTTCTGTCCAGATCCTGATGATGTTCCCCATGCTTTTTTCAAAATCTTAATCTTGCCACCAAAAGGAAACTTTTTCTCTTTCATAATGTTATCAGATTGATCATGTTATGAAAATGACAACAGTAACTGCCATCAAATTTCCAGTATCCTCCTAAAACTTTGCCAGAATTAAGAAGCGTCCTGTTTTGCGTGTGACTACTGTGTGACTGACACTGCTTAAAACAACCTGCCATTCATTATCAGACATCCGTTATAATTCAAGCTTAACCTCAGAGTTATTAAAGAATGGCAAGTATCATACATGCACGTCAAGAGAAAGAACACGATAGCATTTCCTGCGAGACTCGACTCGCACTACAAAGCTCTGTACAGTTTTTAACAGACTGAATGACTAAGGAACAATTTACTACATGATAATCAGCCCCCTGGGTATAAGCATTTTACAAGGACCCTTGTAGGTCCACATGTGTAAGATACAAAATTATCAAAGATCACAATAATTACCACCTACTAAGTATAAGTCTGAATCTATCGAAGGTTCAAAGCCTTTGAGCAGGAAATGCGTTTTTCCTCTCTATAAACTTAATTACTACAGACATTCATGGTTGGCACTACCAATCAACAGAAATAGCAATGTCATGCTACAGTGTATATACAACCTCTCATCAGGCACATTGATGATGGCTATTGTTTTACCTATGTAAGCAGACCTATTTAGTAAAACCAACCTCTGAAATATATATGTTTTTATGCCATTTTTTTTTTCACTTTTGTAAGTCTAGCTATGTTGATCACTTCAACAGGTGTACAATGGAACATTTACCCATCAAGTTTTAAGTCTGTCTACGGTGGTTCTCCTGCCTAAATCTCATAATTTCCATAACCCAGTATAAAACCAGAGTCCCAATTAGTTTAGTTGCTTTGTTTTAGATATAAATCCTCATCAAGCTTGTGAACAAAACTAAAAATGGTCTAAGCTCTAAATTCTTTGACAATCATTATGGGATTTAATCTGTTCAAGGCATTTTGATACCTCTTGTAAAGTACAAAACAACAGACCTGCAAAAAAGAGAAACCTGGATTCTCTGCACCCACATGATGAAATGTACACTCACCAATGTTGAAGCCCATCTGCAGATCCTTAACTATGTACGAATTTACCCTGTCAAAATCAGGATAAATGAGTGGTGTCGATGCATGATGAAATATCCCAATACTGACACATTGGAAATTGGAGTCAGCCATCTGCCAACTTCCTAGGTTTTGCAAGAACATCTGCATCAAGGTAATTAACATAAACAATGGATAACAATGTATCACTAAAAATCCAACAGGGACTGATGAATGGACCAGAAAGCTCAATTTCATATGTGCTATACCAAATAGCACAAGCTTCCTCACAAGTTGTACTCTTGTTCCCTGAATGGACAAATTTGTCACGCAGTGATCATATTAGTATTCTATTACCTGTTGCTGTATGTCCAAGGCATCCCTTGTAAGGGTAATATAAAGGCATGAAAATGAAGACTAATGTAATTCCACTTACAGCATTAAGTTCACACTATACACCCTTCTTGAATAGTATTTAAAAGATTTTCATATTTTGACATGTTTTCACAAGAAGAAAAGGTTCTTTTTTAACACTCTAATTCAAGCATCTTGATGTCTTGTACAACATTCCATCAATTTTCCACTCCTTCAAACATTGATGCATTGAAAACATTTCACACCATATATAGCCTCTACTGACCTCAAATGATCTTTAAACTCCACTTAAAATTAAAACAATAGGCTAATTATATTGAATACAGATAGGACACCATCATGGATCAATGTTTTACCAATCAAATATTCCGTTTACACAGGTTGATACTTTTACTTCAGCTTACCTCTATTGACCTTTGACCTAGATAAAAATCTATTAGAGTCATTAATAACCCTTGACAGTCTAGCCTGGTGTCAAAGTGTTACCGCTGCTGACCTCACATGACCTTTGAACCTCCACCAAAAATAACTACAATTCTGCATTATGACATAGAAAAGACTATGCATGGACAAAGTCAAATCTGCCACATAGTTCATTATTACCACTCTTGTGAAGAAAACTCTTGTGAAGTAATGTGAATTTTTCAATCAATTTTAATCTTATGCATAATTGGCTGATGCAAAGGTCATTTGATAAGCTGACATATATACACTATAAAACTGCCAGTCAGCAAGAGGCAAGTCAGCTAATACAGAGTCCTACCATGTTGGGCAAGTTTTCACTCTAAAAGCATGAAAACCCAATTCATCAGAAAGTCCAGTCGGAATTTACAATGTATGAGGAATCAAGACTCTTTATTCCATGATACAATGATGAAAAATAAAGTAATCTCAAATTTATCTTAGACCTTTTCATCAAAGAAATTTTTTTTGCCTCTTTTTGTGGTTTTGCTGACACCAAAAGATTTAAAAACAAGTAAAAAGTAAAACAAGTCATCTAAAACAGTAACTGAAGGTAGCTCTTTGGGCAAAATATATTGGAGAGATGAAAATTGACTTTTAATTGGAATGACAATTCTGGCTGCCAGAAATGCTCAGTCCCCAAAGTTGTGCAAAGCCTTTATAATCCTGACTCTCTGGAACAAAGAGTCCTTCTTTTGAAGTTTACTGCCTTTCACTTTGATGCTTCTTTAAAGGTCGTGTGACATGAAAATAACATAGTTGGATATTTCATGTAAAAAGCATTAAACATCCAGAAAATAGCTGCAATTTCCATTAAAATCCATCAAATATTGACCATTTCACAGGGAAATTTCTATTTCACACTTGTATCATGAATAAACATGAGCCAAATATGCAAATATGTGACATAGGAAGAGAGACATACCATATATGGCACATGTTAGCCTTTGTTTTTTCAACTTTAATTTCAAGGACACTGGTAGCATTGTTCTTCCCTGAGGGGTTTATTATAAAACTTAAAATATTTTCCTTGAAAAATATTGATATCACTTACCAAACTGTAATCTATATGATCGGTAACTAAGAGATAATTTATATAGGGTTAACAAAAGAAATCATCATACGGTGCAATACTCCACATCATTATTTTTGCATAGATAATTAGTTTCTTCAGAAACCATCAAACTTTGAAGACGTATATTTTGAGAACGGTAAAAGATATTGAAATAATTCCAACAGATCTTTGATTGGAGGACTTTAAGTGACAAGTGAAACAGCTCTTTTTGGTGGCATGTCACACGACCTTTAACCTTTCACCAGTACTCAACAATTTCTCTAACACAGAAATATGCTGTAGCCTGGTTTTGAGAATTAAAACTCTACAAAACTTCACAGCAAAAGTCCATATGAACTTGAGGGGGCACTTCCAGACACAGCAGTTGAAAAACTGAAAGCTCTTAATATCAGTGGTGTTTGTAGTGGGCACCTAGAGTGGATGTTTCTTTTGTAAGCCCTTGAAAAATGCCATCCCGGGGAATATTGGATCTACAGGAGAGGGGGGAGGAAGTCATCCCCTTTGAGAACTTACACTTACAAAGAATTCTCACTTTTTGGAAAAAAAATTGAAAAATCCTTACTTTTTAGTAAATGCTTTAATTTGGCTGAATCTAAAGGCTGATTGGTGTTTTGGGTTTGATTTATTTGAAGGGGGTGTCCCTTCTTTTTGAGATTTGATGATGGAAGGAGGCTGAGGTTCAGAATAGTACAGTCTTATACACCTATTAATTGCAAGATGCACCCAACGACCCTACAGGTAAGGTGTGTCAATGTCCACTATGCCAAAGCTTTGCACTAACGATAATTCTCAATATTTAGCGAAATGTTACAATTGAATGTTTCTATTTCTTAAGATGGGATATGGAATGACACCCAGTACTTCCCCTGCTCCCTCTCCCAATGATCTGCCCCTATTTAATTTATCCAACATACTCAGCTGAAAGTACACATGTCCCACTTGGAGTTGAATTTTGATGTTTTTTCTTTCTATACACTGTCTACTTAGAAACTATTCAAAAATGACACAAAAAAGTCAGAGTTTGTGGGTAACCTTTTCTTATATCTGTGCAATATCCTGTTTGCAATGAAAGTTCCTCTAGTACAGGACAATGTAATTGCCAGCATCCCTTCAGGTGATCTCATAAAGCCAACAAAACCAACACAATCATTCCATCATACACAGTAATAGTCTTAGTCTGTTGATGATATTACTGCCTATTTTTATCTCAGTTGCAGTTTCAAAGGAAGTGGCAATATTTGAAAAGTAAGCTGTTTTTTAGGAATTTTTATTTTTTTTTTTGTTTTTGTGTTTGTTTGTTTTTGTTTTTGTTTTTTTGTTTGCTTTTTGTTCTTGGGAGTGCAGCTTTTGAGGCAATTGTATGGCAAATGTAAATGCCCATGCACTGTATATGTATTGGTAAGACTGAACAATGAACGGATAGGCATAGTTTATGACTCCACCATCTTTTGAGAAGCGTCATTACTTTTTTTGACCATATTCTTGCCAAGCATTATTTATTGCCATCTTTTGCCATTTATCATTTATGATTATTTTAAGTGGGATTTTCAACATGCTTTTCTATGCTCTCTTGTACATCCTATATTGTTAAGTATACACCTCAATGACCACAATGAAAATATCATTTAATTGTTGTAGAATTTGGCTATTCTCGTCAACGATGTCGCCTTTATGTCAAAGTTTTGTTTCATGACTTTGTGACCATTTTTTTTTATATGTTCATGTAATTTGTGAATTATCATTATTTCCATTCCATGTTATATTTGGACCCTGCTGTATGGTATAAGAGACTACGTCACACGCAAGTGACAGATTCTAACACAGTGTTATGTCATGGGTCAGCTTTTGAAATATTTAAATAAAAATCATTCACCTTCTTGATACAGTTCATTAACATTATTTTCCAAATATAGTCATGTTCTGATAGACAGAGAGCCAACTTCAGGCTATATATTATAACTTTTTGCCAGGGCAATGAGTATATCCTGTGTTTTAAAATTTAGTCTCCAGGAATGTTAATCTAAATGTACAAACTGCCATAAAAATATCCCAAAAGGAGATTACAAATATTTTGTACTAATTCCATCTCTGCAGAGCTGTAATAGGCTTTTGTTTATGTCTTGTGCTTCCCTTGTTGCTAAGCAACCAAACACTATTTGCTTCCTTCTTTTTCTACTTTCATTCCTTGTCAGTCTAGATGATATGACAATTTTGCAGGATGGCACCTTCCAGACTAGGAATATCAAAGTCAAAGAAGACATTTGAAGAAGCTGCAGTCATGAAAGATAAAGCTATTACCTAAAATTGTCTGAAAAAAATGCTCCCTTTTTACTGTAGCTTGAAGGTATTGATAAGCGGTCTGTTTTGATGTCCAGACCACCCAATCAATGGTTTGAATATAACCAAGGCCACCCCATGACCAATGACATATCTGTTGCAGACCACTGGAGGCTAACTCCGAAGCAAAGTTTCAAGGAAAGAAAGGTAAAGGGCCTAGGTGATAGAATCTTATCCATGACACACAATATGAGAGAGCACAAAATGTACACCAAAATAATGGAGAGATTTCAAGCAGACCTCTTACAGAGTTTTCTCTGGCAAACAGAGATTATGGGTGCATTTACACTAGATCTGGATCTGATTGTCCGATCTTATCAGTAGATCGAATAACGTGTGGCTTGATCCTGGAGCATTTACACTTGTCTCGTACTCTGATCCTCTTCCATGCTTCAGTGGAAGTGGCCTCCAAATGAATTACGAAATAGAAGCACCAAATGCAAACAAAGAAATAAGAAAACACATGTGTGACCATAATAATGTGCATAATGTGAGGTCACCATTGATCTCGGGTCACCCTTGACCCTAGAGCATAAATTTACACCTTACACCACAACTGTTGATCGCCTGCTTGGGGTCTGATCCTCCCCTCTTACCAGGATCAAAATCGGGTGATCAGATCCGGATCTGATCTGCGTTTACACTACAAATTTGATCTCGAGCAGTGGATCTGACCCCACGCAGGCGATCAGATCTGCATCTAGTGTAAATGCACCCTGTAACGTACATTTCTGGCATTTTGGTATGGCAGGGATGGTAACTGTTGCCTTGACAAAAGGAGGCAAAAAAAATGATACCAACTGAAGTCAGTTTTTAAGTTTCTCACTTTTTGTCTAAAATGAACAGACCACCCAAGACTAATACTGTATGAAGTTGGTATCATAAGCATCCATATCACCAGACTGAAACCAACCAAAACAAACTTTGGCTTCTGGTGGTCTCAATGTGGTCATAGTTTAGGGTGGTCTATGCTCACTATACTGTAGGTTATGTGATGTTCTATAAACGTGCATTCACTGTAGGTACCAAAAAAAAAGGGAATTTCTGTACAATCATGGATATTTGACTTAATCCCAAAAATTTCTAACAAATCCCTCCCAAGATGCAGGGAATAATTAATCCAGTGTCGGCATAGCAATTTGCTACACAAACTGGCCAAATTGCTACACAAATGCAAATATGTGTAGCAATTTTTGTGTGCATGACCAAATGGTTTTCAGTGATTTTACACTACAGAAGGAAAAATTCTCAAAACTGCTATGCAAAATTTGAATACTAAATTATTCCCTGCAAGAGGCATCCAGTTTAACTTCTAAATCAATCACTGCAAATTGAATCTGCTCTGATGTAATACAAAACTGAACACTATCACTCAACCTTTACCAGTCATAACCACTTAGGAGACTTTGGTTGATCAAAGGTAGGGAGGTAAAGTATTGCACTAAGTTTATACTGCTACTGAGTACATGTACAGGGCAGTTAAGACCTAATAAAGATATGCATAGCAGGCACTGGAGGTAAAGCACTGTACTTCAATACTTTTTATAAACTTAGATGGGAAGGAAGAGGATGTGGAAACAACTTAGTTAAATTCTAATCTAACAGTTTTAACTTCATTACTTAAAGAAGGTATGACAGCTTAAACTGCTCATCTAGATAGACTGACAACTAACTGGCAGAGTGACTCTGATGCCAAGTCCAGTCCTGTGTCAAAATCTGAAATTCTACATCAGTATCAGCTTGGGGACAGGTTTCAAACATCAAGATCTTTTCCCTGCTGATATCTTTTACACGCATAAATAATTTTTGTTGCACCATTTTAAGCAGTTCAATCATCCAAACGTTAGGTAAAATGCCATTCATATATCTTGAGATGCAATGCTACTGCAGATAAATATGCTAGCCTAGCAAAATGAAAATATACAAAATAAACATAGAAAAAATACATCATCCTGTAATGAAACACTAGAATGCGAAAAAAGCATTGAGGTTCCATACATCCATTTAACTAGACTTCAGCATTTACTAGAAATAGCCCTTACATGACTGAACAAGCTTGTACTGGACAAATCATTCTGGACCACTATAAAGCGCAGGTCACACTGATTTCGGATAGGATTAAGGTCCGACTTTTGTGAGTTTTTAAGTTAAAATCTTCTCCATTCCTGGCAGGAAAGAGCCAAAAATTTGCCAACTCGTGTAAATATATGATTAACATCAGAGGACTACAAAAATGAAATGTAAACTAATTATTTCGTGACGTCACATTGTTAGGCAGCATTTACTGGAAACGTGTGCAAAAATCGGATTAATTTTCGAAGAAATACTGCTCTGCTGGGCTGTCTAAGTTATATAATGGTAGCAGAATGGTTTATCGTGAGACAAACTAGGATCAGTTATCTATATAGCGTGACCATGATCCTTAGAACAAAGTCTGAATAAAAAACAATTGGTTCGATTTAGAAAAATTCATATCGAATTTCGGATTGAAAATTACTGCAGTGTGACCCGCCCTTAATATGATCAATGTGATGCATCCATACAAGACAAGTGCCTTGATCCCTACATGCTGTGTATCAGAGTTTGTACTCTGGCAATTTCAAATGGGCTTGTATGCTACAGCAGCATCAGGACTCTTGTTCTCAAAATGGCAAGTACAAACTTAAAAGTTGAAAGTTAAAAACTGGTTTCTATGCTTCCTAGCATAAGATATCCTTTCATAACAAGTTTTCATATTTTGACCCTCAGTGACACCAGATGAACTTCTGACCTCCACAAAAACTGTAATTTCTAGGAAATATTACGTATTTCATGGTACGAAATTACATGTTTCCTAAATTCTATCTTAAAGTTACATTACCTGTTTAAGAAAGGGAAATACATAACACTGCCTTGTCCAAAGTGTTGGAATGACGTTTAAGCAGTCCATCTGAACAATAAAGATAAATAAAGACCCCTCACAGAAGTAGCTGTTCCAAATATTGTTTCAATTATCATAAAAATAACGAAAAAAACTACGAAAATCGAAAATGTGTGCGAACAATCTTTATTCCATTCAATCCCACTCCTGCGTGAACAAACCAATGGGAGTGCTCTAATATATGAATATGCAAAAGGCAGCACAACGAAAGGTGCCCATGTATATGCCAGCGAACGAACACTGAACACATGATATTCACGCTATAGCCTTTGCACTTGAAAACTGACTGTAGGCCTATAGTACCATGGAGATGATATCCAAAAGGTTTTATTGGCTCCATGATAGTAAATCGAAAGGAGAAATTTCTGTTGAAGCCCTCCCGACCAATTTCGGAACAAATTACAATCCTTGTGAACTACTCGATAACACCACACTTGGGACTAAGTATCAGCAAGGGTTGCTACCTGGAAGGGCAAGAACAGTAAAATTTGTGCAGTTAGTGAGCTTTCATAATCATCTAGGAGTGTTTTTTGAGTCTAAAGGCAAATTCAAGAAAGGCAGACTCAAGAAAATACGAGTAAATCTGACTCAATTTACCCACGAGACTGGCCATTGATATAATATGCAAGTACTACCGCCGAGGAATAACAATTGAACATTTCTTGAGTCATTCAAATCCTCGATGGTCAACCGACGATCATATCAGCTTGGAGTCTGACATCTGAGATGCTTACCCTCCATCACAAGGTCATACCATGGAGCTACTACCTAGACATACTTTCCCTGTTACATTTCCCAGCTGAAATGTACACAGTTGCCTTCATCGGATTCAACCAGGGAGTTCTGAAACAACAGACACAAATTCTTTTACATACTGGAAACTACTGGAGAAACCATCTACAACAATCAAAGTTGACCAAGAGAAATAACACATTGCTAACCGAGGAAATCGAATCAAGCCATACAATTTTATGACTATGACTATTTTGGTTTGGACTATCATACTTCAGGTTAGTGCCGTTGTACATACTCAACAAATTTTTAGTCAATTAGTGTATCGTGTCCAGTTTACGTAGATTATTTGATATGTAGACCTACCTGCATGTACCCTACCGCTCAAGGACAAAGACTTGGGATGTGGGGAAGTAAGCCAGTGTATAGGGTTAGCGTTACAAGTGTTAGTTTGCAAGTGTCTTCTTGAATACTGTTAGGGGTGAAATTCACTAACCAGTGGCGGATCCAGAGGGGGGGTCGCCGACGTCCGGACCCCCCTCAAATTTCCCAATTTGCCCTTTTTCAAAATTGTTTTTTTTTTTTTTCACACTAGCCTAACAAAATAAAAAATAAAAAAAAAACCACGACAGTTTGACAGGTAATGACAGTTGTCCAATTCCGAGGAAATTTTGGTTACCCCCATCCAGTATCGATCAATCCACCCGTAAAAGTCTAGCCATGTATCACAGAAACTTTCAGCAATATATTTGACTATGGTAGCCTGTATTGCCCGCCCCGCAACACGAACAGCGCAATCGTTTTATAGAGGATGTGACTACAGTATGTCTTACTGCCTGCAATGGAATAGGGAAAAACATGCCAGTGAGCCACAACTGCAAAAAAGGCCGCAGCCGGCCCGACTTAAACCAGTTGGTTAGAAACTGAGCCGTAAAACCTCATCTAACTCTAACTCTTACTGCCTGCGTGACAGTCAGGCATTCTAATCACTTTTTCCCTTGGAACCACGTGTGGCGTGCTTGGGCTTTCAAAGTAATACAGTAAAACGCGCAGATATTACGTCATACTCACTAGCTAGCGCTTTATGCAACGTATTACTACTGAGTTCTAATATTGATTCCAAAAGGTCACTGCTAGTCTTTTGGTCTAACAAAATAATGATCTGTTCACACTCCTTAAACGCTACATCTACGAAACCTTCCCTCTACCGGCTAGTATCCCTTCTCTCATGAACACGATATGATATTCATGGTCTGGAATTACTCTCTTCATTTATTAGTGTTGCCCTAGTGATGGGAATAAAAAGCCAATCTTAGTTTAAAGTCCACAGCCAAGAGTTGACCAGAAGTCGCAATGGAAGAATCGGTGTTTGTTTCATTTTAAAAATACTATATGAAATCACCACCAGGTTAAATAACGCAATGTTACTCGGTTCAATTTTTGACGTCTTTGAACATGACAAGTCTGCTGTCGCAAATAAAAAGCAAACATTCGACTTCAATCATCTGTTTTGACAGAGTATTTTTGACAGTCGCGACGCAACTATATAGGGAACACAACATACAGTATTTTAACCCCCTGCCCCAGTCAAGATAGCGGTGGCGCCAGGTGGGGGAAGGGTTCATGCCCCCGTCGGAGAAGGCTGACCAACTATCGGGCAAGTTTTACAGGTTCGTCTGGAGTCCTAGTCGAAAGTATGCAGTCCCCGACGACAACTAGTCGCCCCGATGTCTTACCTGTTTTTGCCCTTAAGAGGATAATTCCTCTAATAAGAACCCAAAATTTTCGGCGCGATACGCGCGCTTTAGAGTCACTCTGTTTTCTTCAATAGTTCCATTCCGCAAAGCAGGATAGCACAAGTCCTGTCCACCTTACCAAGTAACATATAGGCAGAGTACATAGTTAATGTAAAGTTCGTAACTTTCATCCCATATCGCAAAGCCTAGTTGGTGTTCTCTTGTGTGTGTGTCATGCGGTAGAGTCAGTTGGTGAGTGACTTACGGAGCAAAGTTTGGCTATTTCATCTTGTAGTCCAGGTGGTTTCGATAGAAATGTATGTTACACCCAATACGGTCTACAAACCCACAGTTCGTTTTTCGTTTCGTCATATGTTTTATGTGTTAGCCTATCAAACATGTTCCCCCGCTTCACGCACTTTTCAATTTCACAATCCAGATTCAAAGAACACTATCAGTGCACAACTCGGATCTTGAAGTATTAACTGATATGATGCAAAATATGCCGGCAATAGCATGGGATAATGAGGCTCCTCCATTTGCCCTTCTCATCATCCCCTCGAAATAGGGAATGTCGGAACTAATTCGGGTAGCTGACATCGCCCGGCCCCCTGTTGGAAAATTCTGCCGCCACACATGGTCGATTTGCTTATTTTGGCTTTCATAAGGGTAATTTCTGGGATAAAACCCAAAATTTCGGTACGCTTTGTCCACTCTTCCTCAGTTCCGTTATACTTATAGCTAAATGTAGTACAAACCCTTTCCACCTTTTCAAGTTAATAAGTAGGAATACATGGATTTATGTACACATGGATTTATGTAAATGTCAGAAATTGAATCGCATTTCGCTAAACCTGGTTAACGTTCACTTGCGTCTGTCGTACGGTACGGCTAGTGACTCGAGGAGGGAAGTACAATTAAGTTATGCCCGACAGGGCCTAACTGTCCGGACAATTGTTCTATATAACTTTAAATTAGTACAAATTCTTATCAGTGTAGGCTTACCCAAAAGAATTTCGCGCGCTTCGCGTGCTTTGCATTTTCAGCGTTTAGATTCCAGGTTTTGATTCCAGTTTTTGCATGTCTCTTGGTTTATCCTTTCTTTGTCAATATGCCGTAAATTGTATAATCGCTGAAGTTTATGGGAACCAAAATTTAACCAGAATGCAAAAATGCATTGAGGTTTCGATGATATATGTTCTATTCCAAATAATGCCATGATGTCGCATATCTTTCAGTCAATGGTCAAATGCTATCTTAACATGTTGGAAAAATACAGTTTTGTGTTCCTATTTAATTTTGGGAATTCTTGGGAAATTTGCAGTTTGACCTCTGGTGACCCCAGATGACGATCTTGGGAAATCTTGGAAAATTTTGCTCTTTGACCTCTGCTGAACCCATATAACACTCTTGGGAATTCTTGGGAAATTTTGCTTTTTTACCTCTGGTGACCCCTGATGACCTTTGACCTTCACCAAAAACAATAGGGTCCATCTTTTCACCATAACACATCCACATAGTACTGTAAGTATGAAATCTATCCAAGCTTCCTACCTGGAGATACGTGTTAACAAGCTTTTCAATGTTTGGCCCACGTTGACCCAAGATGACCTTTGACCTCCACCAAAAATGATTGAGTTCATATTCTCACCACAATGCATCCACATACTACGTATAAAATCTATTCAAGCTTTCTCCCGTGAGATATTGTGTTAACAAGGTTTTCAGTGTTTGACCCTCAGCCACCCTAGATGACCTTTGAACTCCACCAAAAACAGTGGGATACATCTTCTGACTATAACACATCAATTTACCATGTATGAAATCTATCCAAGCTTCGTACGTGGAGATATCGTGTTAACAAGATTTTCAGAGCTTAACCCCCAGTGACCCCAAATGACCTTTGACCTCCACTAAAAATGATGAGATTCTTGCTCTTACTATAAGGCATCTACATACAAAGTATCAAATTTATCCAAGCTTCCTACATTGAGATATTGTGTTAACAAGGTTTTGAGGGTTTGACCCCCAGTGACCCCAGATGACCTTTGAACCCCACCAAAAATGATAGGATTCTTCCTCTTACTATAAGGCATCTACATACAAAGTATGAAATTTATCCAAGCTTTCTACATCGAGACATCGCGTTAACAAGGTTTTCAGGGTTTGACCCCCGGTGACCCCAGGTGACCTTTGACCCCTACCAAAAACAATAGGGTTCTTCCTCTAAATATGGGGCATCTATGTACCAAGTTTGAGAACTGTCAGAGCTTCCCTTCTTGAGATATCGTGTTAACAAAGTTTTCAGGGTTTGACCCCCGGTGACCCCAGATGACCTTTCACCTCCACCAAAAATGATAGGGTTCTTTCTCTTACCATAACGCATCTACATACAAAGTATGAAATTCATCCAAGCTTCCTACCTTGAGATATTGTGTTAATAAGGTTTTCAGAGTTTGACCCCCGGTGACCCCAGGTGACCTTTGACCCCTACCAAAAACAATAGGGTTCTTCCTCTCAATATGGGGCATCTATGTACCAAGTTTGAGAACTGTCAGAGCTTCCCTTCTTGAGATATCGTGTTAACGAAGTTTTCAGGGTTTGACCCCCGGTGACCCCAGATGACCTTTCACCTCCACCAAAAATGATAGGGTTCTTCCTCTCACCACAACGCATCTACATACAAAGTATGAAATTCATCCAAGCTTCCTACCTTGAGATATTGTGTTAATAAGGTTTTCAGAGTTTGACCCCGGTGACCCCAGGTGACCTTTGACCCCTACCAAAAACAATAGGGTTCTTCCTCTCAATATGGGGCATCTATGTACCAAGTTTGAGAACCATCAGAGCTTCCCTTCTTGAGATATCGTGTTAACGAAGTTTTCAGGGTTTGACCCCCGGTGACCCCAGATGACCTTTCACCTCCACCAAAAATGATAGGGTTCTTCCTCTCACCATAACGCATCTACATACAAAGTATGAAATTCATCCAAGCTTCCTACCTTGAGATATTGTGTTAACAAGGTTTTCAGAGTTTGACCCCTGGTGACCCCAGGTGACCTTTGACCCCTACCAAAAACAATAGGGTTCTTCCTCTCAATATGGGGCATCTATGTACCAAGTTTGAAAACTGTCAGAGTTTCCCTTCTTGAGATATCGTGTTAACGAGCAAAGTGTCACAAACACACACACACACACACACACACACACGCACATACACACATACATACACACGCCATCATGACTGCATAGGTTTCTCTTATCATCGAAACCAAAAAAAAATGAATGTGCCCTTTTTATGTTGGACCCCCCTCAGAGAAGACCCTAGATCCGCCCCTGCTAACACGGGTATTATGATGAAAACAGGTGCTTTGTTTCAAAACCTCAAGTGTGCTGTGCAGTATACAACCTTCAAAATCACTCTATTCCCACCTAATGCATGAATAACCGAGGGAATATAAGCCCATGTACAGTACTTCAGTACATACAGCTTACAGCTGTGTGATGCATTGAATATTCATAAAGTGTTGTGATAGGCATGGTTTGAGCTATTTGTAATGAGGACGTTTTTTCCAAAATAGCCTGCAGATTTTGACTGTTTTCGTACTGTTTCTTTATAATTTGCCATTCACACTACCATTTTCAGTCACTACGTAAACAACTCCATCCATGAATAGTATAGTTAGTGTTTGACAAATAAAGAAAACATAAGGCCGTATGTATTTCCCTTTTCTTGAACAGGTCATATCACTTTAAGATATCCTAGAAAATGTTTTCAGAGTGTGACCTCTGGTGACATTAGATTACCTCTCACCTCTACCAAAAATAAAGGCGCCCTTCCTCTTCATACAGTGCATCTCCATGCTTCGTATGGAAAATATGTATGTTTACTATCTTCACATACCAAGCTAACAAGGTTTTCTGGCTTTGACCTCCAGTTGCATCTGATGACCTTTGACCTACACCAAAAACAACTGGGTTCTTCTATTGGATATGGGGCATCAACAAGCTAAATATGAAAAATATCTTCTTCCTGTACTGGGATGCATCTTTTAGTCAATATGGGCATCTATGTACTAAGTATGAAAAGTATACATGCTTCTTATTTTGACATGTCATGTTAACTTGTTCAAAGTTTGACCTCTGGTGAACTCAGATGACCTTGGACCTCCACCAAAAACAACACACTTCTACTATTTATGGGAAATCAACATGCTACTATGAAAGGTACCTATGCTTCCTTTCTTGAGATAGTGTTAACAAGGTTTTCAGAGTTTGACTTCCAGTGACCTCAGATGACCTTTGACCTCCACCAACGGGGTTCTAGTCAATATGAAGTATCTATATGCTAAGTACGAAAAGTTTCCATGCTTCCTACCTTGAGAAATCATGTTGACATGGGGGTTTTAGAGTTTGACCTCAGATGGCCTCATATAGCCTTTCACTTCCACCATAGAATAGGGTTCTTCCACTTAATATGGGGCATCTAAAAACCAAGTATGAGATGTGTCCAAGTTTCCCTTCTTGAGATGTTGTGTTAATGAGCTAAGTGTCACAAACACACACCTACACAAACATGCATACACACATCACCATAGATGCTTCTGTTTCTCTTTTCATCGGAAGCAAAAAAGCAATCCACACAACTCAGCACTATTTCCAAGAAAAAATAATAGGTCAGAATTACAAACAAGTGTAACTTCTGCTTTATGTGTAATACCTTAAATGTTGCTTTTTTAGGTCTCTCACAATTTTATTCAATCTTTTCTTGGATAATATCACATTGTGCATTAACAAGACTGAAAATACACAAATTCCTTTCACTAAACTACTAAATGAACAAGAAACATCCTCTATAACACTGGTATTACAGGCACATGCTACAACCAATCTTTTATGAACAGCAACTGACAGTTTTAAGTATACAAGAAACATCTCAGTCATAAAGACCTGTCAAAGGCTATATGGATACTCACTTACCACCAAATCCCAATGAAAAAGCAAGTTTATGATGGTCAATCGTTTTCCAGAATTAAATGGTTATGACAATTTCTATAATTAGATATCCAAGGACGCCAGCTGACACATCTTTCAACAATATCCTACATGCCTCAGGTACAGGTTCTAGTGTGATCACTATTGTACATTATGCTATTGTTCAGAATCTCATGCCTGAAGGGTCCTTCCTCTCTCTATACCTTGATAATTATCATCACCTTCATGAAGACTGACAGCAGTAATATCCTACTGAAATCTTACTCATGAATAATTCATGAATGATGAATTCTCAAAGGGAAACTGAAAATTTCGTCTTTGAAGGCTACGTGAAGTTACAGGAAGGGATAAATTTGATAAATCTGACGTGGAGACAATCTCAGAGTAGCACGATTATGATCTGCAGAAGTGTATACTGAACACATGACTATATACTGTATAAACCAATACCTATCGCACTGGCCTGGAAACAGATACAAGGGTCTATGTGTGTACACTACAGAAACACCTGCATCTTCAGTATGGTACACATAAATATTTTTAAAAAACAAAGAGTACTGGTAACACTTCCATTCAGCATGCAAAATCTGAGAAAAGCATAAGGAGCACCTTGGGGAAGCCCTTTCCTACTGCAGGGGTAAATGAATGAGGGTCACATGACTGTGTCACTTCCTGTCCTAGCTGTACTGTGAAACTTGACGTATCAGACCTCGTAAGTATAAAATAAGGAAATAACACATTAACTCTGATTCTGTAAGTCTGCTTTGCACTTTGGGGTATGTTTCAACGACCATATTCAGATACTTAAATAGAGCTCGTTGAAGTCTGTTTTTGGAAATTATAACTGCTCTTGCCCTTAAACAAGCATAATGTAAATTAAATTTCACCAACATGCATGACACAGGCAGAGTACATCTATCATTATTAAACCATAAAGTCTCACCAACAGTCTGGCAATAGCTTTACTTTCTAAAACACCTAACACAATCCAATACTGTAGTTATGAACAATGCATCATTTGAGCCTCCAAAGTTTGAATGAGAAAATTATTCATAATAACCACGGCTGCAAAACTTGCAAAACTTCGCAGGCGCACATACTTTGAAAACCAAAATTTCTAGCTCACCTGGTCTACTTAATTTGGGACTAAGATGAAAATTTCTAGCTGCAGCATGATTTTCGCAGACGCAATGCATGTTTGCGTCCAGCTTTTTGCAGGCATGATAATAACTACAGAGAAGTGAATTTCTTTCTTTGAGAACCTTAATATTTCAAAATAAAGTTGCCTAACCACTGTACCAATTTAATTCTGCCTGTCATTCTGTACACATAAATCATGGTTTTATTAAAAGTGAAAATTTTTTACCAAAAATTACATAGTTCCCTTTAAAAGGTTTCATCTTAGTCCAAAGGCACATTTCACAGGCTAAAGAAATTCTGTATCCAACCTTACAGTCATTAAATTGCCTGTTACTCCTGTACTTACAGAGTCAAAAGTATCACAGTCTTCACTTTGTAGTATGCCATCAAGTACAATTCTAAGTATTACTGTACAAACTTTGATTTTACTTGTACTGCTTCACAGCAAGACTACTATAAAATCTCTTAAAATTGCCATCATGACCTTCAAAACCCTGATAGATCAAATGATGATGCCCTTTTTGTATTATTTTCGTTTATGTTCCTTCTTTTAAAGTAACTGTGACCTTGATTGTAATTTGCTTGTCTCGTAAGTACTATGTTTCATTCCAGTGGTGATCATGGTGGTTACAGACCTGCACTCACTGATGCACAGAACTGGTTTTCTCATGCAATGAAATGGTAACTTTGAAGTATAGATATAGACAGGAAATAAACAGTTTAAATGTTTTTCTACTTTGGCATTCAGTCTGCCAAATTGATAGAGTTTTTGTAAGTTGTACTGTACATCTGCACACTTAAATAATATTAAAGTATTCAAGTTTTTTGAATTCTCAACCGTCCTAGCTTATTGTTGCAGGTTTGATAATTGACTATTTCAGAAGTCATTTTGTTTGCAAGCCATCATTTCAGTCACATACATGTAAACATATAAGCAACTACTGTACATCGATGTTATTGTTGCAAATTATGAGGAATAAACTGAAGTGGTGTGGAAACCCAATGGATACTAGAGATCACAACCCACAGAGAACACGGTATAAACCCTTCCTTCAAATCTGAGTGGGTTTCAGACATGGTATCCATGCATGTACCCTGTTCTTTTCAGCAAGTCTTGAACAAAGCCACACTTGGCAGGCCCATGATGTACATCAGATCAGAAGGCTAAGCTGCTGTTTACATTCAGTGTGATGTCTCTCCTGTGGAAATACTTCATTCCACCAGAAATGTAGTTTGGTTTTTACCCTTTAACCTTAGCCACTGGGACTTTTAAAATAATACCCCAAGACACAATGACATCTACTAAATATCAAGGGTCACAGTAAGCATAAAACTGCCAAGACACAACCACATCACCTAAAGAACAGGGTTCACAGTAAACAAATGTACAGCAAACATACTACTGTATGTTTACAGGAACTAACAAAATATTTAAAGGATGCCACACATTGTTATTGCTTTGCTTGACCCAACTCAACTGGCCTTTTACAACCTAGCTTCCTCTCTACAGTTGGCCTAACTTTCATCAGCACGATTGACAATGCAAACTAAAAGACTCTCTAGCCAGTTTAGACAGGTTCAACTACAGCACTTGTTTTGGTTCATGCAAAATCAATTGATTGGTCAAACTGCTTCAACCTCATGACTGTTGCAGCAGACTCCACTTAGGAAAATGACTTTGTTCATGTTTTTCTGACCGACTGAAGGTGACGCTACTTAAAACTTGCTAAATCTGGTCTTAAAACTGCCACTTACAGTTGAAGACCCCCACACACTACATGACTACTGGTGACTGTTGGGATGAGTTGCTCATGCGAAGTCTCATAGTGTGCTGCTAGCTATAATGTGGGCATGACATGACCTAAATAAGTTTAGCATAATGCAAGATTGGATACAATAATGTACAAATATCATCTCACAAACAGTTACAACTGGTTCTGCTACCAAACAGAATTTGAAGAAAAACATCAAAAAAAAAACCAATTTCGAAAATTCCACAACTGGTCAACTGACTATATGACTCAATTGGTGGCACAAACACAGAGCTATATAATTGGAGGACGTGTATTCTAGAAGTGGAACTAATGTAACGCTGTGATAAAGTTGTCTTAGCAACTTCATGAAAAGGCTTACATCACACTACTGTACAACATACAGAGCACCAAGCGCAGCATGTTAGTGGCTTTGAAGCACATCACTGGCCAATTGGAACGCGAGCATATGCATGCATTTGTGCTAGCTTCCCTACATAAGCCTCAGCATTGTTGTTGTGCAAAAAGGATGCCTTCTGTGCACTGTGCAGAACAGCTGTGCACTTGTACGGACAGTCAGTAAACAGCACACCTATACTCTGTGTACTATTCAGTGACAGTGCGATCGCAAACGCTAAGCACTGATGTACGATTCACAATGTGGATACACATGCTGCTCTAGCATGGTAGGGTGTGTGCAACGATTGGTGAGCTGCCTAGAAGTGTCATTTCGTAAAATCTTCCTATGCCAAAACTTGTCAAGAGTTGTTATCAATACCAATTAGGTGCTCATTCAAGCTTTGTGAATAGCCCTAAAGATTGAAATTTGATGGCAGTTTATCTCAGATTAAACTGAAAGGTGATCTAACTTTCAATGACCATAAGTAATTTGATCCCTTTTTGACATTACTAATTACAGGGCAGGATTTGTTTGTTGTAATGTAAACCCCACAGTGCTGGGCTACTGTTGTACCAGAATAGTCATCAAAGCTTTTAACAATGCTGCTGCTCAATGGAGCAGCTGATTGAAGTAATGAACCAGTGGTCAGGTACTTTAATTGGGAACCTCAGTTTTCCCCTAAAAATTGCGGTAGCTATGACTGCTTCCAGCAAAGGCAAATTTTGCCTAATGTAATAAACTAACCATGCCATCAACGACGTCACGTTGTGAGAAGCTCTTATGATACATTTCACACTTTCGAGTTTAGATGGGCTGTACCTGGCCTGTATTTGGTAATTCACATGGTTGTATTCCAGTAAATACGAACTTATTTCAGTCTGGCAAAAAGGCTGTATCCAAAATTATTCACTGAGAAATTTATTTTGGTCATGTCATGCCCACTTGAAGTTGCAAATTGGTAGTTTCTTGCATGCATGTTGGAACTACCAACTGTGATACCCCTTGCATAGACTGATTCTCCCACACCTGAGCCTTACTGGACTAGAAAGTTGATCCAACTGTAAGGGTCAGACCAACCCCCAATCCTCCAACCCTCCTTTCTTTGTATGTACTCCAGTCTTTGTAGGGCCTGGGTCATCTAAAAAGATCTCTGCCTTCCAAATATCCTTTTTAAAAGTTTTAGATTTGAGACTCTTTCAGTTGTCTCATGTTGAACCCTGGTGTGCCTTCTCATTTTATTCTTACCCACTCCTCTGATCCATCTTCCTCTGAGATGTAGATACCTTCACGTTTGTCCTTCTTGATGAACTCTTTAAAGGAGAATGGATTTTCTTCTTTTTTATCTTCTTCATCATCTGTAACAAGAGCCAAAAGAAGAAAAAATGCCAAAAAGGACATTAGTAATTTGAAGTGAAAACTTACCCAGGTTCTAACATGCAAAGGTTTGTACATCTTCTCCTGAATGGCTTGGTGTATGTCATTTGTTCTGCTATACAAGGGTTGTACTGCAGATAGTACATAAGTTGTGAATTCTTGTGGCCTGCCTATAAGCAAGTAAAGTCTACAAAACAACAAAAGTGCAGTCAAAACAGCATCAGTGCACAAAGTGACTACTGTCAGACTATTCATATGCTAACTGTCAGTGAATTACACCAGCTCTGCTTGGGTGTTTGCCGACGAAATCCTTGAATTTTTACTTAATACATGAATGACTAATTACAGGATTTCTGGCAAGGAAATATAAAGGACATAAATGTACCATAACTGATAAAAGCACCATTTGGCACTATTAATAGTGCTCACTTAATAGACAAGCTGGGAAACTTTGACATACAAAGCATGCTGGGAAGGAAAGTGTACCACAACAGAGACTGCACGTGTATAATCACGCACAGTTTTTGAGTATAAAACTATGGTTCTCCAGACATCAATCATGGATCAAAGAGAATTTTCTTTAGGAGCAAAAGTTCTTGTTGAGGTTAATCCCCTTAATGTGGACCGAAAAGGTTGGACAGTATGACAGTAAATTGTGAAAGCAAAAAAAAGTCTCTCCAAGCCTTCGTATCTGTGAGAAAATGTCTGTGGACTTGATCTGTGGCACTTCAATGGTACAGCAAAATCTTATTTCCCAACTTGTCTATTGCAGTACTGCTAAACTGTACACAACACTCTGAACAGTTTGTACACCATACTAATAAAACTATTGAACATACACCTCACCACTCTACAACCTTAACTTAGACACATAGGTGTATGAGGTCGGGAGGGGGTGCTCACTGCTGGGTAGTTGTAGCTACCACTATAATTTATCACTATCATTTATCAGGCAATAAAATCAGCTCCCCCATCCCCCCCCCCCATTCCCATCACCATGACAGCACAGCCAAGAATATACTTCATGTAGCTAATACTAAACTGTAGGAACAGCCTCCTACTGGCCCTATTCCAATATGTTTATTCATCCTATTCATTTCCCTTCAAGTATCTATCCACCTCAGTTTAAGGTGGAATTAACTGAAGCATGTCTCCAGACAGCAGCCAAAGCACACATAGTGTAAGGCTTCAGGCTGGAATGAGCCTAGTATTGACATGTAGATGTTGATGTAAAGACTGGGTACAATTTTCTCACCTGATTTTATTTGCATGGTCTAAATCAGGGGTGGGAACCTTTTTCATCTGAAGAGCTATTAACACGTAGATGGTCATCATACCAATAATGCCAAAGGTGCTATATTCAGCAAGGGAAGATGAAGCTTTTCCCATATGATTTGCCCCGGGTTCCCCAAGGTGTGGGAGCTGGTGAGGTTAAGGGGACAGACCCCAGTAGAGTAATAAATTGTTTCTCTACTTTCCATCGGAAAGTTATCCCCCTTTAAAATTTTCAACCCATTCATCGGACAACAAGGGGCCACAGACCCCCAGAATTTACTTCAACTTACTCAGTCCCCACAAAAATATGTTTGAGTGAGTTAGGGTTAGATGAGGTTTTGCAGCTCTGTTTCTGACCAATTGGTTTAAGTCGGGCCGGCCACGCCCTTTTTCCAGTTGTGGCTCACTGGCTTGTTTTCCCTACTCCACTGCTTATGATGAACACCAAGCACAATGGCAGTAGGTTCCATTTTTAAAGTCTTTGGTATGACCCGGCCACGAGTCGAACCCCAGACCTTCCGGCTGCAAGTCAGATGCTCTAACCACTTGACCATGCAGTTGGTTTGACTGAGGTTTAACTGAGCTTCCTACTGGAGGAATATATGACAGTCCACTTCTGTTCAATGCCATGAAGCCTGTCTTACATAAAAAGCTGCAAAGTTACTGGTCACCAGTAGTTCAAAGGTCCTGTAGTTGATTATTATTATGCCTACCGTACCAAAAAACTATACAATGCATGCCAACTCACAGCGTATTTACTTAAAATATCTGGGTACTTGTTAGCAGGTTACAATGGTGCATAAAAGATATTATATTATTAAAGATATAATCTGAAAATTATACTGAAGAATTGCCGAGGGGTCTGGATTAAAGTGATTAGCCGAAGACAAAATTCAATGAGTTCAAAAAATGCAGAAAAAAATTCTCTGTTAGGAGATGAAAACCGCATCTCAATAGCTTGTAGCATTTGGAAGATATTAATTTTCAAAGAAATGCATTTTTTTCTCAAGATGAAGTGCATTATGGGAAATCTGTGGTGTCATTGTGGCAATCTATTTGAAACAGAATAGAATTTCTTTATAATATTGTAATATTGATGCCGCTGTAGGGAATATTTAGCATTGTTATACCCTACATATGGTGTAGATTTGTCCTAAATCTACATGGAAACATATTTAAATATTCCAACAGTATCAAATTTCAAGGGCAAACAGGACATTCAATTATAAAGAAAAACAAAAGGAATCTGAGGCAATGTGCCTACTTTACATAACATTCTGTGATCTTGATGAAAACTGAAGGTATTTTTGACAAAAATACTCTAACATGAGATATCTCGAGTTAGGAAATGAGAATTGCTGAGGGGTTTGGAAGGCATAAATTGGAATTTTTTTCTCTTTCACATGAGACCCTTGTAAAAAGCCCCTCCAAAATGCCTTTAAATGGTCTATGGCCTGTGGGCTAGAGGTTCCCCACCCCTGGTCCAAATCATACAGTTGATACACCATAATTTTATTACACTTTGGTACCATATGATGTAAAGGTGAAGGCTGAACAGAGAACTTCTAAAGAACAAAAAAATGTTTTACATAGCCCTCTTTGGCAATTATGTATTAATGTAGGGCATTTATTTGTACTGCATTATAAAAAATTATTTGTATTGTAAATCTTGTATAACTTTGTCAACTGTTAACTTTGTATTATTCTGTTACACCTGTGTTGGTGTGAGTGTACTAAATGTTTGCACTTTGTCAAGCCAATATTTGTCTTGTTATGTTAATTGACTTCAGTCTTGTCCAAGTTGTGAAGTGTCTGTTTGTGTTTTAGTGAGTCTTCAGTCTGTCACCAGAGACAATAAATGTTAGCCTATCCTCTGCATGAACCTTGTTGCATGTAAGAGGTATTTTTTCTCTGGTAAAACTTTCCTAAGGACCTGCAAAGCAAGGCTTGGACCAACACTACATTAAAGAATTAACAGAATACACCTCAAGTCAAAAGAAAATACCATATTTGTCATACTATTTAAGGCCCATCGATTGATATTTTGTTCTGTCTTCCTATTACATCCCTACTGCATACAAAACTTCACACCACTTGCTTGCCTTCACATTGCCAAACTTACACTCTGTACTGTACTTCTGCCTTTAAATGACAGAGAAATCTTAAAGGTTTTTGGCCATTCTCCTTTGAGATAAGCTTAAAATTCATAAAAAGTACTGCATTGTAAGACTGTGCCAATTGGGAAACAGGAATTAACTAATGGTTAAATGTGTATGGTGTAAGGGAATGTGTTGTATTTCATAATGACCAGGACCCAACACATCTTTGATCCTTAACCTTGTTCACATCAAGAACTACTACAGGTATGACGGCAGTATAACAACCCAAGGCAAAGATACAAACGATATGAGGGCGCTAGACCACAATTTTTAGTATCCAAGGCACTGACTTCAACAAGTAAATTTACAGACTATCCAGTAAACATAGGAAAACCTTAACTGCAAGTGCCCTTCAAGGATTTCTAACTATCCTACTTTCAGAGTCCATCCAGTACATACTTTTTTAAGGCTGCTCATTAATTTGCAAACTATTGTTTTCCATGATGCTGACTTTCATTTTAAATTCATGGGCCATTGATCAGTTACTGCTAGTATGTACACAAATCCAAACTATAATTATAATTCAGGCCTTGAGGGGCAGTTGTCTTATGACACTTAGCGACCACAAATGTGGGAGAAGCCTACATGGCTTATGAATTACATTTTCACGTCGCGTGGCTAACCAACTCAACAATTTAGGTCGAATTTGGTTTCTTTTGAAAAGCCAGTTCAGATGAGAAAACCATAGATTGCTCTTGGATGAAAAACCCACCTTACTTTGAACCTGCCGGGGATCGTACCCCAAACCTCCCGGTTTCCAGGTTTCATCGCTTCAAATGCCACCGCCTTTATCCACTTGGTCACAGCACTGATAACTATGTGGAAATGTAATCTGCTGGCTGCAAGAAGGCACTAATCCTCAATTACTGACAAACTGGCAAGCAGTGAATGATGCTTTTTAGAGCCCATGAGAAAATAAACTCTACCCCACTGTCCTCTATTTCACACTCCAGTAACTGCACCCTTATATGGTCATGTGAGACCAGTAAGTAAAGCTGCTTTTATTCAATGATGATATCACTTGTACTAACATAATGTCTGCAATGATTTGTCCTGAAAATTGTGGCTATGACTGAAGTTCTCCTACAGAAACAAAGGAAAGGCTCCCTTAGATATTCAATGTGGAATAGAAGCTCTAAGTTTACAAAAATAGCAGCTCATGCTTGAAAGCTGAACCAACAAATGCATTAAAGCTTATAAAACTTATAAGCATCCAGTCCCCTCATTCCCAAAATCCTTTTCGCCCTGCCTACATATCATGCAGATGATGGGGCAGATAGCTTCCTGAAGCTAGTAGTATGCCCTCAAGCTTCTTGAATAGCAGTCCTGTGCTCCTTTTGAACTGTAAGACAGTTTTGGCCTTAACAGCTTCTGGCGGTACGGAGTTCCAGCCATCAATGACACTCTGAAAAAAGTAGTACGTCTCAGCATATGATGAGGTCACTGCTTAAGAATGGTCATCATATGCCCCCTTGTGATCATACGGGATTTCTGATGACTTTTTAGTTGAAATAGATCATGAACAGGGATTCTGTCAAAACCTCTCATAATTTTAAAAACTTCAATCAGGTCATCTCTGTGCCTTCTTGCTTCCAATGACATTAAATTAGTACGTTTAAGTTTCTCTGAATAATCCTTATCACAGAGGTTGGGAATCAATTTTGTAATCTTCCTCTGTACTCCTTCAATTAAGTCGATATCTTGTGAAGATATGGCCTCCATATCTGGGAAAATTGTGGCTATGATTGAAGTTCTCCTCCAGAAACAAAGGAAAGGCTCCCTTAGATATTCATTGTGGAATAGAAGCTCTAAGTTTACAAAAATGACAGCTCATGCTTGAAAGCTGAACCAACAAATGCATTAAAGCTTATAAAACTTATAAGCATCCAGTCCCCTCATTTCCAACATCCTTTCGACCCTGCCTACATATCTCCACTGCTGCTGACAACTTTTGTGTTTAATTAGGAAAGCTTCAAGCCACTTCATTCCAAAGAGGTATAAGATCTCAGTACTCTGGGACAAACATGTCCATGTAGGCCCAAATGAGATAATTTATGTTGTAATGCACTGTTCTCATTGGTTGGTTTGGCATCATGCAATCAACTAAAATTACTCAGCCCGTACTACAAAGGGGAAAATTCATTTATGTGATATGACATCATGACCAAGGGCCTACTCAGTCCTACTGTGAATTGCCCTGTCTTTTCCTGGAATGAAGAAGCCACTCTCCTGATTAAGAAACTGTTCTGAAGAGTCTGTGCATGTAAATTCAATTCAGGTGAAACAGAGAACAGGCATACAGCATATATACTGTAGACTGGTCTAGCAAACACTTGTGTAAAATAGTCTAAACCAGTGGTTCTCAAACTTTTTTAGACTACCACCCCCTTTCACCACCTTGAACTATCCCAATGTCCCCTCCTCCTACCCCTCCCCTTGTTCCACCTTTCTTAGTCAGATGCTCACCAATATTTTTTTCTCAGTTTAACTTTATTTGCAGCTTAGAAAAACAAACACCAGCAGAAGGCAGGCATACGGTGAAACTTGGTATAGAGAGTCCAGATGTACGAGTAGCTCAGTCAGTGTGAAGGATGAGCTTGGTGTAACGCTACGAGATTACGAATGTCTGGTTCCATTTTAGTGAGAAGTGGAGGGGAACAGACCCCCTGGATGCCTTATTGTGCCCTAAATCGAGGCAGTGATGTGTCGTAATCACCAGGGACCCCTAAATCAGTGCCAATGCTCCCTTATCCTCCATGTACTCTGTAGCACCCACCTGAGACTTCCCAACGCCCTCGGGGGGTGGTAGGGACCACTTTGAGAACCACTGGTCTAAATGCTGTGTTTTCTTATGGATAATTCATATTAGGCTGCAGGGTGCGAAATTAGCGGTCGTCCGATCATCCGAGGCGACTAACATATCTGTTGGACCACTGGAATGCACCAAAACATGTTTGCATGGTCGTCCTGTGGGTGACCAAAATTATTAGATCTAACACAGTAAGCCTAGTTTAGGCCTAGACGAAAGGTTTGAGTTTTCTGTGGCACAGAAATTCTGCGAAATTTGCAGAATTGGGAGATGAAACCTAAAAACAGAAGACAGCTCATAAACAATTTGCATGCAGTGCGTGTGGATCGGGAACATTTGCGAAACTCTAAAGGCCAGAGAAGCTAGCGTGTGAAGGCAAAGTGCCCTGGAAAGTTTAGACAGTACATTTCGTTCGCCGTACAAAACTACACGTGATAGATATATGTCAATTGGTCATTGACTTTTACTAGATTTCTCCATACTTATTCACTTAAATTAAGGATAGACATGCCTTCCATTATCAACAGAAGTGAATTTTGGTAATATAGTCATGGTATAACATAAGAATATCCACATATTAGCCACAAAGGATAACGATTAACTATTGTAACCCAAATCAATCGCACTAAAACTTCAGTAATTATTAGTGGAGATACGTTTTTTAGCGAAAACAAAACTGCACTTGCTCAACTGTAGCATGTACACATTCTTCAAGGGGTACTTGCGCTGTGTGCAAAGGAAAACTAATCTGTCCAGTATACTTCAACACCACTTACTCCCTAATCAAATATTAAAATGATACGGTTCTACCTGTTCATAATTTTTTACTGTTATTCAAACTAATTTTGCAAGTTTTTTTGCATTTCCACAAGTATTCCAAACATATGGCAAAAAAAAGGCAAAATATCCTATCCTCATTAACTTTTGGATCATACCCCATTTTGCTAAAGTGGTGTATGCATGCCAAGGTCATGTGCCACTAGCCCTGGGCCACAACATATAGATGGGTACGCACCCAGGCTACGTAACGAACTGTTTCGAATGCGATACCGCCGACCATAAAGACTTACCTGCGTACTGTATGAGTTAAATCTCCAGACCCAGAGGAGATGCATCAGAAAAATTTTACATGTCATTATCACGAGAGGAACAGTGTGCTAACAGTAGATAGTGGATTTTGATTAAAGAAGCAGCCAAGAAAGCATGTCAAGCGCAGAAATTCTGGACACATACGGTACTCACAGTTACAGAAAGATTGCCAGAGACAAATCTTACGATATTTTGCTTACAATGCCAGCACCTTACGGCACACGATTCTGGACACAAAAGCCACAGTAGCCGTAATGGTAGGACTTGTTTAAGAATGTGTCTTGAATTGCCACATCATCCATTAACTGCGCTTCTGATAGTTCAAATCTCATGATATTAAGAACCAGCTGGCCACTAATGAATGTAACCTTTAGTAAAGCATTGTGAATGCTATAGTTTTTTATAAGATCGCATATCCTGGATGTCGATAGGGGGCGTCGATGAGTTCGATGTCCAAAATTGTAGGAACATAAATGCCTCAAAAGACAATACAGTTCACTGTAAGATTTATACAACTTTTGTTTTAGCATGTTCTTTGATATCGACGTTCTTGAAGGACGACTAACAACAATGAGGCAGGACCATCAAATATGATATGAAAATGCTACCACAAGTACGGCAAAGTCACCTTCAGTAAAAATTCCTTAAATTCACACCCTGGGCTGGCATGCATTGTCCCAAGAGAGATGAACATCACTAAAATCTTTCATCAGAATTTGCAATTAAAATGCTTTGTGAAAATAAAAACTTCACCTGTCATCATCATATGCACCTCATAAATACACAGCTCAAAACCATTCTCAGCGGTGTACATCGTTTCAGTAGGCTACAAGAGAGGACGGTCTAACACAACTCTCTGATCTAGTTTTAACTAACCATCCGTGAGAGCTCTCTGGTTTCAATAACCACAGTGACCTTGCGATGGTCATAAATTACAAAGTCACTCCCTGTTCTGCTTACTTTGACTTACACACCGTTTGGGTCTTATTACCTCAGAAAATTTCCTGCCTTTTATGACTCATTTGGTTTCTAGCCAAAAAGTGTAATGTGAGATCCCAGAATCAGGCTCATTAGTCCTGGGAAGAGGACAGAGAACAATCAGTGAATTCTGTTTGATCGACCTGGCATGTACTGTGAATGTAACTTTCGTTTTGAATCGGGTATGTACCACAACACAGTCAGTTGTTTTGCCTATACTGACCAGTATTGCAAAATAATGAATAATGAAAAAAATGCCTGAGCATGTGTTTTCTAAAATCACCCAGATGGTATTCTACGACTTTCATTCCCTCCGCCTAATTTTGAATTTGAAATGTACTTCGATATGGATTCCTAGTGGTTTCAAAAGGTGCTCTAAGGATAAAGTATGTTTGAGAATGACTCTGTGGGATCTGGCATTGGCAGTATTGCCTTTCATTCATTCAAAAAAAGGCTAGGCTTGCTGTGTATGGCCTATTTGCATCATCCCAAGAATGAATTTTGTACAGGGGTAAGCAAAAGTCTCAATTGGTGACTTCTCTTTGATTGACATCAGAGTTGCAAAATTCAAAAGATGCAGAGCAGCTCATATTACACTGAGAGTGTTTTGATTACATAGGCCTAGGGCCTTGTATTCTCACCAGGATGTGGCCCCATATCGGAAAGTTCGTTTTTTTACCGCCAAAGATTCATGCCAAAGGAAAGGCAAGATAAAAATTTCGCCAATATCTGCTGTTGGCTAAGTGCGCCAAATAGAAATCAGGCTGACAAAATACGCCAGAAATTTGGCATGACCGCTTGGGTGCCACGCCAAAGATCTTCGGCATAAACTACGTTTTCCAGACTGGATGTTGCCCTAGGCCTAAGCAATAAAGTATGTGCCTGCACAAGGAGAAGCAAAAGACAGTTATGGGCGGGGCTAGAACTAGCTTAGTTGGAAGAATTGGAGGTATAACTGCAGAATACAATGCCTCTCAAAGACATAGGCCTACCACTGAGACTCCGGAGACACGTACAGTCGCAGTCACTGCGACTGCACCTCCAAAACTCTGTGGATGTAAACAATGAACACAAGACTCACACTGAGTCGTTATCAAAGCTTCATGTTAGACCACTGCGACTACGACTGCGCCTCCTTTCCAGATTGGAAGCTTCATGTTGGATCACTGCAACTATGACAGTGCCTCCAGTCTACATTGGAAGCTTCATGTTCCACTACACTGCTACTACGACTGCGCCTCCAGTATAGATTGGAAGTTTCATGTTCAACTACTGCGACTACGACTGCGCCTCCACTCCAGATTGGAAGCTTCATGCTGGACCACTGTGACACTGTGACTAGGACTGCACCTCCACTTCAGGCTATCTTCCCCCCCAACAATGAGCCATGGGCCTACGGAATTGAAAAGTAGGAGGGTGAACAGAGAGACTAAGTTAGGCCTAGGCCTAGGGGCCTAGGCTATGTGCGACTCCATGATTTTTAAAAGGTTGCTTTTTGGAGGGGTGTTGTATTCTGCAGTTGCTCCGAATTGGAACTGTCTGTGATGAGAAGATTTCCCCTTTAATACTAACGTTAGGCCAGTCATGTCACTGAATCAATAAACGCAGTAACGTTAGGCCAGGGAGTTGCTATTTACGTTAGGCTATAGGCCTACTAAGTTAGTACACTTAGGCAAGCCTAGTGTTAGTATTGCTACAGGCTGTACCTTCGTCGAATAAATCGACCTTTGGGGTGTTAGTTTGTTCTTGATAAGAGAAACGACTTCTTGACTTGTTGCTATATTTGTCTCTTTTCACGTCAACATCATCATCTATGACCTGCGAACTTCTCTGAACGAAGGTGTTAAATGAAAAGGGGTTGTCGTCTGATTCGTACTCTGCATCGTCAGCCATGTTCACCGACCTCTGGCAACAAAGCAAACGAAAACGTGATTGGTTAAAGCTTTGCTTGACAGCCAATGAAAATAGTTGATAGTGAATTGTGATGAAGGGGAAGTACCCAGCCTTCGTACACTATTGCGAACGATTTTGATGGGTGATGACCCTCACAGAGGTGAATTTGGTGGTCTTCCAGCTCCCTGGTCAGATTTGCAGGGTGCCGTCTGAAGTTTAATTTAGACAACGTTCCGTAACATTCACAACAGAAGAAATCTTGAAATAAGTGCCGAAAAATAAATTGTGAAATTCATGAAGATTGAAGAGCCCCTCAAAAACCCCCAATCGATAAATGGTGTCAAAGACCTGAATCAAATCAACGTGTAGGCGGGGCAGCATGCCGGGCTAAAATGTAAACTTGAGTTGCGAACGCTCATTCGTATGCAATAAGGAACTCTTTTCAACGATCTGCAGTAGTGGGACAATAGCCTGGAGGCAAACATCCGTCCAACCTTAGGTGGGGGCAAGTTTCCCGAGCATCAGCAAACCGAAGCCCGACAGAGTGCGGAAGGATAGCTTCCGGGGTGGAGTCCGTGGTATAAATGGGTCCTACTAATTGTTCCTGGTGCTCCCAGCACACATAAATAAAGTCCGCCTGTATGCCTAACTGTGGCCCGAGACCACTATGGAAGTGCAATTCCTTCAGCAACTGCAATATGGAACAAATTACAGTACAACTTAAAAGATAAAAGACTAAAAATCCAAAAAAGAATAAAGAATAAGTGCAATTATAGTTTGAATAGCCTCCTTGTATTCTTTCTATATTTCTGTATTTTGCTTCTTTTAACTGCACATGCAGTTTTCTTGTTCAAGTTTTTGCTCTCTTTTGCAAACAGTTCTCCACAGGCGAAGTACTTGTACATCACATTCACGTGTAATATTCTACAAATAGGCCTATAAATCACCAATTGGACTTCTAGGGAGCCATAGCTTTTCTAAAAGCAGCCAGGAAGAAGAGTAAATGATGGCGTCCCTACAGGGATAGATAGTAAGAGTACTTCTCACTTTACGATCTATAAGAACCGAACTCTTAGAGAAGAATTTGGTTCAGACACAAAGAAACTTTTGAAAAGCAGTTTGCTTTCGTCAGGTCTAAGCAGAAAGTTAAAGAGGGTGTTGAGCCTCAGGCTCTCTAAGGTAATCAAGGTACATTAGTCAGTGGCCATCAGGATGTGTCTAATTTTTTGAATCATTTTTTTTTTTTGCCTCTATCTTTACCGAGGGATCATCTCTCATGGTTACTTGTAGTTGTTCCAATAGCTCAATTTGTATTGATGATGTTGTTTTCTCCGAGGAACTGGTTTGTAATAATTTAAGGAGTTTTAAAAGCTGGGAAGGCCGATGGGCATATGGGATCAATCCTGACATCTTGCGTGAGTGCTCTGAGGTTCTGTCAGTTCCTCCGTGCATTATTTTTCAAAAGTGTTTGAACTCAAGTTTTTTCCTGCTGACTGGCGTGTTGCAAATGTTACTCCAAGATTTAAGAAAGGGGGTAAGAGCTTGTTTTGCAATTACTAACCTTCGTAGCAGCTGTCTGCGATACAATGCAATGTGTGTCTTTTTTCACATACATACTTCCGTCCACCATATTTTTGACTGGGGAGGATTTAGCCAGCCAGCCTCCCCCACCCCCAGTAAGGGGACTTAGAAAGGTCATTTTCATGGTCTGAGACTTGGCAAATGTCTTTCAGTGCTAGTTCCTTGTTTGGTCCTATAAACTTGAGTTATGATAACACCATGAATGTGAGTATTCTGAGTAATGTGACTGTAGAGAAAGGTCCGGCTGGGTGTTGTCATTCCCAGTGGTTTGAGTCCTTCTATGTGTGCAGCTGCTGCTAGGGTAAATAGGGTGCTTGGATTGATCTAGAGGAATTTTACTAGTTTGGGTAAAGAAATTGTGTTGTATTTGCACAAGCAATTGGTTAGGCCCCATCTCGACTATGCTGGGCAGGTTTGGAGTTCCTTTTATGATAAGGACAAGTTTCTTTCAGAACAAGTTCAGGGCAACTACGGTCACTGGGCTTATACCTGAAGTAAGTAATCTCTCTTGTTGTGATAGGCTCAAACGTCTTGGGCTACCACTTTTGAGTGAATAATGATGGGGGGGGGTATTCTCAGGTTTTCAAATTCCTCTGTGGTAGGGATTCTCTGTCAAATTGTAGTTACTTGAAGATTCGTTTCAACTCTTGGGTTCGAGGCCATTGTGAGAAGCTGCTGAAGTGTTTCTTTAGGTTTGAAATTAAAAAAAAACATTCAGCTTCTCTCTAAGAATTGTCAATAAGAGGGATATTCTGCCGGAGGGGGTTGTTAAAAAGCACTTCTCAGTGTCAAAAGCAATTCAAGGTTAACATTGACAAGTTCAAATGTTCCCGTGGGAGAATCTGACTGTGTTGGGCTCTGCTGGGTCTTTGGTTTAGTTTATGTTTTCTTTTTATGTTTGACTACAAAACATCATAGGGGGCTTTAGCCCTTCTTTGCCCTTTAACTTGTTATATTATGTAAACACACAAAAACAATTGAAAGTCACTCTGGCATCCAGCCTAAGACCAACTTTTAGCCAGAAAAACAGCCAAGTGAATGAATTCGTCATGTAATTGAACACCCCCACCTTGAAAGCATGGTTATAAGGCAAGGGGTTCCCAAGTTTTTTTGGACAAGTAAGTAGGAATGAATGAATGCTTATTCTTACGCCCTGCAGTTAAGCGTTCAGAAGTATTGTGCGCATCACTTCTTTAGGCTGAAGAATTTCTCGTCCGTCAGTACTGGGCCATAGAAAATGGAAAAAGGGAGAAGGCTGACAAGTGTATAGCACGAAAGTAGAGAGGGACCTTTTGTTGTACAGCAAAAGCTAGAACGGTGATTTGTGTGTCCCCATACGTACACTGTATTCAACTTGAAAGTTAAATGTCATTTCATCTGTTTTTCAAAAGATTAGGACCAATTTTCAAAACAGAGACAAGGCATGGTGCCATAAGTGTTAGACGAAATAACCCTGACTTTGAAAACGTGTAGTTACTCCACTAATAACTGAGCAAGAGCAACGAAGTAATGTTTGTGTTACGGGTGGGTTCTTTCTTGCAGCACAAACAGCTAGATGCATGAGTGACTTCAGTCTATGTTGCAGGATGCCATTCTCTTTTACTCAATTTGTATGTATTACTGGGCAGAACAATCTAGTTAAATACGATTAAGTTGACCTGCGCCCTCATCTATCACAGCGTATAGGTTCAAATTTATCAACGTCTTGAAGAACACTATGATGTTCACCAATGCTCACCAAAGAAGTACCGTGTGTTCATCAAAACAAATAAAAAATGAAACACAATTTTACAGAACTTGGACACAAAAGTTTTCAAGATGAAGGCAGAAGTGTTTAGAAAAAATGTTTACTTCCTAAGCATTATTGTTAGAGTGTGGTATGGGATCCCATGGAGTAAGGACATCCGAAATGAATGCCAGATTTGGGATAGCCTTATAGAATCTTCTCAACCGTTCTTGTTAAGACTAACTCGCTGGATTATTTAGAATTCAAAGGCTTCTTCAATTCCTATTAGCTACAGATACACACTCCCGCCTTTGGTTCTGTCTGTAATGCCCACAATAAGTGACAGATGTTCCATACGTTTGGAAGTTTCAGAGACAGGGCAATCGGTAACTACGACAAATCAATTAACAAACTCAATTACTTCAATATCCAGCTAATATGAGCCCCCATTTTAAAGCAATTACAATGCTTCCATTCCACTGATGTGATTAAATAGTGAAACGTGATCTTATTAATGATCTTCGAGTGTATCACCACCTAATTAACTTTTTGAACTTTGTTATTGTCTATAATTATTGTCTGCCAACACTTGAACGATAGCTATACTTTAGCCTAGCTTTTGGTGTTCAGACCCCCGATCATTGGTCTGGGCACAGACCCTTTTTCAAATGGCAGTTACAAAGGATTATGGGATAGAGTTTCGGTACGTGTCGTTTCTGGCCACAGTAAAATGCCGTACAAAACGACGCACGTCAAAACTCTAACCCAGAATCTGTTCTAATTGCTATTATAAAAGGGTGTGTGGATGAGACCACCCGAGGTTACGAAGTTTGTACTCAGACTGTTCGAAACCAAGTCGACCTTGTATGGTTGGAGATTAGCCAAACTTCCCAAAACCGACTTTGATATCGGTGTGAGGTGGTTTGTAGACACTTCTACAAACATGCAAAAATGAGGTTGTAAGTTGATCCAGCGAATAAATTTACTAACTGGCGAAGACAGAAATTTTTGACCCGTGGAGGGCAGGGAGGCCTACCATTTCATGGGGGCTTCAAATAAGTAAGTGGTAACTTTTCCACTTTTGAGTTTTCCAGTGAAGGTGACTGGGGGTGAGACTTTTGCGGGCGCTTGCGACTAAAATTTCTTAGTTATGCGCTGGGTTCCCGGGTAATTCCCTCCTGACAGTACCCACCAGGACAATGCCCCCGCCCCCCCCCCAAAAAAAAACTCCCACCCGGACAATTCCCAGGCAGGACATTTCCAAATATGTGGGCGGGGGAGTTGAGGGATAATTACTATGGGTAGAAAGTGTCCAGAAGGAAATTGTTCGGATTGTGAGTTGACCGGGTGGAATTGTCGGGGGGGGGTGTCCGGTCAGCGATTTTTTTCTCGTAGGACAGAGATATAATAAAATCATAAACATTATATAAACACAGCATATAATATAAAAGCGTAAAAACAGCATATAATATAAAAGCATAAAACAGCATATATTACATACACACAACAGCTGAACTCCTTATAACGGGCGCTATTTCAAAATTATTTTCTGCTATCCCATTTGAGTTACGTATTGCCTAGGATAAAGATGAGTGCACTTATTTTTCAAATTCCTGAAACTTTGGATTTTAGTAAACTATGGTCACAGCTTGGCAAAGGAAGTAAACATTTCCATTCTTGTAAATTACAACAAGAATAATAGCCTAATTAGAAAGAGACAACGGCCCTAATGAAAAGAGACCAAGGTCTGTAAATCTAAAGGATGAATCAGAATCGCAAAGAATAACATTACATGCATGAAAGCTGCATATCTGGGCCCTGCAACTGGTATTCGACGTAGAAGCTACAGCTAGGACGTTAGTACTCCTTACCGCTCAAATAAATTAAAAAAAGATAAGGTACTAGAAGAGGAAGGTTAGCTAAAAGGGCCCCCACTAGGCATGTATAGCCGTGAGAGGAACGCCATGGCAAGTGCCCCTCATTGGACTGCATTCACCAGCCCCCCCCCCCCCCCATTTTTATGCTTATGGTTTACATTCCAAAGAACACCATAAAGAGGGATAGTTGGAGTATCCATCAAAAAAAAGACCCGGGGCATGTAATTGAATGACCCAAATACCAGTGTTATCAAAGGAGGCGTGCAATCAAACGGTTGGAGTTATTTCTGTCTACCGCCATCGATTTGTTAGAAACACCGGGTTATTATCACAATGTGATGATCTGTTCGTCTGCATGTATGCTTTACATGCGTCTAACTCGTTTCAGTATACCTGAATTGACGCGAATATGACTTCAACTGGCTCCTTACCACAGCATCTGAGCGATTCTTTGTAATCTACATAGATGCAGGCGTGGCTTCAGGTGGTGGTAGGAGGACAATGCACCCCGTGGGGGAAGGCAACCGTAATGTGTGAGATAAAATATGCAGGCCTAGTCCCCAACTGCGGCCAGTCTCCCAGACGATTTCCTTAGTAGGGTACATTCTTAAATAACTTACCCCCCCCCCTTCCCAATTTTCCTCAATAAAAACCCATGTTTTTCAAATTTTCTGTAACAAAACCCCAAATTTCAAAGTTTCTCTAATAGAAACCCAATATTTTCTCTCTACATCCTTTCGGCAGCCTTTCGCCTTTGCCGGGGCTTCGGGTAACCTTCGTAGCAGGTGTCGAATATGTACGCCTCTTTTCAAGTACATACTCTAACGATCTCAGCCAATATAGGCGCATGAGTAACACACGTCCGCAGGGCGGACAAGGCTTCGGGTTGCCGGCTCCCGTCGGGGAGTTTGCCTCCCCTCCCATGTCGGCGCCATCTCTGCATAGATTAAAGATTATAAATTTTATATCAGACTATTGTGAATTCATTTCTGGTACTTGGAAAAAAGTACGAAGCTCTCTTTGGTAAAGTTCCACAGTTACAAAGATCATATTACCTCCTAATATGACCACCTTTTCTGCTATTGTAAGGCCGATTTTCAGACGATGAGTAGCGTGCAGGCCTCACACGAAGCTTACTGAATCCGAGCGGAAAAATATCGATAGGAGAATCCGGAAAAATGGAGAGAAACGTTCCTTGAAGGTTCACAATATTTTATTGGTCCTTTTTGTCAGCAAACTCGAACGGAATACAGGAATAAAAGCTGATCGAGAACAAATTTTATGAGAGGGTCCTAAATACGGGTCTGGGTGAGCTGATGTCTATAAAATCAAACTGATAACAAATCATACTTTGGGCTCTGAAGAACAAAAATCACAAGAGCCCGCGCAAGACTGCGCACAGTCTGATTGGTCTAAATAATAACGTCATATGCATAAATTATAATAACACTCTCTGAATGGCTAGGTCAGACATGAGTTCACGCAGTACCGAGCACACCTGGCATGTGCGTATTTCTATGCATTCTATCTCAAAACAATAACAACTCTACTATGACGTCATTCTAAAGCTGGCAAGGAGCCAAGATTAACTAGCGATATCGTCAGACGATTATAACCTTGACCATGACCTTCATTCAGAGTGCATATACGTAGCAAACAACACAACAACACATTATAACATGTAAGTATGAGAACGGAATCAACAGATCATAGAGAATAAGCAGTACTGAAGTCTGAAACATATGGAATGACTAAACATACGTCTCACACTATATTAAAACCTGTGCGGTGTATGACACTACCTACTTTAAGGTCAGTTCATATTTTAGTATAGCGCCATACGGCTATGAAAGTTGAACACTGTCCAACTCTGAGCTATGTCCGTGACTGGCTCTGAAGAGCAAGAGATGACCATTTATGGTTCGTATAGCTTTACAGCGAGTGAAAATTTGGAAGTGTAAATGGGACATTAGGTTCTTATCAAGTGATGACTACTGCCCATTTTGTGCCCGCGTCCATTTATGGCCAATGGTTCAATTTCGGTCCCCTGGACGTGCATGGCCAGGGGAAGATTGAGCAGCCCAAGTGTTTTCGCGGTAATAACTTAACATGCAGGTACTTGTTGTAGAAACTAAGGACCATGACGAATATGATTCCAACAAAGCATGTTAGTTTTTCGGATCCCTCTTGATTGACATTGCAACAATGCATATGCACATGACGACGGTCACATGATCATAAAACCAACGTGCGGACTGCTCAGAGGACACGCACGTACACCCTTTTGCATACACACACAGCAAGTGCAACGTATCTTCCAGGATGGCGGCTATGAAAAAAGTGATGACGTAAATGCTTAAGGCCAATATCGTCAGCGTTCACGTATAGACGAAACCTCGAACCAGTGGATTGTGGCAACATATGCAACGTACCGTTCGGTACCTATGATAGAGGCGACATATGAACACTACCTTGTCGTAGCCCCTACCTAAATCGCCGCAAGCTTTAAAATCACACTATGCAAAATTGCAACATTTATGTGTATTCTCCACCGACTCTGACTCCCCCCTCACCCCCCCCCCCATGTGACGTTGGAAGCCCTGTACTGCGCATAATAGTACCAGTTGCAGGCCGGTTACGGGGGTTAGTAACGCGATATGAACATTATAAACTGAATAAACAGAAGCAAAGGATCAATATGGATCCAACGTCAAACCACTTCAGGTTTACACTACAAATCATATGCCATGCACGGAATCCCTCGATCCGAGCAGGTAGCTGCCAAAAGACCTCCCTGGTACGAGATCTGCAGGGTCCCCGTTTACACTTCGAGCGCTGGGTCTAATACTGTACCGGCTTTAGGAATGTTTGGGTATGCACATCTCCCACCTGAGAGGTCCAAGGCATCATACTCAGACCTGCCAAAAAACCTTGTCCAGAGCAATAAAATTCGATGAATAGCTTCCGAACCTACAAGTGGGGTCAGAGCCCTTGTAGTCACAGCATGGGATCATAGGTTCCAAATGTTGAACGCGACAGGTCAAGAGGAAATGAGTATAACAAAATAATGCATCACACAACATAATCCAAAAATCAGTGGCATCATGTGTGTTGGAGTACATAGGACACCCGATGTTGTGTTTACATGAAGAGATCGTGAGACGACTGAATTTTTGGGATTGTATACACGTTAATGACGTTCTTTCCTCATAACCCGGCATGCACAACTGTGACGCAGCAAGCTGGAGAAAAATCGATGTACAGGGCAGGCAAAGTCGTGCATAATATTTATGATAGGGCTTACATGTTGCCTCTACGCAAGGACATCAGTCCAGTAATTAATTATTCACTTCAGCTGATGGTGCCTAGGATCACAATTTTCTACCCCCCGAACAGGTGAATAAAACATGTTCAAGACACGTCAACCACCCAGTCCTGGCAGTGGCGTAGCTAGGGTTTGTGGCGCCCCGGCAGGAAACGAAATTGGCGCCCCTACTCCCATCTTCTGGGGGTGGGGTAATCTTATGAATACTTACACAACTCAAGATCTTAAATAGAACAAATGTCAAAGTCTGACCCAAAGGATGATTGCATTACTGATGTTTGAAACCAAGACACACTGTTTTGATTTACTTAAATTATTCTGATGTAGGCCTAATACAATGCACAAAATACAATGTAGTATCTTCAAGTGCATTATTGCTTTCCAACTATAAGACCAATAAGAAACAATGTGAATAAAATCTTTTTGAATCATTAAGTCGCGTTCATCGCACCTTTCTATTAAACACAAAGATTGCACATGATTGTATTTAAAAAAAAACGATATACAGGTTTGCTGTTTACGCAATGCTGTTTTGGCAATGTAGATCTTCTCTGATCCTGCAACAGTTTAATACTATTTACAACATTTGGCAGAATGACGATGAGCTATAACAGCAGCTGATTACAGGTTCACTTTCCGTGTTTTGGCTTCCGCGAATTAGCTTTATGGTTTTCTGTGTAGAAATTCTCTGGCTTTCTAATAAAATACACAGGAAGTCTGTTTAGCCAGAGAGAAATCTCTCAAAACTTGTTGGATTGCTGCCGATTTATGCGTTCATTTGCCCCTCTCATGTTTAGATTGACATTTAATTTGTGTCAATATTACTAAATTATTTTATTAAAAGATGAAATTGCTATATCAATATCATGCTCATGGCAAATGGTAGGTCCAACATTTTTTTTAAGTGATCTTGATTTGGCGCCCCCCTAGAGGTGGCGCCCGGAGCAACTTGCCCCTTGCCCTCCCCTATCTACGCTACTGAATCCTGGCATGATATCACGTGGGATAATGTCTTCCAGAGACTTCTTACTCTATCCTTATTTTATGCCTTCTCCTAACAAACCTTGTGACGTGATATCCTGTAGGATAATGTCTTCTCGAGACAAACACAATACAAACTAAAATGTGAAAATATTTGGTGCGTCACCATACTGGTAACGTTTCCATTGTGTGAAATACGCAGTCTAAATGTTTAACTGTAAGAAGATGTCGATATTTGACATGGTCTGCATAAATACAAAAGGTAGTTTTTTGCATAAGCAGTTGCACCAACCTTATTGTGAAACATCATCTAAATGTTACAAATGTCCTATTACTTACTGCGTAAGTTTGCGTATTATGTTTCAGAGCTGAGTCATAGGAGTTAGTCTGCGTGAATTTAGTAATTCATTTTCATATGATTAAAAAGAGCTGTTCATGAATTAAGGCACCTGTATGTACTGATTCGAACTGAGGTGGCTGCTTTCATACCCTTCTGTAAGTGTTTATAATTTCCACGTCAATTAGGTTGCCCTTAGAAAAAACGAAATAATGATCTTTTTGTGGATTTTCTAGCAGGTGGTCTAAAAACTGAAAGGATTCTCCCATGAGTAAGGATTCTGACAAAGAGTATTAAGCTTAAGTTAAAACCATCGTCTTGCATCCCACCAAGTCTTTTCATTATGTACAGTAGTACGTAAAGTTCTGTTCTAGCACCACACACGCAAAGGAAAAGATAGACAAACTACCAGGGGCGGACTGGGGAGGAAATTCCTACCTGGAAATTTGACCCATAGGGGCCCCCGACGCACGTGATTAAAAGAAACCAAAATCGTATTTAGCATATTTTACATCATTTTGCGTTTAATTGCGCGTGTGCATGGGGGGGGGTGGGGGTGGTAGGGGTTAAAAATGTATAGCCTGATCGTTCTTCCTATGATGCATCGCAATTCGTACTTATTTTGGCAGTTCAAAACGTTTTCAAAATCTACCTTTTGTCTTCCTTAAAAGATTATTTGATCACTATGCGTTGCCATTATTCCAAGCTGACATAAATAGTCAAACTCCGATCACTTGAGCCTTGTATGGTCTATGATGTTTCTTGCTAGCATCAGATCCTTCAGCAATGGGAAAGGCTCAATTTCTAAAACCAATAGAAGATGTGAATAAGCACTTGAATTCTTAGTAAAATTGCATCAACTGAAATGCCCCAAGAAGATCTTTTTCGATACTCATTAGCGTAAATGCCTTCAGATTTTCCTTAGAGAGGTTGCATCAAAGTCTTGTCTTTATGATTTTCAGTTTCCTGAAAGCTCTTTCACAACTCATTTGATTGAATGAGTGGGTTAACAAAAACTCACAGACTTTGAAAAGAGAGTTGTAGGCAGATGCATGGAGTCCATACCTGTACAAAGTCCTGTAACAGCAGGTATAAAGCAGTTTCTGCAAGCTTCAAGTCTTGAACATATCCCCGATAAAGTTGGATCAAACTAGTTTGTCTCACATGTTATATCCACTTTCAACGGCATTTTACAAATGGATTTCTTCATCTTCATGAACAACTGGATATTCTTCTTGGAGAGTGCTTGAAAGTCTATTAAAATTTCTAACAAAAGAATCTAACTGGGCGTTCAACATTTCCTTGTCAACACCTGTTAAATCCCCGATTGTGTGAAGAGCGTTATCTGGTATTCCGTCTCCTAGGTTAGGAAAGTGTCATGGATCGAGACATGCAGGGGGGCGGGGGGTTAGACTCCCCGACGGGGGGGTACCCATCCAAAGCCTCGACAGCCCCGATGCCGTCGAGGCGTTGGTGAGGAGGGGTTTGGAGAAAACCTGTGTACTAGATCATGCCATTGCGGGGAATATATTTCATAAAATTTGTAAATGCCAGAGGAATACATTTCTGCGCTGATTTAATGTTTTTTTCCGGATTCTGAAATCTAAAATTTTTGAGGTAAGCCTACACTAACAAGAATCTGTACTTATTTAAAGCTTATATAGGTCAATTGTCCAGGCAGTTGGGCCCTATCGGGCATAACGTATATTGTACTTCCCTCCTCGAGTCTCTAGCCGTACCGCACGACAGACACAAGAGAACATTGATTAGGTTTAGCGAAATAAGATGAAATGCCCAACATTTACATAAATCTATGTATTCTACTACCAAGTTACTTGAAAAGGTGGAAAGGGTTTGTACTACATTTACCTATAAGTAACAGAACTGAGGAAGAGTGGGCAAAGAGTACCGAAAACTTTGGGTTTTGTGGCAGAAATGACCCTTTTGAAAGCCAAAATAGGTAAACCGACCATGGGTGACGACAGAACTTTCCGACAGGGGGCCGGGCCATGCCAGGGAGTCCAAGTTCCGACAGCCCCTTTGTCGAGGGGGTGAAGAGACAGGGATATGAAGGAGCCTAACCATCCCAAGCCATTGTAGGGCATATTTTGCATAGCATCACTTAATACTTCGAGAGTCGAGTTGGGCTCTGATAGCGTTCTTTTGAATCTGAAACGTGAAACTGAAAGTTCGCGAAGCGCGCGAAAATTTTTGGTAGACTCACACAAAACACGATGTGATTGTTAAGAACAAAAAGAAAAACTGTAGGGGTTCTAGACCATATCGGGGATAAGATACATTTTATCGAAACACCTGGACTACCCATATGAAATAGCCAACTAAAGTTTTGCTCCGTGTGTCGCTCACCAACTGACCTTACCGCATGACACATACAAGAGAACAGCAACCAGGCTTTGCTACTTGGGATGAAATTTACGACTACTGTATAAACTTTGTACTCTGCCTACATGTTACTTGGTAAGGTGGACAAGACTTATGCTATCTAGCAATGTGGAATGAAACTATTGAAGAAACTGGAGTGACTCTACAGCCCGCGTAGCGCGCCGAAAATTTTGGGTTCTTTTCAGAGAAATTGTACTCTTGAGAGGAAAAAGCAGGTAAACCGTCGAGGCGACTAGTCGTCGGGGACTGCATACTTTATCGCATCGAGTAAAACTCCCCGACGAAACTGTAAAATTCCCCGAAGGGGGGCAGCTTTCCCCCACGGGCCATACCCCAAGTTGCCCCCACCTGGCGTCACCCCTGGTGACATACACTGTCTTTGATTAGATTTTTGTTGCAGTAGAATCTCTCATCAATGCTTCCGACTATTTGATCCTTTACCTGCTGAAAAACCTCCACTCTAAAGCGATCATTTGGGTATGGCCAGCATCTGATACAATTTTACCTGGCATAGCTTTCTTCTTTGAGACTCTTGTCTTCTTAATGTCAGTATCAACTCTGGCCTCTACATTTTCTTTTCCAAGCAGTTTGTTGATTGGGCGAATGAACGTGTCTGATTATGATTTCACCAGGGAGGTGTTATTAGCACCTAATAACACCTCCCTGATTTCACCTTATCGAGCTCAATCTTTGATAGCTGATCCTTGGCTGAGTTACAGTAACGGGTGACGAGGCAGTGCTCGTTTTCGTGCTCTCTTTTAGGGAAGAGCGCGCAAATGCCTAATATCTACAACTTGTCTCGTGGAGAATCAACTAGCGAAAAAAGTGTTTCCATAGCTTCGTCCATGTGCGAGTAATGATTTTATAGTTGGGGCATGTATTTTGGCCCCAAATCGCACCTTTTGGGGTGGATTCCACATTCCGTTCGTCCTGAGAGTCCCTCCCAAACTATAGGTCACCAAGCTTATTAGTTAATCCAGCCCCTAAAATCACTGTAGAGACTTATGGTATCTGATGAAAGGGGCCCCAAAGGGGTGGGGCCCGAAGGAAATTACCAGGTTTCCCGGTGGACCAGTCCGCCCTTGCAAACTATTCACATCTGCCAAAAGGCGGAGAGCTCCCTTGACTATGATAATTGTCAGCCTAGCTTTAGTAGTTCCGAAAAAAGCTTTGAAATCCGATTAGTTGTTTTTTTTTTTCTTCTTTTCTTTCTTTTCTTTTTTAGGCTAACAAAGGACAGATCTGTAACTGGCTACGAATTTGGGTCCTCGGATATCAGACTGGTTTTTGCTGCGGTGCAGTTTAAAAGTGTGCAGGTTCGGATCCCGCTAGAGGTACATGGGGTTTTCCAAAGAGTACCTCCCTACTCTAGCCAACCAGTTTACAGCCGATTTACTTTAGATTAAAATTACGGTTCGGAATTAAAAATATTCCCCGTGGTAACTGCTAGTCAGTTCCTTATAACATGGCCTATGACTAGTCACTACTTTAAAACGTGCGTTAAAGTCTAAAATTCAATAAAAAAATTAATATTACAAAGCTTGCACAATGAATCTCATTAGTGCAACTCCTACTTCACAGGATAAGGATATCCCTTTGCTGTGATAAAATTGTTGAAGTTTCTTCACTCAATTGTGGCAAATAGTCTGTGATATCACTCTTGCACAATTCAAATTACAATCTTTATTTTGCTCTCTTTTTACTGAAGCATTGCACCTTATTCCAAAATGCGATCACTGTTTTAATTTATAGTTACTTGTCTATATTTGCACTCTCCTTACAACATGCTATACAAGAAAAGGAAAATGTTTTCAAAGTCATATAAACATTATTTCAATAGGAAACAAAAGCAGACAAGTTGAGTTGTAGAAGAAGATCATCAAATATTGTTGAGCAATTGACTTCTTGATATTAGGTGAACATATTTTAATCACGGATCTCTCATAAATATGGACAGAGGATCACTTGACCAACACCGTCGCCACCTTTCGAACAAATTTAGGGTTACCAAGATGGCCGCCGGGCTACTGTCATTTGCGTAATTTGACCATGAATTTGCACTATTTCAGACAAAATACAACATGAATGGAAGAACAATATCACAGTCCTTCATTCTATTTGTTGAATTTGACCTGAGCTTGCATTCTTTCGAAAATATTACAAGTTTCTCGCACAATCCGTCGATACCAAACCATTTGAGCAAGTCCAAACTATTACACACAAGACCATAGCAGACAGCACATATTGGTACCCTAAACGTGAACGTACGATGACGACAATCTACGCTTAGGACGTTAGTGAAGTTAACTCTGTCCATATATAAGACTGTCCGTGATTTCACAATTTTATGTGTCTATATATTGCACTGTTTTATATCTCAACACGTAGATAAGCTATTAAGCTGGGATGTGAACCAATGGGATTCATTTATCAACATCCGAAATGAATATTCTCATGAGCGCCAACAGGTCCACAAAATTGGGGGGTGGGGGTTGGCATAACCTTGATAAATATAATTCAAGTGCAAATCGCAGTCCTAGAAACGAGGGATTCGGCGCCCACTTGAGTGGGGTTTACGAAAATCTGAGGCATTTTCTCGCCATTTTATTTCATTAACTGGCTGTTTCCAACTTTTTCAAGCTTTATTTTATTAATTAACTATTTTGTAAGCTTCGGAATCAAACATATACCTGCTATCTTTGTTTGACTTCTGAAAAAATGGGGGTGGAAACAAATGATATAATATCCCACCACTTTCAAAAGTGGGAGAGACATGTCCCCCCCCCCCCGTCCCCACCTTTTGACGTCCATGCATATTCTTGTAATTGTAGACTTTAGGTACGGTACCCATTAAAGGTTTTTTAATTTAATCTCATCCCAGGCCCGGCAGTAACAATTCTCCCTACCAAGTAAATTTCAAGCCCCCCCCCCCCAGTTTAAACCAAACTTGCTGTCTAGTACACCTCAGTCTAAGCCTAAAGAGCCACAGTAGCCTGCAATGAGTTTAAATTGCTGGAAGCAATATTGTCGATCAAACACAGTGTGTGTTTAAAACACAACAAACTGTACAGGTAATTGTTGACCAACCAGAGTGAAACTGTATTGCTTGAGTGAATCTCAATCAAAGTGCAGTTATTAACTGTATTTAGAACTCTGGGGCTATTCCCAAATATGTTTGGACAGAGAGTTGCTGGCAAACTCCCTGGTTTGGGGGGGGGGGGTTCCATATCCCCTTTAAAAGTGACAGGAACGACGGAAGTACTTACAACACATTTCTGTCGTATATCGCAGACAAAAAACTTAGCCTGACATTATTTTATTCATCAGTAATAGAACTTTATCACGAGGATACCAAAAAGTCTTACCTATACTTATTGAATCTGTGTAATTTCAGCGGCGTAGGAAGATGTTTGACATGGGGGGGGGGCAGACAAGATGCGATTTCTCGACCTTGATACCCCTTCCCACACCAAAACATTATATTTGCTCATTATAATTTTTCCGATTTTAATTTAAGCAAAATGAAAATATTCAAAGAAAAAGGAAACAACTACAATATCAACACCATGCAGCCGTGGTGTAGCTAAGATTTTTTGTTTGGGAGGCTCTGGAGGACTGGAGTTATTTTTTTTTGGGGGGGAGGGGTTACTCCCGTTACTATCTAAGCGGAGCGCCACCATAGATTGGCGTGGAGCGTACCAAGAAAATTTGAGATTGAATACATCCCAGATCGCCGGAAATGGCACTTGCCAGGCTTGATAGCAGCCATCAAGATGTGCAATTGTTGTGAAAATTTTTTAAAGGTTGATTTGAATTTGTTCTAAAACACATTAAGGTTGTCACAATCTATCCGACTTTATTCAAAATTATTCAGAATGGAGTTAGCCCCATGGATTTCGGTGGATTGATTGGAATGGAGATTTTCCACAGCCAGAGTGTACTAAATTATTAAGTTGGTGGCGCCAAGATTTGCCCGACGGGGGCCACCGACCCGAATCCCCGACAGCCCCAATGCCGTCGGGTGTAAGTGAGATTTGAAGAACACCTGTGTACTAGACCATTTCATGCGCGGCATATATTGCATAAAATTTATGTATACTAGAGAAGCATAGTTCCGCGTTGATTTAATGTTTCCCCGGAATCTAAGCTGTACACGCTCTTTTACACTTCACTCTTTTACACTTCACTGATTTATTGACAGATGCTTTTGAAAAGAAGCGCTATGTCTCGGGAACATTCATCGACCTCTCAAAGGCATTTGACTGCCTGCATCATGAAATATTGTTAAGTAAACTTGAGCACTACGGTGTGCGGGGTGGCCTACTAAATTGGTTTAGGAGTTATTTAAATGAAAGAAAGCAGTACGTTGCAATTCACAGTATTAACTCAGATTTCTTACCTATTAATTGTGGAGTCCCTCAGGGCTCCATTCTCGGACCCCTTCTATTTATTATATATGTAAATGATCTTCCTAAAGCTAGTGGTAAGCTTCATTTTATTCTATATGCCGACGATACCAATATTTTCTGCTCTCATGAAGAAACCACGACTTTAATGGAAATTGTACGTAATGAACTACACAAGGTTCGTGAATGGTTTTGTGTCAATAAGTTATTACTCAACTTAAGTAAAACGGCCTCTATTTTATTCCGTACTCCAAATAGGCAGCCCGATCCATCTATTCATAGCATAAATTTCTGTGGAACTGATGTCCCTCTCTGTAACTCTGTAAAGTTTCTTGGCGTTTTTATTGACAGCCATCTTTCTTGGAATGGCCACATTCAGTCCATCTCTAAAACTATTTCTAAGAATATTGGAATCATTGCCCGTCTGCGTCATTTTCTTCCCCGAAAGACTCTGGTTAATCTGTGTAACACTTTAGTAAATCCGTACTTATCTTATTGTGCTCTTCTCTGGGGTGGTTCCTATTGTTCCAAGATTTACCCCCTCTTAATTCTTCAGAAGAGAGCTCTTCGCCTAATACTTAATTATCAGCTGCGACACTCATCTCGTGATTCTTTTGCTAAGCTTAATATTCTGCCTGTATTTGATATTTATCGTTATCAAGTTGGTATTTTCATGTACTCTTGGATATGGAATACCCTTCCCAATATCTTTCGATTCACTTTTCAATTCCGTCATGAATATCATACTCACCTTACTCGTGCTAGGAACTCGCTCTCTATCCCCTCTTTTCGACTTACCTCTTCTCAACAAACAATTCGCTTCACCGGACCCTGCTTATGGAATTCCCTTCCCCCGAAAATTCAATCCTGTAATTCTAAGTACTCTTTCAAGAAATCTCTGAAATCTTATTTAATGGATAAATATAGGAGACCATAGGTGACTTCTTTCTTTTCTTTGTTTCGTTTATGTATGTTTATATTCTTTCTCTTGTTACATGTAACTATTGTAATTATACTCTGCAGGAGAACTCATATCACAAGCTCCATGGAGCTTTCTCTGAGTTTTCTCCCGAGTCATTTTTTTTTAATCTATCTTTTCAAACATCTGTATATGTTTTCCCATGCTTATGGAAAGTCCTGAAAAATGACTCAAATAAATGTCGAAGAAAATGAAAAAATTGAAAAATTGCAAAGCGCGCGAAGGCAAAAATTTTTGGTAGGTTTTCACAAAAAGCTTATGTAAACATTAAGAACCAAAAAGAAAGAAAATCTGTAGGGGTTCTAGACCGTATAGGGGATAATATGCAATGTATCGAAACTACCTTACTTATGCGATGAAGTAGCCAAATATTGCTCCGTGAGTCCCTCACCAACTGACAGTACCGCTTGGCACACACAAGAGAACAGTTTCTAGGCTTTGCGATATGGGATGAAATTTGCGTCCTCTACGTAAACTGTGTACTTTTCCTACATGTTACTTGGTATGGTGGAAAGGACTTGCGCTATCTAGCGATGTAGAATGGAACTATTGAAGAAAGTAGCACAGCTCTTCTGCGCGCCGTAGCGCGCCGAAAATTTTGCGTTCTCATTAGAGAAATTGTTCTCTTGCGAGCAAAAACGGGTAAAACGAAACTGTAAACTGTCGCAATATTGGGGGGCCAAAATGAGATTTGGCCCCCACAAATCATATGGGGGACCATGGCTCCCTTGGCCCCCCGGTTCCTACGCCACTGAATGTAATACCTCTGATTCAATATTACCTTCAGCGTCTTATATCCTTTTTCATCTTATATTTTGTTGATTTCAATTGGTTGGCACATACCGGTAGGCTACTGAGTATCCTTGCTGACTACCATGCTGAGGTAGTACGGTGCCTTGAATCTTTGTCATAGCTTTTAGTTATATATGTTCGCATGGGCGTCCGCAGAAAAAAGTTCAAGGGGGGGGGTAAAATTTTTTAGGCGGCCCAACTTTTTTCATGGGAAATATTTTACTTCCAGAAAAGAGTTTAGATGCTACTTTTCACACAGTGTTGACAAAGGGGTAGCCAGAAATTTTTCAAGGGGGGGGGCGAAGCCCATAAACAGACTCTCAGCGCTCCGCGCCACCATGAGTTGGCGCGGAGCGCAAGAAAATTTTGGCCCAAAATGCTTTCCAGATCGCTGGAAATGGCACTTCCAAGGCCTATTTACCGCATATAAAAAGGGAAAACATAAGCAATATCGTAAATATAAACTTTAAAAAATACCAAAATATGCTCGGGGGGCTGCAGGGGCCTGAGTGTTGATAATTTTATTTCAATGCCTGTTTTGAGAGTAGAAATTCACACTAATTAAACTGTTAAGAAATGTTGATGTTATATTTTCTTCGTTTTTTCTTTATTTTGTCTTCGTTCTTTCAAGTTTTTGATTTTCCAGGGGGGCAAGTGCCCCCTTGACCCCCCTCCGGACTCCCATTTATGTTCGCGAACATAGTGCGGTCATCCTAGCCGTCCTTCTGCCCACACAGCTCCGAGTGACGGTTCATTCGTTGAATCAGTATGCCATACTTGTATCGGCATAGACCACGACTGCCAATGGTTTCACGCTCTTCCTCTATATCTGTCATTGACCTAGCCGGAAGTTCCAATCACATTCATTAAGAAATCCCCTACAGTGATGTGTAACTAAATGCTAAGTACTTAATAAAACAAACGGACAAATTAGTTTGCTATATACTGTGGTAACTCACAGTGGCACTAAAAACGAATGATTTCAAAGTGATAATGCCATGAGTTGACATAAATAATCTAAAAGAAAGACTTAAATAGGAATTAACGAATGAACGAATCAGGAGAGTAGCCAGGGGGGGGGGCGAAGGGGCAGCCGCCTCCCCCCCCCCCCTTGAGCATATTTTTTGATTTTTGAAATGATTTTTTATGATATTGCTAGTAATTCAAAATAAAAACATGTTTAGATGCAACTTACAAGGGCCTGGGAAGTGCCATTTCCAGCGATCTGGGAGTTATTTTCGGCCAAATTGTCTTGGCGCTTCGCGCCAACCTATGGTGGCACTACGCTTAGATAGTTTGTCTACAGACTTCTCTCCCCCCCCCCCCCCTTGGCAAATTCCTGGCTACGCGCTTGGAACGAATAAACAAATGAACGAATGAAATGTATGAAGTTAGTTTTTTAGTATTTTTGTAGTAAATTTAGTAAATTTGTTTAGCTTCAGACCTCTCTACCACCCCCCCCCCCCCCCCGCATAGCTGTCAAGTTTTGAAAATAAGGGAAAATGTAAATATTAGCTTAGTTGGGCCACATTTGCTATTGGAAACCAGCAAAACAACATGCAAAGAAGGTCTCGCACGATCTCTATCGATGTGCATTGCTTTATCCCAACATTACTATATGGTTGGGAGAAAGCCCATGGCCTACATTATGACACCCCGTCTGATATAGTGGCAGATTGAATTACCTGCATTGCTGGAGTAATGACCCCGGGGGCGGTCATGCGCCGGAATTTTCGAGGTCGAACTCTCGGCATCTTTCTCTCCGATGTAGTTACTATAAGTGATCAAGGAATAAAGACAAATATTAAATAATTGGTAGGAAAGTCATTAAAATGTTGTGACAATATTCAATAGAATGATTCTTCGACAAGAGCAAAAGTTATGCCAAATCTCTTATAGGGCTCTCAAACTGAGGTAATTAAAACGATGCCTAAACTCTCCTTTCAAAAGTCCTATAGGCCATAGACGACCTGCCATATGTTACCATTTCTTTCAAGTGCATTATTTTCATCAATTCCATTGAAGGATTCGTACGTTATGCGGTTGATTGGTTGCAGATACATGACGTTCTTACAGAAACTAAAGTTCGAAGAAACTGACTTTCACCGGTTGTGCATTGTCATATAGCTTTGTAGGTACCACCAGTGTTCTTAAATTAAAGATTCTTTTACATCTCGTCAAAATGTACTAGCAGCATAGTCGCAAGAAGCTGGGTGGGGCTGAAGTCCCTAGTCTAAAATGTGGGGATGAAGTGTGCTACTGCTTCACTCTTCAAGGACATAAAACCCATTATTTCTCCACCTTGAAATTCATTAAACTTTTTCTATAAAAAACATTAAGAACCTTTTTCAGAAATATACTTTAAAAATGCACAGAAAATGTGGCATCAAATTGCATTCAAGTACCCTCAAAGTTCAATTTCAAAAAGACATTTTCAAAGGGGAGGAAGACACTCCCTCTTGTCAGACCAATTAGGGGAGGAGACACTTCCTCCAGTTAGACCCTCCGTAGGCAGGCGGTTGTAAATGCGTCCCAGCCGGAACAGCCTCATACGCCTATGGCTCACGGTGACGTCCCTTCAATCCTCCAGAAATGAAGTTCGGCAATGAAGTTTGACAGGCTGGTCCACTCGAAAGGGTTTCACTCCGGATGGGCATATGCTACGCAGCCAAGTGGGAGGAAAGCGGAGTACCCTGAGACAAGCCCATGTACTTCGAGCGGAATCCGAAGCCATGCACTTGTGGAACACATTGGTGCACATGACAGTAAAAACACCCGAGGGCCCTAATTAAACTTGTGATATTTTACCCTACTTAGATACGTCAAGGAGGGTAAATTCAAAGCAGAACTACACAAGTACGTAACAGACTCTGATTGGTCAATAACATATGCAGACGATGACGAGTGCACAACACCTGGGGACTGTACAAAGAAGAAACCCATTGGCCGATTTTTAAAAGACTGTAGTTGAACTTGATGTACAGTAATTTTGTTTGGAAGGAGTAATACCTCGGTATAAATGTCTTCACCACTATGAGATTTTGAGAAAGCTCTTTAGTGGGAAATGCTAGGACAGTCGTCGGGCATGGAGGAGAGACTAAAACTAAACAATTTGAGGGGCAATTTATATGTGCCACTAAGGTACTAAACTTGTATTAGAAACTTTACTCTTTGAATGAGATTTAGTCATGTAGGCCGAGGTGAGACAGGTGTAGTACGTTGATGTACTATTATTGTTCAATTGAAGTCCGCCAGTACAGCGGTAATTCAAGCTTCATTAAAAGGCAGAGAGTAAGGGCAAAGCACTTTTCCGGAGTCATCGGAACTGTATTTTAGAATAATGACGAATAATGACGGTATCAAGTATGAAAATAGAAAAATGACTGTGAAATCATAGCAATGGTGTTCATGCCAAGCTGGTTTACTAGACTGAAGAAATTACTAGCACGATCCATACGGTAAGAATATTTGAAAATTAGAGAAATTGTGACAATAACTCGTTTCAGTTTGAAATAAAGGGAAAGGCTAAAGGGCAAAGGGTTGTGATAGCTGGAGGAAAAGTTTGCAAAGTGATAAAAAAAACCCATATTCTTAGAACTCTGTAGCGCCCCCACTCGTTAGTAGTGATTGGTTCATTTTAAAATGCATATTTAAAGGGGCATATTGAGTTGATATCGATAACTTAACGAGGGTGCTGAAGGATACTACCACATGACAATGACTATTATTAGCATAATTAGTCAAGTTTCACATCCAATAGTTACGCGTGAAGTTCAAATTTTGAATTTTTTGGTATCCTGGCTTGTAAAGGTTGTGTGCATAATTTGAAAAAGTGTCTGGTCACGAATTTTTGAAAACCGAATTGAATTGTTTATTACTCGCTTATGAAACATTTATTTGTATGCAAGATGTGGGGATTGTTTAAGTTTTACCATTTGTCATTAGTATGTGAAGAAAACTTAACAGGTTTGGCAAAATTTGGTAAATGTCATGAACCAACTCAATGTGCCGCTTTAACTTATATTATATGTATGTATTATCTACTGTCAATCTTCATTTGTATTGCACGGCTGACCTCAAATCATCCGTAGCTTGAAATCAAATGTAAGTGGATTTTAACAGTGTTGATGAAGTCTCCTACCTATGAATCACACTTAGCAGATCCTCAATGGTCAAACAACACGTATGACCTACTAAAGCCCTTGGAGGGAAATGTTCTATGAATTCATTGATGCTTAGGTACTCAACTCAAACTATAGTATGCATCATTCTTATTTTCAGAAGCATTGACGTAGAATTCTATAGCGTTCTAACTAGGAAAATGTAGGCACGTGTTTTTGTGACGAATGCCCTCTATTTTCTCCTTTGTTTATTGAACAAATGTAAAACATTTTGCCATGAAAATCGTGTTCAAACCTTGTAACAATACCATTTCGAAAATATAAATGTGTTTATATATGTAAATGTATAGTTATTTTATGCATCTTACGACGGAAACTCGAAGGGATGGTGAAGCCGAAAGGGGGACAGTTTCTCGGGTAAACGTTATCGGACAAAGTCTTCTCGTAAGTTAGGAACCCGGAGTACTTTGTCAGAAACATATTCCATGTTACCATTTCTACCAAGTTCACATACAGTCACTCCATAAATACTAAACATCTTTTATCACGTGCAGTTTATTCTGTTAATCTTCGTGGCGACAATTACAAGGAAGCTATTGGTTAGGCTGTGGCATGTGCGATCGCTTAAACTACTAGCATTCGACCTTTGCACGTACAATCGAATTGCGTATCCTACTATGCTTAGCATTATACAGATAAATCAATAGTTTAAATTCAATGATTCGGTTTAGTTTTATAAGTATAACACCATGCTAAACCAAAATCGTTCTTAAACTTGACTACTGGGTTCTCTTCTGAATCAGTGTAGTGTATTAATGATCTTCTAAAGTGTAACTTTTCATTGTAGAGGCTACCCTTACTTTGTCTGTGTTATTATAACGATACCCATGAATAGAAAGAGGTTAATACCACAGACGAACGAGGATGGGTAAGGAGCTCCATCCATCGATTCGGGGAAAATGTTTTGTTAATTTTCGTTCAAAATAAATGTCATTTTAGCGCACACTTTGTCTTGTAATATTATGCATTTCATTTCAGACAAATGTGTTCAGTCCCTAATTGCATGAAAGTAGTCCCCGTATGCATGGTGAACAACTTGAGCTGTTAGAGGGGCTCATTGAGTTGATATCGATTATTTTGTGACTCAGTTTGAAGGGAATCATTGCATGACAATGCTTCTAATTAGCCTCATTGCTCATGTTTCACTTCCTATAGTGACCAAAAATGTGAAAAATTGTAGTTGTTATGGGTTTTAGAGCTTGCAGTTCACCAAGCTTGTCCAAGCCCATGATAGACCAGCCTCTCTTTGGTAAACAACACTTAAACAATTGTGACCTTCAATCACAACAGCTGTTGGTTATAGGAGTTGAAAGCCTGTCAATGCAGTTGGGATAAGTCTCCCTCATTGGTTGTCTTTGAACAGGGGTTGCATATGATTAATACCTAACTGTAAAAAAGTGTCTGGTCACATTTTTTTAAGAAATGATTTCAATCATTAATTACCCTATCATTACCATTTCAGTTGTGTGTCAGATGTGCAGAATCTCTTAGTTTGACCATTTACTATCAAGATGTGAGTAAACCTCAACAGGTGTTATAAAAAATCATGAATTACGTGAACCAACTCAATGTGCCCCTTTAACCCAATATAAACGTTCCCACGACGAATTCTAGGGGATATTCTTGATCACATTCAATTTTTTGATTCACTGGTTTCGATAAAAGTTCACTTCTTTATTAACTCAGATATACAAAGGTAGATTTCAATGAAAAATTGTTTGTGGGCTTTTCATTAGGTCTACGGCTTCACTTCTATTTTTAGGTCAAAAACATCCGCTTTGTGTTAATATGTAAAATAAGAGCAGCATTTAAATTTTAAAAACAACGGAAAGCTTATGCACCTTTTCTCTTAAAATGAACCTTTTCCGGTTGGACAAACTTTCAAAGAAGAATGCAAATGAAATTTAGATACGACCCATGTCCTTTGGCTACCCTTAACCCATCCACACTTCCGCCCGGCCCCTTCCCACCTTCCGTCATGCATGATCCCTGCATTTCATACCCAAGTGTTCACGAAGATGACGCATGTAAAACAATTAATGAAACAATGGATACTTAAGTGTATTTACATCATTGTTCGTAGTGATTCAATAAAACATAAGACTTCATTTAGTAACACATTAACAGATATATGTGTTTACGAACCTTTGAGAAGTCAAAAGCTGTCGGGTCCTGGCCCTGAGATTAATGCGCCACCATTAGAGAGTCCAAAGCCACACAGCCACGTATTACCTCCAAGAAAAAAAAGCGAGTGTCTATACCCCTTTACCGGACAGTGATAATCCCATCGACAATCTTCGTTAGATTTTCATTGCCGTGTGTATATATACAACATCCATGCAAATATAATCGAACTCGTATTCAACACTTGATGAACAATTTAAATGAATTTTTCCAAGGTCGAGGTTGGATGTTATATTCAAACCAGTGTACATGTGATCCTAACTGTATCTCTAACAAGACCACTTCAGGAAGTTATTTCAAATTACAATTAATGTGCTGAGATCCGACACAAATAATATATTTATAATCGAATGGCAAGGTCACTGCATGGTGAGCATAGCACTTGTATAGATATATACTGTCTTCTCCATGGATATTCTTTAGAGAATTTTATTACCTGTATATGGATCCTACTTAACGAATGTATCCGGCTAATGAAATACTAGTTATCAGACACTTCCTTGACTCATTCAATCCTTGCATATAAGTCTTTGCTAGGCTATACGTATTACATCTCATTGCATTAGCCTACCACTTGCAGGCGATTTTCCGTAGAATTAATATCGTTCATGTATTTTCATTAGTTACCCAGGATTCCGGTTAGTTAACCGCTTCTATTAATTAACATTTACTTGGTGTTCATATCTTTGTTTTTCTCCGATTTTAGAAAAAAAAAAGATTTTTTCACATGCGGTAGTGACCTACCGGTACTTCATGATGAAATAGCATTTTCTCTAAAAAGATGCATATGGGAGAGTAGGTGTATGGGAGGTGGAGGGGGATGTTGGGTTTGGAAGATGAAAATGCCGAACTCAAAGTGAACATATATCGAATTCAGGGCATTGGCAGACTATTTTCAGGGCAAAAGCCATGTCAAACTTGTTCGCCAGTAAGGGAAAATTTCAGCACAAACACCTTTTGACCTCCTGTAAATGTCTTTGGCATAAGTTATGTGTAAAACTGAAATTTTTCACTTAGTGTATAAACATGCACGTTATGGAAGGAGTCTTTCTTTTCATCGATTATTGTATAAGCAGCTTAGACAGTTTTCTTTATAGTAGCCAATCAAATATGTTACAAGTCAATCATTCAGGTATTTCAAGGTTAGGTTAGGTTAGATGAGGTTTAACGTCCCAGTTTCCAACCAATTGGTACAAGTCGAGACGACCACGGCCTTTTATCCAGTTGTGGCTCACTGGCTTGTTTTCCCTACTCCATTGTTTTTATGCTGAGCACCAAGCACAAAGGCAGTAGGTTCCATTTTTAAAGTCTTTGGTATGACCCGGCCAGGATTTGAACCCAAGGAGCTATACTTTACGCTGTATGTGAACGGGCCCGTAGCTACCCTGACCTGCAAATCTGAACAGGCTTAAAAACATGGAGGCGGGTTGGACCTCAGCTTGGTTTATTTCTTTTATTTATTTCAAGTTTCAAGGATAAAAATCATTTAGCAATACAAAAAATGCTAATCTTACATGAGACCTTTGACACACTCACAAATTAAGAAGTAAGAAAAATTAAAACATATACATTTAAAGAACAAAAGCTAAAAGAAAGTATTTCACTGAAATAAACCTCTAAATTACTAAATGAAAGTAGAACGAATAGATAAAATTATAGCAAGGTCAAGATAGCAAAGGTTTGTAGATTAATTGTTTCAAGTTAAGAGGCTTTTTATTGGCTATAACATTTGATGCGCTATATCATCTGCAAGCCCGTAGCAAGACGGGCCAAGTAGCCGAGACTCCTTGAAATATTTTTTACCCCTATAAACATGTTGAGAACAAAGATTACTATTGTCTAACATCTTCACATATCTTGTACCTTGAAAAATTTCTGACCCGCGGAAACTATCTCGCCCCTTCAACATCGTGTTGTCTTGCTCAGTACGGGTATGATCATCCGATCCCGGGGGTTCGTTCATCGCATTAAATCTCTTCTGTTAAAGGTCTGGTAACATGAAAATTACATAGTTGGATATTTGATGTAAAAAGCATTATAAACCCAGAAAATAGCGGCAATTCCCATTAAATCCATCAAATATTGACCATTTTACGGGGTAATTTCTATCTCACACTTGTATCATGAATAAACATGAGCTACTTACGCAAATTTGTGACATCGAAAGATGGACATACCATACATGGCTAATGTTAGCCTTTGTTTTTATTTTCAACCTTAATTTCAAGGACACTGGAAATATTGTAATCCTCTTAGGATTTTGTATAAAAGTTAAAATTGTTTCCTTGAGAAATATTGGCATCACTCTCCAAACTGTAAACTATCTGATCAGCAATTAAGAAATAATTTACATAAGGTTAACAAAAGAAATCTTAACACTGTGCAACACTTCATATCATTATTTTTGCATGGGCAATGAGTTACTTCAGAAACCATCAAACTTTGAAGACGTGTATTTTGAGAACGGTAAAAGATATTGAAAAAACTTCAACGGATCATTCATTGGAGGACTTAATTCTTTAACTGACATATGAAACAGCTCTTTTTGGTGGCTTGTCACACGACCTTTATCGAACTTCGTCCACAGCCCAGTATCGAGGATGTGTCAGTCAGCTTGAATGAGTTTGTCCATCACATTGTGGAGGAAACCTCCTCATTAACGTCGGCGGTAAACATCTGAAGTTTTGTCACGAGGGAGGAAACTATGGGTATCGTGAGAAAGAAAGGGTGTCAGATAATTTTTTTTTTTAAACATTTTGAGTATCCCTCAACAATTATAGAGGGCCCTTAGTAAACAGCTAAACAGGTGATAAAAAACCCTTGATAGCTGAGAATGGTTGACATTTTCCTCAAATAATGAAGATGTGTAAAAATACCCAATGCGTCAACAGGGCCGGGCCCGTAGCCAGCTTTACATTTTAGGGGGCCAAGTGTTGTGATTGAGGGGACATAAAATTTTCTCCTAATTTCCGGTGTACTATTTAAGCGGAGCGGTAACATCGGTTGTCGCGTAGCGTTACAGCGAATTTTTCCATCAAAATAGCTCACAGATTGCAGGAAATGGCACTTAATCCCAGGCTTTGTAAATTGCATGTAAACAGTCTTTTTTGACCTACATTAAAAAATAAAAAACTGACAAACTTCACCAATATAGAGTGCCTAATTTTTACCAGATACTGTGTGTGTGCATGTGTATGTAATGCTTGAGACCACGTTATCTCGGGGTTACAAGCCAGTGCTGCCAGTTCGATAACACTTAGCAAGTATACTACCAATATTGATAAGGTTACCACTACTTAATAAATTTATAATAGAGACAAAATAAATGACTGGATATTCACTATCAATATTTGAAAGACATCAAAGGTTATATGGGGTATACAGATTTTGAAACTGAAAATCTGCAACCAATTTCAGCATCACCGCAGTAGATGAAAATATTTACTGTTCACTTCTATAGTATCTTTGCCAAGGAATCACAAAGCATGCAGTTTCAATCTTCATCTGGTGGGGAAGAAATATTTTTGGTGGGGTATTGCCCCGAAATGCCCCCCCCTCCTCCCGTGACTATACGGGCCCGAACAAGGCTTTATTAAGGTCTTGTTATGAGAATTTAGAATGTCCTCACAATAGACGGGTTGGGAAATTCGGTACTTCCGGTCGGGTCACAAGGTCAAGTGTACCATGACAACGGGCAACGTGTTTAGCTCTGCGTGCTCAGCATGCAACACCCTCGCTGGGACACTGTAAGCGTGGTACACTTCACCTTTGACCCATTCCCATATTGCATTGCGTGGAAACATTTCCCAACTCGTCTATTAATGACTTTCCCGCCATCATATATTGTCATGAAGTGATAAGGAGGGGGCCTCATCAAAAGACGTCATCGTTATCGAAGGCCGATCGTGCTTAATTGGAAACTGCATTGTAACAATAACTTTTTCATTTTCGTCGTGTCACTTGCCTTAATTTTGACTTGTTCGGTTCTCATTTGAGTCTTTCAGAATAAAGTTTGCAATTTTGCAATATGGTAGCGTGAAATTTTTCAACGTTGAAATATCAATGAATGCTTAGTTAATAAAGTCTCAATGAAAAAGGCTGCCTTCCATACCTTTGCAAAATAGACTACAATGAAACATTAACAGAGTACAGAAGGGACATTCACATGGAATTCTATTGCATGGCCGACTTTACACCTGTACCTTTGGACAGCACACAATACACATCTCGTTGGACCAACGTGGTTGAAGATGCAGCTTGAACTCTAGTCACGGTGTCTTTGAGTCCAGCGTGAAATCCAACCTACATGACATTATCAGTGCGTCCACTGTGTGATTAAGATCCCATAACAATGCATCTAATACCTGTGATTTCCATACTCTCGGCACTATACAATATTGTTTGCACATTAACCACGTTACAACCCCCCACTCACAATTACCCCCACCCGTATCCAGCAAGATGGTATACAAGAATGTCAAAAAGGGGATATGGGTAGGGGTCAATAATTTTTCCTATGACACTTTGGGAAGAGTAATAAGATATAAATCTATCTTACTCATGTGCTGCTGCTTCCATCTTAGAAATGGTCAACTGTTGTTAGATCTAGAGGTGCCCATGGAAGTATCGAAGACAGTTGATTGACACCAACACTGCACTTAAAGGCCCATTGCTTTAACGGTTTAGGTGATAGGTTTGGTTACATCATACACCCACTTGGTTTTTGAAAAACAGCTTTTTAAGCAGAAATTCACTGAAAAGAGGTGAATGGTCTAATTTACCAATCTGATATGATGAGACGTTGTTTGTGTATCGACGTTGTAGACGGAACAAACATGGAGAAGCCACTGAAGTTAAATAACAGCTTCATGTTCAGTGACTTTTAACTCATTCCCTCGTGACTTAAACGCACTTCAGAAATACACATTGTTGCTGGCCTGTTCAAAATTATGTTGCAAAACATTTCTCGGGTAAACATAAAGCTTTCTCACGCAGGGAGGGCTGTGTCCGAGTCCACTGGCTAGCCCGATACCTGTCCAACTCCGAACCCGGCCATTTGACAAATAAGTGAATATCATTTAAATAGTTTTCATACAACTTTCACGAACATGTAACCAGGTAACTGCAGACGTCATTTTTAGACGTGGATTTTATTGTCTGGCCCACTCTGTAATGCAGTTGACTGTGTGTGACCAGTAATGTATTAAAATGTGAACCTATAACAATGTACTTGTGTAAAGTTTATATTAAATTCTTTTCCGTTTGCTCGGACGAAATCAGATCCTAGTCCGAGTCCAGCTGCAGCCCATTCCGGGCCACTTCCGATTCCGGGACACCCATAGCAGAATATAGGAAACTGTATCCTTCGCTATGCATCTTTCTTTCATGCTTCATTTTTGCCAGTGGTCTGGGACAAGTCCCCTTCAACTTTTTATTTTTGTGAAAAATACGGTAGTGTCGATTTTGAGGATTACAGGGTTTGTGATACTTGACAAAATCAGTGACATGTTTTATGGGTAGTTTGTACATGGACATGGCCAAGGGCGTAGGCAGTTAAAGTGTCAGGGAAGTAGTGTTCATTGAGACTGCATCTTTGAAAGTTGTGGTCGGCGAAGCCTTTAACCGCGAGCGCCGAAGGCGCGAAGCCGGAGCGTGGGGACTGAGAGACCTCCTAGAGAAATTTTTCTTAAATTTGACCGCTTTTGTAGTCATTCTGGACAATTCTGCTTCTCCAGGTGTAAATTAAAAATGCTAAAACAATATTTTTCTTACGATGATCGAAAATTTAACATAGTAACCGTCAGTCAATTTGCTGAGAATGGTGGTAGTTGGTGAGAAAAGTGAACAGCGAGAGGTGTAACGAGGGTGTTCGAAATAGTGATTACTCAAGCTGTCCTACAGGAAGTAATAATGAGGCAATTACACCAAAGATTTTCTACTATACTCACAGCAGTACAATAAGACATCAATTTATATTAGGCATCAGTTTATATTAGGTCATGCGAAGCACGCCTAAAAATTTATAGCTAATTGCGATTCCCTATACATGGGTATAGGGTTTGGGATTTTGCTTGCAAAGACCATGGTACCTTCATGACGTACATTAGTACTTTTAGTGACCCTTATTTCAAAGACTCAAGTCACAATAGTGTGGCGTAGGAGACGCCCATGCTTTGAAAGATATTTTACGGTGCCAGACAACATTTTTTCAATTGTATTAGTTTCCTCTGGGGGTGCGAGCGAAACGCTTCGAGAAAAATCATCCTAGCATTATTACGATATTTGATAATGTTTTCCTTCATTTAACATTGCAAAATTTAATCGTAATAGGCTATTGAAAATTCTCTTATAGTTTCTCTGGTCTCGCTTCCTTCCTCTCTTTTTTTTTAATCATTTTTAGTATTTTTAAACTCTGGAAAAAAGTGGGGAAGTCCCCACTCTTGCCCCCGAAATCCACCTGTTCTTAAAAGTTTAAAATGATATTTCAAGTTTACGTGGCTAGTTTTGTCTGCTGACTGTGACGGCTTCATGTTAACCGGAGTTCCCTTTTCAGGAACTCCCAGCTGTTTTTATTCGAAATTTGTTTGTAAGTACTGCAAGCGAACATAGGCGGAAATCCCGGGGAGCATGGGGGGGGGGGGGATATATCTCTCCATTTTTTGAAAATGCTCCCATGGACTTTTACTCTTGCCTCATTTGGCCTATTGCCCCCTTCCCCCTCCCCCTTCATCACACAAGTCTCCGTTATTGCAAGCGACTACAGATAGACAGGTATCGTCTACTCTACATATATTCAGGTAACGCCCACGAGCCGTGCGCCAGTTGACCTCGTCAGTCTCTTGCCCCTCGTCACGACATGTTTGATGAGAATATATGACACTGGTGTCGGTGTTGCTCTGACTTGAAAAGGTGCCAAAGGGGTAATTCATGCACGTCAAAATAATTATGTAAGGGCTGAGCAGGCAATAATACTTCATTTCCAAGCTAGGAACCCAGTGCAGGAGCTATCAAAGAGAAACTCAGAGGCCAGACGAGGTGATTTAGACAGACCATTAAATCAAGTTGAGAGAGATCCACCTGGGCGGCAATAGATAGTGGTAGACTAGGGCTGTAGCCAGCGAATCAAGTTTGGATGGTCAGGGTTAATAAGTTAAACCTCTTTCACACTGCGCGATAAGATAGGAGGCTATGCGACGCGATACGACACAGCGTAACTCGAGGTGAAAACTATGCGATAAAAATGTGTCCATGCTCTTCACAATGCAGACGAGTTTTTCTTCATCCATGGCCGTCCGTGGGAATTTTTCAGTGGTGGTGGTGGGGGGGGGGGGGTCTTACCCAAATGCTTCCCACATCAGACGCGTAGCCAGGATTTTGTCAGGGCGCATTTAGGTTGAAATACCAAATCGGCGTCGAAAGAGTGGTGGGGAACACTTCCCACAACCCCCTCCACTGCTAGGGGTTCAGAAGCCACTTTAGGGCCCCTGGTAGGGTACAGGAGCAACTCTCCGTGGGGTTCCGAGGGAGGAGACCCCAGAAGTTCTGATGTATTTACGAACTGTTGGCATTAGAATTACGCATTTACGGTTTTTCAAATGACATTGGATGACTTAAAATACCACAAAAAGAACAATTTGACATTTTTTAATTGCATAGCCTCACACCCCCTCCTCACTAATAGTGGGCCGGGGTTGATAATGGTGGGGGTTACCGGGGGATTTGGAAGAATAATTTCACCCAAATTGTCCGACGCAAATAATCTCAAAACAATCAAATTTCTCAGAACAACTTCAGTTCCCTCTATGAAACAAGAGACTGTGTATATTCACACAACTTTCTCGCTCACACTGTAAACTCTTGTTTCGGTCAGTATTGCGGTATTGAATACTATCTGCCATTAGCGGCTAGCCATAGGGGCACAGGAGGGGCAAATGCCCTCAAAATTCCGCAAGGCATAGTCTTCAATCTTCAAATAAAACCATGTTATATGAGATGGTGTAAATAAAAAGTTTTTTTTTTCCAAATTTGGACGATATCATCCCTTCCATCTCACAAATGGCAGTTACTATTAACAGAATTCTCATACTTATGAAAAAATTCCTCCCCTTATTGTCAAGTATGTATTTCGTGATAGGTTCAAGATTCAACTAAGGTTTACTGGGTCATTTGACCAAGTGGTCATGTGAATTAATAGTATTCGAGGCGTCGTGTTTTCAATTTTTTTATCAAGCTCAAAGCATCTTCAGTGGGGGTTATTCTAGTTTATGATAAGGAAAAATGATAAAATGTCAGACTGTCTGATAGGAACCATCATCATCTGTGCCGCGTAGATAATTCAGATTTTTTTTTTTTTGCTAAAAATGTCTCATAAGTAGTATACCATGCCGGAAATGTAACTTGCAAGTTGCTCCATAATATTTATTTTGTGTTTTCATGCGTCAATTTTTTTAACTTTCCAAAAAGGGTGAATATGAAAACGTTTATGTGGTATAAAATCACTGAAACCTCAACCTCCTTTGATCACGAAAGTGGCTTACTACGTGTATGCCTAGATGTAGTTTTCTGAAGCCTTACGCGCCTGGCGTATCATGAAGACTAATGTAAACTGCGATGAATCTTGAATTCGAAGCTGCATCGGTGTCTGATGAAATTCGAATTGGCTGAAAGTTCTGAAGGCATACCCAGACGCTGTTCAATTTAATACAGTAGAAGTATTGCACAGGAGAGCGTGGAGGGGCAAAAGTCATGTTTAGCCCGAATTTTTAACCGAGTTGCGAGAAAGTTTTAAACTGCGGTTTTTTTTAATGAACATTATAGTCCAGGCCGTTTCGTACCTTTTTGGGGGTTTGCATTTTTTTTTTTGCTATATTTGGTAAAACTTTGATAAGATGTAGAGTAGACATCAGACAATCAGAAAAGTATGTGCTCCATTTTTTTTTTTCATGTGCAAGGGGGGTAGCCAGCCAATTAAAAATGGCCGCCATTTTGACCATTTTGGCTGATTTGGCTCAAGAAAGGCTCTGCTGCGCCAAGATTTGAGGTCTGAAACCTTTTTAGGAGTAAAGGTGGTAAAATATACACAGTCTCTCAAAATATACTGAAAGTTTTCCCCAAAATATTGATCCGTTTTGTTGTAGTGACCTGTCGAATACGGCCCTTTTCGCCAAAAATCGGCAATTTTGGCAAGTTTGACCCCGGGGGACAAATTTGAGTACCAGATTCTCTTAAAGTGTGTATACCAACGACCTTAACTTTTGTTAATGAGTAGTCCTATAACCAGGCAGTACGTGGGGAAAATTTGGACTCCCAGATTCAAACCTACATGAAATGAGTGGTACTGAAAATTCGCAATTTCTTTGTATTTCGTCGGGAAATTTTGACCTCTGGGATCATTTTTTATGCCCAATATTTCCTTCAATTAAATAACTAAGTCTACTGATCTCTCTGCTATTAAAAGAAAAGTGAATTGTTAAGACACACATCAATTTTGAAAATTTTAAAAGCAGACAAATTTTCCATTGGTATAGACCCATAACAGCTAAAACATCATTTTTCATTAATAAAAAATACAAGTTTTGGCACTACAAGACAAGTTTGAACAATGATGATCTCTTTTAGAGCCACACAAGATCTTCCATCTTCACAAAATTGGTACTCAAGTGCCTCAGTAGTACACAGACAAAAAATACACTGGTAGGTGAAAACAGAATATTGAATAAAGGAAACATCATTTTTAGTAAAAAATATGGGTAAAAGGGCATTTTTGAGCAGTAATATATCTGATACTGTGCCATATGATGCAACCATCTTCATGAAATGGACAGTCTAGTGCCTTGTCAGTTCACAGAAAGAATTTCGACTCTCAAATAAGTATGGGCATAAAATAACGGTAACCCAAATTCTGCAATTTCTTCACTTTTCCTTGCAAAATATGGGTTTAGGGGCACTTTTGGGCCGTAATATCTCTAAAGGTATCATACAAGATGCTCTCATCTTCCTGATATGGGCAGTCTAGTGCCTTGTTAGTACACAGAAAGAATTTCGACTCTCAAATAAGAAAGGACATAAAATTACGGACACTCAAATTCTGCGATTTCTTCAGTTTTCCTTGAAAATATGGGTTTAGGGGCATTTTTAAGCCATAATTTATGGATAATTATCACACAAGATGCTCTCATCTACATGGAGTGGGCAGTCTAGTGACTTGTTAGTATGCAAAACGAATTTTGAGTCTCAAATGAGAACGGGCATGAAATTATGGAAACCCAAATTCTGCGATTTCTTCAGTTTTCCTTGCAAGATATGGGTTTAGGGGCACTTTTGACATGTTTGAGCAGTGATATCTCCATAATGTTATCATCCTGTCATCTCCATAGAATGGGTTGTGTAGTGCCTTTGTATTACAGAGAACCTAACTTTGGATTAGCAAATATTGAATGGATGCTTAATGAGTGTTTTTAAAAGCTTAAAAGTTCTTCAATTAATACTGTACAGTTAACAGGTTAAATAGTACGGTGTACGGTCATCTGGTCATACTGACATACAGTATCACATATTTTCCCTCTACTTCATGTCTGTTCCACCTTGCGGGTCAAAAGTTTTATGTTTATTACCAAAGCCCAGAAGGATCCTTTCCATGGAGATAATAACATATTATATGGTATCCACAGACTGACAGAGATATTGCTACCCAAAAATGCCCCTAAACCCTTATTTTGCAAGAAAAAATGAAGAAATCGCAGAATTTCGGTTTCCATAACTTAATGCCCATTCTCATTTGAGAGTCAAAATCCTTTCTGTGTACTACCAAGGTACAAGGCTGTCCAAATCTATGGAGATGACAGGATGATAACATTATGGAGATATCACTGCTTAAATAAAGTGACCCTAAACCCATATCTTGCAAGGAAAACTGAAGAAATCGCAGAATTTGTGTTTCCATAATTTCATGCCCGTTCTCATTTGAGACTCAAAATTCGTTTTGTGTACTAACAAGGCACTAGACTGCCCACTCTATGTCGATGAGAGCATCTTGTGTGATAATTATCCAAAAATTATGGCTTAAAAATGCCGGTAAACCCATATTTTTAAGGAAAAGTGAAGAAATCGCAGAATTTGAGTGTCCGTAATTTTATGTCCCTTCTTTATTTGAGAGTCGAAATTCTTTCTGTGTACTAACAAGGCACTAGACTGCCCATATCAGGAAGATGAGAGCATCTTGTATGATACCTTTAGAGATATTACGGCCCAAAAGTGCCCCTAAACCCATATTTTGCAAGGAAAAGTGAAGAAATTGCAGAATTTGGGTTACCGTTATTTTATGCCCATACTTATTTGAGAGTCGAAATTCTTTCTGCGAACTAACAAGGCACTAGACTGCCCATTTCATGAAGATGGTAGTATCTTATGGCACAGTATCAGAGATATTACTGCTCAAAAATGCCCTTTTACCCATATTTTTTACTAAAAATGAATAAATTTCAATATTTGGGTTTCCTTTATTCAATATTCCGTTTTCACCTACCAGTGTATTTTTGTCTGTGTACTACTGAGGCACTTGAGTACCAATTTTGTGAAGATGGAAGATCTTGTGTGGCTCTAAAAGAGATCATCATTGTTCAAACTTGTCTTGTAGTGCCAAAACTTGTATTTTTTATTAATGAAAAATGAAAATATTGATGTTTTAGCTGTTATGGGTCTATACCAATGGAAAATTTGTCTGCTTTTAAAATTTTCAAAATTGATGTGTGTCTTAACAATCCACTTTTCTTTTAATAGCAGAGAGATCAGTAGACTTAGTTATTCAATTGAAGGAAATATTGGGCATAAAAAATGATCCCAGAGGTCAAAATTTCCCGACGAAATACAAAGAAATTGCGAATTTTCAGTACCACTCATTTCATGTAGGTTTGAATCTGGGAGTCCAAATTTTCCCCACGTACTGCCTGGTTATAGGACTACTCATTAACAAAAGTTAAGGTCGTTGGTATACACACTTTAAGAGAATCTGGTACTCAAATTTGTCCCCCGGGGTCAAACTTGCCAAAATTGCCGATTTTTGGCGAAAAGGGCCATATTCGACAGGTCACTACAACAAAACGGATCAATATTTTGGGGGAAAACTTTCAGTATATTTTGAGAGACTGTGTATATTTTACCACCTTTACTCCTAAAAAGGTTTCAGACCTCAAATCTTGGCGCAGCAGAGCCTTTCTTGAGCCAAATCAGCCAAAATGGTCAAAATGGCGGCCATTTTGAATTGGCTGGCTACCCCCCTTGCACATGAAAAAAAAAAATGGAGCACATACTTTTCTGATTGTCTGATGTCTACTCTACATCTTATCAAAGTTTTACCAAATATAGCAAAAAATAATGCAACAAACCAAAACGTCCCTGACTATTAGGCTATATACAGTTGATCGACGCTGATGTGAGACTTCTGATTGGCTTTTTTGAATAGGGATGAATTACCGTTCTCAGTAAGGGCCATTTGCCTTCCCCTTTAAAAAAAAATTGGAAGGTGCTGAATCCAAAATAGTGCTATCATTTCATAGTTTTCAAGTGTCTAATTGATCAAAATTTTCCTTACTCTAAGAAAACAATTCAGAAAACCAACATTTGTATGGCCCCTTGGCAAAGGTGAAACGTATTGTGACACAATTATAGGAACAAAATTTTTAAGGGTGGAGCTGACTTGGTAGTGGGGGTGTACTGTTTTGCATTCGAGAGGTCCCCTGATCAAATCCAGTTGGTACCCCTGGGAATTTTCGGGTGGATCAGAAACTGCTTTGGCATGGCTGTTCGCAGTGATCCGGTATCGGGTTGTAAGACACAGAAAGTTACTGGATCCAGGCTTTCACTGAGTCGGTTCCACTGTCGAGCAGTGATAACGAGCACTACGGCGTCGAGCAAGGATTCTGCATTCCTTCCAACCTTTGAAGAAGTCTGGAATGGATAGGCCTATACGTATAATCCGTTTGTCGCATGGGGAAGCTAAATGGAGGTTGTGGGATCAGGATTGGCAGAGGTAAGTACAATCTTGCCTCGTTACCGTCTGAAAATACGGACTTGATCCCCCCCCCCCCCCCCAAAAAAAAACCCAAAATTTGAGGGTTTATACTGTCTAAGTATGCTCAACCAATTAGATATTGAATGTTGACCAATTAAAACACAATTATAACAAGTATAGGAACTTTACATGTACGTCAAAGATTTGAACAAGTTTTCAACAAGTTGGGCAGAAAAGTGTTCAAAATGTTTAATGTTTCCTAAAGACTATTTTCAGAGACTAGCTGCTAAATTGAAACGCTATTAGAAGTACTGCAACAAACAGTTGCAATAGTAACTTCTGGTCGTAATTGCCGTCGGAACCGCCACAGCAATTACCGGTATGACAGCTTTCGTATACCACTCCTCGACCCTCAAAATAATTTAAAGATCGAAAAGCACACACTTTGTTAGTGACCATTAAAGTGATTTCTTACGTCAATTTAGAGTTAAAGTGCTATAAATTAAACCCATGCACTTGAGATGTGATACCTACAACAACACATTTTGCCATAGGCCTACTACTTTCAAAATCGATTCGGCCAGACTTTTCGTGAGCATCCATGCTCACTGTCCAGGCTTCTACTTCTCAAGCTCATGGGTATTCATTGAAGAGAATGCAGACAAAGCGTTTGAGAAGTCAACATTTTTTCAAAATATTTAAAAGCAATGACTTGATTTTTACCATTTATAAACGTTTTTGTATAGCTCTAAAAGTAGCTCCTCATCTGTTGTGTTACTTTAAAGAAATACGTGAATGGAATTTTCAAGTAATACAAGGCGGTAACGTTGACCCTTATCTTTTGCCTACAAATTCCAATAAATCGGAATCCTTTGCTTATTTGCCACATATCCTGCTCCTACTTTAAAAGGTTTTTTGTAGCAATCTATTTTAATCGATGTTTCCAAGAAGGAGAAAAGACATATCGACACAATTCAAACAGCTAGTGTACACTTTATTTTCAGTTTCATTTTAAGCTGTGATCATTAACCGCGCTCAATCTCCAGATCTCATATTAAATGCACATTAAGTTAACGGATTGTGAATATCGCTATGTACAACAGCGCTTCTATTACTTCTTTCGACAAGGTGAAGAATTTACTTGCAATGCTTTACTTTGTTTTCAAGTAAAATTACCGCGGTACTCGGAAGACACCTCCACTCCGGAAGATTCTCCTGAACATTTCCCAAAAACGAAGACAGCACCTCGGAAAGTCTCCCAGAAAAGTTGAAATTGTCAAGGATGGGAATTATACGGGGTAAAAAAGTCCGGAGGCCATCTGGAATTGCCCTGGTGGGAAATTGTCCAGTGGGATTTTCTCTTTGGGAGTTGTCAGTCACGGTAGCTGGTGCCATGGCTCGGTTTCTTCTATTACATCATTTATAGTCTCGACACTCCTGATCATTGTATAAGTTTTTGACAATGTGAGGTGTTTCTTTACTCTGCAATACGTAAGTCACGGAGGAATTTTCTCTGGCTTTTGGGTCAGTTCTGAGCCAAGACTGAGTCAATTTGACATATGTCTTCACTTTTAATCAAAAGTTCTCTCATGACGATTTGGGATATAAAATTGGCCCAAGTGATTTTCACGTGTAGGCCTAAGTGTGGGGTTCAGTTGTGTCGGGAGCATGAAGTATCCCCGTTGTACAACAACAGAACTACATGATCAATCGCTACATTTTTCAATACCCTCATGGATGGGTCAACAGTTTTGTTATCCTACTCAAGGTTAAGTGAAAATATACACTACGCTTCCCTCCCCTCACATCACGGTATCGTAAAGCACTGCCAGATCAGGGAGTTGCTAGAGCCAGATTCAAATGAGAGACGTACTGAGGGACAAACTTCAGTATGTGCACGAAGTTGTTTAAGTGTGTGCACACGATTATACCATAGAGGTGCAGCGAAATTCGATGGTGCCCCACGGGATTTACCCCTCCATTCCATTGGTCAATCCCCTGCCCCGGCCTCTATCGTGTTCGTTACTGTGTTAGCTCACAAGAGTCGGAATTTTCTAGTCACATGCGTTGATATGTACATATCCGATAATACTGCTGAGTGAATGCAAACAAATAAATATTGAAACATTTTTCTTAAAATAAGTATTATAGGCCTAACAACAACTAAGCAAACAATGTACCGTGCAGGGTGGGTCCAAAGTCTGATTATCGAGTTGTATCTTACAGTTTCTTAATTGGACCTCTCTCGTTTGTCTTTATTCAAATTTAGGCACGGTATTAATCCTAAATGATCACTTAGCCATCATCCAGAAGGATGCTATTTGACTGTTTCATCTCATCTTATCACAGCCTTTACATCATGAAACTCCTCTTCCCCTTAATACTCAAGGGGCATCAAGGATATTAGTTCAACACAGTGCTCGCTCAACCAACTCTTCCCTGTAACTTCTCATACATTCCAACTCAGCTGCAAAATATCCTCATCATGATCCCTCAGTAAAATGACATAAGGAAATTCAACTTGACAAACGAGGGATTCGAACTGATCACCTCTGTCTGGATTTCAGGACAAGTGCCTCTCAGACATATTGTAATGGTGACCTTGCCATATACATTTCCATACAAATGCTGATGTCGAATGTGTTCCAGTAGTTCTCCGGTCAACCATCAGCCTCACCACAGTCCACCATTTTATTCTATCTCTACCTTTTCATCTGTAACTGATGACAAGACGAAGCCTTATGAAGTGGTCAATCTCAGTGCGTCATTTCTTTTTAAAGACTTTGCCCATCCACTAGGATGCACTGACTTAGCTTCCGAGTACTCTTGGCACGAGTCTACTTTATTCTTTTTGATCACGTGATGAAGAGGGCCCTTTTCTTCAAAAGTACTTGGGTTGCGGTAGGATCCAGCCAGCCTGTCCCACAGAGTAAAGAATTGTCCATAATTGTAGTTATAGTATAAATGGTGATCCGTGTGATGTGCAGAACCATTTATGAACGGTTTCAGAAGATCTGGAATTTTACAATCACCGTCGTGAATACTGACGGTCCAAAAGTTCACGAGGACGAAAAATATGAGATACAAATATTTGTTGAGAGGAAAAATGAACGGGAAAAGGTGATAGGGGAAACTTTGCATAAACCCATCGACTGGGTGAAAAGCATGGCTTGCGAAGGGTGAAGGTACTTTGAAAGCATGGTGTGGTTTATGGATGGCGCTATACAGAAGCTTGTGATGGAAGGCACGATGAATCCAATAGATCATCATATCTGTGAATGCAACCACCAGAACAAATTCGACCGGGAGGCTCATGTAACCTGCAATGTAATGTAAAAGAGACGTCATGAATGTTTCATCGACATGAAGCAGTTATTGAAAGATTCTATTCTTGTGGAAAACTTTTGTCTCTAGACTGGAAGCAAAAGTGTACCAAATTCATGGCTTTGAAGATACTAGCAATTCCAGGCTTAAATGTAATATACAAACGAGTATGGTACATACCTGCATGATGAAAATCACGTAGGCCTACTTACGGTTTGCATACTACGTGACTCATACTACTGACAATTGACCTATTACCGCAGTCCCTAGAACACTATACAGAAGGTCTAACTAGTCGTTAAAATGAAACTTAACCACTTCTATTCGAGTTGTAGATAAATGAAGTCTGTGTTATGTAAGGATCCCAGCCAGTTTTTTTAAGAAAAGTTTTCATTTCGAACGAAAATCGAATCTGTAATTTAAATAATTTTTTGTTTCTTTTGTCAATTTCTTTGGGAGACAAAATTAAAAATACGGGCCTGTTATACTAGAAACATTATGCAGCATTTGTAAATTACCACAGAAACCCACGATTGGTACTTCGTCTGTGCATGGAAGTGGTTTATGGCCAGTAATTTCTATAAGGCGTTTAAATGCCTACTCCAAGTTAAGTATGCTATACAAAGTCAAATTGGGATGGCCGGGTTATGCAATGGTAAAGCTCTGTTTGGTTTAATTTCCAGCAATATGCAATAACTGCGGTATTTTTTGAAACCATCACGAAGAAGGCTGTTGATGGAAATAAGAGATTTGATGAGTTCCAACCTTCATATTTTAGGACTTCGACCTTACCTAGCCAGACAGAGGATGATACACCGTCGTATGTCTTCCCATAGCCCCTATGATGAAGAAAGAACATGGCAGCTGTCGGTATATTCATCAAAGGCATCGACATCAGTGAACACTTGATTTCAGTTCGGATCTGATTCTGTGGAAGAACAACAAGGAACCAATTATTTGACAAGAAGAAGTATAGATCTTTGACATGAAACCTAGATCACGACTGCTTTGAAAACCATTTATATAGGTACCGACTGAACGCTTTTAGATGGCATTCTAGGTTTCAGAATAAAGCGAGAAATAATAATCTGCTCTAAGTCGTTCCTATCCGTCGAGAAAAAACAGTTTAAACCTGTATATTCTGCATAAAGCTGCAGTCTGGCGGCACTTTTCTCGTCGATGGGATGGTTTAACCGTATTTCAGTAGCTAGGGGCTCTGACATCCCCAAAGGTTTTTAGGATAGCCCTGTAGTTCTTAATACGGCAACAATAGCTAAAATACCACCGCCTTAGGCTTACAGCAGTAGGGTTTGATCTTTGAATCAAACTGAGGGCCAGTATCATACAGGCAAGAACAGAAAGACATGTATCACACAATGCTACAACGATTAACCAGTGGATTGTGATGATGTCTTATGTGTAAATTGGTAAAGCGCTCGACTTCAGAGCAAAGTATCACGAGTTCGAACATCCCTAAGTCTGGTGAATGTAGTGTATTTCTTTCTCTCTTTTTTTTGCCGTTGTCTTTATCCAACTACGCTGCAAGTTTTGACACCTTATTCCCTTTTGCCCTTCCTCCAGCTTAAATTTACCATACAATAAATCCAAACTTTATTGTCTCGCTTCGATGCGGTTCAATGAAATTTCTATTTCATTAAAATTATTTGTCTCATGGGAACATTAGCCTCCTGTGTATGTACTCCAGGAGGGTCGTGGGGAAATGACTCCAACGTACACTTCCACCCCCTCCTCTTTAATTAAGAATATTTCGTACATGGTTTTGTGATTAGAATTTTAAAATCAGTTTAGTGTACCAAATTAGATGGCCTTAAGTGAGACCAGATCCATATAGCTTTACTGTATACAAGCGTAGTTTTGAGACCCTGTTGGCACTGGTATAATTACCAAAAGGCACAGACAGCTGTCAAAACCCGCCGTCCTAGGCTTGCAAAGATACGGTTGGTCTTTTTTCTTTTTTCTTTTTTTTTTTAGGGGGGGGGGGTCTTCCATGGCAACAGTTTCCTATATTTTCATTATGTTAGTGCAAACCTTTATAAAAAAATCGTAGTGAGGGATACCAAATATTTTGATTTCAACGTTTGGATTTTGAGCTTACAACTATGCATGTATGATAGCACGAAAACGGACATTATGACAATTTAACTCGACAAAGTTCGATTTCCTTTACATACTGTGCGTGAATTTCTTACAATCGGGTATCACAAAGTAACACCTGACAATATTCGTCCATCGAAAGCACGAAAAACCGACGTGCGGTAAGTCTACTTCATTCGACATGGGTCGCTTTGTTACAATCAAAGCACCTGAAAACAACATGAGGTAACGATGGCTGTCCAATGAGAGCACGAGAAAGTGACGTACATGTATATCAATTTAATTCTCTATAAGTCGATTCTTTTAATTAATCATATGTTGATTTCCCCCAATCACACTCAGTAGAAAATCGCAGGTGATCAACAGGATTACGACAAACCGACAAACTATGACACTTTTATTCGAAATAAGCCAATTTCTTCTACAAATGTTGATTTCAACCAATCAGAGCACAAGAGACTGACATAGACTATGTTTATCTAATTTGACAAATGTCGATTTCGGGAATATATGGAACGCCAGGCAAACCAGGTGCCTGTCATAGTGGGAAAAACAGCTCCCTGATATTGGCAAATGGCACATTTGTCTGCATATATTTCAACCACAGACATCCCATACGTATAGACAGAGGATCACGTGGCCAATAGCCAGTTTAGGCTAACCAAGATGGCCGCCAGGCTATTGTCGTTTGCGTAAGTTGATGAGGAATCTGCAATACTTCAGACAAACATGAATGGAAGAAATGTATCACAGTACTTCATTTCTGTTCGTTCAATTTGGCCTAAACTTGCATCAGTTTTGCCCAAATTGTCCCACTGAACCACTTGAGCAAGTCCAAACTTTACACACAAGACATAGGAGGCAACCATATTGGTAAGCCTAAACGTGTACGCACGGTGGCGACACTCTACGAATAGGACTCAGTGTTGAACGATCTGTCCATATCTGTCCATATTATAAGAAATCCGTTGATTTCAACCAAATTTTCCTATTCCGTCTATATACAACCAGGATGATGGAAACGGGCACACGGTAGGGCGATGCCCGAAACACTTATTCATCACTGCCTTCATCCCGATTGTATAAATTGCAGCTGCTAACAGCTGACTCTTTCATTTTCGTTATAGTTAGGCACGTGTCTGTCATCTTCCCAGTTTTCATCGTAAGACGGGCATGGCGGTCTAAATCTAAGATACAAGTTTTATCATTATGATCGTATCATAGTGCCATTCAATGCTCATGATACGTTAGGTTGACGGAGCTTTAAACAGTATTGTAGTGAGAACAGCGAGTTGCAAGAAGACCCTTTCTATTAGCCTAATAAAGAACTCTATTAGACGGTGTGAACAGTTTCCACTATACAGTCATTTTTATATTCCCCCCTCGGCAAAGTTCTCAGCAGGTGTGATATGCAACTTAATTTTTCCTCCTTCTTCTAAAACTTTTTATCACCGAAACATCTTGCCTTCCCTAGGCTTGTATGCTAGAAGGTTCCTTGAGATAAATACAGGTAAACTTTTCAATCAAGAAATCCATTACCAAACGATCTGCTCCTAATTACAACAAGGCGCGCACTACGTGTCTCCGCGGGAATTTCGGGGTATTTTTCATGCTATTTGCTGTATTTGTAAAATATTGACATAATTTTCTATCAAAATTGCTTGGAGCCAGTTGTATTCCCCACGGTCGGAAAAAAGTACAACTTGATGCTCGGGTAGCTGAAGCAGTGTTACTTCCAGCCTATAGTACGTGAAATTTGAACCAATCTTGCCAAGTACATGACAATGTGCGACTGGAACATCGCCCACAGCGTTAACCGTTTGCCCTTCAAGTTCACAACCGTAGTGACATGCATGGTTGAATTACTGTTTATCGGAAGATCTGAAATTAATTCGGAATTCGTGTAAGTTGCTTCAACAACGTGGTAGGTGTTGATATATAGTCTTGGAAGAACACAGCAAAAATCCAAAGAATTTTTCACAGGGACTGTTGGTGCCCTTTTGAGTGTGCGTGCATAGGCGTAGGAAGAGGGGACAAGGGGGAGGCGACCGCTCCCGCACTCTGATTGGTGGGGGCGGAAACCTTGTTTCGCCTCCCCCCACCCCCCACACTTTGGATGACATGCTGCCAAAATATGGCATTGAATAGGATGAAATCCCTTCAAAGTTTGTCAAACTTTACACTTCTTTGCACCTAAGGCACTTTAAATAGTTGAAATATTTCCAAAAGGGAGCGGACACCCCTCCCCTAAGACCCCTCCCTCAGAACACTGAACACTAACATTCACTTCCTCCCCCCCACTTTCAAAAAGCTTCTAACGCTTATGGCGTGTATGTGTGTGAGGGGGTTCAATCGTTTTCTCATAGATAAATGGAGTGTCAAAGTCCGTGGCGCGTAACCCCAACCCTTCCTAGTGAGCATTTTTGTCCCATCTTTGTAGACATTGTATTGCCCTACATCCAGAAGTTTTCTGGTGGCGGAAATATTTGAAAAAAGTGCGACCAAAATACATAAGATTGCACTGTTTTGGATCCTGAAATGCAAAGCATTTGGTGTGAATCGTCCAGACACTGTGACAAATTAACACTTTTACCCCCAAAATTCATCCCTAGCTTTAAATTTGCCGTACGAGCACAGCACACGATTTCTTTAAACAAAGTACTACAAAAATGTGATGTAATATATTTCTCAGATTGTGGTGTTTATTAGATAAAACAATGTAATGAGTGTCAAATAAAGGAGGGAAAAATTGGCAGCCGCGGGTAGGAAGACGGTCCCGGAGAACATTGTGTCAGAAAATGCTGGACCGTTCGGAACAGGGCGGGCTGCTAAGAGTATCTTAGGTGGGCGGGCTGGGGCTGCAACGCCTCTTTTTCCCACCCATGTGCGGGTACTTTTCCTTCCAACATATGTTATTAACTGTGCCTTCAAATGCCAGAAAAAAAGACATTAGAAATGCAAAATCTCAGGAGCCAAAAGTTTCACCACCAGCCCACCCCCTCACAGAAGCCTTCCGACGACTCTAAGCAGGGAGTTGCTAGAGAGCAACTCCCTGCTCTGAGGTGTTGTCTATAACGGTTAGCTGTAGGGCAGCTCTATGCTTGGACCTAACTACTTGGCTTTGTAGGCTACATCTATTCACACAATGGTATAACGTTCTCACCTTCAAAAATTTCGGATGATTCATAAGCCTCTTATCGAAAAGAAAGGCGTAACACAGAGACGCTGTCACAAAGTAGAGTGTTGTTGCTCCTGTGTACACAATAATCAAAAGACTCAGTAGTTGTCGCAACCAGTAGTCGGTGGGCCATGATGCCGGATACAGGAAGGGGGTGAATATATAATCATCCAGAATCTTCAATACCTCATCCATTGACACTGTTCTCTACTATTTTCTGTGATAAAAGAAAAGAAAAACGTAACTTAGTTGTTTGGATGTTAAATCATACGCAGAGAAAACATTTAGCATTCTATTAATATTTTATCGATGAAATTAAGAAAGAAGGGGTTTATATTCCAGGACTAACCTACCCCCTTCACCGTTTGTGAGTCGATCAAAGTGTTATCTAATACAAAATGTTTCATATGTGGGTCTGAGTACGCAGTTTATTTAACCAGTATTGGAGAACAAGAACTGTATTAGTTTAAACTGGAAACGAACCCTTATCAATCATTGGCATCAGAACGCGAAGACATGTGCGAGCATACAGGTCAGTGGAAAAGGACTATTCTGAAAAGTAAAGTAAAGGTATTCTAGTAAAACTTTTTCTTTTGCCATGTTAGTACAACCAGGGAGTTGCCACTCCAGGAAGTTGCCTAGTGGCAACTCCGTACAACCACGTCGGTAGCTCCATGGTGCAACCCCGGGTTTAACTGGCAACGTAATTAGGATATTCCACTTTTCTTGGAAAGGTAATATTACGGTGACCGCAAGATGTCATGCCCGGAGCCGTTAGGCTGTCACTGCATTGTAGAGAACACTGAGTCTTTATTTGGTGCCACTATGTTACGAAACCGAATCTTGTCAAATCAGGGCGGTAGCTTTCGGGAGGGGGGGGGCGAGCCCCTCCCCTCAGATTTCCAAATCGTAAATGAAAGTTGGCTTAAGTTTGAGAAATACTGAAATACTCACTGAAAATTTCACTGTCCAAATTATGGTATCAAGGCCCCCAAAACCTGAGAAATATCATATAGGGTTCCTCTTTTTCCCAAATTTTCCTGGAAGGTCCCCAGACCTCCACCGTAAACGCGTCCTTGGGTTTCCCTTCTTCAGATGAACCCTCTTCCTCGTACAAGATACACCTCTTGAATACACCAGAATATACGCTGGTTTAAAGGTCGTGTGACATGCCACCAAAAAGAGCTGTTTCACTTGTCAGTTAAAGAATTAAGTCCTCCAATCAAAGATCCGTTGGAATTATTTCAATATCTTTTACCGTTCTCAAAATATACGTCTTCAAAGTTTGATGGTTTGTGAAGAAACTAATTGCCTATATGCAAAAATAATGATGTGGAGTGTTGCACAGTGTGAAGATTTCTTTTGTTAACCCTTTATAAATTATCTCTTAATTACCGATCATTTTTGCAGATTACAGTTTGGTGAGTGATATCAATATCTTTCAAGGATAAAATTCAACTTTTATAATAAATCCCTCAGGAAATAACAATGCTACCAGTGTCCTTGAAATTAAGGTTGAAAAAACAAAGGCTAACATGTGCCATATATGGTATGTCCCTCTTTAGATGTCACATATTTGCATACTCAGCTCATGTTTATTCATGATACAAGTGTGAAATAGAAATTTCCCTGTAAAATAGTCAATGTTTGACGGATTTTAACGGAAATTGTGGCTATTTTCTGGATTTCTAATGCTTTTTACATCAAATATCCAACTACGTCATTTTCATGTCACACGACCTTTAAGACAAAGTAGCCTTTGATTAACTTTAATTATTAGCTAAACTCAATGAGCTTGTAAAGTAACTTTTAATATAAACGGCATAAGCAGTCGCCGCAAACTTATGAAACAACAGCTATATCTCACAAATATCCTATTAGTTCAGTTCAAGTATCATTCATGATACGTTAGGACATAAATATTGCATACTATTCAAGGTAAACTAAGGAGCTACTCTCCGTGAATTTCACAATTCAGTAAAAATATATTGTCACATGATTCTCAAGAGCACTACCCGGGTACACCAACTCAAATTGGGGTTACTGCATATTCCCTTCAAATCAACTATGACTTTTCTTCTTGAAATCTAATTTGTTTATAGGCCCTAAAGCATGAAATCTTAAAGAAACGAATGTTTAGATGCAACTTTGAAGTGGACCAAAGTCTATAATTACAACAATATTTATTTTAGAGGTTGGAAAATGAATTCCATTCATCCAACTCCCATTTTTATAGCTTTCTCCATTGCCGAGTTATAAACTGTTGAAATTTGTTTACTTAAAGGTCAAAAGCAGTCGCCCCAAACTTATTATGAAACAATGGCTAAATGTCACAAATTTCTTCTTATGTCTCTTCCAAGTATCTTTCATAATATTTTAGGTCATAAATATTGCATATTTCATACTAAAGCAAGCAGTTGCTCCTTGTAAATTCTACACTAGAGAGAGAGAGAAATACTGTCACATGATTTTCAAGATCCATTCAGGAAATAGGATAGTCTACTATACAATTCTTTATTGGGGTGACTGCATTCTCCCTTTAATTTGAAACAGTCGATTGCGCAATAATTTGTGGTGTCCTTGTTGTACAACTCACATTACCTATTTTTGTTTCCTTTTGATATTAAGATGTTTATATCACCTTCGAACATTCACTGTTCGCTTGCATAGCATGTTGTACGGAGAGGGCTTATAAAGCCAAGTCGTGTACCCTATAACAGTACGACAGTGGTCACATTTTGGCACAAGGTGCACTGGCTTTCGAAAAAACAAAGAAAACATAGACGGTTATTTGAGTAGCGCAAAAATGACATCACAAACTGTTGCGCATCTACCATTTTAAATTGAGTGAATAATCTTCAACATTTTATATCTCAGCTCAGGAATGTCCTGTGAAGATGGGATCTGGACCATTTGGATGCATTTTTCAAGCTTTGTAACAAACATTTTTGAAATTTTAGACTTTGGGTACATTTTTAAGTCTAAAATGTGTCATTTTCCTCCATCTGTATCTGCCTACCTGCTTTTGTTTCCTTTTGAAATTAAAATGTTTATATGACCTTGGAAAATTTACAGTTTTCTTGCACAGCTTATTGCACAGAGAGGATTTGGGAAAAGCGTCGAAGAGGTTTATTCAAAACAATGGTTTTAGACTAGTTGTTTCAATCCGCAGTTGTCTGAACCGCAGACAACAGTCGTGACAAATCAGAGATTCTGTCGTTTGATAGGCAAACAATACCGGTATGAAATATGTCCAGACGGAAACTGTCGATAGAAACTTTGTTTTCATGGGAGGTTTTTTACTTTTAACCCTCCGGGTAGAGGTTCGCTTCAGTACCTTCAGTTTTCAACTTTGCAAAGAGAGAAATTCCCCTCACTTATGTCAAGGAGTTGTCACTAGACTTCCTTCTTACAGTGGCGCCTCCAAAATTTGATGATGTAGGGACCACAGAAGATAATTTCATGATCCCACCCAGATAAATCTAGAAAGTTCGTGTAAAGTATGCATATGCATATCAACGATACTTTACACCCGGAGGTGGACCCTTCCCTTTGTCACCTAGTGTGGAAGTACCGTACCGTCCTGGGGGAAGGGGTCTACTGAGGGGAGAAAGTTCTGTTCGTTTAAAGTGGCTTCATTACATGCAAAATGGTGCTATCTTTGATAAACTTTCGAGCTAATCATATGTTGAAAATTATTCATACTTAAATGAATTGTTCTTATTCTTGTTGGGTGTAAGGGAACTGTTTGGCGTCGTAGTGGAGGGGGTGAAACTCCTCTCCTTGAATATTTTTCTTTTAAGGGGGGGGGGGCTAAGATGCAAAATGGTGCTATCTTAGGAAAAGCCTTAAACTGATGACGTGTTAACTTTAAAATCATTACCGTTATTTAGTCATAATTTGGCATGGCACCCCCCCCCCTACGATGGTAACATGAGTCCGCCGGCATAGGCCCCCCAAAAGCTCTGGGGTAACTACAATATGGAACGTTAGTTTGATGATTTTAACTGACATCAAATTGACACGACAGGAGATCACACCAAGCACCGCACAAAAACCGTAGTTTTAATAATTTTGAATCTAAATTTGAATCCAAAAGAACAGTTTCCAAACCGAGAGAGGTAGTAAAGGTGTAACAAATAGAGCTGAAGGTTAAAAGGCATGTTTCTAATTCTGGACAAATTTTAAGGAAAATTACTGCATATTTTTGACATTTTTACAAAAGAGACAAATAAGGGGTTTTTGGCCTTGGATCTTGGGGGGCGGAAGCATACTTCAGCCCCCACATTTTTGACTGGGGGGCTAAAGCCCCCAGCCCCCGCTTCCTACGCCTATGCTTCAAATGATGTACAACATGTACGCTACAAATGTTGTCCATAATATAACATTACCACATGATCGCCTCTTGATGCAAGTCTGTGGCTGGACTTGTACCTGTAGTTTTCGGAAAATAGTTTTCGTTAGAATAATTCCGTGCATTACCGCCCTAATAATGGTCAACAGACATGGAGTGTAAAACGTGGCATTTACGAGGGAAGCCCGCCGAAATTGTTTATTAGAATTGTTATAAACTTTAAACAAATATATTTGGTACCGTATTATATTAAAGAAAAGAATAGAACTGAAGGTGTAAGCGTGCAGAGAGCACGAAAATTTTGTTAGTTTACGAACGATGTAGTCTTATGATAGAAAAAGATTAAAGCAGATCCATCTCTCAGTCGAAAATACACCTCATCTTACAACTTCCCCCCCCCCCCCCTACAGAAATATTTAGCGCTTAAACGGTTTTTAGGTTCATTTAAAAAAGAACCGAAAAGTTTTTAACATCGACTGGGAAACACGCGCCCCTCATGCCCCCCCCCCCATGTGGGTGCAGCTGCTGCTTAGGTATACGTGTTTTCGAAATCTTCATCACTTGCCAGGCTTACTGCCTCTCGCTTTGCTGCAGTGGTCAATAACCAATAAGGTGACTGCTCTCTGTTCCGATGTCTAATTTGCTCCAACGTCTCTATATTCCGACCACAGGCGGAAATTACGGGGGGATGGGGGTTACATCCCCTTCTCCCTCCACACTTTTGGAGATTCTCACATTGACTCACTTTTTCACACAGTTAGTTTTGCCTCAAACCCCACCCCCACCCCCTTCCTCCTACACTTTTACTCAAATCTCCACTACTGATTCCGACAAGTCTACATTGAGGTCAGTGTTAGGATAAGGTTTACGTGAGGGTTAGGTTAGGATGAGAGTTTTAGGGTTACGTGTGTCGAAACATAGAGATGTAACCATGGCCTTACGGGACTGTTTCTCAGGGAGGGCGTTGATTTTTGCCCAACTTCAAACCTAATTTAACTGCCCGATTTTCCACCCGACTGAGACAAAATATCTGCCTGATTTAGTCAGGTTTCTGACATTAATGGGGCGGCCGCCCCCAGCACCCCCGGCCCATACGGCCATGGATGTGGCCATGCAACCCAATGTGGAACAGTTGCAAAACTCAATCAACAGGGGCGTTATCCACGCGGTCTCTCCTTGACACAATAAAGTACCCCAACACTATTTTGATAAACTAGTTGACGGTGTAATTTAAATGGAGATGGTTTAGAAAGTTCATTTGTTGTGAATCTGAATAGACCCACTTGAGAGTGCGAGCTTAACCGAGTAGGTTTAAGGGACATCCGAAAGCATGCGGACAAATTCTCTAACGAATCTCAACTAAACAATAAAGACGCCTGAAACTTAGTTTGTAACCATAAGGTTGAAAAAAAAAACAGTTGTCAAATACGAAAGATACCGTAACTTTGCTGTAAAAAGCATTTTAAGTCCGTATGTAATCTAATACGAAGTTGATGATCTTTTGAGGGAAACAGGATGGAATTTTATTGGTCCAACTTATATTCCTATGGTAAAAGTTAGGATTCTTTTAGGTCATACGTCACTTTGTTATCATACTTAAAGGGGATATGCAGTCCCCCCAACTTGAAGTAGTGTAGTAGACTGTCCTGTTTCATGATTGGCTCTTGAGAGTCATGTGACAATATTTTTTCTCCTCAAATGTGAAATTTACTAGAATTAACTGATTGGTTTACCTTGAATATGCAATACTGAAGTCCTAAAATATTGTGAAAGATACTTTGCACAGAAATAAGAAGAAAATTGTGAGATTTAGCTGTTGCTTCAAAATAAGTTTGGGACGACTGCTCTTGCCCTTTAAGTAAATTCAAATCACCACCGTCTACAATCAGAAGCAACAATCTTGTATGACATACAGCTTATTAGGAGGGCAAATATACACCAATTCAGCTGGTGAAAAGAGAGAGCTGGTCCTATAATCTATTTCGTTTATTTAGCAAACGAGAATGGCAAATCTGAAGGATACAAATTACCCCTCTCAATGGGGATTACAAAACTTCTCTTAAAGTCGACCTTGCTTTCCCAGTGTCCACGGGAAAACCGATTTACAGGCCTATCTAAAAGCTTGTCATCTATTGTCTGATTGCGTGTGGGCAAATTAGTCATAGGCTGTAGCAGACCGACGTCTATGAATAATACAACTTGAGTCTGGCCATCGGTAGGATGAGCAAGCTTCCCCATGGAAGAGGTCATGACCACTTCCCTATATAACCTTATACCATAAAACTACAAACGAAGCTGCCAGATCATGTATGGTAGACACCGGAGACTTTGCTCCTAGACGTTGAGGGGTGAGAGATAGGAAATGGTTTATACGGAGCCAATAAATTAATCGAAGACATGCAGTAAATGCAAACTTTCTATCGGCCGAAGGAACTGTCGTGTCATTTTTTTCCTCAGTGGGGCCTTGGAAAGCCCCGTCGTCCCGCCCCAAGCATCCACAACACACTCAGCAGTGCCATCTTCGGAAATGTGTATGTACCATTGCATGAAATTATTGAGTTTTTGAAGGCAGACCCGTTTTACCCAAGAAAAGCCTGTATCGAAGCACAAGGCTTGGGACCGAATTTTCCTAGTAACCTGTGGAGATGTTGACTTTACCCCTACTCCAAGGGAGTGCCCCCAACCTACCCCTTTCGGCTAATATGCCTATCGTCTGTTAGAAACTATATCTGCATTATCAAACAGAATCAACAATGCGGTACATATTACTTCCTCATAGTTTAAGACTGTTGCTGAAAAAATAAACCCTTCAACTCATGCTCTCGATAAATACATAGGCATACGAAGCGGGGAGGGGACTGGGGGATGCAACCTACTCCCATTCGAGCAGAAAAGTTACTTTTTTTCAGTTTTCAGGCAAATTACATGAAAGGCTATATATGCCATAAATGTCCTCGCGTGCTCCTCAACTGGTAGCCCGCGTGCTTATGTCAATAAACTCACAGGATAGAAAACAAGCAAAATTGACAGTTATGATCACTTAGTCACCTTTAGAGATGAAATTATTAGATAAACTAGAATAATACGATTTTGCTCTTACCCTGTATGGGACTTCTCACTTTTGTAATCATGAGGTACCTTCCCTCGGGAATAGAAGCATAATGAGAGGCAGGTGTAGGGATAAGACCGTCACAAAAAGGTAACTTTGAAAAAGAATTAATTAGTGTTTTAGAACTTTTTGTTGTGTAAGCTGTGTTAATATTTGCTGAGACCGCGGTAGGTCCCTTAGGCCAACATTTTCGTTTTTAATAAAATGAAGCTCTAAGCTCACCCCAGACTGTAATAATTTTCCCTGCTAAGTGACTTCCATCCCCTCCTCCAATTTAAACCAAACCTCCTGTGTAGTTCACTTCTAAGACAAAGCCACAGTAGCCTGCAGTGAGCTTAATTGCTCAAAGGCAATATTGTCAAGCATAGTGTGCGTGTGTGTGAGCTTATTTGGGATTACAGTACTGACAGACTGTATAAGTCATTGTTGACCGACCAAAGTGAAACTGTACTATTTGAATGAATGTCAATCAAAGTGCAGTTATCAACTGTATTTAAAACTCTGGGGATATTCCTAAGTATGTTTGGGTAGACAGTTGCTAGTTACTCCCTGGTTTGGGGGGATGTCATATCCCCTTTAATAACTATAGTCAAACTAACCAAAAGTCATTGAATCGTCTTCATTTTGACAAAACCTTACCTTGTGTACGCGTTTCGTTTCAGACAGGATCCTGACATGAGAGAAACCACAAAAGGGAATAACCTAACCCTAAATCATCGCACCTTGAAGGTCTATTTTTGCTTTCAAATATCCTGCAGTAGTATGTCTTCTTTATCTTTTGCTTATTGTTCCTTTTTCTAATCAAGAGAAATAATTGGTCATACCATCATTACAAAGTGAATCATATATTTAGAGACACTGCAAAACAACGAGTCCTTACATAAGACTTAAAATCAAACAAAAAGTGAATCTCCTATTCCATTGCAATTAAAGAAGTGGTTCTATTTTTCATACATCCATCACTGTAAGTCCTCGCTGTTTGGCTTACATTTTTCCTTACCAAGGGATAAAATACCAAACAGTGTTAATTTGCAAAACTTATGCAATAACAGCTGCGCCTTGCTTTCGGACATATATACGTCTCTGCAGTCTCTTACACAAAACGACTCGGACTTTTACCACAGTGCTGCCATTCCAGGAGCAACCCTAATACATAGCAAACCTTACTTATGTCATTGGTTAGCATAGCGTACGAAGCAGGGGACACTTTGACTTAAAAAATTTCAGACAACCCCAAATTTCGGGCATAATTTGCAAAAATATTTTCGTAAAGTTCTTCTAAAACCGCTAAAAGATTCGGGCAAATGATTCCATAGCGCTTATGTTGATAAGGCACAGGAACTTTATAACATTTTATGCAGGCTGTCCCTCATCTGTTTGCCTACGTAGCAGGCTGTACGGCATATTCCTTGTTCAGTCATATCATGGTTTGTGAGGCTGAGGAGCTGAGCAAACAGAGTCCGCTCCGCGGGGTATCTATCTGTCTGATTGCTGCCTGGTCATACCCTATTATCTGTGCAGACATTATTATCTGTGACTTTAAACACGTATGACTTTTTTGAATGCCATTATGTTCTTTTTTACGCGATATGTAATAAACTAGGCCAAACTCTTTCTTAAAATATTATCTTAATTTTTTTTGTTTTTGTTTTTGTTTTATTTTATTTTGGGGGGCTTAAGGAAGTACACATCTGGTCATACATTTGACAGGCTTTTTAATCATCTTTAATAACGTGCAAAGACCATGAAAATTGTTTCACGGTTTTTGTAGTCTGTAGGAACATTACTCTTAACAGTTTTGCTCCACTTTGAAAACATATATATGAAAGTGCTAAACACAAGTTTAAAATCCAAAACGTGTTGTGTTTAAACTTGTTTAATTGCTTAACTTACAGGTTTTAGCCTAAATGGTTTAAGGTAGAGTTAAAGGTGCATACAAAGAGGGGCCAAAATGTACCAAACACACGTTTGGGGTATTCGTTACTTATTTCCTGTTATGACGTTTTACAACACAGAGTTGTTACGAGGAAGTCCATGTACGTCCGCTCAGGCTGATAAACAGATAAGCTGGGTGAAAGAAAGGGCATTTCCTTTATAAGGTGTATACGTCCTTATCAATGCGGACCATCATATGATAAACCAGTGAAGTAAGGGCAAGACAGCCCCATGTTGTTTATATGGCTTAAATAACACACGAGGGGAAGTATAACCAGGGAATTTAAGTTAGTGTTTTACGGTGACCTCTAACGAGGGCCTGAGGGCCGTCCATGCAAGCACACTGGATCACGTCCCTGGGGCAACAAGCTGGTCGTTGTACTTTTAAAATAAATTACCTGAAGTCGAAAACCGCTACAGATATCATATGGAACGTCGCTTTGACGTATTCTAATGTTAATCAAATGATATCTCAGATGACCATGCAATAGATTAATTTTTAGAATGTGGTTCCTTTCCTGCACTGTAGCATAAATGATATAGTACCATAGCAATAGTAGCCCACTTGAATTAAGTCGATCTGCTGGATCTCCTTTTCCGGTCCATAGGAAGCAGAGACTAAAGAAATGGGGGAGGGTATGTCATCACTTTCTTCCATAAATACTGCAAATTGATAAATCACTTGTAGAGGTCCCATTGACTTCAATCCAAAAACCACAAGGAAAGAATTACAGCAAATAAACAACCTTTGAGGAAAAAGATGACACCGAAAAGAGTTAATGACGTCATTATGAACAATTGGCTAAAACGAAACGGATGGTAGGCCTGTAGGTTCTTGCGGTCGAATTCTGGGAATTCTAAATGATAAAGACCCATGGTTTATATCCATGGCCTCTGCACGTGACCTTTCCTGACCCCTCGGGGAATAACTCTCTGCCAGCCTGAGTGCTTACCTGCAATTTCCGGGGTATCTTCTGTCGTGGCAAATTGAACCACGAAAATGTCCTCTCGTAAAATTCAGAAACATAACAAGACCAACACTGGCAAACTTACAGTACCATGCATGCAATATGATTCATATATACAAGATAACATTGAAGCGTATTGGACAGAGCGAAACTAGAGTCCGCTCCGCAGGGTAATGACTCATTGGCTTGCCAAGATATCAGTGTAGGCAAATATGTCAAGTTACCGCTAAAACACTGGAATGACATAAATTGTATACTTCCTGTACAGACACGAAATGTCATGTATTTTCTGCTCTTTATTCATACATACAAAAATACTCACTGAGTCACCTCAGTTTGGGCCTCTAACGTTCTTCATTTCATGTAATCAGGGGGGTGGGTTGACAGCCTTTTGAACTAACTTCCGAATACTGAACTTGCGCCACTTCGTTATCAATCATACATCAATCAAGTGCACTTTGTTCATAGTGAAATATATCAAATTTTTCAATAATGTGTAAAACTTTTTAAGTAAATGTAAATTAAAGTTCACAAAATGCAGCATCAAATTGTATCTTAGGATCCTAAAATATTCATTTCCTCCAAAGGGGAGAGGGACACCCCTTGCCCTTAAACCTCTCCTCGAGGGCGGCGGTCTGAAACAGTCACCCCCTACACCTTGGACCCACACCACCACACACACGTACCTTCGACTTTGTTAACAGTACCATACCCACCCAAAATGAAGATCCGGTTTCTCTTTCTTTTAATATCATCACAACTGCTTTACTACTTCCCTATTAGCCTAGTGCGTGCGGCTAGGAGCGGCTTTAATAATTAACTACTCTTTGTGCTGAAATAAGAGCCATTATTAACTTCAGTCAACGAAGGTCTATGTAAGGATTGACTACTATACTCACCCACTCAGAGGTTTGGGCGCCCACAATTTCTCACTCCTCACTTAAGGTAATTTTTCGGTACAGCAAAGGCCTACGCCCTTGACTTTTCTCAAATCGTCGGAAAATATATTTCCATATTACATGTAGCTGAGTCTTCACATTATAAAGCCTAATATTTATTCAAATTTAGAAAGTGAAAGCATAGTGGGGGCGTCTATTAATATTTTTTTTTAGTTTTTTCAAATAACAATGCGTTCGGGAGTTCCCCTTCACATATAAGACATTAATTGTAGCTTCACACTTGAATGCTATGAAATTAGAGCTCTTTAAATGATTCGTGTTTCTTCGAAACTAAAGAAAAATGTGTATAATCTTCCCGGAACTTAAATAAGTATACACGCGATAAATCTATACGTCTCTTAAAGTTTCCATATAGCCTAGGTGTCCGTTTGGGGAAACTTTAAGTCATGACTTAGGAATTTCACTAGGTGATTTTTCCCTTTTATCAAGTAATGTGCACTTGAAATAAAAAGTGTTTTATCCCTGGTCGGCCGTTCAACCATGAGGCTGTTTCTGTCTGCATTTGAATCCAATGGCATAGCACTTCTCCTTCAGATAGGTCATTCACTCAATGAGGTAGTATTCGCGTATACCAGGGAGTTCCAGCGCCCTGCTAAGTGGTACAGTAAGCCTTAAACCACCTCCTCAACACAGCAACCAAACAAGAGCATACATTGTCAATGCCATCTACTATACTAGCATTTTAAGCATAAGTTGCACAATATAGATACGAATTACTAGCATACACGTAGGAAGCGGAGGCTGGGGGACCCCAGTCAAAAATATTGGGGGTCAGAAGAATGCTTCCGCCTCCTCAACCCAAGGACGAAAACCCCTTATTTGTTTCCTGTGTAAAAATGTTAAAAATTTGAAGTAATTTTCCTTAAAATTTACCCATCATGTTGCACCAGTTGCATCTAAGGACCTTCAAATTTTCCAGAATTTCTCAAAGGGAAGGGGTTCCCCTCCCCTCAGACCCCTCTCCCAGAACGGCGGTCCGAGACAATGTTCAGCCCCCCAGTCTCGAACAACTTCCTAAACCTACGAGTACTAGCCTATATGCAGTTGCAAAATAGGGGGAATTTGGGGGAAATTATAACTACACAATTTTACCACGCGAAAGATGAAGGGTCAATGTTCTCATCCCGGGCAGTGAAATTCTCCCAAGCTTACTTCTATACTTTAACCTCTCCTCGAATTTAAAAGTTACGTCTAGGCTCCCCAAACAAAACTACCGAGTATTATAAGTTAAATTGTTCATGGGCACATTCTCCTGAGGTTTACACTACGGTACTGTACCATTATACACTATAATGTGTGGGATGGCAACTCCCATGATTCAATGCAGCCTGTGGCTACTCTGTATCACCTTCACTGATCTGCACAAGTGTCTTCGACCAATCAGATCAACTTATATTTGAGTGGATGTTTGAACTACTGTTTACCAAAGTCAATGTAGATATCCGACAGTAGTTCATAAATATATTTGGAGTGATGCAAAGAGCAGTTTCAAGTTTGTGGAAATTGTAGTAGCCTTTCCCCGCGTTTTGAGTTTATACCACAATTACTAGGGCCTAATTCATGATCATGGGTCTGTGGCCAACCTGTCGCCAACTCCATGGACCTCAAGTTCTAAGTAGGGGCCGTGACCATCGCGGCAGTGCGTAATCTAGACTCACCGAAAGACGGAGACTAGATTTACTGGATTTGTTCAGCAGAAAGCGTAACGATACTGAACCTCAATATACAGGCTCTTAAGTCTTTCCCGGCCAAATCAGAGGCCCGGAGCATATGGGTTTAACTTTAACAGACTACTTGAAGAAAAACCTTTAGTATCGAGAATCACGATCGTCGTAACTGCATTATCATGAATGTTATTCATAAAAAAATATTTACCCGGAAATTCCAGTGGCCGTAAAACCTCATCTGACTCTAACTCCAGTGGCCGAAAGGCACTTAGGGCCTACGTAGCTTAATTAAGTGCGTACCTTCTGATCCTAAACAGTAGTAGAATAAAAACCTCCACAATGGGCAGACCTGGCGGTAGAGAGTATACTGAGAGCTTCTTCACGCAAATGTTTGTAAAACTTACCGAAGATTTGATGATTAGTTCCAATTACGATCCACAAGACTAATCAATATCAAGTTAAGATGTTTTTCCTACACTTTTCCAAGTCCGCCTTGTACAATACCGAAATTCATCTGAGTCGTGTCCTTCTCAGTTCCGTCTGACAGCTCTGCTACTACAAAGACTAGGTTTATTCGTGACCTCAATAAGTCCTCCTACGCATGTAACTGTAGACAGAGATGGGGGAAGTACTATACTGCTTAGCTGCCTTGCATTTGCCGACCTCTGCAACGGTTGCGCTTCGAGGAATTGAAATTTTAGCACGAAATATAACACCGGAAAAACTACGCCTAAATGTTTGGCTTGAATCATGTATTATGATTGGATTCGCCTCTCAGTTACTAACTGATCATGACTGCGAGAAGCCAAAGTACTGTAGTCATACAACATGGATATTATCAGCGAGTTGCTCGTTTTCAAGTTCGTGATTTTATACACTCAGGCGACCGGTCAGGTCTACAACGGGGAAGCTACAAACTCAATTTTTTTTTTCGCGTGAAACGAATTGTTGCTAATGAAGAGGATGCCGACATGGTAAGATAAATTATCTCACCGTGTCGGCAATACAATTTAGGAAGTCGACTTGACGAGATAATTTATCTTACCATGTCGACATTATAATTTGGAAAGTCGACATGGCGAGGTAAATTATCTTACCATGTCGACTTCCTTAATTAGGATGTGAGCATGGTAAGATAAATTATCCCGCCATGTCGACTTCTTAGAGAAAGGATGACAACTTGGTCAGATAGATTATCTCACCATCGTGACATGCGATTTGGCACTTTGAGAGCTCCGTAATACGAGTGAGGTGTGTAATGTACGAAAGATAAAAACTTGACGTACATGTGATGTGAGGTAGGCCTATTTGTATTGTGCAAGTTGTCCGGCATAGAAGTTACTATTAATACTGTCGATTTGATAGGTTCCCAAGTAGAGTTGGGCCCCATGTTAGGGTGACTGCCTAAAGCACACTACGTTATAGATATGTACCTTTTCCAACTTAGGGAGAACTGTACAGGCCAAATAGCCTTCTCATCTTCAACTTTTGAATCAACTTTTGAAGATCCCAGATTCCCAGCTATGCAATGCGGAGAGTGTGCTGTAACGTTAAATGATCTGTTTAATACGAATGATCCTCCTCTACCTTAGCTAAGTTACATTCGCATAGTCTAGATTGTCGAAAGCCGCATATGCAACTATTCTTGCATAGCAACATTACACACACTACTTATTCTACACCAGAGTGGACATTTTTTGGTTTACTGTACACATGTATGTGATGTGAAACATACTAGACGACGTGAGGAAGGCTGCAACGAGTAAGATAGATGTTTGATGATACAAGTAGTGAGTGGTTGGGTCTTTGAATATGTTCAGTCTTAAAATAACTTCAATCCTAGCTTCCACTTGACCTGACAGCTGCATACGTGCTGTTTGGTCAAGATATTCATTAATGCAAAATGCGATATATATATATATATATATACTCTAAAAATATCCTGGTTAATTTAACCAGGATGGGGTTAAGAGTTTTCCATACATTTCTTGGTTAAAAGTAAACAAAGAAAGAAATCTTGGTTAAATTTAACCAGGGGAAAATGTTAAATTCTTATCAGGATTTCTAACCAGTAGTTAATTTAGCAAGGAAAATTTCAATTTTGACCCGGATTTCCCGGTTATTTTAACCAGGAAATGTATGGAAAACTTTTGACACCTATCCTGGTTAAATTTAACCAGGGTGTTTTTAGAGTGTATATATGAATGATATGGTTTGAGTAACATATATAGCCCATGTATATACATTACATCACAACCTTCTCACAACTAGTCACAATACACAATACAAGTTGCATTCAAAGGCCTTACATTATTTCTATAGTCTGAGCGCAGAGTTTGCAACTCGAAGGAGCTAGCAACGATGTTTGAGGAACTTGTTTTCTAACATATATTTCACGTCTATGAAATATTTTTTGTTTTGTTTCTAAAGTTATTAGTTTCTCTTCCTGATCTATTTTTGTCAAGTTTCCCCCAACTCTCTGAATGAAATCTTTTGTGAGGTCATCCTTACGAAGCGTTTGGACTCCAAGGCTACAAAAAGTTCTTTGTTGACTATGTTCCCGATGTGCCTTTTAACTAGAGCATGTCACCACCGCACGGCCGGTATTGCTCATTGTTTTATGCGTAAAACAACGAGATATTCCCTACTTTACAGATTTTGTGAAGTGTATGGGGTTTCCTTTTGTTCAAAAAGAAGTTTACAGTATTACCAAATGCGAGACGTCATGCATTTATATAAGAGATGAGAGAGGACGGAGACCGTATTTACCAGACCTACATACTCTACTTTTCTTTTAACTTTTCTGCTGCGGTCTGATAACTTAGGCAAATCCTCGTGTTGACCAAATTGAGAAATGATGAGTCAACGCTTTAAGGTCATAACAGAAACCGAGTGACATGGCGAAGAAGCCAAGTTTGTACTTGTAAGCAAGTATACATATAAGAAATCGAGGCTCTGATAACCAGACACTGTGCGGCCTAGCGCGTGGGAAGAAAATGGGGGCCTCCGAGAAAAGAAGAGCTACAAAGTGCCATGCACAGATAAGTGTCGAGAAATTTTTACTTTCAAGTAAGTTTTCATATGCCCAGTGCTTGGGACATGCGAAACACTATAGGCGTGAATAATTTGAAACCCCGGCCTGGAGATGATACCGGTAGCCTATAGTACTAAACGAAGAAGCCAGGGCTCTGACCAGGGAATTGTTACTTTCCGGCTCTGACAATTACTGGAAGTGATAGATTGGACATCCACCGAACATCTACCAAGGAAGGGCACTCAGGGGTAATAATGCATTCCAGCAATTACCCCCCATGGTTTTTGATCTCTGTATTGTCAATTACACATGATCATACAATGAATAGAAGCGAGCTGTGTACCTCTAAACATAAACTCTTTCATCTGGTCAGTTAATTTCAGGACCCATCCAGTTACATATCCAAACAAAAATTTCTAGGCTTAACGCCAAATTTAACGTAATGGATTCCAATACCGTCCCCAAAAAGAAAAACACACACACTCCTGAAAAGACATAGCCTAACTCGTCAAATAACACAAAAACGATGCTGGTTTGGGAAACCGTGATAATGACGTGATCAAGACTGAAGATTCCGCTCTGCGCGTTACCTTTTCCTGCGGAGTTTTTTTTTTTTTATTTATTTCAGTTGTCCATAAATGACGCGCCCGCACATGACACGGATTGACGTTATATAACTTTGGTTATATTATTACCAACGTAGGATGATCCCACCGTGGTACGGAGAAATCGTGGACGAGCGAGCTAGCTATGTTACTTAAATTGAAAAGAGGATCCATGTCATGTGCAGGCGCGTCCATTTATGGACAGGTTGTTCGAAAACAGACACTGTGTTATGGTCCTTTCTTGAAGTACCCCCTCACTAACTTTGGTTTCCTCCACTCCTCATTATCGGTGGATAATGGTAAGGAGAAATTGTATCTTGATTTCTCCTTCCCATGTTTATCTAAGAAAGGGGTGGGAAAACTGGCATGTCAGATTTTACACCACCGCGATGTTCTCGGCTTCCGTATGTGTCAGCTATGAATTCTAGTATCAAATGGTGGCGCTTTCTGGATCAGTTAGCTATAGTTCGATCTATATCTTTGCATGCTTGGTGTTCACCTTTTGTGAAGACACGTACACGATAGGATAAGCAGTAAACCTGTGACAGGCCTATATACATACTTCATTATTAGGATACATGATTCTATTGTTTCTGTGTCACGTGTCATTGACCCAAAATGGGAATAGACAAGATTCAAAACCTCGATTTCAGACATAAATTTTAGTAATGCTCTGAAACGTCGCTGTTGTAAAAGTTATGATAATCTTGTAAAACTCAGCGTGTCATCTTTGCTCCACTGTTCGAAAGAAAAGAAGTGGCTGGTTTTGCCTAATACACAGTGACTGAAATGTAGATGATTACAATCATTGTGCCTCCTAACTCGAACAGAACGATATCGAATCACATAATAAGTTCTCCTCCCATCTATCGGTATAGATATGTAAGAGACGCTGTCCATTAAGTGATGAGTGTGTTACATTTGTGTTTCAATTACATAGGCCTATGCTAACAAATGTACAAGTGAATATACGTCGCGGTCATAAGGGCATATAAACAGTCGTCAGTCCCAAACTTACTTCGTAATTAACTTTCACTGAACCGTAAAAATGTCAGCCGGTATCATAATCGGACCCTCAATATGGTTGTGGCCAGTTTTTGCTAACTTTACATACGTAAAAATCGTGTAGCGTACTTCAAGTATCTGGTGGATTTTGACAACGCCACTGACTTCGATAAGCCTCAGATCATGAGTTTCTCTCAAGTTGGGGCAATGTTTTAGTATATATTTTTATGCTAATTTTTTCAGTTTTGCCAATTGCTTTGCTTATTTTTCTTCAGTGTTCACAGTTGTTTCCATTATTTATTTAAAAATCTATTTCTCGTTATTTTTCTTTAAGAAATGCAGCAGTCATACATAATCGGAATCGGTTACAACCGTCATTATAACCGTCATCCGTATCATGACCATTTTACCGTTAAATTTACTTTGTTTCGCACCATCAATTGCAGCAATCAATTTTCTGATTGCTTCCCTCATAATTGCACAACTCATGGTGCCTCACAAATACTCATATCAAGACCACCGTTGAACGTTAAAAATTCAGTACTGAGCAATCGTTTGTCCCAAGACTAAAAAGTGAACCCTAATTTAGAGTTCCCGGGTATGTAAAATTTAAATTCACGTGGAAAGAAACGTAGACTGCAATGAGCTGAAGAAGTTCGTACATATATCTCTATATCTATCATGCAAATAAGTAGAACCAACCGTTGTTAAACTGAAGTAACTTTCAGATCGGCCAAAACATCTTGATGTTTGTTTACATTCATTCCACATCTACGCATTCCTTTATACATTATGATTGTACAGAATCTGTTGACTTTTATACCCAAAACGTTTTAGCAGTATTGTTAAATAAATGTATCATCAATGCCGCTGAAATGAGATTTTGCCCTCCAAAAAACGGAAATATCCCTGTGAACTACATGTATGGTTTAGTCACAAAATTTTGGGACGGAAGATGACGGTTCAAAGATTTTTGCGAAACAACATATGTTGCAATGTTTGGCTTTTATCAGTGGCTTGTGTCACATTTTTTTAAGTAATTTACAGCTTGAAACTGGCGGGAAAGTAAAGTATCTGTGATGAATTAGTAAGCATCCTGTTTGTTTGATTTTGTTAAAACGTTCTTACGTAAAGTGCTGTTTAAATCTATTGTGTTATTATGACGATAATGATGACGATGACGATGATTGTTTCTATTATTAGATTAGACCAAAGTCCGAAAAATACCGGGCCCGGGTGTGAATTCACCCTGGGGAAACCACAAAAGTCCCCTTAATGACATTTGTCGATGGCGAAAATTTTGAAAGGAGGAAAATCGCTTCTGTTACATTCTTATCAATAACACACTGAACAGGAGTCACGAATACCAAAATTTCCTGAAGTAGCAGCACCCTATGAGAAATATAAGGGGCACCCGAGAATTAAAAAAAAGTATTTCGGATATTGGATAAGGCATATGCCAAATATACAGTCAGGTATTCTAGGCAAACAAATAAGCAGAACATAAACGCAGTTTCAAATTTGAGTTTGGCTCAAGACTTGCCTATCAGTGATATTTTCCGTTTGCCATTTTTGCTCGTAAAGCGCTTAGCAACGTACATATTTATCACTGATCTCTCTATATACTTGGATAGCGCCTGTGGGAAGATTTTTGAAGCTACTGGTTCTCCCATCTTACCACTTACCACTCCCAAAATAATGGTCTTTCGTCGATACGACAGTACGATACTGTGCACACTGACGTTAGACTGCTCATTAGACAGAGCACCGAGATAATTGATTTTTAATTACACAAAGTCAATTGGGTAACTGCCCTTTATATTACTGCAGCCCAGTGGTGATCCTAAAGCCCATAGGCCCATTTATAGTGAAGTGAAAACAATCTCCCATCCTGATACCTGCACCTACTTTTGGTCGTACCATTACTACAGGCAACAAGAATTCCCATTAGAACACCATTCTTTCAAGTTGTAGCACTAATTACAGGTTGTTTGACCAAGGACCAAGGGCAATGGTTCTCAAGTAAAGAAGCTGGCCCATATTCAGGGCCGGGCAAGGAGCCCCGTCCCTTGGATTCAACCCATAAAAAAATAATGGTAAAAATAATGGTGCAAGCTGAAAAATATCTTCCCCTTCAACACCTTGTCTGCCCACCGTGACAGGTAGATAGCATTCCCAGGAAACCTAAGTCGAGATCTTGGGGGGAGAGGAGCATTATATGCGTTCCCCGTAGGTTACCTCATCCATATGGTCCCCACTCAGTGATTTGTGCACACAAGATTTCAATAAAGCTAAGGTGGGAGCCAGGCTATGTTAGCTACTTTTGGGATACATTTAGGCTACCGTGGCTATCATCTACTTCGACATACATATGGGTGATTCTTCAGGGGGCAGCATGGTATATGAATCCTGTTTAGAAATGATGCATATTGTCTGAAGCTTGATGAATACTTGCTTTTCTCCCTACATTATAAAAGGCAAAAACTGTATCTTCTAAACTGGCATGCATAATGCTCATGATTCGAGTCCGTCAGTTCTGACGATTGCAGGCATGACTTAAAGTCCATAATGTTCACAAAAAACCCATGTAGCCCCCTAGAGTTTCTCCACATACTCTCATATGAGCCGGTCTACACAAGTATGGTGCCGCTCATTTTTATGTCGATTTCGTGTGGGCCACACGAAATGAGCCCAAACAACAGACTGCTAAGATTTACCCACTAAGCCCTTGTTGGGCCACAAAGTAAAAACGTAATGTTCATGTGGGCTCCATAAAGATTTGGTAACAGTACGGTGCCCTCGTGAGCCCCAAATGGGAGAACCAAGCAAGTTGCCCAGTGTACTTGATACACTATGAGGCTACACGGGCACCTACCTGCCTACATCCCCATCTGGTTTATCCAAGACCATCTGCCCGACAAAACCAGTATAATCCCGCCACATGGGCCAAATTAAAACTGTACATTCTAGCCCATGCTCATGCATGACTGAAAGCCCATATTGTTTACAAATAACCCATGTGGTTCCCATGCTCAGTGATTAGTCCAGTCGAAGATGGGCCTGGCCTACTTTATGCCGGTTATTCACTTGGTCCAGCTTTTCCCTATCTTGCCCATCCAGCCATCAGATTGCATGTCTTACCCATAACTCTGTCCAGATCTATTCTATGTTTCCCGTTTATATGTTCCACATTTAAGAGAGGGAGGCCCGAGGACCCCTCCGTAGTTGTATCTTCGGAGTTCTGATGTGTAGACATCGAAAAAAACCCACTTTCCCTACAGTTATGAGTTTTTGCTCACGGTTTGGTGCCATTTTAATGCCATTTAAAGATAGTTAAATGTTTTATTCTAATGATATCAATTTAAAAAAATATCCCCTAACTTCCCGTGTAAACGTCCCCTCCCCCTTCTTGCAATATCCCCTCCTACGCCATTGCTTTGGTGGCCGAGATTAAACATAATCACTTAAAATGCACACTGCTTTGTTACATGCCACGTAAAAATGGGGGTGATATGGTTCCCGCGCATGTCCGCGGGCTTCGACTGGTTGTATGGGCTTGGCTAGGCAATGCCCTATCCCGTTATCTACAGAGATCAGTGATATTTATCAATTAGTGCTATATATAAATGTTTCTTGTAGCATAAATAGAGGTAGACTTAAAGGCAATAGGCAGTCGCCCCAAAATTTTCTTTGAAAAATCAGCAGACTCTTGCAAATCTCCTCTTATTGCATTAAAAGCAATTCTGAAGACGTTTTGAACATAACTATTACAAACAATAGGTAAAGAAAGGCAAAATTCTCCTTGAATTCCACAATTCACTCACAAAAATATTGTCACATGATCAAAATAGGCCAATCATGAACTAGAGTGACAGGATACACTCACTCTGTTTGGGGTGACTGCCTACTGCCTTTAAGCAACAGTACAACTTGACCATATTGATCATCTTCATTTGTGATATAGTGTAAAACCAAGTGACACCGCGTAACTTTCTGGTAAAACTAAATGGTCCGTCAGCGTTACAACCGGCGATCGACTGGCAAATTCGTTGGTAAATTTGTATAAATCAAACCAGAGCTGTATATTCACAGTATACACGGCTCTGACTCAAACGTTAGTGACTGAGGGCGTGTGACACTTAATTTGTACAAACTATAGAAATTGAAGTAATAAGGGAGAACGCTGACACAGTGTGTCGCTATGTGTTTTACCTTGTGGTTCCCAACGTTAGCGTTATCGTCTCCTGGGCAGTGGCGTAACTCCTACGCGCTCTGAGGGGCGAATCCCCGGCCACCCTGGCTAGGGGGCACCCGGCGAGTCTGGCACCCACGATGATACTTTGTTTGCAATGGACTTGTGGTGTTTTTTGTGGTACAGACTCACCCCACTATAATCACAGTACATTTTAGCAACTAGTCACCCAGCTTTCGAACTACAGGTTTTTACGAACATGAACATTATTCTCCCAGTTAATATGACGACCCTTCATCTTTAAGATGATTCGTTATTTAAAACATAAATAAAAATTGATTCTAAGGTAAGTATCATTTGTAAGTGCACGTGGATTTCAAAACTTAATTCGCTCTGCTGCATCATGTGTACATGTCATTTGGTCAGGGGACACCCAACCCATCCTTGCCCCCGGGCACCCTGAACCAGAGTTACGCCACTGCTCCTGGGGGCGTTTTCGCAACCCAGGGGGAGAAGAGCGCTAAGGGGGAGGTGGGAAGCTCTTTGAAAAAAAAAAATATTAAATGTAAGCTGGGTCTTTACAAGGTTTCAAAATGTTTCCTCTGGATGAGCTCTCAAATCGCATGAATAAGGAAATAAAATGCAGTCAACAAGTCAGTAGGCCTCAGGTGATAACTGTAACGAATACAATAACTTTTGCAATGTTCTATGAAGTAAAAAAGTTAAAAAGTTTTCAAAGATGAAATTTTTCGGTGCCCAAATTTCGTCTTTTGCATTATTGCTACCTGTAGAACAGCTTGAATGGCATCGGTCTTTCAAAGCCCCATACGACACATACCAATGATTCTTCCACCCGCTCACAAGACAAGCCCCTTGTAACATCAAGGGTGCTTCTATTGGTAACTACTGATATAAAAATGGTCTAAGGGTGTTTTTGTAATATCCTAGTGTGCATACAAGGTTACTAGGTAATCGGAAGATAGTCAAAAATTGACTTATAGTGCTTCATGATGAGTCGACAATTTCGTAAATACCTCAAAGGTTCCGGGGCCTTCTCCTCTCCTCCCCACCGGAACTTTTCCCCTGAACCCCATTAGGGGTCCTTGGTGGCAACACTCTACACTTCCGTAGGTCCCCTGGCGTCCACATCCAAAAACGTTTCTCCGACCCTGACCCCTGTCATGCCTTCACTCTTTCGAGTCAGTTTTTAGTACGCCACCGCTGTTATGCTACCATGGGTCGGACCTACTCTTTAAAACGGTGCACATGTTTTGTTTTATTAGTACGTTTCATTCATAGCATTACTATCTGATAGACGGGGCGGGGGTGTTTCCCCAACCCATTCGATGAAAGGGGGCAATGAGCTGAAAAAGGTTGAGAACCACTGGTTTAATCAGTGAAGCCGGGAAAATAGTGAGAGCACTTTCACTACCAAAAGCTAGATGATTTGTGTGTCTCCATATGTACAGTGTAAATTGAATTTAGGATGTTAAATGTCATTTTATCAGTTCTTCGAAAGAATAGGAGTAGTTTTCACCAGAAAGTAAGTCAAAGTGCTTTAACTTAGTTTTGGTTTAATATTCCTGATTTTAAAAATTTGTAGTTCCTCCCCCAATTACTAGGGTAAAAGCAACGACGAAATGTTTGTATTACCCACCGTTGCTTTCTTGTCGTACAGACAGCTGAGTGGCTTCAGACCCGATCGCAGGACACCATTCACCCTGTACTCTCTCCCTTTCCCTTACGTAGCGACGTGAAATCCTAAGCTATAAGTGAGGGCGATCGGGCAGCAGCAAAGAATGTAATAAATGCTATATAGGCGTGTTACATTATGAGCACTAGCATGGAAGTACTATTTCGGATATCTTGAAAAAGTCACGTAACTGTGTACATTGCTCCTGTATGTAGAGTATTCATGTTCTATAGCAAAAGACTTACGACAAGTCTACAGCATAACCGTGCCCAAAACCTGTCACATCTTCAGACTTCTTCCATCTAGCAGTGTTACACGGTCGGGCGGTGTTGTTATGACTAGAGTCAAATACGTCACTCGAGTCGAACTATAGTGACAATTTTCAAGTTGTTGACTACATCGAGTCCCCAACTCAGCGGACTCGATTAGAGTCATTGCGTCTATGCTCTGCTCCGTTGCGTTTATATCCTGCTGGTTTCTGCAACTTACTATCGATAATGATGATGATTACTTACTCAAAATCGAGGATCTAATTAGCAAAGCTCTAAAGCCTCCCTGTGACTCGAGTCTCGAGACTTAGGGACTCGACCTGACTCGAGTCTTACTTACAGTGACTGACTCGACTGGATTCATTGTTTGACAGATATCGCGTATTTCAAGTTTAACCATTAAATCAAAAGTTAAGTTATCACTATTAAAAAAGTTATCATATTTAATGTCAAGTAACTCTAATACTTGATGAGAGTCTCGAAGTGACTCACCTCATAGAGACTCATAACCTTAAATGTTAAAGATTCGACTCTACTAAAGTCTTGATGCCATGTGACTCATTGTGACTCCAGTCTGCCAGTCACGACACCTCCTGACTCCAGCTGGCTTGACAAGGCAGCAGAGCCAGGAATCTCGCTGGTCTCAGGTGAAGTCCATGTCTTCTATCAGGCGTGGATCCAGACATTTCGAAAGGGGGGGGGCTGAAACTGAGCCCTTGAATATTCTCCTAGATTAATATTATGCTAATTTTTGCGTATTTGTTATTGCTGATGTGGCGAAAAGGGGGGCTGAGGCCGGGAAAGCCCCCCTTGGATCCGCGCCTGTCTATGATAACTCCTCCATTTTAAAGTGTAAATTAAAGGGTCAATTCTTCTATCTGCATCTCCTTTAGTTGGCAAAACGGAGCAACTTTTGTGTATAATCAAAGAAGAAACAATTGGTAGTGCGCCATCTATAGCTGTGCAAATAACAAAATCGCTACAAACCATGTCAAGTCGTTATGTTACGATATTTTTTACCCTTCATGGTAGACCAGACAGAAAGCCTTACCGCTACACTTTTCGTTTTGTCGTCAAAAATTGAAACTCAATTAAACAGTTCCATGCACGTAACTATTTTTATCACTGCCAAGCCTTATAGTTGCCTAAGCGGCAGGTGGACATGTAATACTTGAATGGTCTCGCGTACACAGTCGATGAAAAAGCTAACGTCCGCTAAGTGGGGTTATTACTTACCAACCAGTTACGTCACTTTATCAATTTTGTTCAAAGTCCGATCTGTTTGAGCTTATAAATATATCGCTTACTGCTAAAAGGATGCAAAGTAGATTACACCAAGTGACAAGAATACCAAGCTCGAGTATATCGTCGCCTATGAACTTGAATGAAGGTTATCGGATCGACTACCATCTGGCCATATAAGGAGAAGGTTAGTTCTAAAGATTTAATTGGTGAATAAGAATTTACGAGTACTAAATACTGGAGATTACTATTTTGTTTTTGTTTGTTTGTTTGTTTGTTTTTTTAAATATCTTGAAAATCTTTTTGTGGTTGTCTCTCAAGTTTTAATATTAAACACGAGTGAACAATTTTGCTTAAGGTCAAGCCAATTTTATCTTTTTTAATGTCCAACGTACAGTTGAAAGTATTTTAAAATAGACTGTTAGTAAGGGGTGACTGTTTAGTAAAATTTGTTTTAAATTATAGCTACATCAAGGTGGATTTCCATCTAGTGGAAATTCAGACTTGTAGTCCTATAAAATTGCCACGCCTACTCTTCTTTTCTTAAGTCCGCGCACCATAAGCCATAACAGTAGTAATTACGGTATATAGTCACAAATAAAACATATGGTAAATGTACATATCTTTCTCTTTTTGATAAGGGAGTTATTTAATAACCTTTAGATCGCCGCCCAAAATGCCAAAACACCATCCGCCTTTGGACAGAAAAGGATCCTTATATCAACGAAATTGAAATATTTCTATCAGCAGCCAATGTAATGCAAATATTAGGAAGTTAGGAGTACGCGAAAAGAGGGGGGTAGGCCACCACGTGGATCCGCGACTGTAGAAATAATTAAAGTGGCAAAGTTGTGCTTCCGAGTGAAATTTCCTGCAATATAGGGTATTTGGAATGACCAATTGTCCCATCTCAGCCCTAGCCATGGTAAGACTGAGGTCAGTTATGGTATCAAACGGAGCACCTCTTGACAAGGACAGACCCCTCCCCTCCAAAATATCGTTGATCCCCAGTGAATCAGTTGTGTAAGCAGGGGGCGAGTGAGGACCAGGGGCCTACACAAGTGTACCACAAAATCGCGGTAACCCTACGTACACAATTTCATTCCGGGACAAATGTGGGGTAGCTACAGTTGAGGTGCCAGACTATATTTACGGCATAGTCAATGGGTATAGAGAGCAGGAATCGGAAATTTCTACCTTCAAGTTAAAACCTTTTCAGATGGAATTTCAGTCCCTCTCCCCCCTCCCCCCCCCCACCACCCTGATCCAAACGCACGTAAAAATATGAACAAGAAAAATTTAGTTTCACCATTAGTAGCAGTGGCGCCTCCAGGTTTCTTAAAGGGGGGGGGATGTTTTGCAGGACCACTTTTAGGGAGTAGTTTAAGCTATGGGTTGGCGAGAAGGGTACCAAGAAACGTTTAGCCTCAGTGTCTCCTACAGATTGCCTGAAATATGACTCACCATAACTAATTGTTCGTTACATCCAAAGTCTCCATTATGAGATCCCATGTTGCAGAGAAGTGCATTACAAAGAGTGTTGTTCCAAAAAATCAGTTTGTAAGGTAAAGAAGGACTTTTCGGTACTTTTTATGTGATCTAGCCCGAGGGCGGGGGGCTTCATGTTAGTTTATGGGTAATGTGGTGTACGATTTCTATGAAGGGCCACGTGGGTATCAATGAAATCCTTCATTAGAGGCAGCCGTCATTGGAAGAGGAGTGCACTATTTTGAAAAAAGGGGGCCCTTACACTACTTCATTATAAGTGTCTTCAGAAGGACCAGATAAGTCATTAGAATGGTGTATAATATAGCAAATGCACAACTACATTCTGTTGCACATCGAAGAAAAACAGAGCAAAAATATTTCCCTCGAAGAGCGGGAAGAAATCATAGTTTTCAGAAAATATACAACTCACCTCAACAAATTTCAAAGAAAAGATGAATGCTTAAATAAGCAGATTTTAATTTTGGAGTCCATGTATTTTTAAGGGGGAAAGGACGTATCCCCTATCATTCCCCCCATGGCGCTGCGAGTGCTCGTAGCTTTTGCTCTTTTCCACCTTTGTCTTAACTGTGTACCTTCATATAGAAGATAAAAAGGATGGCGCATATAAGAGAAAACAGAAAGTTTACGGATAGAAATCCACTATGTAAATCATCATGCTTGAGCCTAGCAAATTTTTAAAAGAAATATTATCATTATAAATCAGAGTTTATGTTTAGGCCTATCAGTCTTTATAATTATAATTGTCATGTTTGTGTTCCACATTAAACACGTTAAGGAAGTGTTGAAAGCAGGAAACTTAAAGAATATTATGCAGGAAAAAAAGACAGACTGCAGACACCCCCCCCCAAAGTAAATGCCCAGCAGACACCCTTCCCCAAAAAGTAAATGCCCATATTTCACCTCGTCTGTAGTCTTGATCAGTATCTGTACATCCTTTGTACTAAGAGGGGACAAAAGCTATATTCAACGAAAACAACGGAGTAGACTAAAAATACAAACTAAGATTAGCAAAAGACTAACACGCGTAGTCAAAGTTAAGAACATATAGGTACTCTGGGTTGAAATCCTACTTTTGTACGAAGAATCCTGCTGAACTTAAAATAAGTGTAAGCAGTCACCCCAACTTTGCTTTGAACTTCAGCTAAATCTCGAAAATATCATATGTATTACTTTCCTGTACGTGCATATTCCATTATACTTTATGACAAAAATATTGCACGCTAAAGGTAACTTATCCCCGGGGAGTTACTGTGCGTGAATTTGGCGATCCAATGACAAAAATACTTTGTTGTGATGTAGAAAAGTCATTCATGAATAAGGGGTTCTGGGCGTACGTACTAGCTAAAACTGGGATGACTGTATTTGTCCTTTAATTAACGAATAACCACTGACAAAACAACGCTATAAGTTAAATATAAGTTCAGTCGAGTCGAGTACGTTTCTAGTCACTCTATAGGACGAATAAATAGATAACATTCCCCAGTTTGAAAGGAGCTGTTTTGTGGTTCCCCAGGGTTAATAGCAAACTTCTTAATGCAGACTTGTACATCGGTACTTGATACAAGTTAAAGCCTTATGAGAATTTACTATTAACTCCTCATTTTCAAAGTTGCCCGAAACGGTAGGCTTAATCTTGGGCACAAGAAGACCCTCTTTTTGTTATAAACTAATGTTAATGCTCAAATGTGCAAAATTTTGGTGAGAGTTACCTCGTTGCTTATTTAGCTATAGAGGTATTTCATGTGACGTCAGGCGATTGGGACTACCCGGCATTGCCGGGCACAGCTCACTCGCAGTAAGTGTATTTTACCGTTTACAGCACACGCACACGTCATGGCCGTAGATACTACTGTGACACAATGGACGCTTGGCGGGCAGCTATTTTTTTTTTCTCCGTAGGATGACGATGGAAAAATCGGTTTTTCAAAAAAATTTAAACTTGATTCAAAATCATGGTTAGGGTTAAAATTAAGGTTAGGGTTACGTGGCCAAGGCATATTTGACCCGTTCTTACGGAATCCGGCGTCAGAATTTCAAAAAATTAGTCGAAAAGCTGTTATTTTGAAATTAGGGGTGTGGCCAATTTCCAAGAAGCTGATTCGTCCATTGGCATGATTCTTCCATTTCCATCCTACGAAAAAACCTCGCTGGCGGGCAAAATGTGTAACAACCAAAGAGACGCGCGATCACGTGACGTCGGTGCAACACGTCTATACAGGAGCAACCAAATGGCAGGTTATTTTCTAAATTTGATATGATGGTTTTAAGTACGAGTCTTGTCCGTCAAAAGGAGGCCATGGAACAGCCATGGGAACATAGGCTCCTACCTGCGATCGATTTTGGACCAAAGTTTTAAAAATTATCATGAGACATTAAAGGCAATAGGCAGTCGCCCAAAAATTTTCTTTGAAAAATCAGCAAACTCTTGAAATCTTCTTTTATTGCATCACAAGCACCTCTGAAGAAGTTTTGAACATAACTATTACAAACAATACTTAAAACAAGGAGAAAATCTACTTAAATTTCACAATTCACTAAAAAAATATTGTCACATGATCAAAATAGGCCATCCATGAACTAGGGTGACAGGGATACTCACTCTGATTGGGGGACTGCATTTAACCTTTAAGCTTTAGTCGTTTGTAATGGCTGGATTTTTCAAAACAGTGACTAACATATTTAAAGGTTTCTCTCACAAAGCCTTTGCAAACCTTCGTAATTTTCTCCCATTCCACGCCACGCCATCTCCAGTTCCATTCGGATACATCATTTTGATTATATTTCAAAACGATATTTCATATGACCAGATAATGATATTTTGACTAATTCATTTGAATGAGTAAAGTAGGGGCTACGGAGGATTCTACTGGAGCTGAATTACATTTGAGATGATGTAGAACATCACTTTGCGTGCATACCCTCCCTCTTCCCCCAACACCCATTCCTATGAGAACCACTGAAGTGATTATCCTTATAGGATAACGAAATTTTATTTATTGTACAAATCTATTGAATTTTCAGTGATGAGGAAACTTCGATATAGAAGTAATAGATTCCGTCAAAGTTTAATGGAGCAATTTTGTCAAGATGACGAGATCATAATAGGCTATCTACAACTTTCATCCCGTTCATGTGATCTTGTCTTGTTCTTCATTCATTTCAATGTTTTATCATAGTCTGGACTATGGAGAGAAAACATTAAACCTTGGTGGAGTGGAGTGGAGAGAGAGGGAGGATGGGGCTTTTTAAAACACTAATGGATAATTTTCGTAAACCTGAACAGCACCAAAATACCTTTGGATACAATTTTTCAGCTTGCTGTGCTGCCACCTAGCTGTTTCAATCTTTCATTTCATATTTATTTCGGTTATTTTCTCTAAATTATTATACAGTAATAAAACAAAATACAAAAACAAAAATACAAAGTAGTGTGTGAAGGTAGCCTAAAAAGCAAGACAGCTGTTTACCTTTATAGCAGGTGTCGAATATGTACTCCTCTTTTGACGTACATACGAGTGCAGCCAATATATGGGGCAGGAGTAATACACTTTCGCAAGACAGCTGCGTGAGCAGGCCACATCCTTTTCAAACCGTATTGCATAATAGAAAGAGAAATAAAGCAAAAGACCTAGTGTTTGCACACAAGCACTCATGCCACCAACCACCCGCTCTCCCAGAAGGGTAGTAAATTAGTAACTTGACTCAATACTTAGTACTAGGAGAAAATTTGAACTTCCTGGTAAATTAGACATTGTATAGTAAGGATATATTCTTTAGAAGAGGATCGTACTCAGGGACGACGCTAGAGGGGGTGTGGGGGGTTGACACCCACAAGATCCACGCAGTCGGCAAAATCATGCACTAGTCGTCAAAATGAAGGAAAAAGGGAAGTGCAAACGAAGGAAAGTTAGAGGAAAGAAGAAAGAGGGAAAAAAGAGAGAAAAGAGGAGAGATAAGAGGGAGAGAGAAAGACCGAACGAACAGAGAAAAGGACAGGGAGGGAGGGACAAAGCAGGGCAAGAGAAAGGGGCTGGTGCAGACGGAAGACAGGAGATTGGAATGCATTTGTAGACAACGTTTATCACAATATTTTCAAAGCCCGTAAGCAACACTTTTTGAAACTTAAAACATATTCTGTCGACAAAAAAAGCTAGATAGGGCTTTTCAGTATCATTGTATACTAAAGTCGTTCATCGTTCATGTGGTTTCTGGCATTGAGTAGGTAAATTCTGCACAAGTCGGCAAAATGAAGGAAACATGGGGAAAAGAAAGAGAAAAAGAAGTGAAAGGAAGAGGACAACTTCTGTAATCAGAACCCAAAATTTTCGACGCACTACGGGCGCTGTAATGTCACTCCAGTTTCTTCAGTAGCCCCATTCCACATAGCTAGATAGCATAAGTCCTGTCAACCTTACCAAGTAACATGTAGGCAGGGTACACAGGTTATGGAGAGGTCGTAAATTTCATCCCATGTCGCAAAGCATAGTTGCCGTTCTCTAGTGTGTGTCATGCGGTACGATCAGTTGGTTAGCGACTCACGGAGCAAAGTTTGGCTATTTCATCTGGTAGTCCAGGTGGTTTCGACACAATGTAGGCTGTCCCCGATACAGTCTACAAACCTTACAGTTTTCATGTTTTCCTCTTTGTTCTTAATGATGACATGTTTTTGTGTCAGCCTATCAAAAATTTTCGCGCCCTTTGCAATTTCACGATTCAGACTCAAAAGAACAGTATCAGTGCGTATAACTCGGCTCTTGACATATGATGTGATATAATGCTAAATATACGGTACTCTGCAAAGCATGGATAGTTAGGCTCCTTCATATCCCTTTCTTACCCCCTCGAAATGTTGTCGGAACTTGGGGTTGCTGGCATGGCCCGGCCCCATGTCGTGAAATTCTGGCGCCACCCATGGTCGGTTTACTTATTTTAGCTTTCAAAAAGGTCATTTCTGCGATAAAACCCCAAATTTTCGGTATGCTTTGCCCACTCTTCCTCAGTTTCGTTACTAATAGCTGAATATAGAACAAACCCTTTCCATCTTTTCAAGTAACTTAAGTAGAATTTTTCGTTTTATGTAAATGCCGGAAATCTCATTTCATTACGCTAAACTAAGTTAATGTTCTCTCGAGTCTGTCTTTCGGTACGGCTAGTGACTCGAAGAGGGAAATACAATGTAAGTTGTGCCCGATAGGGCCCACCTGCCTGGACAGTTGACCTCAGTGGCGTATACAGGGGGAGGTCATTGGGCCATGTCCCCCTCAACTATGCCAATGTTTTTTCAGGTCCTAAAAAAACGTTAATGTTTTAACTCAAATTTTACTTCCAGTGGGGGCATGTGTGGCAGCAGATTGCATGTAAGCCTGGGACACCTGTTTCAAAAATTTTCAGAGGAGAGGGGCTCACCCCCTCCCATTACACCCCTCCCCCAGGCCGGCGATCACACAACTAATGGCATCCCCCTTGAGAGAAATCCTGGGTACGCCACTGGTTGACCTTTACAAGCTTTAAATAAGTACAGATTCTTTTTAGTGTAAGCTTACCCAAAAGTTTCGCGCGCTTCGGGCGCTTTGCAATTTTATAGTTTAGATTTCGGGAAAAACGTTAAATCGGGCGGAACTAATTTCCTCTAGTATATACAAAATTTTATGCACTATATGCCCCGCAATGACATGCCTAGTACACAGGTTTTCTTCAAATCTCCCCTCACAAACCCCTCGACGGCATCGGGGCTGTCGAGGCTTCGGGTCGTTGCCCCCCCCCCCATTTGGCAAATCCTGGCACCACCCCTGCTGGGCCACTACCGGTTGGACTAAAGGTTCTCAACTCTAACTACATCTCTTATCAACACTTTCAGTCGGCATTTCTGTCTTCTCAGTCGGCAAATACGGCACCACACCCCCCATGATAAATGTTCTGACGACGCCCCTGATCGTACTTCCTAAAGGAAAGTTTGTGTGGAGCCATTGCTCCAAAGCCCAATCCTCCTTACCCACAAGCGCTCCACATCATCAAAATTGCGACTGAACTTAGGTCTTCTTAGTGCGCGTTTAATGCCGCTTCAAAAAGATGAATACCTCGTTCTAATGTTCCCAATTTCGTAAATACCCCAGAGCTTTCGGGGCTTCACCAAAGCTGGTACCCCGGGGGTGCCGCCAAGGCCCTTAGATAATACGTTGTGGGCGTCCTAAACTGCCAAAGCTTGAAACCTCAATGCAAAATCTTGGCTACGCACTCGTTACAGTCCCCGTAAATCTGTCTGGACAGCCCTCTGTACCCTCCCATGAATAGAATCCCTCAGGACTAGTCAACTTGGCCCATGTCAGTCAAATTGAAAAGGCTCGCTTCAACTCCTGCTATTTTATCTTTAGGCCTATATTTATAAGTTTGAGTTAGCAGATACCAAAGCACTTCCATATAATTAACAGTAAATATGATAACCTTTTAAAGTTCACATTACATGTCCTTGCGGTACCAGTCTTTCGAGGCAGCACTATCGAGAATCTCCCTGTTTTAATCACATCCGTTTTTCTTATCTTGTCTCTGTTTTACCATGTCATCGTCCCAGGTACAGGTTATAACGAACTACAACGCGTCAGTTACTCATTAAATTGTAGCAAAGAAATAAGTGATCACATTGGCTAACATGCAGTTTTAAAGACAGTTATTACTGTTAAGGAAGCGTGCCTGGGCCATATTGACTTTTTGTATCACCGCTGAAAATAGTTCTGAGGGAAGAATATTGTAGGACAAAGATTATTTCTTGGTGACGGAAATTAACCTGGTGGCTGAGAAAGGAAAACTTTGCTACAGCTTGGCACACTTACCAACGATCGATGGCTATGTTACCGTCAGCTTTCCAAGTCGCTAACGAAAAGAGACAATTTAACCAGACCTAACATCTTTTCAAATCCGAACTCATAATGCAACTTTATTTCAACATTTTCCAAATTGTCGAGTCAAAGTGTGGCTCTTTACCAATGACTGGTAAATTCAGTGGCGCCGCCAACAGTTGGTGATTGGGGGAGCAACAGGTTATGTTGCATGTAGTCCTACCCTAGATAACCCCCACAAAGTCAGTGTAATTTGTGCATATGCGTACCTGCCATGAGTTGCATACTCGGCGGATCCTTCCTTTGACCCTTCGTGCAGGCGCCTTCCTGGGGGAAAGTCTAAGGGGAGGGGGTGTCCCCTATTGTTCGTTTAAGATGGCTTAGATACAAAACGGTGCTATATTTTGGCAAATTTCATACTGATCATATGTTAAAAGATTCTCATAATTCAGTGAATTTTTATTTTTGGTTGGGTGTAAGGAAAGGGTGTGTTGTCTAAGTGGAGGGGTGGCAACTCCTCCCCTTTGAGAATGTTTGATCGTTTAAGGTGGCTTAGATACAAAATGGTGCTATTTTTGGTAAATTTTCGAACTGATCATATGTTGAAAGATTCTCATAATTCAGTGAATTTTTACTTTTGGTTGGGTGTAAGGGAAGGGTGAGTTGTCTAAGTGGAGGGCTGACTACTCCTCCGTTGAGAAACTTTTGACTGTGTTAGGTTACTTAGATGCAAAATGGTGCTACTGTTTACACTACAGTAATAACATCGTTAGAAATACTCTTTAATTAGTGATATTTGGCCATAACATGGCAACTGTCATACAAAACTATAACGACTTCCAATCTTTCACATCATGCTACAAATTGTTAGTGTGTAGGCTACTCGTGATATAAGGTTACTCTCGAATCCTCCCTTGATGCGGGGTCCCTATATAGATTTGAGATGTACCTCTGTTTTTTGGAAGAGCGTATTGGTCCGAATATTATTACTCTATGGTCATAAGATGCATGTTTGTCAGGTGTAATTCCGGATGATATTTCCGATCATTTTCCAATTTTTGCTATTTGTGATTTAAATTTGACAAATGATACTTCTAAGACCAAACTTATTCAAAGAAGAAAGGTTACTCCTGAATCTTTGAATCTTCTTCAAAGTGCTCTTGAATGTGAGACTTGAGAGGATGTCTACAATTGTGATAACTCTGATACTGCATTCAATAAGTTTAACGAGATGTTTCTTCGCCACTATCATAAATGTTTGCCTCTTCTTCCGCACAAGTTAAGTTCAAAAATTAACGGTAAGGAGTGGATGTCATCGGGTATTCTAATTTCATGTAAAACAAAACACCGATTGTATAAGAAGTATCTACGAAAACGCACTATTCAAAATTTCAATGACTACAAACGTTTTCGCAACCGCCTCAACTCTGTTATCCGCTGTGCCAAAAATAATTTTTATAAAGGACTGTTTAGCAATTGTGGTAATGATATTAAAACTACCTGGCTCACTATTAATCGCCTTCTCCACGGTCACTGTAAGGACAATTCTATTGATGAAATCACTCACAATGGTGATATTGTTTCGGATCCTAAAGAAGTTAGCAACGTACTCAACGATTATTTCATAAGTGTTGGCCCAGTTACGCAACAAAATATACCTACTGTCCCCTCTTTTACTTATGACTCTTATCTTGATAATCCTGTTTCCGACTCAATTTTCATTACCCCTGCAACCACTGACGAAGTTCTTGACCTGATTCTGTCCTTAAAAAATTCTGCAGCAGGGTCGGATGGCGTTTTACCAATGGTGGTTAAACGTGTTGCTTTGTATCTTTGTAATCCCCTCACGTATGTGTTTAATCTTTCTATTAAGCAAGGCATTGTTCCAGAGTCTCTCAAATCTGCCCGTGTTGTTCCTATTTTTAAAAGTGGTAATAATAAAGATGCTAGTAATTATAGACCAATTTCTGTTTTACCTTGCTTTTCCAAGATACTAGAAAAACTTATGTTCACTAGACTTTATAAGTTTATGATAAGCAATAATTCTATCTATGACTTTCAATTCGGTTTTCTTCCTGGACGCTCGACTTCCCATGCCCTTATTCATTTTACTGACGTTGTCACTAAGGCCTTCGAGAAAAAACACTATGTTTCTGGTACTTTCCTTGATCTGTCAAAAGCATTTGACACTCTGGATCATAAAATTCTTCTGGGGAAACTAAAGCACTATGGGATTAGGGGTATAGCACTCAACTGGTTTACAAGCTATCTTTCAAACAGAATGCAGTCTGTTTCAATTAATAATGTAAATTCAGATCTTAAACCTATTACCTGCGGTGTTCCACAAGGATCTATCCTAGGTCCACTTCTCTTTATTATTTATGTTAATGATCTGTCTAAAGCTAGTAACAAGTTTCACATTATTTCATATGCAGATGACACGAATCTTTTTTCTCTAGTCCTAACCTAACCAAACTATTGTCTACTGTTCAGGATGAATTTGTTAAAGTACGGAATTGGTTTTGTGTAAATAAGTTATCACTCAATGTCAAAAAAACTTCCACTGTCATATTCAGATCACCGAACAAGCCTGTAAATGATAATATACACTATATTGAACTCTGTGGTCTAAAGATTAGGATTTCGAACTCCTGCAAGTTCTTAGGAGTATTTATAGACCAGCATCTTACCTGGTATGATCACATTGATTATGTCGGTAATAAAGTTTCTAAGGGCGTTGGTATTTTGACCCGTCTACGTCATCTTCTGCCTAAACATGTTCTTCTTACTTTATATAATACACTTATTCTCCCTTACCTATCGTACTGTAATGTTGTTTGGGGCAGCACCTTCCCGACTAGAATACAGCCACTCTTTGTCCTTCAAAAGAGATGTATGCGTTTGATCACTAATAAACATCGTCTCTATCATTCCAACCCTTTGTTTGTAAAGTTACGAACTCTTTCTATTTATAATCTCAACCGATACTACACGAATATCTTTATGTATAATTGGCTTCACGACAATTGCCCTTTGATTTTTAAAGACTACTTTCATTTCCGTGCTGATTATCACTCCCACGATACGCGCTACTCGCGTGATCTTTCCACCCCACTATGTAGACTCCATTCTTCCCATTGTAATGTTCGATATCTTGGTGTCAAGCTTTGGAACTCACTCCCCGAAGATGTAAAAGATAGTAGATCCATTTATACTTTTAAACGTAAGCTTAAAGAGTATTTTATTCATTTGCAGTAATGTCACATACCTATAGTATTTGCCTTTTCTCCTTTAGTTCTTTTTGATTTTCTGTTAGTTCTTGTGTTTTTTCCAGTGTTGTGTTCATTATGTGGTCTACATGTATTCTTACTTTGTGTTCTCTCGGGGTGTTTACCTTTACAAGCTTTCGCAAGCTTTCTGTAATCACCCCACAGTCTCTTTCTTTTTTTTTATTATGATTGTATGTACGTATATTATATGAATCTCGTCATCAGGTGAAAGAGCCTGAAATAAAGTTTATGAAACTAGATGCGGTGTGCAAACCGTGACAAATGCGTGAAGTGCGCCGAAATTTTGCATTAGAAATATTTTCCATGACAAAAATCCCATGCAGACTGCAAAGGGAAACTCAATTTCCTAATAAAATTTATCTGACAATTAGACAGCAAGTCTTTTGCCCGGTTATTGGTAGAAGCTTTCAATTGTCATGAAATATGCCTTCTCTTGAATTCCCCTGTTTCGCATTCTTGCAATGTTGTGCTCCTCTGTAATCACTCCTACGGGCACGAACAATCGGCCTAAAAGCCTCACCGATGAAAAATGCGAATACGTCTGAGATGGTATAGATAATAAGCACAGCGATGAGGCGATGTTGGGAGCGCGCGAAAATTTTGATAGTTTGCAAAGGATTTATAGAAATTTTGAAAGTTTCAGAACGACTTGAGACAAAAACTGATTGAAATAGATCCATCACTCAGTCGAAAACACACCTCACCCCACCCTGCAGAAATCTATAGCTTAAACGCCTTTTGGGCTCATTTGAAAAATGTTCTGAAATTTTCAGAAATCAATTAGCCCCCATGCCTCTGTGCCCGCGCCACTGGGCAAATTGTGACCCCAAACTTTCTCTCGGAAAAGGAAAAGACGATATTTTAACAATTGTTCCAGTAACTTTTATGTCCCATCTTAGTTTCACTCCTTTCCTTTCTCAGTGTATCTCCTGAAGTACAGGAATTTTTCTCAACATGTTCAAACATTATTTTACCGTGAACAAGAATATTCTGAAGGAACATTTGAAGGCAATTGATTTGTAAATGTATTGACTATCTTGGCCTATCTCAAGTTGATGCATCTAATTAAATAACTGATGCGTTCACTTTTACTGACTTCATGATTGTCAATTGAATTAAATATGAAGCGAAAAAAAAAGAACAAAATGAGAAGAAAAATCATCAAATGACGTCACTGAAGAATTGATACCCTTCTGTCCTTAGTAAAGTGATGCTTTCACTGAGATTATCATTTGTCTGAAAGTGAAACTCAATATTTATTGTTATCTATTGTTACGTTCAATTTTAGTAGCAAACCAGTAGCGTGTGTATCAATTAAAGGATAAAGAAGGAAGTCCTCATTCGATAGTGGGTACAACTGGCACGCTAGTCGCTAGTTAACGGGTTCTTGGACAATCCCACCACAGAAAATTTCCACCCGGATAATATCCACGTCGCACAATTGCCACACAGGAAATTCTCAATTTTCTGGATGTTAGAGCAGTCTAGAGGGTAATTGTCACAGGTGGAAAATGTCCGGGAGAAATTGTCCTGGCTGGGAATTGTAAGGGCGAATTTTACGGGTGCGGGGAGGGAAAGGGGTTGTACCCCGCCTACGGGGCACACCCACGTGGTACGTGGCGCTACGTACCCCAGCGTCGGGATCCCGAGAAGACCACGACATTCTGCGCGTCCTCTCTTACTGTCCACTATCCAACCCCTACCCCCTCTGCACCCGTCATTTATAGAGCAAACTACGAAACATTTACAGACCATGCTATAAACATTAAAAGGAAAATGTATGACATTCAAGGATATTGAAGCAACATCATTTGGAAGGTTTCAGGCAATATAAAGTACGGTACTAATAATGCGGGTGAAAAGGGTTGTTCCATCCAGCTCCCACGTCCCCACCCTCCACTAGGCACTTCTTCTTGTATGTCATACAGCTTCACACGAGAGTATAACTATCAGACTATTGATTATAATACCACTACGCCCAGTATTGTCGACGGTCAGAGGGTAAAGCGCTCGACTCCGACTATTAAGTTCATGGGTTCGAGTTCTTTCTCGTTTTGCGGTTTTATTTCAAAGTTGTGGAACGGTCTAGTTTTGCAGTTTCTTTCTCTTTCATATCTTCCACGTTCTAGCTTTTGTCGACTTCTCTGAGTTCCCACTTTTTCTTTTTGTTTAATAAAGCTTCGTTTTGTTGATCGTATCTTACTGTATATTTCAGGTCACTATACGCTGTTGCACGTAGCCTATATTTTCAAGTCGTGTACCCCCCCCCCCCTTAAACAAAGATTTTTTTCGGTTGAAATTGGTAATAGTTTTATGAATATTTTCCCATTATGAGATAAAACCGATTCCGTATTTCATCTAAGTAGCATTTGATACGAAAGGTATCAATAATGACAGAGCTCTCGGCGACTATAGTCGCCGAGAGCTCTGTCATTATTGATACCGAATTTGCCTACCTTCCCAAAGGAACTCTTGTTTTTAGAAAAAAGCCACTTTTGGGATGAATATTCATAAATTATCGACTTCAAAATACTTTTTCTATTGCAAGTATCGATTAATCCTCTTAGGGGGTAGGTGTAAGCTTCTGCTAACAATAGGTGACCATTGTCCTTGTTTGATGGTGTGCTGATTTGTCAAAGAAAGCCTACGGGTTCCTTAAACTTGACAAAGTCTTTCCCCGCGTTTTGCCTACCATCTCGATCACACCACTGATTCGAGGGGAAATCCCCGCGGAGGATATTACCCTTCCAATTAACACTTTGCAAAACATATTTGGGGGACAGTGAAGACCATTATTCTGAAATGATGTATTCAATTTGTGATGTGTATGCGGTAAGAAAGGAGGTGAAGTACTCATCGGACAAAAATGAAGAAAACTGAAGGTATTTCAGACACTTTTTTGCAATTTATCCTTCGGCGATGCAAAATGCCATTTTGAGTAGAGTAGAAAAGCAGGACACAAGCTCTCGGCGCTCAAAATCTCAGCGGTCATGGTACATAAATTTGAAATCATTGTGAAATTAGTCATAGGTTTCCGTGTGTGCCTTGCATTTGGAACGAACCCCGGTGGAAGCACATGGTGACTAAGGAATTGTTGTTCAGCACGGCTCTTCGCAGTAATGTTAAGCATGTTGCAAATTGCTTTTTTCAAATTGGGTCTGTGGTTGTCCGACTCATTAATTCGTCCGCTTCAACCCAGACGTCGAGCAGTGTTGCAGAGTAAGGATCCTCTCCTCCCCTCCCCTACCATCTCCACCCCAGCCTTTGGAAAACCTGCTGAAGACTGGCATACACTCTCGTCTGTCGGATGGGGACGTTACATGGGGTCCCTGAAGCCAGACTGTGAGCGATGAGTACACCCCTGCCAAGTTACCCTCTGAGCACTCGTTGAAAGTAGAAGGCAAATTTCCCCGTGTTCATCCACGATCAACTATAGGATCCTCGATGAGACCAATTAGTGACTTCCTGATTATGAATACTTAAAAAAATAAAAAATAAGAAATTCAAGAGTAATGAAAGAGGACCCCGTGTTACATCAGAACAAATATACTTACATTTTTCAACCACGTATAGCACCGCTGAAGACTACGAACAAATCCACATTATATGGAAGCATTCTTGCTATGGGGTCAACAGCTTCTCAAAAGTGTGTGTGTGTGGGGGGGGGGGACCAGAACTAATTAAAGGGCAATCGATAAATCCTAGCAGCGCAAATCCTGTCACCCGCGTATGGACCCTGGAAAACTTTGGGTTCCATGTAATCTGTGGGAAATCTGGGACATATTTCCAAGATTGTAGTTCATCAAATGGCTGTTGTAACCAATTTTTTAATTTAGTTTCATTGAATCAGCTATTGTAAGCAATGGAATCAAGCAAATGCCTCCTATTTTGGTAACAGTTCTGGAAGAAGTGGGGGACAATGATATTACACCCCGCCCTTTTCAAAAGTGGAGGGGTATGTCCCCTCCGTTCCCAGCTCCTGTTGACTCTCATATTTATTGATAACATAAAATAACAATAAGTAAGTCGTAATACTATACTTGAAATAGTTAAACAAAGTATCTCATTTGTTATTTTAAAAAAATGATCAGTTTATTTTAGCAATCTTTTAATGAGAATAGCTGATGTTGAAGCGAATTGGACTGAAGATTCGACCAAAAATACTTATCACGGTTTCCATTAGTGTACCAAGAATTATTGGGAACTGGGGGAGGGGTCATTTCAGCTCCCCTTCTGGGTCGGGGAACCATATATATTGCAGTTTTGAGTCGCACAACATACAATAGCACACTTTATCACACCTTCAGATGGTGTTCCTATACGTTTTCTTCCCCCACCCTCATTTGTCTCCCTTTTCTCTTCCCAAATAAATATGTATGCAGCTGACATGCTATTCCCCCGTACTGATTGCTTCGACGCCCATCCCCTCTGCCAGGCCAAATGGATAGATAAGGTCAATTCTATTTCTCTTCATCAGTTCATATAATCTCATTTTCCTTTTGCAATCTTATCTTTGGTCAGCCCAGGGAGTTGTTAAAACAACTCCCTGGTCAGCCTTGCCCTGCATACCGTATCCCATATCACCTGGGAAGTGTACTGAAAACGATGACCTGATATGCCTTTCCTCAGGCTATAATTTGAAAGAAAAAGTTCGTATAAAAGGTCAAGCTTTTATCGATAGTTTGTTAATTCCATTACACCAGCACGGTCTTGGGAAGGAGGCTGTATATTCATTAAGAACAAATATTTAGATATTCTTTCAATTAAACACTTGTCTGCTGATAACATGATCAGGATATATAGTATTCTTAGGGAGTTGTTATATTCATCGGAGATATTACGGTGACTAATCGAAGTCAAAATCAGTGGCGTAGCTAGATATTTTGTGTGTGAGGGGGGGGGGGGCAAAAGCAAAACAGTTCCGACAGATTACTATCTTGAAGTAATGATGTACTATCTAAGCGTAGCGCCACCATCATCTGGCGTGTAGCGCGCGGAAAAATTAGATTAAAATATCTCCGAAATTGCCTTAAATGACACTTCCAGGCCTTGTCAGTAACATTTCGATGTGTAATTCTGCTCAAAAACATAAGAAGTGTTGTAAGTGTTTCAAATGAATTGTTTTTATTTATTCCGACAGAGGCCTTCGGAGGCTTTGTGGGAGGCGACCGTCCCCCTGCCCCCCTCTAGCTACGCCACTGGTCAAAATGATGCAAGTTAACGCTGCTTTGACAAATCTGCTCCCTGGTAGGCTCGTGCAAGTATCGATTACAAAAACATGACTCTCAATCTACGCTCCGTGAATCATGTGGATAAATCTGCATACCCGCTAGCGTGTGGACTACTTTCAAAAATTGCCTGAAATTTTAAGCAAAAGGAGTATAAAGACAAAATCACATGTGTATCCCCAAAAAGCATTATTTTACTCCAAAATAGAAAATAATCTGTCCTGATGGGGGGGGGGGGGCGGTTGCAACCAGCGTCCCATGCGTCTATACCTGTACCTTAATTCTGCCCCACCCCATTCTCGCGACTGACTTCGTCTGTTCATCACTTACAGTAGCACTTTTACAATGGTCTGCAAGCTTTAGCTATAAATATCCTCTTAAGTGACATAGCTTTTCGTGAGGGCGGGCTGATTTTACCAGGGAGTTCTAATATCACCTCCCTGATTTTACAGTCTCATCTCCCGTGGTACGAGTTATACTCATCAAGGCATCTGGAAGTCTAACCGTCACCCATGACTTGACAACATCCTCAAGCATATTGAACACAGAAAGTGAGAGCTATCCCCAAGGAGAAAATAATAAGTGCAAAAGCTCTAACGGTCCCTTTAAATTAAATGACGGGGTATATATGTGCGTTGTATGTCGGTATAGTTTGCAATTTTCTGGTTGGCCATATTTCTTTCGAAAACTTTTACAGTTTTATTTTTTAAATACAATATCAACATCGTTCATTCGAGTAAGCAGTGTACCGTATTCAGTTTCGCTCGTCTGTGAGGAATAAAGCGCCCAAATTAAACATTGCTGGGAAAGTACTAGTGGTGTCAGTACCACGGTAGTATGGGATTTCATGAGAACCCATTACGTTAAAGTATTAATATCGTTAGAAATACTGATATATGTGAGGTATAGCCAACTATATACAACTTCGCAACCTGGCAGATCACTGTTGTAACATAAGTCTCCAAGCATATTTTGTTTTCAAAATAGTACCATATCTGTGTGATAACTTCACAAATTTTCATATTTTTCATAAATACTATATCCAATATGTAATGTGTCAAGAGCATCAACAGCTTTCCAAAAGTGGGGACATGATCTTAACCAGAGCTTATATACGAGCGGACAGCCCCAAGCCTCAATGGCGTAGGGTCCCAGTCCCCTCAAGGGCCCTGGAAAATTTTGGAGATGCTCTGTGCATGGTTTAATCTAAGGCATTTCCACCATTTAATCCATTTTCATCAATTTCACTCTTTTTTCAACATACAGTACTTGACATACTTGCCTATTTTAATTAGGGTACTGATAAAGTGAGGGCAATGATATGATATGACCACTTTCAAGAGCAGATGGACGTGCCGCTGTTGACGCCAATGCATCGTTTAAAATACTTGTAAAATATTAACTTCAAGTTAACCGATAGGCAATATCAGTTAGACTTAGGGTCAAATACGAGTACACAGGTGGGTATACTAACGTAATTAAGATATTGAAGTTCAATGACGTCATGGAAAACTAGTGAGGTCACACGGCTTGAACATAGTTGAGAAGAGTCTCACACAAACAATTACTACCGTTACTGCAGAAAAAATTGAGCTCTCTCACGGCTCATCTAGAAGTGTGGTCTCCAACCCCAATCCATCCGTTTTGCTAGCAAAATTAATTAAAATTGTAATAAAACTTTAAATTACATAAATGCATAGTAGATGAAGGATTTTACAAATATCCAAGAGTCTTCTGTTCGATTCAAATTTTCCAGGAGAGACTTGTTTTTGTTCTAAATTTAATGAAACACTATAGCCATATTTTTCCATTCCTTTTAGTGATATATAGCGTGAAAATTTTTCCGAGTTGTTTACACTAATAATCCCTCCCTAAGAAAATGGAGCATCCTCATAAGCCCATTGCTGATCCCAGACCCGTCTTCAAAGAGCGCCCCGTGCATGCCTTCGAGATGAGGGATGTTTCCCTTTCCCAGTGTCATAACAGTGTTATGACGAAAACATTATGTTGATGTTGGCCAACATTTATTTGCAATAAAATGCTATACAAGTAGCAGGGTTTCTAGGGCTACACCCATGATTCCTACCAGTGCTTTTTGGGAGAGGGGGTTCTTGTTTAAGAGACAAATCTCCAGAGTGGAAAAAGTATTTCGCCTAGGGCCATAGCTCATTGATATGTGAAAGAACTGTCCCACCACTGTTCGGTAGCCACAGAGATTCGCTACACAACTGATCCCGGATCTGGATGTATATCCATTGATTACTTTTTCGTACATTTTTTATTTCCTCAGAAATTTGAGTGTTAATCCCATTTCAGCCGGAAGTGATGGATTTAATTCTGGGTAAATTCGATGAGATACTACTTTCTCCTTATGTGTATCCACAAACATGGAGGGAAGATAACATAACGCGCCAAGCCTTGAGTCTGTTCGTGATCACCCTGATAGGGGCCATTATAATGTACCTATCACTAGCCTCTCTCAGCTATCAATTCCTCTTCGATAAGAGGTTGACCAAACATACACGGTTTCTAAAGGTAAGGATTCTTTGAGTTGTTGAAGTACGAGAGGGAATTTACTTGTGAGACTCCTTAACGAATTAGACAATGGTTCAGCCCTTCCCATCTCCGTGGCAACTGAAGTCAAGAGGGATCCAGCATTTTCTTCTTAGCTTTCAGCTTCCCACCCAATCCAATAAGTAATTGAGAAGAATGTACTAGTATGTCTCGAAGTCGCTTTTGTCATCTTGGTGGCTTGACTATGTATTCTATAAGACAACACGTCAAGTCAGTCTGAAGAGGGCCTAGAAATGCATTATATTTGAGTCCGAATTTTAGGCTCTATCGATGCAAGATCAAAACCCCTTTGTGAGTAGCAAAATTTACAAATGGTTATTTCACTATAGTTCCGAATAAACCAATCCATGAGTCAACTTGTATAGAGCACGAGCGATACATGGAGCAGCCTGGGAGTTAGCACCTCCCTGCATTGATATCATTTGACTAGGACGTCACTCAGTTGTAGCGCAAGAGTTACCTTATAACCCTCCATAATGTTTGCTGCCCTCTCTTATATGTATTGCTAGATACTCAAACCATTGTGTATTTTGACCGTCAATGTCATTATGCAGATTACGAGGCTCTGCCATGTATTCCAGCGGTGACACTTATGACGGGTCAACGTAACTTGTAACAGTTTTAGTTAAGGGAAACATTGTGACGCGGGAACTTTTCATTGCCTTCAAAAGTTTAACCATGCAATCGATAGATGTAGTATGATAGACAATTCAAGTACGGTAACTGCGGTGACTTTTTGATTCCTTGCCGAAGCTGAAGAAATCTATGCAATCACGAAGTGTATGTGTGTATGTGTGTTTTTGACACTTGACTTGTAAACATGACATTTCAAGATAGCAATATTGGATAATTTTCATACTTAGAATGTAGAATTATTGTATTAAGAGGAAGATCGCTCTTGATTTTGGTGGCGGCCAAATGAGGTCAACAGAGTCAAAAAACTCAAAACCTTGTAAACACGAACTTGAAATTTCTAGGTAGGAAGCATGGATGCTTTTCATACTTGGCATGTGGATGTGTTGTAGTTAGGCGATAAACCCTTTTGCTTTTGGTAGAGGTCAAAGGTTATCTAAGGTCACAGGAGGTGAAAATACGAAATTCTTAAAAATTGCTTGTAAGAACGATATCTCAAGATAGCAGTGATATACATTGTCTTACTTGGTATATAACTTTATCATATTGAGAGAAAACACCCTATTTTGTTAAATGGAAGTCAGAAGTCATATAATATCATCAGAGGTGAACCTACGAAAGCCTTGTTACTAAATAGACAGTGGGCGGTACCTCCAAATTGTGTCCGGCATTTCGCGACCAGCGAAAAGTTAGGGCTGAATTTTTCTACCCTTCCAAAGATAAAGTTGTAGAAGACGTTTATTTTTCACACAAGCATTACTGTTATAGTAATAATGTGAATTTGGATTACCTAATTATGAACACGTGGAAAGGATGCTTTGACTATAGCATTATTAGAAATACCATATGCTAACCAGTTCTTTGATGGGTAGGCCCTAGTGGATTAGTGCTCGGTTTCTCTCACATACAGTCTGGGTTCGAATCCCTCCTAAGCTACCTGCTTTTTCATTTTTTGTTATCCAAGTTTTGGTGGGGTTCAAAGGTCATGTGAGGTCAGCAGACGTCAAATTGTGAAAACATCGTAAACAATGATATAGTCAAGAAGTATAAATTTGATGGATGGACATCAGTACAACAAAGTACCCCCTTTCGGCAAAGAATCATTCGTTTTTCTGGGGTGTACAGATATAAATTGACTGCTTTGCGGCTCCTAAATAATTTGTAAACCCAACTTTCAAATTCTGAGATGATGCAATATTCTTAACTCTTGTAATGTGTACATTTTTTGGAAGACAGACAATCATTAGATTATATTGGCAAGACTAAATGCATTAATAATATAAAAGTTATTTTCTGTTTGTGCAATGTTGATATCCTTTTGTTCATTATATGTTTGATACTCACCTTGCATTATTAGATGCACATTATTTACAAAACACTTGATGTAATTTACTTAAATCGAACTGCATTTTTTAACAGAATCAAATTTCGATAGAGATTACGTCCACTCTTAAGGCGGCGCCCTTTACAACTATGATGACAGTTGTGATGTTCCTGTTGGAAATTCGCGGCTACAGTAGACTCTACGACAGTGTGGCTGAAGCTCCGTATGGTAAGATTATCAGAACATAGGACAATTCAATGGAAAAGGAAAGAAACATTTGACTGTATATCGGTGTACTTTTACATTACTTCATTATGTGTAACAAATAGATATCCTGCATAGAACATTTACGGTACTTTCACCACCATATACCGTTCCAAGCACCAAACACACTGGGTAAAGTTTTACCCACGTTGGCTGCTTACGATGCAACTAGTAGTAAACAACTACTGTTTAAGTGAAATTTTCTCTGAGGAGGGAAATAATTAAGTACTTTTCACCACTGAGCTATTTGTTATAGGCTACATAGTTCGTATCTCAAATACTGCCGTTTTATTATAGATTGCGTAATACGAGAATATCAAATGATTGGGATCATCTCTCGGGTGTGGGAGTGACGGATCTCGTGTGTTCCTTCAAAGATAAAGGATTAAGGTTGTTTTAGTTCACATCAAATAAACTCTTCATGAAAATTCACGTTAGTTGTTCCCCAACGCCACAGGGCTAAGAGACAATGATAACTCCAAAGGACTTTCAACTTCAAGGGGATACAACATTTAATTGAAAAGTCTATTGCCCATCAAGTTCTTCGTGTGTAGTTGTTCCTGAAGCATGTGCACTCTAAAAAAAGGTCTGATCAGAGGGGCACCGAACAGGAATCTGGTCAAAAATTTGACTAGATCCGGTTTGAAAATGACCCAACTCTAATCATTAATCAAATAATTGATTAGGTTTCTGTACGGTGCCCCTCTGATCAGATTAGGTTCAAATTTGATCAGACATTTTTAGAGTGCGATGCATGTGATCTTAGGGACCATCCATTTATACACCATCTTCAAAAGCGTACAAACCGTACGTTGAGCTGACAGGAGGGGCTAAAGGCCTATATACACTTCTACAGAGCAATAAATGACGATGATTCTTTTGCCGAAAAATTTTATATTTCACTCTTTTACAAGGACATTCCGAGAGAAGGAGAGGGTTCATTATACGAGTGCTTTCTGTACTCTTGTGGCAATGATGAAAAACTGGACGATGCCTTGGCCGCAAGCTCAGCATTATGCTCTTTTTTATGAAAAATCCTGTGGAATATATCCCTCTGCGGAAAAAAACATAAAATTGCTTCCACAGAGCTATGTTGACATTTCAAAAAGGATTTGCTTTCACTTTTAAAGTTCTAACAGGTGAAGGAGAACTGCAACTTTACTACTCTTGCATGGGCGTCCGCAGGTTGGGGTAAGGGGGCACTTGCCCCCTGGAAAATCTTGACGAAAACTTGAAGAAAAAATAACCAAACCTTCAAGACTAATCCTGTCAAAAGTCGAAATTCTCGCACCATTTTGCATCTAGGCTCCTTGAAAAAGGCAAACTTTTCAACGGGGGACGGGTACCCCCCTTACACCCCTTACACCCCTTACACCCCTTCCCCAGGCCAGCGACAATCCTACATTGATGTGACCCCTCCAAGTGGTTCTTTCAGCTACGATCCTGCTGATCTAATCAATTAAAAGTTTTGCTCCCCCCCCCCCGATTTTTTTTTTCAGCGGACGCCCATGTATGTGAATTTACGTTCCCAATTTGAACGTACCATTGATTAACTGCTCAGTCTTCAGACCGTTGCATTATAGATATGCCATGCATGCTGTACAGAGCAGATACTACACATACTCTTATCAAAAATACTCAGAGCTATAGAAGTGAAGTCCTCCTCGAAAATAGCGTCTGACCTTAAAATCTTAACGTCTTAGGCCCGGTGGGCGTAACAGCAAACTAGTCACCCCGAAAAAGTTCTACTTCCCTGGTGAAAGCACGTCCCCCTAATGAGGGACACCAAACTGAACAAAACCATTATAAAGAAAATTCTAATGAAACCTCTCCCATTGCAAGCGAAAATCTGAAACTAATTCCCAAAGGAGTTAACATTCCGAGGGCCTATGAGACTTAATGTGACCGAGAAAACCTGCCCTTTATGCCTACATCACATTTGAAGTAACCTGTATAAGCGTATGCTATCCTCAATAATTCCCTTCGAATCATCAGAGTAGGGCAGAAGCCTGTATGGGCCCAAAGGGCAGTTGCCGGCACGAGATTTCCGAACCCTAAATAAAACATGGCCACTTGAAAACAAATGAAAATGCATCTTAAAAATTTCATCCTCCTGACTGTACTTTTAAGGTCCTCAGAACCTGGGAAATCGCACAGTTTCGTGTTTCTTAAATTTTCCAGGGAGGTCTCCGGACTGCCTGCTTCAGGCGGATTCTTATGAAGGTAACTCTTACTAACCAATGAACCTCCTTCCTCATGTATGAGGCACACAACACAGTTGAAGCTTATTTAGTATCGTTTCTCATGAGGTTTCTGGCACAGCCTGGTTAAGTAAAATAGTCCATGATTACCTGCATTGACATGTTAAAATCAAACAGCTTGTAAAGTACCGTTTAGTCCTTCTTTCTCCTGCGAACCGATTTTACTGAATAAATTTTATTCAGGTTTAGCTTTTCTTCTTAGAGTCTCGGCTTCTAAAGAATGAAGTCTCAAAAAGTGTTAAGATACCGCTTTGGAGGTCTAGAAAGCGTCATTTTCGTAAAATCTAGGAAGCTTTTGGACAAAAATGGACCTACGCTACGCACCAACTGACGGTGACCCTTTAAAGTAACCGAATAAGAGGGAGTGGTTCGCATTAGTTAAGTCGAGATGACTGTGGCATGGCACCGTTGCTATGTCACATCCGAAAAAAAATACTTAATAATGATATTAAAATTAAAGCTTTCTTAAAGATAGTACCATTTTGTATCCAAGCAACCTTAACAAAGGTGACGTTCAACAGGCCGGCGATCAGACACCCCCCCCCCCCATGATAGAAATCCTGGCTACCCCACTGATCATAGTTACACCACTGGGCGCTATCATGAACATCCCCCTGAGAGATTTCTGCCAGGCAACGGTCCTGCAGAGTAAACAAGTGTTGCCTCGGATGGCTCAAAAAGGTGTTAACGACACTTGCTATGCTGATGTAATTTAGTTCATTATAATAGACATATTACATTGAAGTTTCATCCAGTGACACAGTTATTGAGATTTTGCTGCAGTACTTCAGCAGCTATTGTGTTTAATTTGTACAAAAACAGTTAAACACATCCTCTTTGCCACTTCTCCTTGCAGGGTATTGGAGTATTCCTTTGGAGATGATCACCTTCCTAATCTTCACTGATTCTTGCATTTACTGGATCCACCGCGGTCTTCATCATCGCCTGGTCTACTCAACTCTTCACAAACCCCACCACGCCTACAAAGTAACAACGCCCTTTGCCAGTCACGCCTTTCATCCCGTAGACGGATTCAGTCAGAGTTTCCCGTACCACCTTTATCCAATCCTGTTCCCTATGCATAAGTACTTGTACCTCTTTTTCTTTGTTTTCGTCAATTTTTGGACAGTAAGTATACACGACGGATGCTTCCGGGTGCCAGATTTATTGAAACCGTTCATAAATGGTTCAGCACATCACACGGACCATCACTTGTATTATAATTACAATTACGGTCAATTCTTCACGTTCTGGGATCGCCTCGGTGGTTCATTCAGGGATCCGTCGTCATATGCCAATAATGGTCCCTTGGATCAGATTCTAGATGAGACAAAAATGGAGGAATTTACAAGAAAACGACTGGATTTTGCTGAAGAGAGTTTATCATTAATTCAAAATCCTGTTAAAGATTTGAAATCTGCTAGAAAAAGATGAAAAACGGATTTTCATTAAGATGATCTTGACCTTCACTGGGAAAATGGACTTTAATATAATGTCACCTGTTGGTTACGGTCAATTGAAATAATAATTACATGTGACCTCAATGCACAATTGAAGTTCATTGCAATCATTATTTTTATTGAGCTAAGAGAGAAGTTGGCAAAACAAACGTGTAAAAGCAAACGCTCCTTGCAATTATGCCTTTTTTATTTTCGTGGTATAAGACTGCAGTGAGTTAAAATGAAGCTTCGCAATAGTGCAATGTAATTTAACTGTAATGGTGTGTGCAATTTGTGTAATTATGTACAGGATGAAGAAGTAATGTTAAGTCTGCAAGTAGGACATTGTGATTCTTAAAAGTACCTAACTATTTTCAATACGCATTTTTAATGTTACAATTTTCAACAGTAATTGCTATCTGCCGATATGTGCTAACGCAAATTAAGCTCGCCAAATCTATCATATTTTACCGTAAGATATAACACTCACATCTAAAAGCATGCTTTCCTCATCCTGACTACAGTTTTATTTATTTTCTATCAATTTTACTTCCTTCTCATTTCCATTGTTTATTGTTTGTTCCTTCCGTTTAACCCTCAAGTCACTTGGTCTCTTCAGGGAGGTGTTAGGAAGGAGACACAACCACATCTGTCAGACAATAAGTACGTGTAAATGGTTCAACTCCTTTCAGGTATCAAACTTTGATTGACAGGTCTCTTTCTTCCTATTGTTTAGCAACGCTGACTTCTCCCTTCCTAATGATGATCTACCCCTTTCACACCCAAGTAATCCTAAAACAATTGCCTTTGTTAAGATATGCTTTGATTTGAGGTTTGTTACCGACGGAGGCCAAGCTTTAATCAAGATTTCCAGCTGAACGACTGTTGATGAAAGTTGAATTCATGTACTCCCTTTGTGCCCCTATAAAAATTTAATGCGTCGTCTACTTTAAGCATTGTTTTACTTAAAAAGTTACGATGCTGGATGTTCATACACTAATGTGTATGATAAGCGTAGAATGTTAAATTTGTTTAAATGTAAAGACTTATGAACGTGACGTCGTGGACCTTTTAAATATATTTTATATTGTCTCAACTTGGTTTTTTTCTGTAAATAAACCCTGCTCATATCTTTGATAAACACAGACTGTCATGACCTTGATGTTCGAAATCTACTAAACATTGAATCAATTTCAGCAAGTGGTCTCAACTGACAGGCGCAGACCCAAGATTTCTTTTTTAAGACATTGATTATTAGCAGGGGCGTAGATTTCTTTTCAACTTTGGGGGGATGGGGTGAGGCTGGTGAGCTATCGCAAATGTGAAAAATGTGCACGCGAAGCGCGAGCCCATGACCGGTGGGGTTCAGGGGTCCGCCTTAGGGCCACAGGGGTCCAGGGGCGAAGCCCCCGGAAGATCCTGGTTTTTAATGTCTCAGAAGTGCCAGGGAGACTGTTTTTAATGGGCTAATTTCAGTGGTAATGTTCTTTGGTTGGCTATTAATGTATTCATACATTTAGGAAATGCTATTTTGAGCACAAAACTCGTTGATAAGCTGCACTGGATTGAAATTGTACAAGAGCAACAATGTCCTGTTAAGCTTAAAAAAGGCAGGGATCAACATACAGGGTCATCCCAGACAGCTGGATTTTGAATTCGAAGATCATTACAAGACCTGTAAGTTGGCTTGAGATCAGTGGCGTGGCCAGGTTTTTTTTTTGTGATTGGGGGCACCATAGATGAAGTCGTAATAATACCTCGGTTCCCCTAAGTCTGCGTAAATTACACCTTTATTTTTCATGCGTTTCTGCATTTGCATGCAGCAGTTTCAATCTCTCGTTTGTCACTACATAAAGGTGTCGTCCTGTGGAAGGGGTTCCCCCTCCCCTTTAAGAATTTTTTTTATTAATTTAAGGTCTTTTAGATGCAAAATGGTGCTATCTTTGGGATGTTTTTGGAACTGATCATATATGGCCGGAAAATGTCCATAATTTAGTGAATGCTAATTTTTGGTAAGGTAAAAGAGGAGAATATGTTGTCTATTAAGAGACAGATACGTTGTCAACAAATCTCCTGAAGCCCCCTCCCTTCTGTCTATTTTACTGCCTTCTATTTCGGGAAATTTTTACACAAAAATATGTGCGTGGAGTCCACAGAAACATTCTTGAGTTATTGCGAAATATGTCCTTTCCTTCATTGTGCATTATGAAAGGGCGTCTAAGGCTAACAGATACCTGAATAGGAACTCCTGGAAATTCTGCAGTAATCATATTACTTTGAGGCGGGGGGGGGGGGCTAATGACATAATGCGTATACTACCTAGACATCCAAATGATAATATAGAGTACGACGCCAAACACTTTACAACTATCGTATTTTTACTACTTTTGAACTAAAATCCGGACGAACAGCTGCCAGCAATGAAAAATGAGAGGGAGGGAGAGTATAGGTGCAGGGAGGTGATATTAGACCTCCCTGATAGGTGTAGCAAAAGGGGTGAAGGACTAATAAGAGCGTTACAGAGTGCTGTTTTCGTCATAAGTGTATTAACAATCACCACCTATACCGATAATGGCTTAGCGAGAACTGGCGAAGCTCTGGTAAAATTCTTTGAAAAATGTATAACGACAGATACGTACTTTCAACCTTCTACATCAGGCTACATATTAGATTGAAAGATCCCATATTGACACGAGGTCCCCACAGATGTTTGGAGATGTATATCTGTTCTTCGGAAAGTGTTGTGATCAGAACAGTTTCGTGTATTACCTTAATAATGGTCATGGCATGGAGTGTAAACAGTGACGAATAATATTTCCATTACAAAACCTGCATTCAGACTCTACATCGAGACACTTTCAATTGCCCAAACAAACCTTCATGCCACTGCCATAAGCCAGTGTTTTACCTATTAATTCGTAAACTTTCAACTTTAAGTTTTTGCTGCTATGCTTCTCCGAAAGTTGCTATCGGAAGATATTGACAATATAAGTGACACTGACGTAAGGTTGGAAGCGCGCGGAGCGCGCGAAAATTTTGATTGATTGCTAACGATTTGCTAAAATTCTGATAGTTTGAGAAACACTTGTGATAGAAAGTGAAGCGAGATTGAAAAAATTTCCTATGAAAATGAAGAATAAAATATACTTTCCATCATACACGTATCTGTAGACTGAAATATTGGGGGGGGGGGGGTGATTATATGGGCAATCCCCCCTAGTCAAATGTTGGGGGTATATCCCCCCATCCCCCCGGGATTTACGCCCATGATTACTATGTGGAGAAATCTAAAAAAAATGACCGCTGAGCATTAGTCACGCATATCTTTAGACGGCTTTCCCAAATAAAGTTGAATTGATGCATGCCATGAGCCCCTACTTTTGGCACCGTTTTTCCCGAATGTTTTGAAAATTAAACGTTACCGTCATCCAGGAGCAGCAGGATATCCGACCAATATCCGTTGTCAATATCATTGTACTAATTATGTCTCCTAGTGTACAATGGTTTAGTCCCCATTTAGGAACACAAAGAATATAAAGTTTATAATTAAACAAAAAGGGTAATCATTACGAGATAAAAACACGATGTACAGTCGAAACGCAAACTAATTAGATTAATGATAAACTTATCTAATTACTACACTTGTCTTCTACTTTATTCAATTTCCCTACTTTGCGGTCAAAGAGGCTATTTTGTTAAGATATTTGTGGTTAAATTAGGCAAACTATTCCCACCACGACGCAGAAAATTATTTGGTAACGGTCACTCGGTGATAATTATCTTAAAAATACAACTATCGAGGTCTATTTGCATGATGGGAATTTTCATTGCGTCTGTCGTATAAAACGTAACTGGGCTTTCTCTGGACTCTTAACCATAGGCGTACGAGGAAAAACCTATTTCTTTGGCAAACTTTTAGAAAAATCTGGCAATTTTGTCGGTTAAGAAAGATTTTTCTACGGCAAAACCAGCTCAACCCAGAGAAAATAATGTCCCTCATATGATAATGTACGCTCATGGGCTTAACTATTAGTGCAATTTATCTTCCTACGGAGGAGCGATAAAAAAAAATATAAAAAAAGTCGGCGTTAAATCTATATTGTGTGTAAACATATGTTTAAGAGTTCGTCCATTGATGTCGGTATGGCGTACAAATTTCGACAGTCTTATACAAACGCTGAAGTATGGGAATAGGGTCAAGGGGTGTATCCCACTTTATGGTAATTCCACGAATGGAAGACTCAGACAGTTCTTGACAAAATAGTTGGGGCATTTGCTGGCCTTTTGGATATTTTCAGCACAACCCCCGTCCCTCCCCATACTACGGAAGCCGAGAACATCGCGGTGGTGTGAAATCGGATATGCCACTTTTCCCACCCCTTTTGTCGGTAAACACGGGAAGGAGAAATCAAGATACGATTTCTCCTTACCATTATCCACCGATAATGTGGAGTGGGGAAAACCAACGTTAGTGGGGGTACTTCAAGAAAGGACCATTACACAGTGTCTATTTTCGGACACCCTGTCCATAAATGGACGCGCCCGCACATGACACGGATGGGCGCTATATAACTTTGGTTATGTTATTGTCAACGTGGGAGGTCCCACCGTGGTTCGGGAAATCGTCGACGAGCGAGCTAGCTATGTTACTTAAATTGAAAAGAGGATCGATGGACATAATGTCCATTTATAGACAGGGTGTTTCTAAAATAGACACTGTGTAATGGTCCTTTCTTGAAGTACCCCCTCACTAACTTTGGTTTCCTCCACTCCACATTATCGGTGGATAATGTTAAGGAGAAATCGTATCTTGATTTCTCCTTCCCATATTTACCGAAGAAAGAGGTGGGAAAACTGGCATGTCAGATTTCAAACCACCTCGATGTTCTCGGCTTGCGTAGCATACCTTGCGGATTGTTGAGAAATCGAAGCGGGACAGAAGGCTTAATGTTATAATGGTATTTTTCTCAAACTATAAATATCCTCCCAAAATTGGAGAGGATGAAAGCCTCACCGCCTTCCCATCCTTGCAATATTGTGTTCCTCCTTAGTCTAGGGGATTCACAAATTAATAATTGCATAGGTTTACCTTTTAAAAATACATTTGAGACCTTTTTTAGCAAAGGAATTGAACCGAAGGTGTAACGGGAAGTTCTGACAGTTTTCAAAAGACTTTTTTGATAGAAAACAACATTTAGGTAGGCCCATATCCCCATTAATTGACACAGACACTCACCTACACAACTCCAGCCCTTATAGATTTCTCGAGTAAGGTTTGGCCGCAGTTGATTGTGGATTACTCTCCCCCTTCCCTCCCCGTGCAGGCTTAGGTTATAAAGAGCAGGAAAGCCCCGACTCATATCCAGTTTCCCACCCTTACCACCGATGATGGTGCTATGAGGTTTAGTCAGGTCATCCGACCAGTTGCCCCGCCAGGGTTTAATGATTGGGGGCACCACAGACGACGTCGTAATGTCACCTCAGTTAACCCCCCAGTCTGCGTAAACTGTACCTTTTTTACGCGTCCCTGCGATTGCATACAACGGTGGGGTATCCTTTCTTTATCACTACATAAGGTGCCGTCCTGGAGGACGTCTAAGGGAACGGGTGTCCCCTCCCCTTTGAAATTTTTTTTAATATAAGGTTGCTTAGATGCAAAATGGTGCTATATCTCTGGGATATTTTTGGAACTGCTGGAAAATGTCCACAATTTATCTTATTTCTGGTTAGGTGAAAGAGGAGAGTATGTTGTCTAAGAGAAGGGTATGTTGTCAACAAACCTCCTGAAGTCCCCCTTCCCCTTTGGCTACTTTACTGCCTTCTATTCGGGAAAGTTTTTAAGCAAAAAAAAAAAAAGAAAACCTGCGTTGAGTACCCGGAAACATTCTTGGACTATTACGAAAGTTTTCCTTTGCTTCATTGAGCATTATAAAAGGATACCACTAATCGAAGTGAAAAAGTGCCAGGGGAAGTGACAGGTCCGTAGTCAAGGGGGACGGGGCCAGGGGGAAGCCCCCTGAAATTTTTTGCCCCCTAGAAAGTTTGAATCTTACCATTGACTTAATACATTTGTACACATTTGGCCCCCCTGAAAAAATTTTCGCCCCCTGGAAAAATTCTGGCCCCCTCCAGTACCTTGTCTGGCTACGGGCCTGGCAAGTGAGTGAATTTCAGAGGCTGCTTTCCAGACTTGGCAAGTAAGTTTTGAAGAGTAAATGAAGAGCCCTGTGACTATTATTTTACCCTGAAATTGGGGTGAGACTACCTAAATTTATGACAAGTTAATAATCCTATGGCCTTTGCCCTTTCTGCATCCTAACTGAAAATAACTTTTCAATGAAAAAATGTTTGTATCATTTAAAGCAAAACAACACGATATAAATCAATATGAGGGCTATACAAAGTATCTATGCTTTGTACAGTAGAGAATATTATTTTACAGTAGTAGAGTATATATTGTGCAGTAGTCTGACTATATGACACTGGTGGATCCAGGACCTTTGTTTGGGAGGGGCCAAACTGGTGGTACAGTGATATGGGGGGAGGGGTCTAAGGAGTGGGGTGCCCCTCCTTTTTGGAAAATTTATCTATAACTGAATGCCCTCAGATGCGATTTGGTGCAACAAAAGTGTACAATTATGAAGTTTATTTTCTTCTAAAAAATCATTTTCCTAGGTATAATTCTCGGTACAAAAATCAAGTATTTATAGAACAAAGTTAGGATGATCTTTCTCCAAGAAATTTTAATTCTCATAGGTTGTGAAATTTCGTTTTCTTTTACGACTTGCCTTAGCTGCAAAATGGTGCTAAAATCCCAGTCCCTATACGTTAGATTCCGTTCCACAAATTATAGTACGACATGTTAGGAATTTTCAAGTAGTAAATCAAGGTCAATTATTCAGATGTCCAGTCTAAATCCCGAAACTCAACTTCAACCCCCTGAGTCTGGGTCTAGGTCTGACAGGCGATCTCTATGTGCTTGAAGAAGGATTGGCGCCTCGAGTCTGTCCTCAGTCATGGTTGAACGAAGTAAAGTCATCGTCCGTTCGACTTTCGAGAAATATTTTTCTGGTTCAGCATTTTACATAGGGAGGGTTTCATGGGTGATGAATTCAATAACTTATGAATAGCTGGATAGGTAACTGGGTGACACATATTCAACGCAGCAATTGAAGTGATGGGGACGGGGGTCTGTCTCCGACATGGTACTCATTTTCCACTTGGTTTACCACAACAAGAACTCTGCCTGTAGACTTTCACTTTCTAGGTTTGGAATAACGGGTTTGAATTTGATCCAAGCTGTTTCCAGATAGGCTATCCCATGTCGCTGTCTTCGTCTTTCTGGGGAGAAGAACCGAAAGCATCATTGCTTGCCTTTGCTGGATGGCAAACCGGTCCCTGGGTGATCGCATCAAAAGATGTATGGAATATATTGCCTCGATAGTAGGCTTCGGGGATTCCTTCGCTTGCTGACTGAGCAGACAAGTGACGCAAACAAACCATCCCAATCAGAAACTGCGAATTTAACATGCAATTGAGATGTGATATCGCCTTGCTGCACGCTCGAGCGTGGTTCCATTTTCCATGTTTTCCAAATTAGTTTTCACGATACTTGGTAAGTATCGTAGCACTGCAGTATGGCGCTCAACAATTAAATCGTGTTGTACAAACCTTCGCCAGATTCCCTTATAATTGGTTTGATTGGTTATCTGTTGTGACAGCGTATGGCATGAAGATTGCTGGAGATTTTACAATTTTCACCAAATTGTAGGAATTTTATGAAAAAAAGGTTCAATTTTATGTCATGCTGGGGTTGTAGAATAGGAACAAACTTACTACAATATTTCAACTTTTACTGGCGAATAAATAGTCGAGACTCTAAATTTAGCTAGATAACGGACTCGGTTTACGCCTCGTCCGTTATTTAGCTTAATTTAGAGTCTCGACTGTTTATTTGTTGGTAAAAGTCTCCCTATTGCAGTTTATTCCTTAATTATTCAGAGAATTTTCGGAAACCGCAATTTTTGGCCTACCTTTGCCGGGTGGGCCATGGCCCCCGTTGGCACCCCCTTGGATCCGCCAGTGCTATAGGAAAGTAGTAGTACCATGAAACTTGGAGACAGAATATAAATTTCTATTCATATTTACCATGATCGTTCTTTAGTTACTCATTATTTTGAACACTAATTTAAGAAGAGACTGATGTACAATTTACAACGCTACACTCAAGCAGAGCAATTTTATCTCATTTCTGAGTTGCTAAGAATATGGAACACTGCGAGGGAAACTTTCTACTCTCTTATTGTGAGAACTTGCTATGAATGATTTATTTCTCAGTAAACAAGGCAATAACAGGTTTAATTTGTCCATTTCACAATTTGAGTGAAAGGAAATTTTGCAATCTTGTCATGATCATGACCATTGTTTTTCAGTATTACTGCTCACTTCTTTATCACTGTCACAATTGCATGTTGCTGATCCATTTGATATTTTAAGGTGTTATAGGTCACCAACAAAAGAGACTGAAAAAAAATCATTTCTTGAATGATTTTCCATTGCTTTTCTCAAACTCTGAAAGAACTGACTTGGAGCAAATGCAAAGTTCTGGCAGGAGCCGGAACTTACAAAAAATATGGGTTCCGGTGCACACATAAAAACACTCCATGCCTCAGCAGGGCCTAAATCAGGGAAGGGAAACCTTTTCCCTCCGACGGGCCGTTTTAAAGGTCATTATCCACCCGTGGGCCGCACACAGAGAGATTGTAATAAGATTTCCTATAGGGCGCAGGCAAAGGGTCCGCAAACAGGACCTGGTGGGGTCTAGGGGCAAAGCCTTGGCAAGAACAGGGGCAAAGTCCCTGGGAGCCCTGGAATTTGTGCTTATTTTTAGGCAATAGAATATTCATCCAGAGAGGTGTGCAAGGCTACACAGATCAGAAGTATCACAGTGTTACCATTTGTCTTTTTACTTATGTATGAACTAATAATGAATGAGCACATATGAAAAAAGCGGGCTAAGCGCGCCTAAAAAATTGCGTATATTAAACCAACTTTATGTTTTCCTACTTTCCTTTGCAAAATTGCCCACTTTCTAACGTTTAATTTACTCTTCAGAGGGACGTCTCTAAACCCGACACCCCCTTTTCAAATGTACCGGAATAGATACAATGCCCGGTGAGTTTCATACTCTAATAGAAAGACAAGGTTATGTACCTTATCTGCAAGCAAAGCTTCCGTTATCTCCAGAAGTATAGCCACAAGGGCTCTACGCCTGAATTATGTCTAACAAAACGGTTGGCATGTTACATCGTGCAGGGTAATAGTAATATAGGCCTACTGGTAATGTTTCGCCCCAGACTTACATAAGATACCCGGAAAGTGGTACTGTATAGGCGTAAGCAGTGTTATGGTGGGCACCGTGGGCTAAACTTTTATTGTCAATTACCCTTAAGTGATTCTGAATTAAAATTTATGAATTGCCTCGCGGGCCGCATACGGCCCGCGGGTCGGAGGTTCCCCACCCCTGGCCTAAGTGGAACCATAGAAGTACTACCTTCGAGGTAGTCCTTCCATGGTGAGACAAACTCACAGCAGTGGCGTAGCCAGGATTTTTTGAGCAGGGGCACTGGGGCACAATTTCTTAATTTTCTCCCCTTCTATAAGACTAATTTATATATATAAAACTGTACATTCCAAAATTTTCCGTAGGGGTACCTGGGGTGGCACGGCTTTGTCGTGGGGGGGGGGGCACGTGCCCCATCATGTCCCCCGTAGCTACGCCACTGACTCACAGTCCAGTCGAGTGGCATGGAAAAAAGCTCTCTAGAGCACGAGCGAAACCAGCCTTGTTAAAATCTGAAATAGTTTTGTCACTACCTTGAAAATTTTTGAAACAACATAAATCAAAGCTAAGAAGATCATGGTCACTAGATCCTTTGCCACTAGCTACGTTTCGAACCATGTTTTCATCAGTACTAAACACCAAATCCAGACAACTATCCTCCCATGTGGGAAACAGAACGTGCTGGGAGAAGATACCATCAGACACCACCTCAAGAAAATCCCTCCCATGTGACCAACTAGAACATGAATGCCAATCAATATCAGGAAAGCCTGAAATCCCCAAACACAACTGCCCTTTCAGAAGAAATATTCCTAAGACTTTCCAGCAAAGTTTCATTATTATCATCAGCTGGCACAAGAATTTCGCGAATGATAGGCCTAAATAATAACAACAAGCAAAGGAGTGCCAAACTCAGATTGACAAAACTCAGTTCACACCACAAGCAGTTAGAACACCCAAAAGAGAACTTGTTGGTGACGTAAACAAAATTCAGACGGTTGCCAGTCAGGCCACCCCCTAGCAAGGTCCCCCTTACAAACTCGCCCCTAACAAAGTCGCCCCTCCTCAAAGTCACCCCTCAGTTCAACATAGTCCCCCCTGGAAAATTTCATCAAAAATGATTGAAGAAAAGGCGGTGACGATCGGGAAGAAGGTAATGGTATTAATTACACTTATCAAGTGCAAAAGACTTTTGTTGCTGATTTATCACCTTTAGGCTATACAGCGTTTTTAAATTAACATCTTACAATTTTTTCTTGAAATTTTGAAAAGAAAAATCAGCCCTGTGATTTCAGTTACTTAATACATTTCTTCCATAAAAATGTTAATTAACATAAAGCTCAAAAAGAGGTATAAATTTGTCGACAATTCTGTGAAAGCATATCGCTCAAACTATAGCTAATCTTGACCAGTTTCATACATAATGCGGGAGTATCTTATTAAGTACAGTAGATACGGAGCATATAGCCTTATGAGATAATAGGATACATATCACTGTGCGCACATACCATGATCGAGGGCATACGTAAGTAGAGTATATAATGATGCATGTGCGTTGAAGCCGATCTATATACATTAGACCTGTACTAGTGTACCTCGCTAATAACGGTGGTGGTTGTATTAGCTTGATAGTTCAACACCCTTACCCATTGCGTGTGAGAGAGCTTTCGTTTGCCACTTTCATTTATCACTATTGAAAGAATAATTATAGCCATTATTGCATGTTTCAAACGAGGGTCAATTTGTTGAACTGAGGGGGCGACTTTGTGAGGGAGAAACGTCAGGGACGTCTTTGCTGGGGAGGGGGTCGACTTGACTAGTCCCCCGCAGGCTATCCCTAACATGCATTAAAGCGCCACAACCTGTATCCTAACCGGTATCAGTCCCACCTTCCATTTAATGGCCTTTGAATAAGCTTAATGAGTAATACACTTTAAATCATGTACATGGTGTTTCAAATGTTGCCCATAAATGATCGCATCTTGATGCAAGCCTGAGGATGGACTTAAGTTTTCGGACAGTGGCGCCGGCACGGGGGGCATGGGGGGCGCGTGCCACCCCCCAGTCGATTTCAGATTTTTTTTTTTGAAAATTTTAAAATGATCCCCAGCTAAAGATTTCTGTAGGGGATAGGGTAAGGTCTGGTTTCGACCGAGTAATGGATCTATTGTAACCATTTTCTATCACAAATGGTTCTCAAACTATCAGAATTATCGCAAATCCTTCGCAAACTATCAAATTTTTTGCGCGCTCCCCGCGCTTCAAACCTTACCCCAATGTTGTCCTTATTATCAATAATTTCCGGTAGCAGCTCCTGCAGAAGCACAGCACGAAAGTTGAAAGCTGTTTAAGAATTCTCAGGTAAAAGACTGAGTTTGTGCTTGGCAGATAGGTTTGTTGGGGAATTGAAAGTTTCTCGATGCAGAGCATGAATGCGGGTTTTGTCATGGTTATCTTATTTCTCTCGCATTTGTCACGGTTTTCACTCCATCTTATGACCATTATTAAGCAGGGCTGCAGGACTCGAGTCCAGACTTGACCACAAGTCCGGACTTAAGTCCACTTTGTTTGGACTCGGACTTTGACTTGGACTCGCGCTCTTTGGACTTGGACTTGGACTCGGACTCGGGCACTCTGGACTCGGACTTTGGCTTGGACTTGAAGTCGAGTCCATCAAGTCCAGCCTTTTCTTCATCCTATTATTTTTAATTTGATAATTCTCCCAAAAGAAATGGTATGTGCCTGAAATAAAGCCTATAGTTTTTTTTTTTTTGATGTAGTAGGTCCACTGTAATGTAGGTTATGGGTACTTGTACCATGAAAACATGTTACTTTTAGGAAAATTTCTCAGTTCCTCATCATCACCTTTAAAACCACTTAATTTGGTCTGTGATACAGTATTTAGGGGCGACATTAGGAAGAAATTGCATGCATGTGAATACCATTATGATAATACATTGGTAGGCTCAGAAAACTGGATTGTTGCTGACTCTTTTATGTGTGCAGGTGTGTATATGTGTCTGTCTTTTTGTGGAAATGAGGTGAGAGAGGTGAGGTTGCTGGTATCTGGTAGCATGTCTTCAGTGTTTTCCACGAGGGGTTTTAGGGGCGGCCCGCCCTGAGTGGAAATTGCCTCCCCCTAAATGATAGCATCCCCTACAAATACCGCCTCCGCCTCCGAAAAAAAGTTGACAATAGGCTACTGCTTTTTTCAAATGCATGCTGATCGATATTCTTAAACAAAAGAAGTCATAAATTTGTAAAAATTTTACCTATGTGTACTGAGTATAGGATCTGTCAAAAAAAAAAAAAACAGCTAGTCAGCGGAGTGCCTCACATAAGCACATGACATGATTCGCCATCGCCTACGCTCTTTGAATGTACGTAGCCGCTAGCTCTCTTGAAAATCTGTGGAGAACTCTGGTTTTTGTAATTTTGTTAGGGGGCGTAGATTAAATGGATTCAATTAAGCAAAGGCGTGATTGGGTACAAAAGTAGGGACTACTACAGCAAGCTCCTCTTAAACGGGCAACAATTTAGACTTATGTACATTGTGTTACCTGGGTTAGGTCTATGAAGGATATCATAAGCTGCCCTGTTTATGGTACTGCAGTTGTGAACATGTAATTGATCAGTTTCTTACTATAATTTCATTCAGTTTGCCATGAGTTTTTTTTTTCTAATTTGTTTGGTCAGTTTGTCGTGGCATATTGAGCTAAGTGCTAGCTTTCAAAGCCAAGTACCGGAAAATACCGTCCTTAACTTGTTTTCACAATTTTGGACTTGGACTCGGACTTGGACTCGAGAACACTGGACTCGGACTTGGACTTGGACTCCGAGCCCTCGGACTCGGACTTGGACTCCGACTTGGACTTGACCTCATGGACTTGGACTCGGACTTGGATTCGAGCTTGGTGGACTTGACTACAGCCCTGTTATTAAGGTTATAATTCATGCATATATTCTGATCACAACACTTTTCCGAAAAACAGAAGTCACATCTCCAACCTCTGAAGGAGCTTATGGGATCTTTCAATCTAATTTGTAGCATGATGTGGAAGGTTACGTATTTGCCGTTATACATTTTTCAAAAATTTTTACCTAGCGCTTCGCGCGCAGCCATTGCCGGTATAGATGGTGATTGTTCATACACTTATGACGAAAAAACATTCCGCTGAAACGCGCTTTTTAGTCCTTAACCCCTTTTGCTTTACCTATCAGGGAGGTCTAATATCACCTCCCTGCACCTATACTCTCCCTCCCATTCCACATTGCTGGAAGCTCTTCGTCTGAATTTTCGTTCAAACTTAGTAAAATACGATAGTTGTAAAGTGGTCGGCATCATGCTTTGTATACTATCATTTAGATGTCAGGTACTAATCCGCAGCTAATCATCATATCAGTGTCCCATTCTATATAATTAATCCAGAGCTTCCAGGAGGCACTATACCGCAGGTGCGTAGCTATGGGGTGGGGGCTGGGCCCCCAGATGTTTTCTAGGCCCCCCCCCAGAAATTGTGTGTCTCCTTATAAAATTTGTAAGAATTAGGACGATGATCAATGCTGTGACCCCCCATTTGATACCTAGGCCCCCTAAAAGTTTCATTCTAGCTACGCCTCTGCTATACTGGTGTCTGCCAGCCTTAGACACCCTTTTATTAAAGTAGCCAAAAGGAGGGCTTCAGGAGGTTTTTTGACAACATACCCTTCTCTAAGACAACATACTTCTCTTTCACCTAACTGAACCAAAAATTATAGAATTCACTACATTATGGATATTTTCCGGCCAGATATGATCAGTTCCAAAAATGTCCTAATGCTAGCACCATTTTGCATCTATAAACAACCTTTGCATCTAGGCTACCTTAAATTAACAAAAACTTCTCAAAGGGGAGGGGTGACCTCCCCTTGGACCCCTCGTACCTCTCCCCCAGGACAGCACCTTTATGTAGTGACGAAAAGGATTCCACAGATTCCTGCACCTGCTATACCAGGGAGGTGTTATTAATAACACCTCCCTGTGTATACTATCACGGAGACGCACGAAAAAGGTACAATTTTCGCAGACTGGGGGATGAGGTTGCATTACGACGTCATCTGTTCTGTACCCCCCCCCCCCCCATCACCAAATCCTGGTCGCACCACTGTTTTCGGAAAAAAGTCCTCGCCAGAATAATTCCGTGCGGTACCGCCCTAATAATGGTCATCAGGCATGGAGTTTAAAACCTAGCATTTACCCCCCCGTAAACGTACCTGTGAACAAATACGTTTGGGATGTTAGCGATCAAGACAAAAAATAGAAATGAAAGTTAAACCGTGCAGAGGACGCGAAAATTATGATAGTTTGTGACCGATTTTTGATAGAAAATGATTAAAATAGATTCTGCAATCAGTCGAAAAGACACTTCACCCTACCATACAGAAATCTATAGCTTAAACGCCCATGGGGTTCATTAATAAAAAAACGAAAATTTTATCGGCGCTATGATTTTATTCCAATTAGCCTTATGTTTGGGTCAACGCGCTGGGCCGTTGGAAATGTAATACTGTAGTCCTGTTCCCTGTTGGGATGGCGCTCTTGCAAATCCCCATGAACATAATAAACTAGCCAAAACATGGCGGACAGCTACAATCCGTTCTTCGACGATGACGAGGAACAAGAAGATGATATTATCATAGACAGCATTTCTAAAGCTGCAGAAACTCTTGACAATCTAGACGAACCGCAGGAAGAATCCGTTGAAGAGCTCCGGGATGTCCCTAAACTTAAATCAGACCTTTCGTACGATGTAATTGCTACCAAACTGATTAAAGACAGGTTGTTGTTGACAGCCCTTGAGTTACACACCGAGTTAACGGAGACAGGAAGACAGCTCTCACCACTTCGAGATTTCTTTTCAAATCCTGGCAACTTTGAGAAGCAAGCCGGTGAAGTAACCTCATCACTCCGTAAGTGCTGAAGTAGGCCTTACAGGCCACTTGTACTTAAGTTCGACCCGCAATTTACATTAAAAATTAAAACCCAGCCTAGCCTAACAGTTAGGTCAGGCGTTAAGTTTGTCCTACTCTAGGCTAAAGTTAGGCCTAGCCTATCCGTTAGCCTAGAATCGTTAGCCTATGGCGGTTTTGAGTAGCAGTAAGCATGTCTAAGTCAGCCCATTGTAACTTTATGGGTTGCTGTATTATGGCCTCTCATACTGAGTCAAGTGATCACCAAGTTCCATCGTAAGTTGGGTCATCTGGTACAGTAGGTAATCATGATTCAGTCAGTATTATGAGTTGATCACTGCATTCTAGGCCTAAATGCTAGTAGCCTAGGCTAACATTAGCATACTAAAGGGACCTGAATTCGGCAGGGACCGGAATTTGTTCACTCCATACCAACTGTATAGTGTGTTGACCGTCGAATGCGCACTTAAGAACCCTACCATTGCAAGCTTTTTGTATGATATGTTATGCTAGATGCGCACTCGACGGGCCCGCGCAGTCGACGGTCACTCCATCATACAGCATCGCGCATTCGCGAAGGTGACCGAATTCCGGTCCCACCCATTCTACTAACTTAGGCCTAATGTAGGCCTAGCCCCCCTACGGCATGTTTGTGTGATGTGATTCCCAGATTGCATAGTTTGTTTAGAAAAAATGTTTGGCATTAGAATGAACTAAAATATGTGTACACATTACCAAACATGGTGACCAAAATATCTTTGATGAAGCTTGCAGTAAAAATTTTGATAGAAAAGACAGCATTCTCATTGTTTCTTAACATTATAAGTTTCTAAAATGTGGTAATTAATTGTGTTTTATTTGATCTTTTTTTTTGTTGTGGTTGACTCAAGAATACGTCATAAACATTGCACTGTGTACTGCCACCTACTGTACATTTCAAAATTCATTTTCTACAGATTACTCAATCCTGACAACACCAAAATATAGCACAATAATGCACTTATCAATTGAATGATGCACCCCACTACCCCCGTACATAGTCAGTCATTGTCCACAACAGTGTGGACAAAACATGTACAATGACATCAGGCCTTGAATTTTGAGGCATGCGAGTGCAATCACACACCACCACTCACCTCAAATCACTGTGAGGAGTGCTATTTTTTGCACACCTAGAACTCAGATAAATCTATTAATGTTTAATAAAACAGCACACCTACCACACTCCTTGATATCCTGAGGAGTGTCATTTGATGCACACCTGCAAAATCTAAAACTCAAGGCCTGTGACATACCCACAGTCACTTCAGTGACTGACAACTTAATGTAAAATGAGTTAAATGACACACACCTCAGTCACATAATTGATGCACAATTTGCGTTTTTGACTGACATGAGGGTCACCATTTATTGACTGAAAAAATGAGAATAGCTATCAGTATCCCTTTACAAAGTGTAACAATTGACTCACAATGATCCACCCATTGGTCACAACATTGACAGACAAGTGAGGTAATGTGACCAGCCTGGATGTTACTATGCTGGGTGGCCCTGGGCAGCCCCGCCCAGGACTGCTTAATTGTGCCCACTCATTTCAAAATAAAAACATTCCGCCCAGCACTTTTCCCAGTAATGGTACTTCTGTATAGTTTTGTGATTTTTGAAAGAAATTTGGATGTAATTTGGGGCGTTCATGCAGTGTTGCATTGTACATGCACATATGTATGCTGTGGTTGTTAAGTTGGGTTGACTGATTAAATGTACAGTAGTAAAAGTCAAGAATTATCGCCCAGCACTTAGTCTGGTGACAATCCTGAATGTCATGCTGATGGCTGATAATAGTGGTTCAATGACTGACATGTGCATCATATTATCATAGGACAATGACCCACATTTGACCAACAATACCAGGGGGTAGTGGGGTGGGTCATTCAATTGATAAGTGCATAAGGAAGACACATTACAAAATATTACTGCAAAGTGTCATTCATTTTATTACATGTTTTTCTATTTTCATCTTCACAATGTTCATTAAGTGATTGACTCATGATGTCTTCAGTATATAATAAAAATTAATGTTTTTGGAGTAGGTTTTGTGTCCTTCTCTTTAGTTATTTTGTGGAGGCAGGCATTCTAAATTGATAGCATGACAAAGTTTGTTACTCTTTCAACTGCTCATTTATGAGCCAAATGTTCTCTAAAATGTCCCATGACTAACAATGAAATACCATGGAATTACTCTGGCACTTGGTTCTGGCCTAGTTTAGGGAACAAAATGTACGGAAAGAACTAGGCCTGAGGACCTCTGGCTGTCCGTAGCCCTAATGTGACTCAACGGTCAACAGTGTGCATTCAGCCAAGGATTTCCTGTAACTTAGTTTTTCACTTGCCAGTTGGACTAACTTACATATACCAAACTTTTGGGAAGTCCTTGGCTACTGTATTCTCTCATGAGTTACACCCTGACACCTTTTTAAAATACATAACAAGTTTAGCTGATGCAAATGCCAGACAGTCGATACAAATATGGTAGTACGTAATTACAGAGAAATTTTTCAAGATTGTTGCAATTGAAATGTGCTTGTTGATTTAAGTACTGTACACTGAAGAGGATGCAGTGGCTGTAATAATAGCTAGATGTACTGATGTAAGTATGACATTTTTCAAGCTTAGAAGCAGTGCAGGAAGAGCTTCAGGCACTCTGTCAGATACCATTCTAACAGTACATGCTTGGAAAAACAATGGTAATTCTTGCAGTTCACAGGGCCTCCATGGCAGGGTCCACAATATGCCGGTATCGCATCGCAGTTTGCGATGCAATTGAGGCACAGTAGCGATACAAAAATTTTAGTGCCTCACAGATTTGCGACACAAACCTGCAAATGGATTGAAGTTATTTGTACAGGCATTTTGACATCCACACACAACGATTTCACTTGACTTCCATTCTTACCTAATTTTTACATTTCAGTTCAAACCTAAATACTATCGTTAAAATTAATCAAATCCCTGTATGAACTTTTAATAATTCTACAGTAGGGCTGTCAATTTCCGTTTAATATCCCCAGCATTACACGGCCCGAATAAACATTTGTTTACTGTTAAACAATGTTCACATTGTTTACACACAAAATTGTTAATGCACGAAACTGAATGCTGAATTCCCAGTCATTAATAGTACGTTTGGTATAGGGCCGAAATGTACACAAACACCGATACGTAATAGCCGAGTCTGTGTTCTGTATAAATGTTAAAGTGAAACGCCCGATGAAAGCACAGTAATATAAAGTCAGTGCATGTGTAGGTCCGTAATTGTATGCAAACACCCATACATTAGGCTATGCACTTGCTCTGTTGAGAAGTTAACTTACTGTACATTGCAAGAACATTAGGCATGGGCAGTATTTTTCGATCACTGCATTTTACTGCTAAATTTCCAGTTGTTACCGCACAGTTCGCAGTAGTAACGGTGGGTGCTTTTTCATGTAAAATACATGTTAATATTTGTGATGTAAAAGTGTGCCTTGTATTTGTGCAATTATGAATGTGACCTCATGAGTTGTGCAAGAAAGATCGACACACTCGATTTTGTATGCAATCGTTCCTCAAATTGATCTGCGCAAAGCATCAAACATATTTACTTAGGAATTTGTAGTGCGTGAGCATCACGGACTCCCCATATACATGAACAGAGGATAACGTGCTCAATACGGTCGCCACAGTTCGAAAAAATTTAGGCAATACCAAGATGGCCACCTGGTTGCTTCCATTTGCCCAGTTTGACGATGAATCTGCAACATTTTAGACAGAATATAAACATGGATTGAAGAACAATATCACAGTCCTTCATTCTATTTGTTGAATTTGACCTGAGCTTGCATTCTTTCAAAATATTCCAAGTTTCTCACACAATCTGTCCATACTGAGCCACTTGAGCAAGTCCACACTTTTACACACAATTAGGCTATAGAGGTTTTTCACGTGACGTCAGCGCGTTTCACTGGCCGTCACTGCTCATGCGCAAAAGACTGCAGGATCTTAGTTACGATTGTTATACACTGGACGCCTGGCCGTCAAAATAGAGAGACGCGCGAACGCGGTGATGTCAGTGAAAAACCTCTATAGCAGGCAGCCATATTGGTAAGCCTACTCGTGTACGTACGGTGGCGACAATTTACACATAGGACATTAGTGCAGTATGCTCTGTCCATGTATGTAAGGAGTCCGTGCTGAGCATGCATTACGTATGGCTGTATGAAACTCTACACGTGTGAGCCTACACTTTCTGCTTATGTATTGGTGATACACGGTAGTATGGTGTGAAATAGCCAAGTATTACTGCATTGAAAATTGAGGGCATCTAAGTATTTGTGTTTTACTGTTTGTTTTGTAACAGACATGGTCAAAGTTCTAAACAGTAAACTGGAAAAGTGTGAATCAATTTGTATAGCCCTACTATGTAGTACTATACAGACTTGGGCTACTGCTACAAACAGGATATTAAAGGCATTATATTGTGTTTGGGGGGGGGGGGAATTAGCAGGTGAGAATCACAGAGTTTATATGCTATGAATGAAGAGCCACCAACTTACGACAGTTTATTTTCGAAGCCTCATTTGGTTGTTAAACTAACAAAGAAACATCATTTCAATGAAAAGATATTAAAGCAAAACACGGGATAAAAAATGCCAACCTTCCCTTGTTATTTTAAAGCGGGTAATCTATTTAATAGTTTGCTTGAATTTGGCACTGTGTAAATGGCCGATCCTTTGTTTAACCGTTTAAACGTTCAGAACAGGATAAGTTGCATCAAATTACGAGAATACATACTGAAATCGACATGTACTGTTTTTAAACTGACATGGATTACTTTTTTGCACAAATCTGCTATGCAAAATTTGTAAATTGCTAGATACAAAATAAAAAATGCATAGCAGTTTTGCTATGCAAAACAAAATCCTTATAGCAGACCCTGCTCCATGGCAACCTTACAGTATGTAGTACTGTACTACTGGTATTAAACGGTGCTAGTATTAGGCCTTTTGCCTACAGGTACCTTAAAGTTCCTCCTGGTCATGGGCGTCATTTGTTTGTCAATTAATTGAACATGTTCAAAGGTTTTCTAAAAATTAGATACCATTGTGTAGGAAAATAATAAACTGTGCCTTCCAACACTTGCGCACTGAAAAATTGAATGACCCACCCCATTAACCCCAGGCATGGTCAGTCAAAGGTACAGTAGGTCATTGGCAGAGGCATTGTAATTCACATGGACATCACTGTACCAATATTGTCAGACACCATTTGAAGTGATGTATTAAGAGAGAGTCATTTAACTTCAGATGTCAGTCACTTAAATGACTTACTGTAATACATGTACAGTAACTATGGTAACCCTTTATGAGCCTTGTGAGTCAGCAGTACAGACCAAGTGCATGAAAATTGCCAGACCTTACCCGTACACTACAGTGAAAATGACTGTACTGTACATGTTAGTCATGAAGGTGACTGGGGATTGCATGTAATGTATGGACACATATATGTGCAAAGACTGACCATGCTTGGGGCTACTGTACCTTACTGCCATGTCATTCAGTGGATAAATGTATTAAATATATTATGCAAAGATAATTAGTGTAGGCAAGGATTGCTGACCTGTTGCCTGTTGGCTCTGCGTAAAATTGAAAGGGTGAAAAATGGACAAGTTTGCAAAAATTTGTTATCCTATCCTCTCAAATTACTTAGCAGAATATAACCCGCTTACATTATATAGCCACATGAAGAAGCAACTCATTTTCTTCAGCTTTGACACTCACCACTTCTGAAGGAAAGAGTTTCATGCTGAATGCAGTATTTTTGAAAGTTACTGTACCAAAGACATGGTTGTACAGTAACTTTTTCAGTAAATTCATTGGGCACCACTGTAGCATAGAGAAACTAATGATATACAAATGTAAGACTGAAAAGGTTAACACTTGTCTTAGTCAAATCAGTTTATGTGTGTTTTATCTTTCACAAAAAGTTACTGTGGAAGCGATCAACTATATAGTTTAGAAAGCTGGAGTGAGCAGCTTTAAATGTCCAGTCTTGAAGGCTTACATTGTGAAGGAAATATATACTGAGCAGGAACAATAAAATGCAGATTTTCTTAACACTGTAGCTATGCAAAATCTTTAAATTCTGAATCAGTTCATTAAATATTATTACGTCCCATACTTTCAGATCGTACATCAAGTGAACAGACATTTGACTCATTAGATTTGGCAAGATACTCTGATGATGGTAATACTCAGAATGAGGAGAAATGCACCGTGCTCGAGTTTGAGCTTCGTAAGGCTAAAGAAACCATCAAGGCACTCAGGGCAAGTTTTACAGAGAAAGCAGGTAAGGGGGATGTTCATTCAGGAATGCAAGGACAATTGGTAGACACTTAGGGCTGCCACAGTAATTATGATATCATTGATATACTTGTGCTGTGATGATGTGGACCTAAGTATGTACATAATATTACATTGTTATGAAAATTAATCAACATAAATGACCATAGAGGGATATATGTCTGTGAATAATCTTCTACAATTTCTGCTTCATCAGTCGTAAATACAAATTGGCAGTCCTTCAAGTTAGTGTTATAAATGAAGAAAGGGTAATAAAAACCCCCAAATAAGAACAAAATTTGAGTCAAAATTTCCTTTTCAAAAGGCCTGTATGCTCTTTACAATGGCTACATAACTGCTCAAGTACTTTAGTACTGAACATATAGGTATAGTTATGATCTCTTTCAAAAATGTAGGCATACATTCCTGCTGTGGTGGCATGATAAGCATGCTCTTTACAGGTCCCATACAATTCCTACAGTACCCAGAAAACTCCCTAAAGTTCAGGACAGCTCCCCCCTGCAGGGACAGTTCCTACCTCGCACAATTTTCCCTCTGACAATTTCCAGCCAAGACAGTTTCAGATTTTCTGCTGGGGGAATTTGTTTGAGTAATTGTCATGTGTGGGAATTGTCCGGGAAGGAATTGTCTGCAGGGATTCCGCCAGAAATGCAAAAAAGGGGGGGATTAATTGCTCCTAAACCCCTAGTCCAAATTGATGGTGTCCCTGGCTAAAGTTACAAGTGGGTTCAGGGGGACAAAAGCTTGCTTCAAGACCCCTATAAGTAAGAAACCAAGATATGGACAATTTTTTTAATTTTTATGGAAATGAAAAGGGGGGGATTTTACCCACCTTCTTCTGGAAAGGGGGGGACAAATCCCCCCCTTTCCCCCCTTTGGCGGAAACCCTGGTCTGGGGTAGAAATTGTCTGGGGGTGAATTGTCCTGGGGAGTTACCCATGTGAAATCGTCTTGGCGGAGTTGTATGATCACAGCTATAAATAAATGAATCTTGTTACTTTGTAAGCAATGCATCTAGAACTATTTAAACCCCTTTCCTTCTAATGCTCTCCAGCAGTTTATAGGGTTGTACTGATAATATAAAAGCAGCCAATATTAGCGATACTAATATTTGCATTCTGAGTATCAGCTGATATCCAATACCAATATTTGCCAAGTGAGCATACTGTACATGACCATAGGTCTATTAGGTCCTGCCATTAAGTGTTGATGTATGACTTTGTTTAGGTAAAATGTTGGAACTTTCAGTCAAAGATATTAAAAATGTGTGACATTTGTATAAACTTGTGTGACTGGAAATACTGGTCAGGTAGTATTGGCATTTTAAGAAAATTTTAAAGATACCATTACAGGAAGAAAATGGGAAAAATTAGCCAAGATGGATATTGAATATGATAAGATTTTGGTTCCACACTTCCAGCAGTATCACTAATACTTTAGCAATGGATATCGGTACCCTAGGGTGGACCTCATCACATACAGAACAGCACAGGTAGATATTGTTTACTACTTTACTATATCACTCTGCAGTGTGCATCAGTCCTTTAACCAAGGAATAAATCTGCCAAGTGTTTTTTTTGAAGCGTTTGTGTGTAATACAGGGTTTCCCCTGGGTTTTAGAGAGTGTGAGGTGGTATTAGTTCATGGAGGTAATATAATGCCAGCTTTGGCACCATCAGTACACATGTGGTAAGTATAGCAAATCTCGTGAGGTGGTGGCCAAAATCTGTGAGGTGGCCGCCTCACAAAAGGAATGCCAGGGGAAACCCTGGTAATATACATGTCAGGGGTTTCCCCTGGGTTTTAGAGTGTGAGGTGGTATAAGTCCATGGTGGTAATATGATGCCAGCATTGGCACCATCAGTGAGTGAGAACTATCAATACTTTCATAGCTAATACAGTACATTTGGCAAGTATAGCAAATTTCTGTGAGGTGGTGGCCAAAAACTGTGAGGTGGCCGCCTCGTAAAAAGAATGCCAGGGAAAACCTTGCATTAGCATTAACTGCATTATGTACCATACTGCTGTAGTATATGCTATTATGCACCTTGTACTGTAGCACAGTGTTTGGAACTATACTGTAGTGCAGTATGAAGGTAGGGTAGGTTAGGTTGGTAACCATTGCAACGTTAGAAGTTTCACTTTGAGCATATGCCAGTATGCCATGTAAATTTGACTGTTCATTGAAGGATGAAGAATTTTCTGGTTCATTTGGAAGTGTTTTATCTTTCTTTCACTCTGATGCACCTGAAAGAGTTTGGGAGTATGTTTGTTTTTACCATGGCTTAATGTACAGTATACAGGCCCAGCTGACTTTAAGTGGGTGGCCTAGGCTGTTTGTCTAAAGCCTTTTGCAGACAGATGTCTGGCTACCTTTTTCCATTTTATTTTTTCACAAGAATAAGTCAATGGATTTTTGTTTTCTGAAGAGATTTTAAGCGTGAGATATAATGCTTTTCTGCCTACTTACAGTAAGTGCATGCCTAATATAGACAGTGAGCATGGTCGTGATGAATCCAAGGCTATGGATATCCCAATATTATCATAGAAATGCAGGCAATATTGATAAATCAAAAATGAATATCACAACAGTCCTTATTTATAAAGCATAATTTGAAGTACATTACTTTTGTACATAGTACATGTAACTGACCTGTAAGTAGGTACATACTGTAGCAGCTGTTCACTTCAAACCACGTGATTGGGCATTCATACAAGAAGCCTATTTGTGTGGAACACCAAATACCAAATTAGAAAAAAGGCTTTTCTTGTAAATGGGATGTACTGTGTATGAAGGGTGATGTCTTTATTTTATGATAATGGGCATTATCAAGTGAGTTCTAATATGGCATTCATATGTCCCATTTTACACATGAAGTAAACAGAAATCAACACTCCCCCCCCCCCCCCCATCTCATCTTTTGCTTATGGTAAGCATAAGTCAGTCTACCATTTTGAGATTGGCATCTACCTATTTTCTCAGTTGCTAGATGGTTGTAATGGACAGGTCTTTTCAATGCTGTATACATGATTTCATGAAATTATTCAGTTGTACAGTAAGTCAGTGTTTAGTTGAGGATGTGTCTTTCATTTTTTGTTGTGCACTACACTTTTATAGCAATGTAACTGTAAAGCTGGAAGTAACTTTCCTCAATCTTAAGAATGGTTTTGACCTTAAATGTTCACAATATCTCAAATTATTCCATAATGGGACTTAATACTGTACATACTGTACACCATGCACTATACATATCCAGGGCAAGGAGATTTAAGCATTAATTCAAATTGTTTGATTTAAATACAGTGTAAAAGTTGAATGGTCTTTGAAAATATACTTTGTTTTAAAAGGCATTTTGTCACTAGTACTGCTCTTGTACATTGTAATTTTCCTTTCTAACAGCAGAAATATAATGTACTTGTTAGAATCAAGTTTACTGTAAGTACTTTACTTTGTATGTTAATGATGGGTTAATGTTATTCTTTTCACAGAAACAGCCACATCATCACCTGTACATGTTCCTCAACAAGCTGAAGGGGCTAATTTAGAGCCAGAGGTAAGTATTACCCTGTATAGCATTCAGGGTTTGAAGAAAGAACTGCTAAGGGCAAGGCTAAATGATCTTTGGCTGGCTGGCAGAAATCTGTGAGGGTACTGAGGCAAAGCCAGAAGGGAATTTACGCCAAAAGTGGGAAGCTATAGGATTCCAAATATAGGAGGGAATCTATCAAGGCCATATGGCATGTTGCCACAGAGGAAGAACGCAAACGAAGAACAGGCTGACACAAGAGTTGGTTTCCTTAATTACCAAACAACGTACCTTTTAAAAAGGTCTTGGAATCAATGCCAGAGCCATTGAATCATGGATGACAAGCACCTTTCAAAAGGAATCATGTAGACTGTGACCACTTAAAAGAGTACTGGGGGTACAGACAGGACAAGGGGGTACAGCTAGGACAAGATATTCTTGTTCAACATCATTTACACTAAATAAATTGCAGTAATCCTCAAAATTAGTATTTCCTCATTGAGTGATCACAGGTCAAAAGAAGTAAATCTCTCATCTCCCACATTCCAACTTTTCCCATGGACCTGGGAGGCTGGGATCTTAGTCAGACTGTTTGATGTCACGTACCGGTATTATACTGACAATCCAGCAGGTTCAAACAGGTTCTCAAATTATTGTGGGGGTAAGAAAAACTTTAATTTGTGATGCAATACAGCTAAAGCAAAGCAGTTATTTGTCAGATGTATGTACATACATATTGTACACAATTGTGCTGTTCATGAAAGTGTAGGGGCAAGGTAAAGGACCTGATTGACTTTGCACTTAAAACTGTCTTTGTCAATGTGTCCTGTTTGTACCCCCTGATCCTACTGGGTTCCCATGCAATGTTATCTGGGTGAAGTCTTCATCAAGTGTGGGAAATTTCACAATAAATAGTTGATTTGTGTGTCAAGGGAATTTCTTGTTTATTTTAACTTGAATGGAACATTTACACATGTTGTTATAATGCTATGGGAACTGTGTTTATTCGCATTTGTATTTTGCAGTATGGATGGACGCAGTATTGTTCTGTGAAAACAATACACAAAAATACAATAAACCACATATTAATTAACATACGACAAATAATCAAATTACAAGAATACATACATTGAAACGATACAAGTGTAATCTTAAATTCAGCAAATACAAAAATATAGAGATCTCTAAACAATGATACAACTACACAAATACAAAAGTAGGACATAAGAAGATATAGCACAAATGCAAAAATAGAATATCAAAATACAATTCAGACAAACAAAGTTGGGCCGTACTCTTACCTTATCGACCTACAAGTCGCCCTCTCCGCAGTATCCTCTTACAGCGATAAATGAGTGAATAGGCATGTATGTTGGGAGTTCTAATCCGGAAAGGCACAGTTTGGCTCGGACGATAGCCAAGCTGAAATGGCCATTGACACATGATTGCACAAGAATGCCAAGACTGAAGGCAGTAGAGTAGACACTACGGTAGTTAGTAAAAAACGTTATAAACTTTCATTACATGGTGTTGGTGTTGTTACTTTTTGATAGTTATGAAGGCAGAATGATGGGGCCTAGTGGCGATAGCCTTTGGTGCCATTGGTTATTTTGAGCCCTTAGGAGTTTACCACCTCTTGAAGTTCCTTCTGGTGAAGAAGTTTAATGGTTTCAAATAAAGCAGAAAACTGTGTTAAATGATAAAATGGTTTCTCTAAATTGTTGATACCTGTGCTATGCTGTTATGCTGATACCTGTGTTTTACCTGTGTTTTATGCTGCTGTAAGTTACTGTTTGCTTTGTACAACTTACTATAGATTTACCTAGAGTGCTATGTACTTGCACATGCTATCAGTTCTTTTATTGCAAGGCCAAATAAGTTTTTCAATTTCAAAAACTGAAAACAGATGTTTAAGGTTACACACTGGTATGGGGTATCTAAATTGACTTTCCAAGAGAGAGTCCAACTTGAATTGAGTTCTTCAACTTGAAATGGTTTGAAATGAAGTTGAAATGGAAAAGGGCATAACCTTTCATTTGTTTTCTAGGAGGGTATCAAACCACTTGAGAAGAGAGCTCTCAACTTCCTTGTGAATGAGTATTTACTGAATAATGACTACAGGTTGACATCAATTACATTTGCAGATGAAAATGAAGATCAGGTATGTCATTCTTTCCTAAGCCTTAAGTCTTGCGTAATTTTGATTTGTACTGTAAGCAAATCTGGTTTTGTTTCTCTTGGGCATAAAGGCTGTGCAGGTTTACCACATGGAGCCAAAGAATGAAATTTGTTGTCATAATATGGGTTTCTGTCATTGAAACAATCACACACTGTGATTTGCTCTTGAAGTTTCCATCCACACAGTTTGCTCTTTCATTTTGTGTAGTCACTTCAATACACTTGGTTCTGTAACATAGTACTCCCTGTTCTGTTCCAGGCAAGGTTGGTTGACTATTAAAAACATTTAAAGATAACAAACTCTCAGTTGTTTGCTGTTGGTTTCCTTGTCATATCAGGTAAATGTGTTTGGTGATGATAGCACACTGTTATGTATCCAGGCTTCTTTTTGTTTAGAGTGGAGTATTGGGCTGGTGAATAAATGATCAGTTTTGTTTCAATGATAGGATTTTGATGACTGGGATGATGTTGGCCTCAATGTACCACGGCCACCAGATCTGTTTCACCTCTATCGAGACTATGGGAAACATGTCATTTCACCAAAAGAGATGATTGACATCGGATGCGGGGAAGATACCATAGAGGAGGCCCAACCTGAAGAGGCAGAGGCAGACATTGCCATGGCATTTGATCAAGAACATCTTCAGATGGTGAGAGTAGTGTACCAAGTTTAGTTTCTCAAAAGGGAAGCTCAGAAGGTAGTTGGAAACAGTGGTAGCATAAACGTGATCAACGACCCTAGTTGGCATGATCTCCCCATCTTGCTAGAGGACACTTAATTTACAAGAGATCAGTTGTAGTTTTACTGTTCTAGGCTAAAAGTCTTTGTTACAATTCATGATGCATTTATTGGTTAATGCAGTAAGTTCATACCACTTTTCAGTAGAGAAGTGTTAGTGTGAGAATGCCGAACAGCTCGTAACTGGGCCTTTCAGGAAACCTCAGTACTACCACAGCTTTTATTTGTGTACTTTCAATAGAAGTTGAAGTAATATCACACTTGACCCAACTGTTAAAGCTGAATTTATAGGATTTTTCCCCTTGCATAATGATTTCCAGTTTGTTTGTTCAGTGAAGCCTTATGGGTGTAATTGTCAGTCAATAAGTCATCTATTAAATCAGAAATGTAGTGTGAAAGGAATCACTGGCCTGCAAAGCTAGCCAGACAGTCTGTGCAGTGGACAAAGAAGGATTCAAAACTTGATTTCAAAGCACAACTACCAAGCTTTTTGTTAGATATACTGTGATTTACAGGTACAGAGTACATACTGTATGAATACCTGAGAGCTGTGCATACATTTGTGCACTAAAGATGTTGTTTTGTACTAGGATAGGACAGGTACATTACTTAGCTAACAATGCAGTAATGTAAAACTGCTTAATATGTTCCCAGGATCTGTCCCTGTACCTACCATCTAACTCCCCTTATGTAAAAAATCAAGAACTTTTCAGTGAACTAACCTCTGTTCCAAAGTTTGTGCTGTTACATGCCTGGTTTTGTATGGTATTACTAGGTGGATATTGTTTTGTACTTAGCAGAGTGATATACCAGCTGTAATTGTCTATGCTTCCTGTGAAATAACTACTTAAACCTTTCCAAGAGGAAGTCTTTTTGTGTTTTTGACCTGGCATTCTCTGCTGAAATGATTGTCAACACTGATAGTATTGACTAGAGCATGGAGTGACATGTTTAGTAAAACTAAGCATGTTGTAGAGGTTGTTGGCATGTAACATGTTACTCGTTTGGAACCTCCCCAAAGGGTGGAAAAAAATACGAATGTGTGGAGCCCATTGCTGGAAAATTTTGATGTTCGTAGGTAAATTTTGACAGTTGGAGAAAACTACCCCTGCCCCCAACCCCCATCCAAAAATACATATATAATAATGGAATTTCCTAGTATTTTACTTTATATGCAGTTTGCAGTCTGTTCAGAACTGATTAAAATAGTCATCATTAGTGATATACTGCCATTGTGCTTTTATAATTCAGGAAGCAGAAATTGAAAAACTCCAAGAGACTGTCAAAGAGGCAAATGAGGAAAAGGAAGCTTTAATAAAAGAGATGGAGGCCCTCAAGGTGTAAGTAGTCTTCCTCATTTCCTCATATTTTCAGTTGCAGTAGGTCTATAAATGCAGGGAGTTGTTATAGAAGGAGATAAAACGGCAGCTCTCCCCTTTGTACCTACCTAGTGGCCGCCAAGGTCACTTGCTTTGTACAGCACTTGATGATACAATAGGCTTAAAGCTATTGTTAGCATTTAACAAAAGGTTCATGTGGTCTGCTATGTTGAAAAGAATTGTCAACAAATTTTGTGTATATGCTATAGCATTGCCGTCGTTTTCCTTCAAAATTAATTTGTAGCTTCCAGCACGATGCAACGCTTATCACAATAGGCTAGTCAAATTTTATGTAACGTGTTGAGAATGCACTTACCATTCGGAAATTGCGAAAGTTTGCAGAAAGTAATATAATCTTAAAACAAATTATAGTCTCACACCTCTCTTTAGTCATTTATGCATTGTGCCAGTGTAAGACTTTCTTATAAGCTAGTATGTCTAGACTCCTTAGGAATTAGCATTTGTTTTGATTTATTAAACAGTGTTTCTTACTTGATTGTACCAAAACATTGTTCCTCCTAATCTTATTCATATGGTATAAGAAGGTGTGTAAAAGGTTTACTTGGGTATCATGTATCAGTTGAAAAGGATCAGACAAAAGAAGTGTGTACCCTAAGCTCTAATAATCACTCATGAATTGAAACTATGTAAATGATGAGGTGGATGTAATCAGATTACCACAAATTAAAGTTTCCAATGTATCTCCTTCTAAATAGCAACTCCCTGGTCAATGTGTAATAGTCTTGAAAGTACTCATTTCATGATTAGTTAAGTTGCTATGGCTACATGGCAGTCCTCTAACACTGATTTGAAAGTTGTAAATAGTTGAAAGGAAGTTTTTCACAAAGACTGTCTGTGTACATTATTTGAATATGAATAGAAACCTTTGATAGTTATGACTTATACCATTAGAAACAAAAAGCTGTTATGGAAAAGAAAAATGTTTCGAGGAAAAGTAAAGTTAGAGTCACTTTCAGTGATGATACTTTGGTGAATGTTACATTATATAAATCGTATGGTCATTTTGTCAACATTGTGATTGTTAATTAATGTTTACTTTTTCCAGAGAATTTGAGAAACTTAAGATGGAGGCAGCATCGGCACCTGTTTCATCAGATCTCATCTCAAGAAAAGATTCTGGTGGTGATGCTTTTAAAGAACCAACACTTAATGGACATTCAGAGGAAGGGGAGGCTGAAATCAGTCAAATTGATGAAAGTAGTGAAAGAGTGAAGGACGAGGCAAATGAAACAGAAAATGTTAACGGAATAGATGACACAGATGTAGGTAGAACTGAGAGTGGGGATGAAGATGAGAGATCAGAAGATAAACAAGCACCAGGGACTGTTATCAAAAAGCGGTGAGATAGTCTAAGTAAACTGTGGCTGATGACAAGTTGATGGCCTTACTTCTGTTGCTAAAGCCTTTACCCTCCTGTCTTGTACTTCTGGCTTTCTTCTTCAAACCTTTAGTTTATTTCTTACTGTTCTCTGGTTTAATAGAATGGTTGTAGCTTGATGTTAGTTTTGTAGTTTTGATATATTAGAGAGCTAAAAAATCTAAGCATTGTGATGAAATTTGCATTTAATTCTTATTTGTGGTTCTGTAGATATAAGCAGATGAAGTCACTTTTTCAAGAAATGGTGAACTTGAGGCAAGCATACATGACACCATTAGCTCCTCACATAATTCAACATTGTTTTGTCTTTCAGCTTTTCAACCAGTTTTCTCTTCCATAATCATTTGTAATGCATGAGAACCATAAGGATTTCCAAACTTTACATGTCCCATGGGAAACTCACATGCCAGTCTGCATTAAGGTCTAAACAAAGACAACTAAGCATTTCTAATCACTCCTGCTTGCTTGAAGTTCACTTTCATCGCAAATGTTTTAAAGGTAGTAGGTAGTAAAGTTATGTCCTAATATCTTGAGGATCGTGCAGTGGAATTGAATGAAGATTAGATGAGAGTCCGTAGGTTTTGGTGCTCTTTTACATATCAGAAATATATTTTTGCTTAAACCCTTCTTTAGGTCTCAAGTGGATAAGGCATGTCACTATGATATTCTGAGTTGTGGGCAAATCAGTACAAAAGGACAGCACTACTTTGTAAAATGTATGTTCTGTGCAAATTCAATAGAACCACCCCTCTTTTCAGAAAAAAGTAGTGTTTCTATGCTTACAGTGGATGATTTTAATTAATGTTCATGAGAAGGTGGAATTGTGTAGGAAAATGCTTGGAAAATTTTGTAAACACACTAACTTATTATGGGAAAGGTACAGTGGGCACAAAACAAGTTGTGAAATGTTGCTATTGCTGCCAATATTGTGAGTGATGATGAGTGTGCAAGTCCTGTAAAATACTTTTCACAGGGTAGTTTCTGTGTTCTTACTTGGTAAGCAGGGTTTCCCTCAAGGGGGGGGGGGGGATTTTCCCCCACCTTCCCAGAAGAATGTAGGTAAAGTCCCGCCCTTTCATTTCCATAAAAAAAACAAAAAATCATTAATATCTTGGTTTCTTACTTAAGATAAAGACACTTTTGCAACAATGTTTGAACTTACATAAATAAATGCCTTTAAAACTCTACAAATTACACCAAATAGGGGCCTTGAAGCAAGCTTTTCTCCCCCTGAACCCACTTGTAACTTTGGCCTAGGTCATCATCAAGTTGGACTCAGGGTTTAGCAGTAATAACCCCCCCCCCCCTCCTTTTTTGAGTTTCTGGCAGAATCCCTTTTAGTAAAGTATCAAGTTAGCATTGTAACCCTTTAAAGTCATGTTTTGCTCTTTCCTCTCATACACAGGAAGCATTCTCCAGCATTCCATCAAGCCCTTCTTGAAACCATCATGCCATCTCGAACCTCTGGTGAAACAAGACTAGTTGATGAAGTATCGCACATGAGCAACTCAGTAGACAGTGTAGTAGAAATGTTGGCCAGATGCTTGCCTCACATCACTCCAAATGTTCTCCTTGCCAAACGAGAGGTACATGGTGCAGTAGGAATTAGATTTACAAATATGAAGTGGGAGGAATTTCCCTGTCAAGGTTTATAATGAGACAAAATTAAAGTCTATTAGTTTTTCATGAGACTTGTGTTGCTGGCAATCAAGTATGTGCAGTGAACAGATTTTGCTTATAAAATATCCATAAATTTCAGAATAAGTGAAGTATTAGTACTTTGGTCATCATTTTGGTGAACTGTATTCTCAATTTAATTTTGTGGCTGTTGATAATTTAATTTGCATTATTGCTGGCTGGCCTTCTCAATTGGAAGTACAGATGGCCAGAGTGGTTACAGTCACACAGCTGGTCTGTAGCCTGTCAGTTTTACTGTTTTACATTGGATGTGGAGACTGATAAAATACATCCCATGAATATTTTTTTAATAGCAAATATAGAGGGTGAAGCCAACCAAGTTGTTAAGTTTTATTGAGATATCTGGAATAAAGAGACACAAGACAAATAGTATTCAAGAACCTGCAACTCAGAAATAATATTGTGATGTTATGCATTATGTGTTAGAAAGGTCAAGTGATAGCTAGGTTCTGTAACCAAATGTTTAGGTCTGAAATCCAACATGATTTTTTCTGTGCTTTGTGGTTATGGTGGTCACGTATCAAACTAAGGAAAAGTTTGTATCAGTAGACAGAAGAGAGAAAACAAACTAAGTTTGTGAGTTTCCTTGAGGATTTTTAAGACTTTCACCTCTGTCACAGTCAACCGGAGGATTTGAGAATATGCCCCATCAAACAGAGAAAAATAAAACAAATAAAAAGTTCTTTGATGCATCTGTGTTGACATTTGCTTGAGTTATCAGAATTTGGGGAAATGAGTATTTCATCTTAAGTGCATACTAAGCAGGTAGCTGTTGTGAATTGCAATATTAGATGGAGCCATCTACCTTGTAATAATACCTGTATCCTTCTCCAGGAATTGGTGCCTCTTATCCTGTCAACTGGGACACTCCACCCAGACCCTAAAGAAAGAGACAACTTACTCAACCTTCTCTTCAATCTGATCAAGAAACCAGATGAAGAACAAAGGTGATCTGTCAACATTTGTTGATCTTGTTGTTGATTCTTTTGTTGTTGTTTTAACTGTAATTCTTATAGTAGGAATGTTACAGTGCATCTTTATCAGTCCAGAAATAGTGATATATCCCATTTTGAATATAGGTGCAGGAAAATTATGTATAAATTATGGAGAGATGAAAGAAGTTATAGATCAAACTTTTATCATAATTAGGACACAAATGAGGCAAAAATTAAAATTACAACAGCCTCATGTCTCATCCTGTGTACTTTAAGTGCCATATTATTTACGGGGGGATCTAAAGCCTGTAGTTTGAGGTATTGAGTGTTATTCTGTATCTAAACAAGGTAAGTTTGTTTGTAGTGGCAGTGTTTTGAAATTTCGTGAAATACTACTGTAATATTTGTAGTAGCATCATGTCTGGTTTCATGAGCTTGGATCAGAATTGACTTAAAGAAGTTGAAAATGAACCAGACTTAAATACTAGAAGCACCTTTTCATGTTTTGTGTAATAAATACTTGAATTTATGAAGGTAAAGATTTTACACAGCATCTATGGGATCATTGTGAGTGTAATGAACAAGTGCAGCTATAATACCAAACCAGTTGTGTCATGTTTTGTAATTTAGTGTCAAAACTTTAGTTCTTCTGTTATGCAGTAAAGGCAAATCATGGAGGCCCTCAAGGAATTGGTGCCTGTTAAATGTGAATTAGAAGTGATTCTAAGAAGTTGAAAATGTACTAGATACTGATGCTAGAAGTGCCTTTTCATAGTTTCAATAAAATTCAAGTATTTTTTGTAGATAAAAATTTTATAACATCGTCTGTAGGATCACTATGAAGGTAATGACCAAATATGCACAAAAAAGAGCAAACCATCATTACTGTTATCCATGTAATTTATATCAAAAAGTTATTTCTCTTTATCATTCACTGAAGGCAAGTCATTCTCAATGGATGTGTTGCATTTGCTAAACATGCTGGTGAAAGTCGTGCTGAAACAGAACTCCTACCTCAGTGCTGGGAGCAAATAACTCACAAATTCCCTGAGAGGAGACTTTTAGTGGCCCAGTCATGTGGTGCACTGGCATCATACTTACCAGTAGGTTATCTTTATGGCTTTCAGTGTGACACCTTGATAATGTAATGTTGATGCAGTCTGGATTCATTGTCAAGACCTATGTCATGTTTTCATCAATGTAATCAATATGTTCTCAAATCCATTGCATTTTTAATAAAATGCTTGTGGTTCGTGCATTTACCAGGGTCCTCATAAGGCTATGAAATTCACAGAAACTTAATCAAATTGGACAAATTGGACAAACAAAGTAAATGTATTTAAAACTTACATGGCTGAGGTAAAACGAGTGTTGTTGTCAGAAAGTAGATAAGTACTCATACAAAACTATTACTCCCTGCAGTGTTGTAACAAGTCACGACTCGAGTCGCTAATTTTCAGAAGGGAAATGACTCGAGGAATTGTATCATAATTTTCCTCATAGAAATAATACAGTGACTCGAGTCACTGTCTCAACTTGAGTCACACTGAAAGTAGTAAATGACTTGACTCAACTGCAAAATTGAGTGACTTGTTACAACACTGACTCCCTGACCTACAATATATGCACATTACCGATGTGTTGTGACGTACTCTGTGACAAAATTACGAAAGTATTAATGATGTGTTATACACAGAAAGCATTAAACTGCATAGTTTTTCAGCAAATTCCATAAAATACAGCATGATACTTGAATTTCAGCATAATAGTGTTAACTTTGAAATAATGTTTCTCAGAACACTGAAAAGCAGTTCGGATTGTCCCATTGAATTCTTTTTCTAGTTGTTTTACTTCTGTGTTGTTCTTTTTTCCTTCCAGCCTACTATTGTAGGATCACTAGTCCTATCCAATGTTGTTCTTTTTTCCCTTCCAGCCTACTATTGTAGGATCACTAGTCCTATCCAATGTTGTTCTTTTTTCCCTTCCAGCCTACTATTGTAGGATCACTAGTCCTATCCAGTGTTGTTCTTTTTTCCCTTCCCGCCTACTATTGTAGGATCACTAGTCCTTTCCAATGTTGTTCTTTCTTCCCTTCCAGCCTACTATTGTAGGATCACTAGTCCTATCCATGTTACAACAGTTACTTGAAGATAAAGTAGAGGAAGTAAAGATTGCAGCTGTCAAGAGTCTTGGGATGGTCTTCTCTTTGATTGAAGATGCAGATAAATATAACCAGGTATGGATAGGACCTTAAAGAACAATAACATTAAGTTTGGTTGGGACTCAATTAGGATGAATGTAAATTAGTGTGAATAAGGAAACATGATATTACTTTTTGTGGACATATTTGTACCTCCCATTTGTGCCTCCCATTACATGTTTTTGAAGTTTCTTCAGTATGCTTGGATTTTGTATGTTCTTTCTCTACAATGATGTTAGTAAGACTTTTACATAAGTGACTTGGAACTGGAGTGCTGACTACCTCTATCAATTGTTGCAGTTTACCACTTGGTTGAGATTGTCAGTGTGTACATTATACAGCTTCAATACAATACTCATGCAACATGTAGCCAAATAAACGGAAACCCACAACAGAGAGCACAGTGGTGTGAGTTGTGTGCATACAAGGTTGAACCTATGGCCATTAAAAGTAATGCAAGTACCTTTGTTTTGCAAAATTTCACTTGGACATCAGTTTCTGAATTTGTAAACCTGCTAGCTTCAGCATGAGTACAAGCTACACTCACACCAATATGAGTATAAGCAACTGTGTTGAAAGGTGAGTATCAGATGTATTCATGACAAATGTGCATCACAGTCTCAAGGAGTTGGTCAGTGCTAAGTGTTACCATTTGTGGTTCCTTCTTTCTTTCCTTTCAGGGTCTAGATCTGCTCCTAAAAACACTCCATAACAGCTCAGAAGCTGTAAGTGCTGCAGCCAGAGAAGTATTCCTGCCTGCATTTGCTTCCTGGGCACAGGAACTCAACAGGCTAGAGACAAGCTTGGTCACTGCCCTCGTAAAACGCCTGGAGTTGGCTGCAATGGTAAGTGTATCTCTATTGTCCTGGACAAAGTCTATGATGATGGGTGATTTCAGTGTAAAGAACCAGGTTTTTCCTTGTGAATCCCCACCCTCCCCCTCTCCAAACCCTGGACACATTCTAGAACATGGAGCACCACTGTCAGATTGTTTTCTCTCTCCTCTGTATTATCTCTTCATGTCATATTGCAACATCCTCTGTCAATTACTTAACACAGGTGTGCTCAGTTTCATCTCACCTTGAAATATGAAAATACTTTGTATTGTCTACCTCACTTTCCCAATAGGATCTCCAGCGAACGACAGGGGATTCTCATGAAAATGAGAGTATGGTGGAGTTGTATTGTACCTCACTTCAATGTCTCATTCCGAAGCTATATGTATCCATCTTGGAGACTGCCCCCTTCACAGATGCTGCCCTTTCATCAGAACAGGTGGAAGAGTTGGAAGGTAAGAGAAATGGTTTGAAAACTATCTGGGGGGGGAGGGGGAAGGGGGTTTGCAGCATGGAGGAAGGTGATGGGCAGGAGGAAGGTGAAATGAGCTTAAAAACTCAAATTAAGGGGAATCCTTTGTAAGTATTTTTTGTGCAGGTTCTTAACATGTTGTTTTAGCTTGGTGGCGGGGATTGCTACAAGAAGATAACCCTGTACGTATGGTTGTGTTTATGTTACCAATCATATCACAGGATGAGTTCATTTAAAATCAGCCAGTAATTTATGTTATGATTATCTGAAGAAAAAAAAACAAATTCATGAAGTGGGTTAATCTTGTGTTTGTGAAGTATCCACCAAAACATGTGCCAAAGAATAACTATACCTGCTATGAATAACACTGTCAATTTTAGATGTTTTAAATACCATACACAGACATTCAAGTTAAAAATACTCCTATAGAGGTGTTTCACAGAGGTGTGTCCCTTTGGTTGTTAAACATTTTGCCCGTCAAGCGCCCATCGTGTCTCTGTAGTATCTATGATCATGCTGTGCATGTGTGCTGCAAATATGCTTACTGCGTGTGTGCTTTACTGGGCACTGCTAGGCAGTCCCCATGGCATGACGTCACATGAAATACCTTTATAGAACATACAGTCCAATCTGTGGGAAACTGTTTGGTAATGTTTGGTTGGATTTTTGTGTCTTATTTTTATTTCAAGTGAAGTTTGATTTATTTTTGCCAAGAAACCAATTAAAAGATCAGTGTCGGTTATTCTCTGCATCATTTAGTTATTTAAAATGAATTTTGAATTTGTCTCCCCAGCCACACGGTTCCCTCCCACCCCATCATCACAATTGTTGGATGTCCACACAATTGTAGGGTATGAATCAAAGTTGGCCAGGTTGGTGAGAGCATTTGAATCATATGTTAGTCAAACAGAGTGGCAGTCTTGGGAGAGTTTCACATGGTTTACCAATGAATTGTGAGTATGCAGAACAATATGATTATGGTTATTACTTGCAACCTTCTGTCTCATAGTGATTTACTAATAGCTAGACAGCAATAGTGTTTGATGGTCTTCCCATGCTTTTCTTTAGCAAATCATTTCAAGGAGACATTACAGGGAATTATTGAGTGATTTTAACTATGCTTTCTGAGGAAAACTGAATGTATTGGTAATTATTCCCAGTACAAATGTTTCAGAGGTCATTATTAAACACTGTCAGTATGACTTAATCAAGTAGAACACAGCATGTTAAATTCATGTTATTTACAAAATTTGGGTGTTTTCTCCATTAGCATAAGAGGTTAGATTAGGTTAGATGAGGTTTAACGTCCCAGTTTCCAACCAATTGGTTCAAGTCGAGACGACCACGGCCTTTTTTCCAGTAGTGGCTCACTGGCTTGATTTCCCTTCTCCATTGTTTATGCTGAACAGCAAGCACAAAGGCAGTAGGTTCCATTTTTAAAGTCTTTGGTATGACCCGGCCAGGATTTGAACCCTAGACCTTCCAGCTGCTAGTCGGATGCTCTGACCACTTGACCACTGCAGTCCATTAGCATAAGAGATTAATAATCTTTCTCATGTTTAGTGTGGCCTTTGTGTGTGAAACTCTTTTGTTTTTTAAATATGTAAACCTGAAAGCCATTGCAATGAATACTTATAGAAGGTGCAAATTGAGGTGAAGTGTTCAGCATTTGTAGGGCATCCTTAGCTGGTATATGTTCCTGCTCATTTTTGAAGCATATGTAAATATGGTTACAGATCACCTACAAATTGTCAAGTAACAAACCCTTCAATGTGAAGAAGCAGCAATGTAAAAGCCTTTGTTCAGATAAACAGTGAAGTGCAAATCTCAACCAAGCATTGCTTAGTACTTCACAAGTGTATTAGTTAACTATGATTAGTCATCTAAACAGACATAGCTACTCCCACAGAGATTGTTTTCCTTGTAAATAAACTTCTTCATTTCATGATATGTCATACCTTGAATCTTACCTCTATAGCATTCCAAGATTAATAGAAGTCTTAGGCCGACTTGAGGCCAGTAAAGCAGAAGTAACCAGGAAACTTTGTAAACTGTTCCAGTTTATAACAAGAACTTTTGGTCCACAAATCACAGATGCCAAGGTTGGTCTCTTCTCAGTTTGTTATAGTTTAACTTCCATACACTTGAAATGAGAATGCTTGTACACAGAACAAAGCAGGCAGACTTGGTTATTCATTCTGGCTGACCAGCCAATTAAATTGACAGCATTGTAGAAAGTATGGTCTGATGTTGCTTGTTTGAAGTTTGAAATAAGCTTAATTGGGGAAGTTGAGTTATGCAACCTAGCTTTAGACTGAGCCCATATTTTTCTCATCATAGCTAGACCATTGATAGCCAATTTTATTTCAACTTTGGTTGTTTTCAACAGCATTTATTCTGTGTTATTGTCTTTTTGCTTCAATGAAATAACCACTTTCAAGAAAACACAAATTTTAGCATTCTAGTTAAATTATCTTTGCCTCGTTTTGGGTTTTATTGACATCAGAAAGATCTTGAAATGACTAGAAAGTAAAATTGTTCAGGTGTACCAAGTTACAAGGTAAGTTAAATGTAGACATGTTGACATTATGAATTTGTGAATGGAAAGAAAAGTAGGAACCAGTTTGCTTTGAAATAACAGTTCTTACAACTCCAATAAGTATTGTACTAATATTACAGCAAACAGATATATATATATATATATATATATATATATATATATATATATATATATATATATATATATAACGCTAATTCCTACCAAAAAGGGAAAAAATTTAGAGGGCGGGCTGCCTTTTTCGTAAAGGCGAAAAGAAAAACAATAAAATACATAAGATTATATTTCGCTTTTTGGTAGCATTTAAAAAATAGATATACAACAACGTTATTTCAATGGCCCACCATTCGTACGTGTTAACAGATACGTGCACGCAATTCAGTCAACATAGAAGTAATGCCATATAGACTGTGTAGGGAAACGGACGTTACCATCCGTTTACGTATTCCTATATAAAAAGCATGTAGTGTCGCTAAGTCGACCTGATTTTTTCCCTTTTTGGTCGATTTCCCTTTATAGTCGGATTTTTTCATACGATATTTCCCCTTAATCCCAAATTAGCAATATATATATATATATATATATATATATATATATATATATATATATAAATATATATATATATATATATATACATATATATACATATATATATATATATATATATATATATATATATATATATATATATATATATATATATATATATATATATATATATATATATATATATATATATATATATATATATATATACATATATATATATATATACATATATATATATATATATATTGCTAATTTGGGATTAAGGGGAAATATTGTATGAAAAAACGTGCCTAAAAGGGGAAATCGTCTAAAAGGGGAAAAAATCAGGTCGACTTAGCGAAATCACACGCTTTTTATATAGGAATACGTAAACAGATTGTAACGTCCGTTTCACCACATGATTTACTTGCTATTACTTCAATGTTGACCAAGTTACGTACCCGTATCTTTTAACACGTACAGATGGTGGGCCATTGAAAAAGCGTTGTTGTATATCTGGTTTCCAAAAGGGGAAATATTTTTAATGTATTTTATTGTTTTTTTCTTCGCCTTAACGAAACGGAGATATATCGATTTCCCCGTACAGTAGGAATTAGCGTTATATATATATACAGTAAAACCCCGTTTATCCGAACCCCGTTTATCCGAAACCTCGTTTATCCGAACTAGCCGTCAGATTTAACAACAATAATAGTCAACACATTTACAGTAGTATACACCAAGTTTTAAGTGCTTTACAAGGCAAAATTCAACGTAAATTTTTGCAGAAATGCACTAATTTTTCTCGGGACTTTAAAAGTAATGGAAAGATGTCACGATGGCTAAAACAGCCGACATGTGGACATAGAAAACAATCTGTTACCTCTTTGTCAAATTTGGAAGAAATATCGTACGTATTTGCTTTGAAATTCTTGTTAGAAGCCATGTGTCGGTATAGGCTCAATATCCTCTCATACAAAAATACGTTAGGCTAGCGTAAGTCTTAGTTTCACTAAATCTGAAAAGTTAGTAACGTAGTGGGCTTCATACATAAAAATAATGAAAGTAGACCTTACAAAAACATTGCGAACTGCTGTTTGAGAGTCTCCTTCACATGTGTCTCTAACAATTTTGGAAAATTTTGCAGAATTGATACTCTAGATACCTCTCCAGATCGTTCCAGCTTTTCTTGAGCACACACATTCGTTTAGTGTGTAGAAAGCATTGGTCATTCAGACCAGCGAAGGCTCAAATTTTTGGAATAAAATCTCTCTGTTTTAGACGTCTTAAAATTTATTTTTCATATCATCGGTCACAAAAAATAGTAACTCAATATTTTGGGGAATTTTGTCTGCAATTTTAAGCCTTTTCGGAATTATTTTGGAAATGTGTTGACACACTGTCTTATATGGACCCAGTGTACCGTACTTAAGGCAAAACATTGGAACCTCGTTTATCCGAACTTTTTCGTTATCCGAACAAGCTTCGGTCCCGATGTGTTCGGATAAACGGGGTTTTACTGTATATATATATATATATATATATATATATATATATATATATATACATACATACATATATATATATATATATATATATATATATATATATATATATATATATATATATAGATATATATATAGATATAGATATAGATATATATATATATATATATATATATAAATATATATATATATATATATATATATATATATATATATATATATATATATATATATATATATATATATATATATATATATATATATATATATATATATATAGATATATGTTATTTCATATAAAAAGTGTTGGATCGATCATCGGTATTCAGTATCGGCGTCGGCTGATATTACCCATTTTCGTCCTGTATCGGCATCAGTAAAATTTGCCTAAAATAGTAATACTGCCTTACCGATATTTCTCATCCTATACTTCATAAAAGTGTTACATTATTTAAGTATGCTTGACTGTGATTTCTTCTTTTGACTCATGAAAAAGATGTGTTTGCATGGGTACAAACACAGGAGCGTGGTAAATGCTACATATTGCCAAACTTTCCTTGATATCGGTATCGGATCAGTATCGGCCAGTATTGAGAACTGAAATATCGATATCGGTAATATCAGTTAGTTAGTTAGATAAAATTTAACGACACACCAACACGAATGTGTTATATAGTGTCATGCAAAGTTTAAGTACGGTGCAAGTCCTTCCCTGTAGTCACCTCTTATGACAGGCGGGAAATACCGTGGGCATATTCTACAACCCCCAGCCCACAGGGGGCATTGGTAATATCAGCTACTTGCCATATCGGTACATCACTACATGTAAATGAGGTAAAATACAGAGACTTATTGTCACAGAAAGGTAGATAGAAAAACACTTTCATAAAGCCAAAGTGGAGAAATATTGAGTAGTCAGTATCAGCACTTTCAGTTTATTTTGCTGAAATGGATTCTGGTTGAAAATGGGGATTATCAGGTATTCATTCATACTTAGTTAAAATCCTCAATTTCTTCTATTGGTTCATTAAGGTCAGGTGACCGTGCATTATCCTAGGATAACCCACGGTAAATTAAGAATAAAGTCACCGGCGGATGAATACTATACCGTACTATACAGTATACACTGTATTTATAAGATCACCTACAATCCGCGACAAAAGTGGTGGAACAAAATTTCATATGAGTACTACGTCGCAGTTCTGAGGTTAGTTGAACTGGTCAAGTAACCCCAACCCCCCCCCCCCTCCCCCTCCGTTCAATGTTGGTCGATTCGTCGGAATTTCTCGAAAATCTCCAACTAACAACATTGAATCGGGGGAGCGGGGGTGTTCCAACTACTTTTGTCGCGGATTGTAGCTTCTATATATGCGTAGCGTTACACCTCTATGGGGCAAATGCGGTCGTGGTGAGCGGAGGGCTTTTCGCTTGACATTCCTTCTGCGACCAGTGATTGCGTCTGACAGTAGTGCATGTGTCATAAGTATGTTGTGTAAAAATGATATTCTTCAGATAAACAGACTAAGCCCTTGTGTGACGTCATAACCACATTAATTATTGTGTCAAAGGGCAATTAGGACAAGTATTATGTTATGTAGTTGTCATAACATTTATGTGCTATATGTAGGCGGAATTATTATTTCGTACTGTTATTATTAATTCTGTGAGGAGAGAACCTCCACTTCAACTTAACCTGGCGGTGCTGTTCCTACCAGGTAAAGTCACAGCATAATTGACATTATGGTTTACCACCACATTATGACGTCAGCAACGGTCATGTGATCGAACAAATGTGATTAACATTATTCGCCTTGGATCGAACAACATTGTGATGGTCTATCGACGGTCTGCATGTCTGTCTTAGCTTGACATTTTACATGGTAAACACGGTAAAGCATCATTTCTCTAAATAAATCATGATACTGCTTTACTTACCAGACTATATTGGGCAATAGGTTTACCGTCCAATGGGATATGCGTGATAAATAGATGGTAAAGGAAACCTCGATCTGATCAAGGTTTACCAGGTATTAGTTAACCGTCCAATGCGATCGACGTCATAATCAGATGGTTAAGTCCACTGATTAAGCTTTGCCAATTTACTGGTGTCGGGTTCTATTATCGTCTTAGCTGTTTCTTAGCATTTTGCTTTTTGTATTAATTCGCCGTTATTTTGTAACTTGATTTCGTTCTTTCTTAATCTACATGCTTTGGGGCTCTCTAACAAATTTTAACCAAAAAAAAACTGAAAAACAAAATAAATTTTCTTTGCTAATATTTGTTGATATTTGCCATCCCTATCCACCCTATCCCACCCCACCCACCCCACCCCCACCCCGAATCATTTTTAGAAACCTACCCCGTCCTCCCCTCCAACCTGCACCCGGCCTAGCACCCTACTCACACCATCCAAACCGTTCCCATCTCACTGCATTCACTCCATTGTAATCGGAATCCCTCATCCCACCCTCAACCCCACAATCCATTGTCAGCCAACACCCCCAACAGCATTTTTGCTCCCCACTACGACGACAGCGCTATACCACTGTGTTGGCACGTCCTAAAATCATTCGAGGACAAAGCTCTACCTATAAAAGGTCTGCTACGAACTTCGCCCCTGTTGAATCTAAACTCCCATAAATCCAATTTGCCAAGCTTTTTCTGCTCGTCATCCAGAGCTTTATATATATATTTTCGAGTAGATATTGACATTTTATAATGTCATGGATTCATGGAAACATATTCATGTGACACATGCCACCTCCTCCTTATCCATTTTGTGCTGACATCACCTTTTATCATGGCGCTCCACGTCATTTTAGCAAACCAGCTGAACCCACTTTGAGCCGGCACCTGCATTTGTACAGGCACAAGGACAATCCGCGACAAAAGTGGTGGAACAAAATTTCATATGAGTACTACGTCGCAGTTCTGAGGTTAGTTGAACTGGTCAAGTAACCCCAATCCCCCCCTCCCCCTCCGTTCAATGTTGGTCGATTCGTCGGAATTTCTCGAAAATCTCCAACTAACAACATTGAATCGGGGGAGCGGGGGTGTTCCAACTACTTTTGTCGCGGATTGTAGCTTCTATATATGCGTAGCGTTACACCTCTATGGGGCCAATGCGGTCGTGGTGAGCGGAGGGCTTTTCGCTTGACATTCCTTCTGCGACCAGTGATTGCGTCTGACAGTAGTGCATGTGTCATAAGTATGTTGTGTAAAAATGATATTCTTCAGATAAACAGACTAAGCCCTTGTGTGACGTCATAACCACATTAATTATTGTGTCAAAGGGCAATTAGGACAAGTATTATGTTATGTAGTTGTCATAACATTTATGTGCTATATGCAGGCGGAATTATTATTTCGTACTGTTATTATTAATTCTGTGAGGAGAGAACCTCCACTTCAACTTAACCTGGCGGCGCTGTTCCTACCAGGTAAAGTCACAGCATAATTGACATTATGGTTTACCACCACATTATGACGTCAGCAACGGTCATGTGATCGAACAAATGTGATTAACATTATTCGCCTTGGATCGAACAACATTGTGATGGTCTATCGACGGTCTGCATGTCTGTCTTAGCTTGACATTTTACATGGTAAACACGGTAAAGCATCATTTCTCTAAATAAATCATGATACTGCTTTACTTACCAGACTATATTGGGCAATAGGTTTACCGTCCAATGGGATATGCGTGATAAATAGATGGTAAAGGAAACCTCGATCTGATCAAGGTTTACCAGGTATTAGTTAACCGTCCAATGCGATCGACGTCATAATCAGATGGTTAAGTCCACTGATTAAGCTTTGCCAATTTACTGGTGTCGGGTTCTATTATCGTCTTAGCTGTTTCTTAGCATTTTGCTTTTTGTATTAATTCGCCGTTATTTTGTAACTTGATTTCGTTCTTTCTTAATCTACATGCTTTGGGGCTCTTCAACAAATTTTAACCAAAAAAAACCCTGAAAAACAAAATAAATTTTCTTTGCTAATATTTGTTGATATTTGCCATCCCTATCCACCCTATCCCACCCCACCCTACCCCCACCCCACCCCCACCCCGAATCATTTTTAGAAACCTACCCCGTCCTCCCCTCCAACCTGCACCCGGCCTAGCACCCTACTCACACCATCCAAACCGTTCCCATCTCACTGCATTCACTCCATTGTAATCGGAATCCCTCATCCCACCCTAAACCTCCACCCTCAACCCCACAATCCATTGTCAGCCAACACCCCCAACAGCATTTTTGCTCCCCACTGCGACGACAGCGCTATACCACTGTGTTGGCACGTCCTAAAGTCATTCGAGGACAAAGCTCTACCTATAAAAGGTCTGCTACGAACTTCGCCCCTGTTGAATCTAAACTCCCATAAATCCAATTTGCCAAGCTTTTTCTGCTCGTCATCCAGAGCTTTATATATATATTTTCGAGTAGATATTGACATTTTATAATGTCATGGATTCATGGAAACATATTCATGTGACACATGCCAACTCCTCCTTATCCATTTTGTGCTGACATCACCTTTCATCATGGCGCGCCACGTCATTTTAGCAAACCAGTTGAACCCACTTTGAGCCGGCACCTGCATTTGTACAGGCACAAGGACAATCCGCGACAAAAGTGGTGGAACAAAATTTCATATGAGTACTACGTCGCAGTTCTGAGGTTAGTTGAACTGGTCAAGTAACCCCAATCCCCCCCCCCCCTCCGTTCAATGTTGGTCGATTCGTCGGAATTTCTCGAAAATCTCCAACTAACAACATTGAATCGGGGGAGCGGGGGTGTTCCAACTACTTTTGTCGCGGATTGTAGCTTTAGATATGGCTAGCTGGCTTGACACACATAGGCCTAGCTGAGCATGATATATCCAACGTTAGGCCTATGGTGTGACACTACTCACTAGTCACATCAAGGCCTACGAAAACGCTTCCATTTCTAAGAAACACTTTTGTTCCCAAATCTTACGTGAAACCCTATAGAGGCAAAGGATCCATAAACGGTTATAATTCAAAGTCAAATAACCTAGGCCCAAGCCTCAGTAACGTTACAACTTACACAAAAGTTCCTTGTCGAGCACTGAATCCTCGAACGAAATCAGCGTTACTAACGTTACCGCTGTTAGGGCTGAGATCTCTAACATGTCCAAACTTTTCTCCAAATGTGCATTTGAAATGCTGTGACTGTTTATCTCCCAAAATCAGTAGCTGAATCCTAGGCAAATTCCATCATTTGAAGTAACTTAAAAGCTCAAGAATACCTGAACAAGTCCATTAGGGTTTGAACAAATGACGAGCAATTTTAAAAAGGCCGCGCTATTTAAAACATACCGGTGGATATGTCACTACGTACTGCGGTATAGCCTATACGTCGTACGTGCATATGTGTATGTAAACAGCATGTGCACCCACAGCGTACACAACGTACCATGATAGGCCTAGTAAATATGCTCTGTGTGCAGTGCAAATGTACATGATACAAATGCAAGATTTCGGGGCTAAGGGGTTACCATGGAGTCATAATACCTCTAGTTACGTTGCCAACTGTTAATTTTTTTGTCCTTTTCGGCTGTTGAAGTCTTTAAAGAAGAATACCATTTCTCAAATTTAGTCACATTATTGTTATATTTCATGACTTATGAATATTTCTTTGAATTCATTTTGTTTAATAGTAGGCTACTTTATTAATTGCGCACGAATAGGCCTATTGTTTTGAAGGTTGTGAATAGGTCTCATCTTTCCTCGGGGTTTTGATTTCAATAAAAATGTGGTTATCTGCAAACACAAATTTTCTTTCTTTTTACTATTTTTTCATCAAATTCTTGTGTATGAATGAACAGGGTTAATCAACGCTGGACCGTGCATTAAATAGAGGATAATGCACTCCGGGGGTTAATGCTATCGCTAGATGCACTCGGGCTGCGCCCTCGTGCATCGCTTGCATTAACCCCCGATCGTGCATTATCCTCTACTTAATGTACGGTCCAGCGTTGATTAACCCTTTAATACCGATATTGAACCAATAAGCAGTCCAACACTACCAGGTTCCTAAATTATGTGAAATTGCTCAAGACTAGAAAATCCCAGTTATGATTTTATCTTCAGATAAGAAGCCATTGCTTCTTTTTTCATCATGCAGTATTACTTTACAACTAGGTCAGTTTGTACTACAGTGCTCCTTGTCAGTTGTATTCATGTTCAACTTTTTCATGTTTACAGATTAAACCAAAATTCAAAGCAGTGCTAACCATTCCACATGACCAAGTTGGTGAGTGTTCTCATCATTAGCTTAGTAAAAATTAAGTCAGTGTTAAGTTGGAGTGGTAGTACAACTGATGCAGCACAGATGTAATGTCCTGGGAATCAGTCAGGTTGTGTAATATACTTTTAATCCAACTATGTACTTTTGTAGAAGTATTTGTAGTACACTGTACTTTGCAATTGTCATACCAGTTGCAGAAGTTATTCAGCCAGCCAGTGGAATAAGTTACTCAGAACCAGTTGAATGAGTTACTGAGCCAGTTTCAAATGAGGTACTCAGACCTAGCTGAATGAGTCACTGATAACCAGTTGAATGAGTTCCTCAGCATGTTTCAAATGAGGTACTCAGAACCAGTTTAATGAGTTACTCCGAACCAGTTGAATGAGTTACTCAGAACCAATTGAGTGAGATGGAACCTAATTTATCCATATACCTGTTCTGTAGTGTGTGCCATGGTTATAATTATTACTGGCTTTTGCAACTTGATTACTTTTAATCAGATGGCTATTAACTGTTACAGAGATATTCATGAGAAGTCATTCAGTTTAATTAAGGCAGAGGTCTCTAACATACACTCATGAATCAGTCTTCAAAACAAACAAGAATGTTGTACTTATACTAGTGAATTTGTTTCTTTTTACAGTGTCAATGGCTAAGTCTGGCCATTGTCCAATCACCAAGTCAACCCTGCCAGTGTATACATGTGGAGTACTGGTCAGTCATGATAGTCCTGAAAATAGAAGTGAACTGAGTAGTTTCTTACAGGAATCCCTTACACTCTTAGCTCTCTCTGGGGCTGCCACTGACAGCATTGAGATGGCATTTAGTGAATTACAGTGAGTCCTTCTGTATGTCCCACTATCTGTGTTTGTCTTAGTTTCTCTTTTGCAAAATTTCACAAAAAAAATAAATAAAAGATACATTCATTTGTTTGTTTTTGTGTTTTTTTTATTTATGTATTATTTTTTGTTTTTCTACTGTTTGACATCCACAATTGATCAAGAACTTTGGAAGTAAGACGTTTAGCAGTTGTGTGTGGATGTACTTGTAAGCAGTGCAATGAAAATGTAACTCAAAATATGATGTAAAGAGAAGACACAAGAAATGACAAAATGACAGCAAGTGTTAACATGTCAATAGTAATTAGGTTGCAGTTCTTTTTGATTTGTCAGCCCTTTGTAAAAAGTAGATGCATACTTAGTGTTTTAGTGTAAACATCAAAAAGTATCAATGTGCCTGTTATTAATGTTGCTGTAACATTTGAAATTATACCCAAATGTCCCATTCATGGAAAATTCATCATAAAATGACTGAGAATAATTCTGCAGAGTTTAATTCTGCAGAGTTTATTTTCCTTTATTTATGTATCAGTGAGGTTGCACATGTTTGGTCTTTATATTTCTTTTGCATAAATTAGTTTTAATCCAGTATCAACATGTTAATGTCTGTTTAGTGTCAATATTTTATGTTGTTATGTCAGACTGTTGGTCAGTTTAATAAGGATCTGTCAGTTTGTCTTTTCACAAGAAATGTTACTTGTTGATAAAATTATGACATCAGGAGAGCCTTTCATTTACTCTCAAAATTTGGAAAAATGATTGAATAGTTGGAAACCTACTAGATAAATTACATGGAAATTATCATATTGTAGCCAGCTAAAAGAAGGATAATGCATAGAGAAATCTAAGAATAGCCTAGTTGAGAAAGAGTGTGCATCAAATGTTTTGAAGGTTACAGATTTGCTGTTTTGTGTCCTTTTCAAAGGATGAGTTAGTGAAATAGTGCATGTCCTTATTAGTTCTGGCATACATTGTATACAGTAATGGTGCATAATTGCCTATTTGAAAGTAAAATTATTGCCAGTTCAAACTCTTGGTTAAGTTGGTTTACATGTAGTAATATCAGCCGAGCAAATGTATTTTCCCTTTATTTAGCAAAGGTGGCTTGTGAATCATCTTATGTGCCAAATCTGTATTAAGTAAAAGTTTTCTAAACTACTGTTGAAACCTTTTACATGGAAACATGTGTCACCTTGTATTAAATACAGCCTTTTAGTTGTGTTAAATTCAGCCCCCTTTATAACTTCCTTCATATTTCTTTTTAAGTTCCAGTACAGGTTACCATGAATTGCTGTTAGCCACTCTTTGGACATGTGTGGTGCATACAGATCCTTTAGTTAGAGTATTGACTGCCAAATTGTTTGAACTCCTCTCTGTTGGACTCAGCGAGGGATTGATCTCCTCTAGAGTGGTACCAGCCCTTATCACCTTATCTGGAGACAGCAGTGTGTAAGTTTCCTTTATTGATTCCTTGCCGAAGGCCAAAGGAATCTATGCGATGGTGATGTCGTGTGTGTGCGTGTGCGTGTGCGTGTGTATGTGTGTGTGTATGTGTGTATGTGACGGTTTGGCTTGTAAACACGATATCTCAAGAAGGGTAACTCCGATGGATCTCATACTTGGCAGGTAGATTTCCGATATTGAGTAGATGATCCCTATTGTTTTTGGTGGAGGTCAAAGGTCATTTGGCGCCACGAGAGGTCAAAAGGTCAAAACCTTGTAAACACGATATCTCAAGAAGGGTAACTGTGAGGGGGATCTTATACTTGGCAGGTAAGTTGCCCATAATGAGTAGATGATCCCTATTCATTTTGGTGGAGGTGAAAGGTCATTTGGGGTCACAAGGGGTCAAATAGTAAATATGCTGGAAATTGCTTGTAAACACGATATCTCCAGAAGGATAAATGTGAGGGATCTCATACTTACCATGTAGATTGCCCATATTGAGTAGATGATCCCTATTGTTTTTGATGGAGGTCAAAGGTCATTTGGGGTCACCAGAGGTAAAAAGGTCAAAACCTTATAAACACTATATGTCAATGAGGGTAACAGTGAGGGATCTCATACTTACCATGAGGATTGCCCATAATGAGTAGATAATCCTTACAGTTTTTGGTGGAGGTCAAAGGTCATTTGGGGTCACCAGAGGTCAAAAGGTCAAAACATCGTAAACACGATATTTCAAGAAGGGTAACTGTGAATGATCTCATACTTAGCATGTGGATTGCCCATATTGAGTAGATGATCCCTATTGTTTTTGGTGGAGGTCAAAGGTCATTTGGGGTCACCAGAGGTAAAAAGGTCAAAAAACTTGTAAACATGATATCTCAAGAAGGGTAACTGTGAGGGATCACATACTTACCTTGTGTATTGAACATATTGAGAAGATGATCAGTATTATTTTTCGTGCAGGTCAAAGGTCATTTGAGGTCACAAAAGGTCAAAACCTAGTAAACATCATATTTTGAAGGAGGGTAACTATGAGGGATCTCATTCTTAGCCAGTGGATTGTTTATATTTAGCATGTAGGTCATTTTGGGTCACAAGATTTGAAAGCTTTTGACCTTATTAACATGAATGATATCTTAAGTAGGATAACTATGAGGGATCACATGCTTGTCATGTGGGTGATTCATGTTTGTTACAGTATATCCATATGGCAAGGAATCACTAAGCCTTTTGGCTTTCTGGTTCAGCATAGTTTTCTGGTAAGGAATGTACATTCTCTCAGTTGTCTTTTAGCAAATAATGAGCAATTCACAATTTGTGGAACTGGTTTACCTTTTGCAAGGTACTAGACTTTGCAGTGATTTGATGGATTTGATGTGTAAGGTATCTTAGATCTACTGTTATTCTTTACGTGAAAGTTTTTTGTGTGTCTTTTACCTCCCATTGTAGACCTGTAAGAGTGGCAACTATTTCAGCTTTTGGAACAATTTTAGAAAGGACTCCATCCAAAGAGGTAAGCAGTAATTCTACATTAAGGTGACAATTAAAGTAATTACTTTTTGAGGCTTACAATTCATATCACTCCGTTTGTTCAAGATGATTGAAGTTGTCTTATCTTACATGTATTAGCCTGTATAGGTTACAAAAGAGGTACATACATGTCTGTATTGCTTCATGTTGTCTATGTGACAATTTGCTGTGCATTGTAATACTGTGAACTTAGAATGTCATTCTTGTTTGGGAAATTGCCATTCATGACTGGACAACAATCTTACTTTGTAGATTTGCCCTTTGATGTGTTTTATGTATGGACAGTGCTGATTGGTTTCTGTGCCAAACCGGATTGGTTTCTGTGCCAAACCTGATTTGTTTACATGCCAATATGTACTACACAGTCAAGTAACAACACAATTTCACTGCCTTACATTTAAAACTTTGATGACTATAAAGCTGGCCTGACACTATGTGATTTCCCACTACCATCTATGATTCCTTACCATACTCTTGAGTAAGTGCTGAAAATCATTCCTGGGAGAATGCCTGTAGTAAATTCCACCACAATTATTGCAAAGTGAGTTCTTTGGCAGGTTAACATAGGAGTTATTAAACAATTTTGTGTCGCATTATGCTTCAAATCTTCATGTTATGCTATGTTCGCCACAGAAGGTCAAAGCTTGTTGATCACACCAAACTACAATAAACTTGTTCAGAACAATCTTGACTCCCCTATTGATAAATATAAGCAGCATATGCAAGATAAATTTATTTTGCTATATAGATTGTACACATTAAAAAGAGGAGGGTTCTTGCAGCCTGGAAAAGTAGTGACATTTCATATTTTTCACTTTCTGGAAAAGCAATAGAATTTTGTCAAAATGACAAAAGTCATGGAATTTTGGGAAGACTATTTAACTTCTGTTACTTTATATGCATTGCATATTTTATCTGCAATATTTTGATGATCTGTGATGAGCTAGGTCATGGATTTTCAGAATTTGGTCATAAAATGGTCATGGAAAAGTAATGGAATTCTCTTGTCTGTATGGTGCAAGTACTTTGAAAGAGTTTGTGTATGTCAGTCATGGCATTATCAATTATTCTTGTCTATTTATGTTCTAAAAGAGATTACAGGTTGCGAGAAAAAACTTTTAGATGTTAATTTGTTTTGTATAATTTGAGGAAAATATTCAGTTTTTGTGGTCAGATAAACGAAATGCAATTGCTGACAGAGTTGATGATTGAATGAACCCTTTCTTTTTAAAGGTTGTGGAAAGGGTTTTTACACAGTTCCAGTCTTTCTTGGATGATCCCCTCAACAAAGATGAACTTATTATCATAAAGAAAACAATATTAACAATGGGTCAAGTGGGGCCTGCTTCAGAGCCAAAATTCAGGGATGAATGTGAGTATTAATGTATACTAGAAGGTAAATATTAAGGATGACTAACAACTGTAAGGAGGGTCAAAACTGAAATTTTAGAGGACTGGGTATTTTGGACAATTAGGGTTCAGTGAGTGATGATTGCATCAATGACCAAATGGTGCTGTGGATCCAGACCATGAACATGGGTGGGTGGGAATTAGTTTACATGCAGCTCTGGTCCTGGGGTGGAACAGGGCACCTGTAGATTAGAAACATCTGTTATCTGCCTCTGTAGGCAGGGGTGGGTTTAGCTGTACCATCAGTTCATAATTGATTGAAGTTTATTTGAGCAAAAAATCTCTGCTCAAATTCTCGTCTGCTATAAATTGTGTAGAATGATCTGTATTGGGGGATTATTTTGCGACAATGTTGCTCAATGCCATCAGCATATTAGTAGATCTGTAATGTAGAATCCGCACACTTGTTGGCAAAGATTTTTCATGTCAAAAAAGAAATAAGCAGCTGATAAGAAATTGGATATTCAAGAAACCTCAGGGAAGGTGGCATATTATAAGGATGCTGTATGAATTGTCAGCATGTGTTTCAGAAAAGAAATGAACAGATGTTTTTTCTAACAATTGTATTAGTCCATCACTACCTAAAGTTGTTTTGTAAATTGTTATTATTTTGATATATCACAATGTTTCCCTTTGTATTAACAGTTATATTGCCAAGGTTGACTGCCATTGCTTACGGTAACTGTAATGTAGTGGAAGAGTGGAAGAAGAGAGAGGTTGCCATGGCTCTCTTTGAAGCTTACAGTGCTCTGTCCTGTTGCTGTATCCTTTTAATTGTAATAAAGACATCTTTGTGACACTCAGAATACTCATTACAAAGGATTTCCTTTATTTGATGACACTACAGCTAAGACTTAGTCCCAAACCCACCACATGAAAACTTATTTAGGAAGGCTATCACTTACATTCCAGTAATGATGGATCCATGGACCAGTGTGTAGAGATGTGTATTTAATGACAGTAGCTACCTAGCAGGTTGTATAGTAGCTCACTGGTTGGAAGGTCTGGTACTAAGTTTGTCAATCTTTCTGACTGTTTGACCTAGTGGTTAGAGCATCTACCTCTCAAATGGAAGATTTGGGATTGAATTCCAGTTGAGTGGTAACAAAGACTTTGTAAGTGAAACCTGTTGCCTTCTTGCTTAGCACTCAGCATAGAGATTGGAACAGAGTAAAAATACACAGCAAGTGTTTAACAGCAAGTGTTTAACAGTTAGTGTTGCAATCACAGCACAGGTTGTATGGCCTAAGGGGCTTGAGGTGGATTCTTGGAATGAAAAGGTTGTGAATGATTTAAGTCCCCTCGAGCATTCTGTATAGTGGATACTTGCACTCTATAAAATTGCAAGTATTATTGGTATTGTTCCTGTGGGGGGTTTTGTTACGCAGTTCTGTCAGCCAAACGAATAAGCATAGCTAGCTAGGTTTCAGGTGGCTTGAAGAGAATGGTAATTTCTTATAAAGCTAACAACATTTTAATGTAATCAGTGATGGCTTAAACTCTGCTTCATATTAGTTTGAGGTATGTAAAATGATAACATTACTAACTTTATTAGTGAAGCTATGGTTCAAAGTGAAACAAAGCCCTCATATGATGAATAACATACATCAGGCCATTCACTTTGGGCACACATCCATAATTATGTTCTTGAGCATATAAACAATGATGAAGTTTTGCAAGCAGAAAACAGTGAAATGAGAATCTACTGTTTAAGTACTGCAACTCTGTTAGGACAGTATGGGTGTAGAATACAACCTTTTTCAATTCCGGCAGAATGATCTTTTGCAAACCATCCATTACGTGGTTTGCTTTATGGTGAATGAGGCATTGTATTCCAGTTAAATTACTTTCAAGTTCCAGACGTAAATGGCTGTGATGATCCTTGACTTGCTTACAGTTATCTCAGCTGAGTTGATTCAAAGTGCAATGTTACCTGGTCTTCGATGTCTCAAGAGGGACTTAGATCTCCTGTCACCAGAGCATGCGGTAAGAAACTGTTTGCAGATGACTTTACTCAAGTGTATTCTATACCTTCCCACCCCTTCCCCCTCTTGCCTTTCCCTTCCCTTTCCCATTCCTTTCCCCTTCCCTCCCCCCTTTTTCTTTGACTCCCATATTGAATGAATAAATTTTAGTCCAATGATGACCTTCAGGCAGATGTAAGAACAATTTCCTCAGAGAACAGTGTGGCTAATGGGACTGTCCATCTGCTGACAATGCAAGTACTGAAGTTTCTAAAATGAACCTCTCTTAATTCAAAAGAATATCTTTAAGGTGGTCTTTAAAATATTACCCAAAGAGTTCATAAAGGCATGCACTGTTGATTTTCCCAGTGTTTATATATGCAAGGGATTATTTCGTGTGCTAACTTCAATGATCAGCTCATAACTTTCATAGTTAGGGCAGGTAATATAAAGGCTTGTTACTATACATTTATGGTAATAGCTGTTACTGTGTGTAGTTTTAAATTCTGTTAACATATTTTTCTAACATATCTGCTCTGAGTTTTAAGATTACTCAAAAGTGGAGTTTTACTGAAAATCTAACATTTTCCTCAGTTTAGCCTTGCAACTGGAAAATTATGTGGAATATGATTTTGGTAATAATTATGTGAAGACCTTTTACATTTTCATGACAAAGGTACATATTACTTGATGAATAAACACCTGAAGCTATGATGCACCTGTATATCCTTCTTCAAAAGTACTTTTGAAACTTCAACACTTTCACTTCTTAATCTTCACATGTTTGTGCTTCCTTGACTGAGATAATTTCCTGTATCAGACTGATAAGTGAATACCCTTGCCATAAAGATAAACTGCAACCACCTTCCAGTTTCTGAAAAAAATTTGAAAATAGTATTGTTTTAATTCTTTTAAATGTATACATTTAAGAACTTTTTCAAGTTTTAATGCCATCCTTGTCTATACTTCCTGTTTGTTGGGGTGATACTGTCACTCAGTATGTGCACAGTGGACCAGAAATACATTTTGAATTTTCAAGTTGACATGCATTCCTTGATATAATGATATAGTGTTACCATCTCTCAACAAAATGCCTTGATGCTTTTCTTGACAGGCTGTGGTGGGATCCATGATGAGAGACCTAGAGAATAAAGTTTATGGAAGAGAAAGGTAAAGATCTTGAACAGAGACTCTTACAACAATCATTTCTTGGGGTAGTGGGTGGGGGTGAGCATTGTGATTGATAGTGTCCCTCTCTTGCAAATTGCGCCAGGGAAATTAAACTTTGAACACAAGATATCAGGTTGTGCATATCTAGTAGTGTGCCAGTACCACTTGACTCTAGGGTTTCTCCGACATCCCAAAAGTTTATGTCAAGTAGTGCTTCTATCATTGAACCATTGTTCCTTGTCACTGTTTTACTGTCAAAATTCACAGTAAAAAGGGGAAATTTAAGTAGTAATCTGCGGTCAAAACTGTATTTTTCATGCAAGACCTAGGCCTCCCACCTCCCACCCCCCACCCCTTCGAGAACAAGGAAGTTATGCTGGAAATGAAGGTACTGGTGAGCCTGTGAACATGTGGTTGAATGTGACTTGACTGACGATTGTGTTTATGATTGTAGTGACCATGTTTGTAAGATGTTGTTTAACTTACTTTGATTTAGGATGAGGATCTGAGATGAAGGGCCATTATGGTAATCAAAATACAATCTAAAAAGCATTTTAAATTTTGATTGAAATATGAAGAAGAGTGGACTAGATACATACAAGCCAGACTGATAGTAATCTTCTAAAATTCATGATCCCTACAGTCTTTTGCAACAGCACAGTTTTCTATAAAACCATTTTAGTTGAAAATACTCTGCTAAGGAGGGGCTTAGATTGTAAGTAAAAGAAGGGACAACCTCAAATGGAACCTTCATTTAAGATCCACTTTCATGTCTTTTAAAATAAGTTTTCATTTTGCCATGGTGCAAGTTACTTAAAGACTAAAATGGAATGTTTCTTCTTTTTTCAGGGTGCCATCAGTTGGTGCTACCTCTCCTCCAAGTGCTACCCCAGGAGGGCAGGCATCTGTTACCACTGACGGTGGTGGATCCTCTTTGAAGAATAAATTGGGCGCTCAGAGGTCAAGGGTCACAGGGGTGTTTGCCCGCAAGAAATGAAACTACATCCTCAGAAACATAAAGTAGTACTACACTGCTGTAAATGATAGCAGTAGCTCCCAGGTTTGGGCATGTGCAAAATAAATCATTGAATCAGGGATCTTGAAATGTGACAACCATTCCAATGTGGAAGCAGTCAAGAGTGCCAATTGATAAATTACATCTTCTTTAATGTTTTGTGAGGGTTTTGTGCTAAATTCCTGCAAAACCTGTCAGTTTGTCACTTACCAGCAAATTTCATCCAGACATAACTTTTAAGGAGGTACATATTTGGGGCTGTTAAAGGTCAAGTTGCATTTGCCATGTACATGCATAATACTCGTAAAGTCTAGAATCAACGACCTTAATGAGGTTGTTGATGGGTAGGGGAGAAGGACCAAACTAGTTGAGGGGATAGAATGCAGTCTGATTAATTAATATGACTTCTTCCTCCAGAATTAGGCATAAGTGAACATCCATACTCTATGTAATTAAGTTTTGCAATATTTGATACCTGCCATACACTCGATGCAGTGCCACTTAAAAGTGCAGAAGACACAAGCTGCCTAGAAACCTTGAAAAATCTTTGGAATTAACATTTTTTGAATGGCAGATGTATGGGGTGGGGTGGGGATTGAGGTGAGGACTATTGGGGTGGATTTGTATTTAACCTGTGGTTGAAGCTACTGGAGGGATTTCACTATTTACTAGTTATCAGTATTAAAACCAAGTAATTGCTTGTCTGAGGTGTTTGGTGCTTTCCTGTTCTTAGGTGTTCAATTGTTTGCTCTCTCTTGTACAATTATTTCTTCAAACATTACTTTTATCAGTTGATTTGTAGTCCTGTATTCATGTAGCAGTCCATAAAACTGTCTTTCTTGAATCACCTTGAAGAGAAAGCAGGCCAAATCATTTTATCTGCTAAGGAGAGAGGGAGATCTTTTTAGGTAATTGTTATACTAGTAAAAACAGTGTATTTTCTCACAAACAGATGTTTTATACTAATAAAAATATTTTTCTTTAAGTCCAAAGCCAAAAACTTGAGTTAATTGTGATGTCTGCTTATGAAGCATGGTCAAATTATCCAGGCCTGAATTTTTGTAAGATATATCTTTCCCTATTTCTGATACCTTACAAACTATACTGCTGAGAAGTAAATGGGATTTGAGAACGGCATAGTCCAGTCTCCAGGCTCAGTGTTGTCAGTAAACACATTGAGTGAGCACTAAAATCCATTGTAAAGTTATGCGGCCAAAAATATGTGTATGCATTCTTGGGTATGCAATAGACTTTTCTGCATTAACATGACACGACCTCACTGTAGAGGACAAACAATGAAATAGTACGCAGGACATAGCCTTCACATGCGCACATAGTAAACTTCTGTGCCTATCCTACTAATACACCAATTAGCTGTCTGTATTTGTGTTGGTGTAAATTGTAATGCTATGCATTTACCTCAGCCAAGGTTGCAGTTTCTTTTCTGTGCCATCATATGCATAAGGTCTATAGCAAGGGTGGGGCTGTATGCTGCCCGCGGAACCATTTTATCCGAATGTGCATACACGATTACAATTGAAAACGGACACTTAGTGTCTTGTACGTATAAGGGGTCCTGGGTAGGGTGACCATTTCCAAATGTCCAAAAAGGATTGTCCTTTTAAACTATATGAAGATTCTTATCATTAATGCGTGCTGAATTATTATATACAATATAATTTGTCTTACCGAGATTGAGCGAAAGTGTATTACTGGCAAACTAGTCACAGAAAATCAAGAGTTCATGGCAGATAGTCTTTTCAAGTCACATTGGATTAAGAGCTACCTGACAATGTGAAGACAATTTGCTTCTTTCAATGGAATAAATTCAGAGATGACTGACGTCACGTGTGGTCATCTGCAAATGTGACTGATGAGTACCACTCATATTTTGAGATCTATCTGCATTTTTTTCCACATCAAAATATCATATGTGACAGGAATTAATTTATTCATGTTTGATTTTTTTTCATTTGAAATTTGTATGATTTGTTATTGTGACCTTGCAGACCTTCAAAAAGGAGGACACATCAATGTCCAGCATCAGGTAACAGCAGATGAAGGACAGGCTGCCCAACAGTGGCGTGACTCCTATGTGCTCTGGGGGGGGGGGGTGAACCCACCCAGGATAGGGGGGCACCTGGCGGGTCTAGCACCCATGATGATACTTTGTTTGTAATGGACTTTCAGAGGTGGAAACCTTTCCCCATCTGGCTTGGCATAGGATTACACTTTTGACCATAACTATCGAAATCTTGAGACGACATCAAGCTGTCTGATCATAGCTTAGTTATTTCAAACATAAATAAAAATTTATTTGAAGGTAAGTATTATTTGTAAGTACACATGGCTTTCAAAAATTAATTCGCTCTGCTGCATCATGTGCACATGCCATTTGGTCAGGGGACACCCAACCCATTCTTGCCCCTGGGCAACCTGAACCAAAGTTACACCACTGCTGCCCAGAAGCCGGACAATGTGGCAAAAAGCCGGACATATGTCCACCTTAGTCCTGGGATTGGTAGTTTCCAAATGTTTTAGTGAGGCTGTGAATGGATGTGACTTCACCTTCATTGGATACTCATTTTCCATATCTCAGTGAATGTAGTTTTGCAATTTGTATGTGGTTATTAGCTATGGTCTTATAGTGCATACTGTGTCAGGTAGACTGCAGCATGGATAATCATATGTATTTGCTTTGAAGGATTGCCCAAGTAATGAAGGTGCAAAATGGTTTTGAAGAGTTAGTGATAAAATCACTACCAGTGGGGAAAAGTAGGATGATTTTAAAGAGTCTTTCTTTGTTAACATTGTATATTCTCATGAAAACTGTGCTGTTGCTTCATTATTTCATGTATAAATACAGTATTTAAGAAGAAATATTGTTAATGTTTTCATCAACACATTATGACCTCATAACATGCAAAGGGGCCTCAAATATTGTCACATAAGAACTTTTTGTAAGTAAATCCATAGTTTACTCGGCATGTACCTTCCTTGATCACACATTTGTCTGCAAGAAATTCCTGTTATGTCCCAAATTATTGAAATCACATATTGGAGACAAGAAAATCAAATGTAAAACCTCCAACCTCACAAATTTATTATGAAACAAATTATTTTCATTGCAGGTAATGAAATCCTAGCCATAAGTGGGACCAGGGCTTTTAATTTGGAGCGAATGTATTGATGTAATATGGATTTTATATACTACCAGTGTAATTAAGCCAAATAATCTCTGAATTGTATGGAATTTAAAGTATCCCCTTTCATATAAAGATCTAATTTTAGTAGTATTACAATGGGTGTGTTTATAGTCAGAACGTTTTTTCTTTTTTTTTCCTTCTTTTTATGCTTCTCACTCAGCTTTATGTTTTAACATTTGTTGATTGCTAACTTCGTAAATTTACTCAGTAAATGGTAAAATATATTCCTATTGTAGCTAAACAATAGACCTAATCAATGGATTATTTCACTTCCTGCATATTATGTAAAGTATCAACCCTGATGAATCATGTATCAATGTTGCCATTTTTAAAACCCTGCATACTATGAAAGCAGAAGCAGTGGATCCTTTACCAGATAGCAATTACAAAGGATTATAGGATAGAGCTTTGGTGTGAGTCTTTTTTCATCAATAGCATTTATCTGTGGACAAAAATGATGTATACCAAAATTGTATCCCATAATTCATTGTAATTGCTATCTGGAAAATGGCTATTGTGAAGGTGAAGTTGCACTTGACTGCTGGATTCTAAAAGTTAAAACACAAGCTAATGTTCAAACTAGAGACATGCAGTTAAAGTATTAGCTTGTGAAATATGTTGTCAGTGATGTTACATAATGAAATGTTATAACAGGTAGTAATCTTTTTGCAGGCCCATAGATTCTGCAACTGTGAGAAATAACCTCATTTTATTTGATGAACTCACATTACTCTCAAGGTACAATCTCATCTCTTCAAATTTATTTTCGATACTCCTCGCAAAAATGAGGTGAAATGTGGCAGTCAGATACTTGCTCTTACCCTTTGTTGAATTTAGGAGACGGCTATGTAGATTATTTGCATTGTACCATGAAATTAGTTTTAGTCATTCTTGGGGGACCAGATTTGATTAGAAAAGTCCCTGACCCATTGGTACTTAAATGATTAAACCTTTCTAGTGTACATGTAAAGTGTTTTCTTCTCTGTTATACATTGATTTATGAGTGGGGATCAGTGAACTGGTAGCACAGTAATAGAACAACACATATTGGTGTCCTTCATCAGTTGTGAAACTTTCTTCCACCATGATTCATTTTTTTAGAGAAGTGTTCTTCGATGTTAAACAAAAAAAAAAAAAAAAAAAAAACCCTAAACAGAAAAGTGTAGGTGGGGGTCAGATTTTGGGCTCAATGTCTCATGACCATAACAGATATATGCAAGTAACCCAAACTTGTTTCTCACCCTGTACAGCTTAGTCAGGAACTGGTGCTGTTGTATACCATACATTCAAAGTTGTTTAATGTAATAACAACATGCATTTTTACTAACGACATTTGAAGTGTGTCATTCGAGCGGTGTCTCCAGTACTTCACTGTGTGAAAGCAGAGAGGCAAAGGATTCAATATTGTAGACAGCTTTGGACATCTATTTCCTCACTAGTTTGTTTGCTCTAATAGCCCACTTTTTACAGAATGCACAACTTTCAAGTATCACCTCTCTTCTTACTTCAAAATTCCTATTTGCTGCAGTCCTTTTCAGTATTTTGGAGAAGAATTATGTAAAGTTCTCTTCATTAGTTCACAGGGAAACATGGCTAGTAAAATATGATGCAAATTGTTTAACCAGATGAAGTGTTTGGATTGTAGGGTTAGGTGTGTCTGTTTGAAAAATAACATGTCAGGAGCTGTACTCCTTGGGCCAAATTGTGGAGGACTGTAGGGAAGTTAATGGTAATAAAGTATTCTGGTATTTCCATTTGCAAGCGTTAGCAATTAGTTTGTGGGATGATTTGTGTGTGATTGTTGTTTGGTGCAGAACCCTATAACATTAGTACAATTTCATTTGCATCTAGTTCCATGGAGATGCAGAGATTTTGCCACCCCAATCCACCCTCCCTTTCTTTTTCATGCCCCAGAGACCTGAAAGGAATGCTGTGTAAAGCTAGGTTCATATGTCATACAGCAGACTATGTATAATAGGAAAAGGAAAAATAAGCCAGAATTTTGTACAGATCTTTGGAGTAGAAATTTCTGCTGTTATGAAGAATAAATTGGGTTTACCATGCTCATTTCTTCTTGACATTGGAAGCTATTTAAGCAAATGTGAATGTTATCAAGCATGGAGAATCAGATCTTAACAAAGATGTCCTTGACAGGAGTAAAAAGATATTTCACTTAAATAGTGAACTGCTGGCATGTCATCTCTAGAAGAGTAAAGTACCAAACCAGTCAAGTGTGGCAACAATTGGAAGATTAACTGACTGGATATTTATGATGGAAGGAATAATTGTTGAGCCACTTATGGAGGTCAGGATATTTGTGATTTGTTGGAAGTGTTGAGTTCTTCAAAATTGCTTTTACCCAGAAAATCCAAAGAATATACATAGATTCAAATGCTTATCCTGTATGAACACTCACATGTTTTATAGATAATCTAAATAAAGGAGAGATTGTAGTGTTAATTCTTAACATTTAGGCAGTAAAGTAATAAGGGTATCATGGTGAAACACCGGACAACTCCCTGTAACGGTGAATTTGTCCTTCAATGTGTATATTAGATTATAGAAGGGCAAATAATAATTCTCGAATTGTGTAGTCAATTATTCGGACTCTTGATTGTGTAGTCAGTTATCAGTACAGGATCTCTTTTTGTGATCATGTTGATTTCCAACTTTCTCACACTTTTGTAACTTTTTCTTCAATGAGGAAAACGTTCTGTAATTACTGCTTAGGTCAGTTCAATTTCAGTTGATCAGATAATGACAGGAGTTTATCCAAGAAGTGATGGCAATGAAAGGCATTTTATGGTGACTTTATTTGTAGTAAAATGTGCAAAAAAAAAATCATTTTGGACACTGAAAACCATGTTTTAATATTGTAAGCTACATTTTGAAGATATTAATTTTAAAGAAATGTTACTGTGTTTTTAGGAGTGCAATGCACTATGGGAAATATATGATTTCATCTGGGCACATTGATTAGACAAGTAGCTTGAATATTTCTTTAAAATGTTGACACAGCTGTATGGAGTACTTAATAATGAAGTAAACTGTACCGAGATTTATGGCAAAGGTTTACACCAAATATACAAAGAGGAATATTCAAACTTCTCCACAGAAACAGATTTCAGCAATAAAGAAGTTACAATTTTGAAGAATAACAAAGGATTCTTAAAGCCATGACCCCACTTTTCATAACATTCTGTGCCCTGATAAAAACTGGAGGATTTCATATAAAAAAATATGCAATCTTCAAAAAGGGATAACTTGAGTTATGGAGTATTGCTTCAGGCTTACCTATATTTTTTTCGTTTAGCACAGGACCTTTATGGCATGCCACCATAAAATGCCTTAAATCTTACAGCATTCTGAAGCCCAATGGTTGTATTATAGAAAACATGTTCATGAATGGTGATTAAGCATTGTGTATTCATTATAAACACACCTGATAGTGGTCATACTAATGAAGGTGATCATTAAATTGTATGAAATTGATTACTGAAGAAATATTTATATATAATTGAATGTTTTATATGCCTGGTGGAATAAATTATGTGATGGAACTATTTACTCTGATTTTGTGGCATTTTTTTTTGTTCGATAATTCCTGAACTATAGATTCAGTTGCAAGTTGCTGTTACAACAGTCAGCATGAATTTTGTCACTTGAAGCATTCAGTTTTGGAGCAAAAATTCCCAATTTTGACATTAGGGAGTAACATTGAAAATCTATAGTAATGTATTTTCTTTCGTAAAGATTAATTGTACAAATGTTTATCAACAGATTTTGCTACAAGAAGTGTTAAACATCTAGGTACATTGCCATTGTCATGATGCCACACAGAGCAGTTCAATGGCTGGTTGCTTTTACCACTAGTACACGCTTACTAGAACTGAATGGTAGCCCATACTTAACTCTTAGCCTACCATTCCATGATATCATCACTTCCTAATACCAAACAATACATGATGAGCCTAAGCTCATGCACAATAGAATATGCTTGTCAAAACCTGTATTTTTAAAGGCACTATTTGCTGTTGTAAAGGAAAACACTTCCCAATCACCATGTAAGGAAATACTACCCAAATGTGAAAGCAAAGAAATGGATCAGTAAAAACCTCTATAAATATTCCTGTACACTTTTATTACCACAAAGTAACAGAGATATACTTACATAACATAAATTAAGTTTGTTACTAATAGTTCATACCACTAAAGAATTTTGCTCTCTCTAAAATCAATGTTACTACAGTGATGGCCAATTTAATGAAGTCAAACCCAAGGCAAAACTGCCAAGAATGATTAAGTATACTCATCCCCTAGTTCTTTTCATAGCGTACTTGTCACAACGGAAATCCTTTAAATTCAGCATGCAAATATGTATCATTCACCCACTGAATAAGCCAATAAAAACCTAAAACTTTTTAAATTTTACAGCTAAAAGCAGGCTTATTTAAGAAATTTCCATTTCCTTCAGCTAAAATCATTTACAAATGCCCAAAAGTTTTCATGGCTGCCAGAAATTTTCCAAATTTGTATGAAAGCTTTTATAATAAACCATGTAATCATAGAAAGACAACCAGTTCACCCAATATTTTGTTTTTTCTCAGAAGGAGGGCTAATCCTTCAATAAAACTTGAAATTTTTCCTATTTTCAACTTTTCAAAGTTTATTGAAAAAAATTTCCAAATTTTTTTCAACAAAACCCATATTAGGTATTACGTAAGCCATACACTTTATAAATTTTCAGTGACAACGACATGGGCAGAATGAAAGCTTTCTTACAATACCAAAGTCCTAGTATATGACTTTCCCCATATATTTAAAAATAGGGTCAAGAAAGTTCATCAATAATCATAATAATAAGAAACTTAACCTCATTTCATACAGGCTGACATAGTACCCAATCTGCCATTGTGCATCACACATGATTGTCTGCCACAGCAATGAAAGTCAAATTTACAAACACAGTTTATCTCTTTGTAGTGTTCTGCTTTCATGCATTTTTATGATCACCCCCATATGGTGGCAACATTGGATTAGTCCATGTCTTCCATCTCCCTCCTCCAATGGCTTGAAAGCAAGTAGTGGTGCTAGACAAACAATCTCCTCTATTTTATTTCATATGAATCACTTTACATGTGACACTTCAAGAGAAAGGTGTTTAGAGAAATAGAATAGCATAAAACAGCATATACTGTGTGTGTCTCGATTCCTGAATTTCATATCAAGAAATTAAGAAGTTTGCAACCCTCTCAATGTGTCCAGGGTACACATGGATACACATGACATTGGGGCTGATGAGAATTAATAGGTCGACATTAAAAATTGTTCACTGTGTATTCAACTTCTTCAGTAAAACCTTCAGCTGAACAATTGTTCCATCCACAGAGATGCTGACTGCTTATCACTCTGACATAGAAGTAATTGAGAGGCTGACACAGAGAGATGATGATTCCTCTGATGTAGACAGTGTGATACAGCAAGATGTACATCACACTCACGTATATCCTTCTAGTGTGGGGCTGGAAGTGATTCCTAGACCAGTTACAAATCCATCAAGGGCTGTCTATACCATCACTAGAGAGGCAGCTTGGGTCATAGATGGTGACCGATGCTACATGGTGGTTTGGCATAACCTGAAATGCACCAAATGAAGAACACTTTGAAAACGTTTCATTGGATTTGCCTTCTTGCGTTCACCTACATGTTGTAAAGTCTATGTAAAGGGTCTTTCATCCAATTAAAGGATCTTTAAAATAAAAGGGCATATATAGCCACAAGCAAGTTCTCAAAATACCAACCGGGTCTAATCAAATCATTCTATTTTAAACAAGTATCTTTTTTGATGATGCTCCTAGTAATTCCATTCAGTTGTTAGAAAGTACAGATTTCCTTCCATAGGCAAGGAGACAGCGGGCAGGGAAAGGGTAAATCTCCCTGAAAAGTTCATGAACAATAGCATTTCTGATTGCTTAATTGTGAGTCACATATCATGTCCAGACAATCAACCTGAACATAAACTCATTTCAAAACTTTGCCATATCACCTAATGCTTCCAAACCATACATATTTTTTTTTTTAAAGTAACTGTTCCACAAACCACACCCCCCCCCCCCCACACCTCCCCGAGCAAAAGAAAACCTGAAAAGAAAGACCTGGAAGAGAGTTTTAACATAAACCACCATCAAAGATTCACAGGCAAACTTATTTTTATCAGAGAGGTTTTCCAAACCTCAATTATTTAATAAGACCAAACTCATTTCAGACTAGGGTGACTGCATATGCCCTTTAAGATGGAGAATGTAAGCCCCATCACTGTGAGAAACTTTCTGTTGATTAAATCTGAAACTGACACATTAAATCATTTCTGAAGACTGAAAGAAAAACATGACATTATCTAGTGATTTCTTTTACGCTATTCATCTGGAAACTTTTCTTGTATATCCAAGAGCTCACTTACTTTAAAAAAGATTTCATGTCCAAAATTACCTTCTTTATGTAAACACATCATAACTTACCATGCCTCTAAATCAATGAATATAACATATCCACATTCAGAATGTCATAAACAGCTACATATATATTCTTATTTTAAAACCAACATTAACAATGGTACAGTTGATGAATACTACCCACCTCTACAATCATATTTCTAACTCCGTAGCAAAATGTTGATCCAAATGGGTTGGTTGTATTCATGTGAGATGACCTATTTAAAACCACTGGCTTCTGACTCGATTTGACCAAATATGGGCTAAGAGAATCCCACTGAAAAAAAAGATGTTATTTGTCAAGAATGAAATGAAAACATCATGTTTGCAATTATTACTTCACATTAAGACTTGTAGAAATGGAGAGAAAGGAGATTAACAGTAGATGATCACGGAGAATTGTTGGGGAAGGATGATCAGGGTGGAGGATGAGGTTGGGGGAGCACAGATGAATACCATACAAGCAGAATAATGAAGAAATGGTGACAAGAGTGGGAAAGGGAAGGGGAATGTCATGTGTTCTCATACTGGAGAGTAGAATCACTGTTTTTGCTCCCCAGCTCAAACTGCTGATTGCCTTAATTCATCACTTCATGTGATTTCATACAATTTCACAATAAAAGAAAATATCTATGTGTTAGTTAAATGTCTTATAGTTTCATAATTTTACGTACTACAATTTACAAAATTGCTTACTGAAGGACAAAATGCCACACAGAACGGTAAAGTTAAATGCAATTTTAGCTGTATAATAATGTTAACATTCGCAAAAAAGCATTTAAAGGTGGGCATTACATCAACAATAAAATGTCAACGTATGCAGACATTACAGAAAAATAAAGTATTGCAACTAGCCATTTCTCAGACATTTAACAGCAGTTGTGAGGTTGAAAAAGCCAAAGTACCTAACAGAGAGTCAGCAACATGAAATTTGTCTATAAAGAAAAATTACATCCCTCAAATTACCATAATTTCACCTACCTTGCTACAAGCTGTGAGAATAAGATCCAAGTCATCTGCCTCTGGGTCATACATCATGGGTGTCACATTAGGTAGAGGGATCTCAAAGTTACATCGATGATATCTGTGGGGAAGTTTGATGAAGAATGTATTATCTCTTGGAGATCACTGTACTGAAGATGACACAATTGCAAGACCAAGGAAAACAAAGAAGATAAATGAGGAGTGCTGGAACAATAAACAGTATTATATAACACCTTATTTATTTCTCTACATTTGATTGGAGGATTGGTGGTCACATGCCATGGGTGATTCGGCACTATCATCACGGTCGTATGTTATCCATCGTGCAATAGTCTAGTATAACACACACCTGTGACGTCACTATCACTGCGGTACGTACAAACAATGCCACAACTCAACACAGCTTTGGAGATCGCACATTGCATATCGTACGTAATAGGCACATAGACGCGTAGCTAGCAAACGACAAACCATGGAGTTTCCAGATGGACAAATGCGAACCATAGTGACCGCCATAACACAAATTTAACCAACGACTAGATAAAGGTAACGTTAGATATTTATAATGTGTTATAGTATATTAATATCCATATCCAGAGATTTCCTGATATATATCTGGTATCGATAAAATTTTATTAACATATGAATACTATCCAACCAATATTACTAGACCTAAATAAAAGGTTATGTTGTTTTCATATGACCTACCCTCATCTTATCAGAATGTAAATGATTTTGTCCTGAATTTGTTCCAAGGAATCTGCAGACATCTAAATTTGACCCAAACTTGCTGTTTCCTTCTGGTTTCATCATGCTAAGAAATTTATTTCTTTAAGAATGCTTTAACTTCTACTTTCAAGTATATGTTGATCTTACAACTTACATGTTGAAATTATAATGACCTGGGAAGTTGCCATGTAAAATAAATTTCTTTACTTGATGAGTGGATGCATCTAACAGTATATCCTGAAATGTGAAAACAAAATTAAAAAATAATTATTTAATTATTTATTTATGCAAGTAATCCCAGAAAAAAGAACCCAAACATTTAAGAAAGTCAAATAAAATACTGCACCACAAACTGAGTTTTTTATGGCAGTATTGCAGTATTTTATTATCAGGAAAGTAAAATCTAAGACAGGGCAAAATATGGTAGTTATAAGCTACCTTACTTTTCTCTAACCTTTTTTTTTTTTTTTTTCCATCTTTATTGTCGATTTATATGCGTTATGATTGATTAACAACAATGACAGTGTGAACATGTCCTGTAGTTTTGCCCTTAAACAAACAATAGCTACTGAATTTTGATAACATACTCTAAAAATACATGCACTACTTTGAGCATTTAAATATTAAACAATACCTTTTCTCTAACCTATCACCTTCAGAAAGTCATTGACCATCATCAGAGATTTTACCATCAAATCACTCAAATTAAGTAAGCAAATCTCATTAGATGAAGTTCACACAGTCTGGATGCAGCAAAGCTAATTAATGTTTACAATCATAGGCTTGCATTTCAAACAAAAGCTCTCCATTGTTCTCACATGGCAGTCTATTAAGTCACTTACCCACGACTTTTGCTAAACATGGGTATCACTGTGAGTTAAAGCATCCTCAAAGACTATCATGAGATAAATCAAGTCCATATTGCACTCAGGGATTAGGACAAGGTTAAATCTTGATTGTACTCATGGACTTAATTAAGGTAGTCCCTTCTTGCATCCAGGGACTTAGATAAGGTTAAGTCTTCATTGTGTTCAGTGACTTAAAGTAAGGAAGGTCTTTGGTGTGTAACAGGGTTACTGTTAAATTATTGTTTACTAACAATAGGACATTCGTCTATAGTTTAAGTCTCTCTTTTGATGTTTTATTACATAAACCTCTATTGCAACAATTTCACTATAAGCATATTACAGTCTTCATCAATGCAATTGTACCAGGTCAGGGATCGTGGAGATGGCGCTAGGGGGTCTTTAGCCCCCGCACTTTTTCTGCCATGGGCATTCTGGGCTGCCTTAAACTGGGATGACAGACTTTTATTTTATTGAACATAATGGGCCGCTTTGATGACTAGTCCCCAGCCCCCCCCCCCCCCCCCCCACTTCAAAACTGGCTCTGCAGTCCCTGCAGGTACAAGCTGCCATTGCCAGTTGACAACCCCCTCATCCCCATTATTTTGGATAACAATACAAAACCATGCCACTGATGAAAACATGCCATACAATCATAATTTGATCCTAGACATCTTGCTAATACAATATGCTGTACAATTTTACAATTGCATTTTACAACAGTCACTTTACAACATGTGAACAAGTTTTTTTTTTTTAATACAACTACTAATGTAATCTCTTCTACATGCAAATGGGGTTTCATACTGGGGAGCTTGAGGAGCACTGCCAGTTTGTACTTATGTGTTTAAGACTCACCACACCAAGGGTAAAGTAGTTGAAAAAGTAATCTGAAGTCTGTTGTTTGTCCACACTGAAAGACTTAGAATGAATCTTCATCTACAAATGAAAGAATAAAGACTGCTTGTAAAAAGTTTGGATACTTAATCAATTTTTACTTTTAACTTGGGCAAAAAATTCCACACTTTCAACAATAACCTTATCCCTGATATCAAGTGTGTGCTATACACTGTGGCAATAGGGCTCACATCTGTGTTCATTAAATTTAAAAAGATCTAAAGCCTTGTTTAACAATGTTCAACAGAAAATTCTGCCCCAGAATGACTGAAATAAGGTTGGAGGCACGTGATCTAACTCTACTTAGACATGTTTTAAAAATTTTATAAGTACATTTTGGCACTCAATGGAAGTTGAGGATAAACCATGTTTACAGGAAAAAGGCTGGCAGTGAAACTTGTGACTGTTACACTGTACCAAGAATCTTTAAATGAAACACTTTATATGACAGTTGTTGTGCTAGATAATTTACATCCTGTACAAAAATGCAACTTTATTATTGATTTCCACCTTAGGCTACCCCAAAGTATTTGACAGAATGGAAGAAAGAACTCCTATCATACTATTACCAATGATAACATACCCATACATACACCTTGGAAAAATTCCATTTAATAGTACTCATGAGACTGGGGACTTGTAGGCATCCTGACACTCATAGAATTTCAAAGCTATGCATTTCTTCTAATGCAAATTTTCTACTTGTACCTCATGACAAGGAAAAGTACCCATACTCATGTTCACATCAGAGACTCCTAATACTCATGACGTTGTACTCACACTGTAAGTATGCTACTGAAATTTGTCTAACTCCAAGGTCAGCACAAAAATGGCCTTCTGGCCCCCAAAACTGGAGTCAAGCTGGTGGGCTTCAGACCTGCATTAAATTACTTGCTACTGTAATGATATCTTAAAAGTAATTATGATATGATTGGACACATCAGATATTGTAGGCATGTAAATCAAAATAACTGTTTGAAAAGCTTAGGGCAAAGCAGAATTTAACAAGTTTCTCCCTGGTCAGAACTACATGACCAAAGAATAGGGCTTTCAAAATATCTTGGCAGGCTGTATGAAAAAGAACTTCAAGCTGTCTGCCTCCTGTACTTTATCTGGGCCACCGATGGTCTACTTAATGCTGACCTTGTATCTATTATGTTCTGTTGCCTTGTTTCATCACAACTGCATCAACTTGTACATTATTACCTTGTCTTCAGACTTGAAGAATATTTTGTGAGGTGCACCCAAAGCACTGATGACATCTTGCACAGCATCACCAAAAGATATTGATCTGGCAAAGGGCTGTCTCTTAGCCTCAGGAGATCTTCCTTGACTTGCATCTGTCAGACAACAAAATAATCATAATCAGTGTTTCCTCTATGAAGTTATCCATTGTGCCAATTTACCCAATATGAGAAAATTCCACTCACTAGAAATTTCAAAGCCATGCGTTCACACTGCACCAACTTTAAGGAACAAACAGAACCCTACTTTTTTATTTTTTGCCATGAACATCAGTGTGTCAAATTGAAAAGTTACTGCATCAAAATCGCGTCACAGCAGCTTAGCAGAAACACTGATCATAATTACTAATTTCAGTATCAATAAATATTGTTACATCTAAGATTCCCTACTACACCTAAGATTAAATGGGGCACTATCCCTTACTTCTAATGTGGTCCTTCAGTTTTCTTATTCAGATTTATGTATAAATTATTGACCGATCCTCCAAGATTTGAAAAATGCTGGGCAAACAATTTTGCATTTGTGGAAACTAACAACTGAATCTCGAGACAAAAATTTTCACTGCTTAATGGCCACCAGTAACATCTGAAACTGTTTGCATAGCTTTACCCACAATGCCTGTCTCCAATATTGCATCTTACAATGAAAGGCAGTAAGCTTACTGTCAGCCAAAAGATAAAATGTCATTCCCATTGGTATGTCCTTCTTAATGATAGCTTCTGCCTTCTCTAGGAAGATATTTCCACAGAAACAAGAGTTGGGGATTGGAGGAATCCTGTAAGTCAAGGAAATAAAAAAAGGAAACTAGTTTATTTCTTCCCTTTCATTTCAGTTTTAATGTAAAACTAAGTTTGAAAAGTAAGGAAGAAGTGTAATGGATACATCAAACCTTCACATCTTGCTTTTTGCAAGTAATGATAATATTTAACATTATGAAAACAGACATCCCCTTATTGCTTTATATCAAAAATGTATCCTCAGACTATACACAAAAGTCAAATAAATTTCAACAAATCTTTTACACACAACAGAACTCTAGGTTTTAGAATATAAAACAATGTAACAGCCAAGCTACTGTATGAGGACCATTCATCACTACCTTAACACAGCACAAACCTTGCCTAGGTCTGTGCCAAGGGTACTATGCCAAAGCTCACTACAGCAGGTATAGGCTTATGCTGGGACTAATTCTACTAGACAAAATTCACCATGAGTATATAATCATAACTGACATAAATGAAACTCTTCTTAAATTCAATATTGATCCACATCCTCCTCTTCCTTAGTCCAAATCTCCTGCCTTAAAATCTACATCAGCTTACTGTACATCACTAATGGCAAAACATATCCCTTGCCCAGGACCAGCTTTGAGCCTTGTAGCAACTTCAAACAACTTAAGTGAAAAGCTTCAGCAAACTACAAACACAAACAACACCTTGGCTAAACATGACACACTAAATATTCACAAAATGCTTACGAAAATATTAGTTTGGAAATATCCATATAGACAACTCTCTCTCACCTTAAATCAGAGAGGCCTGTCCCACCATAAATGTAGATTTTATTTACATGAGCAGCATTTTTACTTGGCAGAGGGATGGATCCAAGACCATGAACATTTGGCTACATATAAGGAAAGATGGAAACTTCACAAAACTCTGGTAATGGGTGCATTGCAACAAACTGATTGTAAACAATAGAAACAGTTCAGTACTTTTTAGAGTCCAAGTCATCTGCAAACATAGTAACTCCAAGTTCCTTGTCATATGGTACTGGGTCCCACTTTTTCATAAATATATAAAAGAGCCAATTATTCAAAACTATCATACATGTCCTGATTCAAGGAATGTTCAAAAACCGATAAAGAAACAAGCAAAGGTCAAACAAAAAGCTTACAAGAAACATAAACAATTATCATGATCCTGACTTAACAGATAATAAAGTATGCAGGAAGAAAGTCATACTGAGGTAAGCAGGGAACCTTTCTGTCTAAAAGGGTAGGCCAAACCAGTGAACTAGTAACATTTGAGGCAAAATCCCAACAACCCTGTCAACCTTTTTTAAGATCCACTCCTGATTTTCTTTGTGAGCTCCGAATTACATACAATCTAAGGTACCCTTACTTAAGTTATTATAAAATATTCACAAACATGTAAATTCATGTGGTCTTTGAGCCCTTTCTAACAAAGTTCATGCATTACCATTACAAGCTTGTTGTCCCCTAAGAATTTCAGCAGGCAACTTCCACCAGTCCACAGATGATCCTAATACCACTCCATTAAAATAACCCCCCCCCCCCTTTAGGATTTTTTTTCATAGACAATTCCCCCACCCTTAACCCTAGAGGGAAATCTTCTAACAGGAATCATCCCCATAGAGATGTTTTGTCATGGCTTTCTCACATTACATTAATGTCACTGCAACTTTAAGTATATATGTAGCATAGCAGCTCGAGCTTGCTTCCTTGCTAACAATTACATCTAAAGCATTTGTGCTCCCCCTACAATACTTCCCAAAATGCCCACATGATTCAGACCATATACTATACACAACTCTTCGACAAACAAATTTCAGCAGAAAGTAAAAGATATCTAAACCCTTCAATATACCAGGGTTATCATCTCAGCTTGGGGTGACTGCATACTCAGGTTATCAGTCAAAATGTACCCATTAAACAAAAATCTAAGGAATTACTTCAAATTTAGCATCAGCTGGAATTGGAAACAGAAATGCCAGTCCTCTGAAGTTGACAGTAAATAGCTGCTGAGTAGCATCGTATACAGCTGGTCTAGTAGCTCCAAATGAACTGTTTATCTTCTCGATGTTTGGTTGAACTTGAGGTGAATTGAAATGTTTACCACTGGAAGGAAGAAATGGTAGACCATATAAATAACCAGATTTGGGCACATTTAGAGGACAGTGCTGTAACATATTTTGGTGGGAGTTTGAAAGCAAAATTTTATGTTACATACATTCTGATGTTAGACGAAAGTGATATGCTTCTTGTGCTTATTTACATTTTGGCATCATGCCATGACATATATTCTTTTTACTACTGGTGAAACCTTGATAAATAAAGTTTCAATAGGACAACTGTACAATACACTTTGAGCATTTGCCCTGCAAACATGTTTCACATTAACTGACCCAAAAGATAAACCTGTTCCTTTGTGATAAATAAAAATGGAGATAATATGTTTATGTATAACCTTTTTGATCTCCAGTTATCATCTAGACCAGCTAGTGAGATAGAAAAAATAAAAGGAAGCTCACAGGCTTGTGCAATATAATACACAAAAAATTTTCATCACTGAAAAGCACTAAAATTCGACAGCAAATTGTCCCACATAGAAAATGCTGTTCAAATATGACTATAATCATGATAGCAATTCTCTGTGTGTGACAACTTCTGTTTAATTGACTATTTATTCCAGATAGCATTGACCCATTCCATTGATTAAGTAACAAATCTGTCATCTATGCTTCTGTTTTGGGTAGTTATGGTCTGGAATTGAATTTTGTTGCTAATGTTATGTTTTGCTGTCAAAAATCAATCAAAAATGAAAACTGCAGCTGGAATTCACAAAGACAGAGGGAATAGCATGACTGCTGCATGAATGAATAATTACCAGGATAGCAATTCAGTGATACCAGGATCACACTTGTATCTAATTGTGAATATGGTTAATTTTCTGTTTTTGGTGTTGCTAATGTTACTATTTGCAGTGCTGTCAAAGTTTTAGCATATAACATTAGCACACAATAAATGCATTCCACTGGAAAAATACTGAATGTATTCATACCCTTTCATGATCAATTTATAGTATCTACCTGCTTGAAGGTAACATAATAGTAAGGGTGGCAAATATCCATAATCTGTCACCTCACCTGACTAGGTATGGTTTGCTGTCAAGAATAGATAACACCTGCAACATAGTAACATTAGCACACACTTTTCCAAAATTTTTATCCAAACCATTATTAAACACACCATATTTATATCTTAATTCTCAGAAATCTTGCTCCTGCTGAACTTATAAGGCCAATGAAAACACAGATTTATTTCCTATGCATACTAGGGTATGCCTTATGTTTGACACCCTGTGTCAATGTTGCTAATGTTACTATTGACAGCACTGTAATGGGAACCTAACACTAATCTAGTTTAATTTCATTTGAACAAAGGAAATGCACAAGTAGTTATCTCCTTTTTCTTTTTTTTTATTGAAAATTGGAGCCTAATGCATCAAACCAAGGGACCTTTAAGCATCACTGGAAATTTTTATTTTTTCTCCATTGTGGGAACAAATTGGGTCATTTATTGTGAAACATGTACAGTATGCAACAAACAGACTGTAAATGGTAGTCTCAAGAGTAACAAGGCCAGAACTTACAAAAGTGTTTTCTAACACTTCATAAGGAAGCATGAAATGATATTTATAGTATGTCAAATAATACTGAAAATGTCTAGAAGTTCATTAGTCTTTCAAAATGATTTTCAGTTTCACAGTACCAAGAGTGAAAACTACAGTACCAATGTAACATGTCAAACAGAGGTTTCTATGGCACACTATACTCACCAATATTTTAACTTCACCTTGCTCAAATTGTAAATCTCTATTATCTGTACAATAGAATAAATACAAGCATGAGTATGACAATTGAATATATTCTATTTAATATAATATTCCCAGATACAAGTGCAAAAACTGACCAGATGCACTTAATAGTGAATGGTTGACCAATGACTGTGTACACAAACACTACTGTAGAGATTTGTGACAAAGGAAAGTTGAACAAGATACTCTTTCAGACTATTGTAAGTTATATAGAAGACTATTCTCCCATACACCATAAAAATTGCTGTACACCAATTTTTGCCTTTCAACAAAAATGCAGAAATTTATGTTTGCAGAAACTTAATTCTCAAGCAGCCAATTAGTTTCAGATCACTGCACCAACTAGAGCACCAACAATTTTGGTCACTGGCTGTCTAGGACACAAAGAGTTAATTCTTTCACCTTCCCAAATAATGTAATAACATACTTTTGATTTCACCAAACTTAATACATTAAATATTTAAAACACCATACCAAATATCAGTTCATGTGCATGTATGTACTTCACTGTGTATACATGTCAATTTCTTATATACAACAAATATATATTACACCATCACTGCAAGTGACAGTTTGAAAGAGAAGAGTCACTATGAAGGAGAGAGATACATCTGATTTTTGCCATCAAATCACAGCTCCATTTCACAAACTGTTTCCATTTAATTCATTATCTGCTGTTCAATTGTCCCTCCAGTTAACAAAATAATTGCATGCAATCTGCACAGAGGTAAACCAGAAAGCCAAAAGGCTTAGTGATTCCTTGCCGAAAGGGGGTGCTTTGTTACACTGAGGTTCATCCATCAAATTTATACTTCTCTTCTACATCATTTTTTATGATGTGGTCACAATTTGACCCCTGCTCACATCAGCTCATGTCACATGACCTTTAAACTGAAACTTGAATAACCACAAAAAAATGAAAAAAAAAAAAAAATAAATAAATAAAACGTATGAGAAGGGATTTATCTGTGCTTCCTCCCTTGTAATGACATGTTTACAAAGTTTCAGTTTTTGACCTCTGGTGACCTCAAATGGCTTGTGACCTCCACAAAAAAACAATAGGGTTTTTCCTCGCACCATAACACATCCACATACTTAGTATGAAATCTATCCAAGCTTCCTACCTTAAGATACTGTGTAAACAAGGTTTTCAGACTTTGACCCCTGGTGACCCCAAATGACCTTTGACCTCCACCAAAAACTATACGCTTCTTCCTCGCACCATAATGAATCCACATACTTAAAATGAAATCAATCCAAGCTTCCTACCTTGCGATATGGTATAAAAAAGGTTTTCAGAGTTTGACCCCTGGTGATCCCAGACGACCTTTGACCTCCACCAAAAATAACAGAAATCTTCCTCTTACCATACCACATCCACATACTTGGTATGAAATCTATCCAAGCTTGCTATCTTGAAATATCATGTAAACAAGGTTTTCAGACTTTGACCCCCGGTGACTCCAGATGACCTTTGACCTCCACCAAAAACAATAGGGTTCTTCCTCTTACCATAACACATCTACATACCAAGCATGAAATCTATCCAAGCTTTTTAACTTGAGATATCGTGTAAACAAGGTTTTCAGATTTTGACCCCCGGTGACCCCAGATGACCTTTGACCTCCACCAAAAACAATAGGGTTCTTCCTCTCACCACAACGCATCTACATACTAAGCATGACATCTATCCAAGCTTTCTAACTTGAGATATCGTGTAAACAAGGTTTTCAGGTTTTGACCCCCGGTGACCCCAGATGACCTTTGACCTCCACCAAAAACAATAGGGTTCTTCCTCTCACCACAACGCATCTACATACTAAGCATGAAACCTATCCAAGCTTTCTAACTTGAGATATCGTGTAAACAAGATTTTCAGATTTTGACCCCCGGTGACCCCAGATGACCTTTGACCTCCACCAAAAATGATAGGGTTCTTTCTCTCACCACAACGCATCTACATACCAAGCATGAAATCTATCCAAGCTTTTTAACTTGAGATATCGTGTAAACAAGGTTTTCAGATTTTGACCCCGGTGACCCCAGATGACCTTTGACCTCCACCAAAAACAAAAGGTTTCTTCCTCTCACCACAATGCATCTACATACCAAGCATGAAATCTATCCAAGCTTTCCAACTTGAGATATTGTGTAAACAAGGTTTTCAGATTTTGACCCCCGGTGACCCCAGATGACCTCTGACCTCCACCAAAAACAATAGGGTTCTTCCTCTCACCACAACGCATCTACATACCAAGCATGAAATCTATCCAAGCTTTCTAACTTGAGATATCGTGTAAACAAGGTTTTCAGATTTTGACCCCCGGTGACCCCAGATGACCTTTGATCTCCACCAAAAATGATAGGGTTCTTTCTCTCGCCACAACGCATCTACATACCAAGCATGAAATCTATCCAAGCTTTCTAACTTGAGATATTGTGTAAACAAGGTTTTCAGATTTTGACCCCCAGTGACCCCAGATGACCTTTGACCTCCACCAAAAACAATAGGGTTCTTCCTCTCAATATGGGCCATCTATGTACCAAGTTTGAGAACTGTCCAACTTTCCCTTCTTGAGATATCGTGTAAACAATCTAAGCCGTCACATACGCACACACACACACACACACACACACACACACGACATCACCATCGCATAGATTCCTTGCCTGCCTTCGGCAAGGAATCAAAAAGAAACAGACCCAATCTAGGACTGTAGTAAAACCATACAATGCTATCACTGCATGGCTTCAGTCATATTTCAACACAAGACACCAAAAATACTGTACCTTCAGTCTTTGTGAAACAGAATCAAAGATCAGCTTAATACCATCTTGTGTCAGATTCAGTATCATGTCCATGGATAAAGGTTGCTGAAAATATAGAAGAGTACTTTGTTGAAATTTAAGGCGTTTACTTGTCTTTTAAACTTATGTCAAATATTTCGTAGACTGACACTTTTATGATTCTGTACTCTGAAGGAAAAAGAACTCAGCCAACTCTATCAAAAGCTGGTGGTGTGAAACCAGGTTGATGCTTTCTACTGATTGCATGTGTTGTGACTGAGTATCAATGATAAAACAAGATTAGCAGCAGAGGCACACTCTTTAAAATACAAGCACTTGTGCTACGGAAAGTCTTGGACAGAAGTTGACATTAAAATATGGCAATTTAAAGGAAATTATGGGGTTGAGATTAATCATAATGAAGCATGCACAAAAAATGATACTTAACTTGGCCATGCATCTGTGATATGTTTCCAGAATTATATTTTGTCTACTGTATATATATTCTGCTGTGCTTCATTGCATTTTAGGGTAAAACAAATGCCACATCTTTAAAAATGTACAGATTAATTACAATAATAACAATTAATAAACATTGTGGGAAACAGCCCTTTGCTACTTTTATAATTTACTCCCTGTCATAGCAGGCATATGACAGGTACAATACAGTATCTTCGATTAAAGTGATACTACCTGTTTAAGAAAGGGAAATACATAACACTGCCTTCTCCAAAGTGTTGGAATAATGTTTAAGCAGTCTATCCCAACAATAAAGATAAATAAAGATCCCTCACAGAAGTAGTTGTTCCAAATGTTGCTTCAATTATCAAAAAAATAACAATAAAAACTATGAAAATCGAAAATGTTTGCACACAATCTTTATTCCATTCAATCCCACTCCTGGGTGAACAAACCAATGGGAGTGCTCTAATATATGAATATGCAAAAGGCAGCACAACGAAAGGTGCCCACGTATATGCCAGCGAACGAACACTGAACACATGATATTCATGCTATAGCCTAAGTACTTGAAAACTGACTGTAGGCCTATAGTACCATGGAGATGATACCCGAAAGGTTTTATTGGCTCCATGATAGTAAATCGAATGGGGAAATTTCTGTTTAAGCCCACCCGACCAATTTTGGAACACACTACAGCTCTCGTGAGCTACTTGATAACACCACAACTTGGGACTAATGCAGCGGTCAATCGTTATCTTCACCCTACCCCCCTCAAGCCTTCACTTCTTTTCACCTTTTATGGAAAAATAATTAGTCAAAGATTCACCTCTGTATTGAAAATTGTAAGGTGCAGATTCACCAATCACAATAAATCTTCTAGCTGAGGATTCACCAAGGCTTTTATTTCCTTTAGGTAGAGATTCACCAGTCTGCAAATGATTGTTAGTTCAAGATTCACCACCAAATGAACATTGGTTTACAAAGCTTAAGACTAATTTTACATATGTTAATGAGAAAGATGACACATTTAAAGGACCTATTGCATCACCCCAAATATCTTTGGGACTGCGGGGTGGCATAAATGCATCATTGGTGGCTACACTTCCATTGACATATTGGGCAAATTCAAACTGTACCTTTAATGTACAGCAGCCATTCTGGATATGTACATGGGGTAGTCCAAGTCGTGCACAAACCAACTCGACAGCAAACCAAGTCGTACCCAGTCCAAGTCGTTCAACATCCAAGTCCTCCCCAGCATAAAAGAAAAGTCATGACACAAGTGTTGTATTTCGACAACTCTCAAAATATGATACAAAACAGAGAGAGGAAAAGATGGAGATCAGAAAAACAAAACAGAGTACCAGGGATAGCATAAAAAAAACCTTCAAAAAGCTTATATAATTCTGTCAGGGTTCCCACACTTTTTGGTGAATGAAATTCCAGACCTTTTCAAGACCTTTTCCAGACCTTTACATAGTTTTTCCAGACCCAAATTATCACCTGTGGTCCATACTATAGCTGACAAATTAACATACCCACAACGAGGCATAGGCCTGGGCATATGCTAGCCCTAAATTTATTTACCCAGTACTAACTTTGGTCTTATATCTTGCTACCAACATAACCCAACCACTGAAAATGACGTTTTGACCATGTGTGACAATCTGTTGTGATACCTCCACTTCTTATTCTGTTGTGAACAGCAAGCCAAAATGTGGATTTCATAGAAAGGGCCTTAGGCCCCAGATGGGACTTGGACCCAAAGATCCAGAAAAAATAAACAGGTCACTAATCAAGCATCCTAATGACAGGTGGTCAACTGTTTAACTCTGACTGAAGGAATTAGGGTCAACCATTTTGGAATATTTCACATAATGGATGCCAGGGCACATCTTGGACCTTGGGCCCAAAATGTCTGTACAACCTGAAGATACCACTAACCGAGTATCATTATGACAAACCATCAACATCATTGTACAAGAGAATCTGTTGTTGAAGAAGTCCTTTGCAGCTTTTCATAAAATGGGGTCATTGGGCCCACATGGGACCTGGACCAAAATTTTGGAATACTACACAGATCACTATAACACCATTACAACATTATAAGATCCCATCAACTCTCTTTAAATTTAAAAGGTGGAAAAGTTAATCACTTTGCAAAATTTCACAAAATGGACCCTGCGTCCCATCTTTGGCCTTAGGCCCCAAATTTCTGAACACCCTGCAGGTACGGTACCGCTTACGGAGTATCATTATGCCAATTAAACAATCAACATTGTACAAGAGAATATCTGCAAGAGAAGCATTGTGTTAAATTTTATAAAATGGGCCATAGGGCCCGCATGGGACCTTAGACCAAAATTTTCTGAACACCTTACATGGCCCACCACCCAAGGGACATTATGTGCAAGTTTCAACGAGATCCATTGAAAGATATGTGTAAATAACAGCCACTTTTGCCAATGTCAACAGACAGACCGATAGAGATCAATATGTACAGGTCTGTGATCACAATTACACCAGCTTTGCTGGTATGAGACAAAAATTCAAACCATTCACCCATTAACCTAACTGTCACATGCTAGAAGGAAGTGAGGTTATCAATAATTATTGTAATATCTTTTAAAATCGATGATGATAAGTAATTTCTAAGTTTCTTTAACCCTGGAAATGTTGTCCAAAGTCTGTACCTACGATCCCTCCGAGTCCTTTGATATTTCAATTCAAGATACTGTATAGTACACAATACTGTGTAGATGTTTCAGTCTCAGGGTAGCCAACTCAAACGTAAAAGTGAATGCCAGCCAAAATTATCCAGATGGCATTCATTTCATAAAATAGTTTCAACACATGTGTAAAATACTTTAACTAAGCCCTGTTTAATGGTTTCGAAAAATTTTCTTGCATAATTTTCCCGTACGATACTTTTTTCTTCAGAGTTACTTGCTTTGGCTGCTATCCTATCCTAACAGGTTTACATATGGAGATATATCAAGCCTAGCCTAGTCTCGTGTTTCAAAGTATGACTGAGTGACAGGCTGTGGCAGTTTTGGTTGATACATGGCTTGGAACGTGCAGCAGAGCTAGCATATGATCGTGACATATGCAAAGTGAAATTAACGTCAGGAATTTACGGCATAATCTCTAATTTTATAGAACCAGTTCAGCCTTCATTCACTTACTTCCTTGACCACTGCAATAATTTACCGCAAGAAAAATAGTGAACAACATGATGAAGAAAATTTCCAGACCTAGTAGGCAAATTCAAAGACTTCCCAGGCCTGGAATACCCCCGTTTGATTTTCCCGACCTTTTCCCCCAGTTCCCGACCTCGTGGGAACCCTGTTCTGTAAACGTTGCGAGGGGATTCCTGGGGCCAACTTGGCTTCGTATTGAGTTTGACGAAATGGAGACGACTTGGTCCGAAAGCATGTACAGTTGTAAACAGACCCATTCATTCGTTGGGTAGCGTTTGGCCCGTTTTGTCTTCACATAATATTTGTGACACTACGCACGTTCCATGTGTATTACAGTAGGTGTGCGTACGTATTTACATTTGGCTTTAATACTTGCGGAGACCAAAACATGTGGTCAATTTTCCACATTTCAAAACAGAATTTTCCCGACAAGGTGAAAATTATGTGCAGACTTACGACGCAATTTCGACCATCAAAAAAATATTGTTCGACGCATTTTCACCATAATTACGGAAATCGTTCGTTGAAGATTCGATGCTTCCAAAATTTTTTATAGGTAAAGTTTCACTCTGCCCTGGAAAATGTTTAGGTCAAGTTTCACCATTTTCAAGTTTTTGAGACTTGAAGACTCGACGTCGACTCGACGTCGAATCTGCAACGAGCCTTGAGGGGGGTTAGGTGAAGATTACAATTGACGGCTGCATAAGTATCAGCAAGGGTTGCTACCTGGAAGGGAAAGGACAGTAAAATTTGTGAAGTTAGTGAGCTTTTGTGATCATTGAAGAGTGTTTTTTGCATAATTCTGAAGGCAGACTCCAGAAAATACGAGTAAATCTACTCAATTTACCCACGAGACTGACCATTGATATAAAATGCAAGTAGTACCTCCGAGGAATAACAATTGAACATTTCTTGAGTCATCCAAATCCTAGAAGGTCAACGAAAACATCAGCTTGGAGTCTGACATCTGAGATGCTTACCCTCCATCGCAAGGTCATGCCATGGAGCTACTACCTAGACATACTTTCCCTGTTACATTTCCCAGCTGAAATGTACACAGTTGCCTTGATTCAACCAGGGAGTTCTGATACAACAGACACAATTTCTTTTACATTCTGGAAACTATTGGAGAAACCATCTACAACAATCAAAGTTAAACTGAGAGAAATAACACATTGCTCACAGAGAAAATGGAATCGAGCCATAAAATTTTACGGCTAGGACTATTTTGGTTAGGATTGTCATACTTCAAGTTAGTGCCCTTGTACAAACTTGACACATTTTTGGTCAATTAGACTAATTAGTGCATCATTGTCCAGTTTACGTAAATTATTTGACATGTAGACCTACCTGCATGTAGCGTACTGCTCAAGGACAAAGACTTGGGATGCAGGGAAGCAAGGTTATAGAGGTGTAACTGGTTACCATTACAAATGTTAGTATGTGTCTTCTTGAATACTGTTAGGGTTGAAATTCACTAACGCAGGTATTACTGTATGATGAAAACAGGTGCTTTCATGACAGGTATCTTCCATTACCTACTCTAACCCTATCTGCCAGTGGCAAGTTGGGGGGGGGGGGGCAGTAGCGTGTTCAAAGGGGGGGCCAGGGGGCACTGGCCCCCCCACCTCTGAAGCCAGTCGGGGGAAAATCTCTTACGGGGATTTAAGGGTAAGGGGAAGAGAAAAAGATTGAAGAGACACTGAGCACTCAACAAGGATGGCGCCAGGTGGGGACGGGGAGCCCCATCGGGGAGTCTTAATCGATACGATAGAGTATGCAGGCAGTCCCCGACGGCGTCTGAGAGAGGACAAAAATAAGCTTTTTTAAACAATTAAATTTTGGGCTGTTTTGGGAGCATTTGGGGCTGTTATTGCCCTCTTTTTTCACCCTATAAGTGTGACCTTAGATACAAGGTATGGTGTGAATTATATGATGTAAAAAAAGACCTTTGTAGATGTGACTGATGCAGTTTCTTTGTCTTCATGAATAAATGAAATGTATAAAATGAATGTTAAATGAAAAATGGACCTTTGCAGGCACAAAAAACACCTCAAATTAATCAGCAATTTGGAGTAAAATTTTGAATTTTGTCTGTCCTCTGGATATTAAATCTTATTAGTTGATATTTTTAATATAAGAAAAGATTTGCAGCTCTAAAATTATGAAACACTAAACCATTGTTGTTTCAAATACGACAAATGAAATAATCCTAGCAGTAAACACATCATAGCTGATTGCAGAGCACATGACGTAATGTAAGTAACATGTCTATCCCCTAATTGTAATTTAAGTAACTATCAAGTTTACAAGCCTTTGGGTCATAAATTTCCGGAGAATTTGATAAAATTGCATCAGTTTGCAGAAGGCCATATGTTTTACTGGTTTGTGTGCTTTCCTCTATCTTTTTGCTACAGTAACAACAAGGATATAAGAACCTTCAAGGTGATGTCTGTCCTACAGAATGTTACTTACGCAACAATCATGACCTACTGTAGCCTGTAATAACTCATAATGTTAATGGGGACATTGGCGACAATGAACGTATCACATTTCTACAGTTAACATTTCATGAAAGAGCAAAACTTGTGCTACAATGCACTCAAGAGTTTCAAGTACTTAATTTCCTCCAAAATAGTTTTGTAAATTTATAACGTACATTCACAAGTCCCCCATGCAGTCCATCTTTCTTTACTGGTAACAGAATTTCAGTGAAAATGTGTTTGTTGTTTACAATTCTACTCAATACAGGGTATATTCAACATATTTTCCTACTTAACAATTTCTAAAGCTAAGAGTTTCCATGTCTGTCCCCGTTTATACTTATGTTACAAGGTACGCTTACCACCCAAACAGTGATGATAGGTGAAGAGAACTATCTTCCAACTCTCAAAAAAAAAAAAAAAAAAATTAGACTAACCATCAAACTAAATAGCATAACATAAATTTTGACTGGGAGGACTTAATTTTAACCATCTATGTCATACTTTTATACCCCAATAGTGTGGAAAGACCCATGTCCAAATAAATAGATATGATGTTTAAGTTCAACAAATGATTTCAATTCCCTGGTTATTCCGTGATTGTAACATTCATATAAGTTGTTGGGAGCTATTGTCTGTCCAAATTTCTCACATTTTGGTTGCATTTCCCCCATATTTCATAATCTTGAATGGAAATAAGAAAAAGTTTTTTTCTTCTATCATGAAGCATGGTGTTGATCAGCATAATATGTTTGCCAATGTAATGCTTTCCTTCAAACACATTTTATTTGGTACTTATTTTCTAATCTATGTTTGGACCCCATTCCCCATTCTTTTGCTTCGCTTCACCTTGTGTTACGTGCTTCTGTCAGAAAGATGGAAAGGATAGTTACGCAGGTTGCTATCATCTATGTCGCTGGCAGTGAAGTGCGACTGGGTCGACTCTGTCCCAATTTCTATTTTCTCACCTTTTTTTATGGTTAAGAAATTATCTTATGCACAAAGTTGCATCCGAAGAGGTGTTGGATATTCTGCATCAACAGATGACATGATTGACAAAGTCTTTTGAGGTTCGATTTTTTTTTTTTTGAGTTTTAGTTAAAATCTTCTCCATCTCTGGTCAGAAACCGCCGAAAATCTGCCAACCTGTGTAAATGCATGATATTAGAGGACTACGAAAATGAAATGTAAACTAATTATTTCATGACGTCACATCGAAAAACAACTTTTATCAAAGTACAAAACTCGGACTGATTTTCAAACCAATATCGCTCTATTGAGCGATACAAGTTTTATGGTGATAGGAGAACAGTTTATCATGAGACAAACTCAGTTACGGAAAGAATTTGCAAACGCGCAAGAATTTTTCCGAACGCAGTCTTTTCGACGGAAGGTACGAAACTTTGGGAACGTTCTAGGTATTTCCTTCTAAACTTTCGAAATTTATTAATCATCGCAAAGGGAAATTCAAAGTAAACTGCGGCCCTTCCCTCTACTTTACTTTGTATATAAAAGACTCATGAAGTTTCAGGCTAAATAATATCATTTTCAAAGGTCATGTTATTGACAATTTTTCGGAACGTTCAAAAACTTTTTCGAACATAAAAAAATCGTTCCAACACGGAAAGCGTTCGGGGGGATTTCGGGATGGTCGCAAGAGTATACGTACTATATTCAATCAGAACGTATGATTGTGCACAGGCAGGCTTTCACAGGAAATTGATAATTGCTTTTCCCCTCATGAGTAGATTTCTTGCTACAGCAAATTACAGACACACAATGGGACTTCTGTTTACACTGGCACAAAGGCACCTCGGTTTACTGGGTTGCCGATAATCCGCATTGAAAGAGCGAGGTACCTAGCGGTTCTATTGTACACTGAATAGACCGGAGCGTGACCGAAGCGAACATGCCCACTTATTCTTGGCGCAACTGTACATGACAACAACTCAAACTCTGTAAAAATAAGCATTTACTCCCATTTTTAGAAGAAATTTGCCCAGCCTAGCCTACATCTAGTGTTACCTAAAGGTGGCTTGAGACCTATAAATGGCCTAAAAAATTATTTTAAACAATTCTCCAAATCACTGCGAATAGTCTCCTTTCATCATCTAATGATTTGCTTTTGTAATGGTGATATCATTCATGGAATATATTTTGATATCACTCTTATGGGCTTTCATAATGTTTGGGTGACCGACTCAAGCAGTGTTCTCCACAAGCTGTTTTGTCCGGGGGCTCCGCCCGTACAAAATCTGCCACACTACTTTAGCGCCCGGAAAAAACTTTGCCGCCCGCACAGAAAATTGACCCACCCGGTCAAGAGGTTGTCTGTACACTCAATCACACACACCACAAATTAGTCATTTTGACTGCCCTTTATATTTGATTTCAAATACTCATGACAAGCAATGTATAATAAAACATCGGAGATGCAAACCCAGTTCACTTGCACCTGAGCTCTTATATAATTCCGACAATATGCACTTACTGCATTTCTTTCTTACGTTTCCACAGTAGGAATCTGTTACCATCAAACTCATACACTAGACGAAACCATTCAATTGAACTTTCCCCTAGGTTTCCCGATTTTCACCCGAAATTTCCATTAAAGTGAACTACTTCATTCTTGAATACGTCCAAGTGGAAACTGGAGCTTCAGATCTGCAAGTCAAAGATATGTAGAAAATGCAATTTGCAAAAAAAAAAAAAAAAAAAAAAAAAATGACCACAAAATGCCCAGATTTGAAAACACAGGGAAGGCTAAGAAACAAGGCCGTACATATAGATTGCACCATTTGCGATCTAAGCCCTCCGAAATCAGGGGCGGATCCAAGGGGGGGTTTTAGGGGTTTAAACCCCCCCTTTGATTTTCGAGGATTTTTTTTCATTTTGTATAATATATTGTTTATTTTCCCCGGTACGTTTTGAAGGTTATTTTCAGTTACAACAATGCAATTAACATGCCATAATTATAAGTTTGCTGACAGCGTATTTTTCCTTCTATCGTCCCGAAGTTCTCTCTCATTCAAAAATCCTTATAGAGTCAGTGAGTCCTTCAAAAGGAGGTCCAGCTCTAATCTTAGTTCCCATATGCAATGAAATCGCATCCAGTAGTGCCTAACTCTGTTTTAAAAAATGGGAACGCGACTCCAGCTTTTCGCTTGTACTCTCGCTGAAAAATTCAAATATTGTGTTGACTGAAAGTGGTTGTCGTTGAATTGGAATCACTTAATATAATCAGAAATCGAGAAGACTAATCATACTTTGGACATCCGTTGGATGTAAAGACGTTCAGGGAAAATTAGACTGTTCAGTTGGAACATACATCTAAAGAAATTACCATTGTTCTGGAAGGTATTATAATCCAAAATTCGCTTATATACTGAATCCCTTTCATTTGTTACACAAGATATATTCCTTTTTTATCCAAGAGTACGTTATGACCAAGATCACGTTTAAACATTATTCCATGCAAAAGAGTGGGTGTTTGCCTGGAGTTTCTTGCACATGGGAAGTGCCAGTGACCTGTAGGCGGTATTTAGCACATTTTCCTTCTTGCCTCTTGAGGACATGGTTGTATGTACAGCAAGGGAGGGTATCAAAAAAACGTAATGTTTCCATGGAAATGACAAACATACAAAGCATGAAACATGAAGATGGCCTAAGTATAGATTGTAAGGTCTGAGAAGGGTCAATTTTTCTTGGTTTACGCCGCGCAGTGATAGCGCCAGGTGGGGGACAGGGGAGCCATGGCTCCCCGTCGGGGAAGTTTTATAGTTCTTTTTTTTACAGTCAGGGAGTCTTAATCGATACGGTAAAGTGTGTAGTCCCCAACGGCGACAAGTCGCCCCGACGGTTTACCTATTTTTTGCTCTCAAGAGCAGTGGCGGCACGGCTGGCATGGGGGGAATGCGTGCCACCCCCCATTCGATTTCAGAAATTTTTTTTTGAAAATTTTAAAATGATCTCAAAAGGCGTTTAAGCTATAGATTTCCGTAGGGGGTAGGGTGAGGTGTGCTTTCAGCCGAGTGATGGATCTGTGGTTATCATTTTCAATCACAAATGGTTCTCAAACTATCAGAATTATCCCAAATTGTTCGCAAACTATCAAACTTTTTGCGCGCTTCGCGTGCTCCAAACCTTACCTCAGTGATATCCTTATTGTCAACAATTTCCGGTAGCAACTCCCGTAGAAGCACAGTTGAAGGCTGTTCACGAATTCTCAGTAAAAGATTGGCTCTGTGATTGGCATATAGGTTTGTTGAGGAATTGAAAGTGTTTCGATGCAGAGGATCATGAAGGCAGGTTTTGTCATTGTAATCTTATTTAATGAAAAATTTCGGCGCGCTTCGCGCGCATTCGTCACGGTTTGCACCCCGTCTTATGGCTATTATTAAGGTTATAATACATGCAACTATTCTGATCACACTCTTCCGAGAAACATAAGTACATTTCCAACCTCTGTAGGCCTATGGGGTCTTTCAGTCTAATTTGAAGCATGATCTGGAAAGTTGAAAGTACGTATTTGCCGTCGGTTATACATTTTTTCAAATGCAGCCATTACCGGTAGGCCTATAGATGGCGATTGTTAATACACTTACGACGAAAAAGCATTTTGAAATGCGCTTTTTCCTACACCCCTTTTGCTATACTTAGGTGTTCGTCTGGGTTTTCGTTCAAACTTAGTAAACATACGACAGTTGCAAAGTGCTCGGCATCATACTCTATAGTATCATTTGGATGTCAGGTAAGAAGCATCATGTCAGTGCCCCATTTTATATAATTAATCCAGAGCTTCCAGGAGGGCTGCCTGCTGCAGCCTTAGAAATACCCTTTCATAATGCACAATGAAGCAAAGGAAAATTTTCGTAACAGTCCAAGAATGTTTCCGTGGACTCAACGCTCGTATTATTAAGTAAAAACTTTCCCCGAATAGAAGACATTAATTAAAGTAGCCAAAAGTGGGACTTCAGGAGGTTTGCTGACAACATACCCTTCTGTTGGACAACATACTCTCCTCTTTAACCTTACCAAAAATTAGAATTCACTAATGTTTGGATATTTTCCAGACATATATGATCAGTTCCAAACGTATCCCAAAGATAGCACCATTTTGCATCTAAGCAACATTAAATTAACAAACTTTTCTCAAAGTGGAGGGGGACCCCCTCCCCTTAGACCCCTCACCCAGGTCAGCACCTTTATGAAGTGACAAAGGAAAGATTATCACTGCTGTATACTGTCGCAGGTACCCATAAATACTGTAGGTACAATTTATTCAGACCGGGGGGGAAACTGAGGTGGCATTTGGACGTCATCTGTGGTGCTCCCCCCCAATTACCAAATCCTGGCAGCGCCACTACTCAAGAGGACAATTTCCCTTAAAAGAACCCAAAATTTTTGGCGCACTAGGCGCGCGGTAGAGTCACTCCTGTTTCTTCAGTACTTCCATTCTACATTGCTAGATAGCACAAGACCTGTCAAACTTTACAAGTAACATGTAGGTAGAGTACACAGTTTAAGTAGAGAGCGTAAATTCCATCCCATATGGCAAAGTCTACTTGCTGTTGTCTTGTGTGTGTCATGCGGTACGGTCAGTTGGTGAGCGACTCAAGGAGAAAAGTTTGGGTATTTCATAGGGTAGTCCAGGTGGTTTCGATAAAATGTATGTTATCCCTGATATGGTCTACAACCCCTACACTTTTTCTTTTTTCTTTTTGTTCTTAATGATTAGGCTACATATATTTTTTGTGTAAAACCAAAAAAAAAAAAATTCGCGCGCTTCCCGCGCTTTGCAATTTTACGTTTCAGATTCAAAAGTACACTATCAGTGCGCAACTCGGCTCATGAAGTATTCAGTGATATTATGCAAAATATGCCCTGCAATGACTTGGAATATTTAGGCTCCTTCATATCCCCTCCTTACCACCCCTTCGACATAGGGGCTGTCGGAACTTCGGGTCACTGCATGATCCGGCCCCCTGTCGGGAAAATGCTGTCGCTACCGACCTGGTCGGTTTACTTATTTTGGCTTTCAAAAGGGTCATTTCTGCGATAAAATCCAAAATTTTCGGTCCACTTTGCCCACTCTTCCTCAGTTCCGTTACTAATAGCTAAATATAGTACAAACCCTTTCCACCTTTTCAAGTCACTTAATATAAGTAGAATACATGGATTTATGTAAATGTCGGTCATTTCATCTTATTTTGCTTAACCTTGTTAATATTCTCTTGAGTCTGCCGTGCGGTACTGATAGTGACTCGAGGAGGGAAGTTCAGCATAGGTTATGCCCGATATGGCCCAACTGCCTTGACAATTGACCCATATATATGCTTCAAATAAGTACAGATTCTTTTTAGTGTAGGCCCATCCAAAAAATTTCGCGCGCTCCGCGCGCTTTGAGATTTCACAGTTTAGATTCTAGGAAAAACGATAAATCAGGGCGGAAATATATATCTCTAGTATATACAAATGTTATGAAATATATGCTCCGCAATGTCATAATCTAATACACAAGTTTGCTTCAAATCCTTCCTCACCGATTCCTCGACGACAGTCATGGCTGTCGGAGCTTCGGGTCACTGGCCCGCCGTCGGGGAGTCTGCCCTCCCCGTCGGACAAATCCTGGCACCACCCCTGGCGCCGCGCCAACCAATGGTCGCGCTCCGCTTAGATAACGAGACAACCAAAAATCCATGCATGCGATTAAGCCTACCAGTTTAATTTTAAGGCCCCATACCAAAATACTTTCAGAAGATTTCAAAAAGAGAAACCAAGTTTTCTTTATTGAGCACAAGCGAGCAACTTTGAGGGAGCGCCTAGAGAGAGCACAACAAATGACTGAATGCTCCGAACTCCTGACGCCCAAGATCGTTATCGGGCTGTATAGCATGCATCTCTCACAAGGAGGGAGACAACTTTCTGACAGGACATTTATCATAAAATTTCTGACACAGGGAATTTCAATGAAAGCTTGTTTTTATACGGATCAAAGAGCCTAGGAAACGCGTGGGAAATGCCATTTCCTGCAATCTGGGGGTCTTCTGGACCAAAAATTTTCTCTGTACGCTTCGCGCCAACTCATGGTGGCGCTCCGCTTAGATAGTAACTATATCGCAAAACCCCCCCCTTTAGTCAAAACCTGTATCCGCCCCTGTAAATTGTCGAACTTTTCCCAAGGGGAGGGGGAGATACCCCTCCCCTTAGATCCTCCCCAGGACGGCGATGACAAGAGCCCCCGGAAAGATAACAGACCAGTGGAGAACCCTGCTCAAGGTACCATTCTTGAACCTAAGGCATCTGAAACTTGTGGTGGGAATTTTGACATCTCTTGAAAGTTTGCCACAGAATTCACTCTCACTTTCAAGATTAAAAGAAAACATGTTCATGAGAATAATGGATAAGTGTAAATTAATATTACTACCTTATGTGTGTATTTTTATTGAAAATTCCCTTAATTGACCGACTCATAGTACCACCATCATAACAAGATTTAGCAGCTTCAAAGAATTTAAAAAAAAAACAAAACAGGATAATTTGTGTAAATCAAAATTTTTGGTGTCTTTTTGGAGACTAAGTGAATTTGAGAAAGATAGAGACCATTCAAAATTTTTGAAGGTGCGATAGCCCAATTTTGTAAATGGCGATATTGCTGACCTAGCCTTCTTCTTCTTCTTAAAAATACTCCAATGCGCCCGAGCAAGGCATTCGATGGGGGAAAGTTGGTGTGCTACTGTAATTATTGAGACTGAAACCAGTTACAGTAGTTAATGCCCTCTTGAAAGTGGTCTCATTATCCAGTTGGGCTATGTCCGGGGGGGCTTGTTCCAACTGGAAATGGTTCTTGGGAAGTAAAAATTGCCAAATGTGCCAACATTACAAGTAATATTTTTGAAAGACATGAGGCTAGAATTCAATTGGAGAATTTAGCCATCAGGCGACTTAATACGTCTATATTTTTCACCCGGGAAAATGGCCTTTTCCTGGGGAACTTTGGCTAAATGAGCCTATTGAATTCTAGCGGCATGCTGTGAGTTTGTTCTAGAGTTTGACTAGCATGGGGGAACAAAGATGTTTTGAGTATGGATTGAAAACTTGTTACGTAAAATTTTATGACAAGTAAAAGATCTGTAATATTACGTCTGCATTCAATTTCAAGGGTGGGCCAATTCAAGGATGACATAATGTCTGTAGCCTAATACTTTCAGTTCTCTTGAAGCGCCCAGTGACAAACCTACCGGCCCTAGATTGAATATTTTCAAGTTCCTTTTTAGCAGTGGTAGTTTGAGGAGACCAAACTTGGAAAGCATACCCAAGTTGGGGACTCACATAGTTAAGATAAGCCTTTTCTTCAACATGAGAAGGCTAACTGTAATATACTCGTGGGTTATAACTGGAGAAGGCTAGAAGGTTCACGTTTATTCTTGTTTATTTCGGTAGTGGCAATATCATGGCTCTCGATTCCAGCTAGCGACTAAGGAACCCCAAATGGGTTCCTAGCATATGCAGAATTACATAACGATATATTACACTAACCACGTAAGTTATGAGGTAGATTTAGAAAGACCTAACGTTAGGCCTAGGCTAGTTGCTTTGGCAGCTACGTTGTTAATGTGAAGGGAGCAAGAAAGCTTGGAGTCCAGAGTAACACCAAGGTAGCAGGATGATTTTACACATTCAAGATTATGTCCTGCCTACATTTGAAGGGGTTAGTTTTCAAGCCTCAAGGTAGGCCTAGTACTTTAGGCCTAGGCCTAGCCTAGGCCCAGTGAGCACATACTGTAACATTAGGCTATTAGGATTAAATTGCATACACCAAGTTGATAACTTATATTGCGAGTCAAGGTCAGATTGCAAGCCTAGTATGGCAAGCCCCACAGCGATCCAAATACTAGGTCAGCGGACTGCGGACTAATATAGGCCTAGCCTACATAACATAATATAATAGCCTAGCCTAATTTATAGTTTACAGTAACTGTTCGGCCTAGTTATGCAAGCCTTCTTCTTCTTCTTCTTCTTCTTCTTCTTCTTCTTCTTCTTCTTCTTCTTCTCGTGTACTGGCAGGGCTCTAAAAAAAGGTAGAGCATATGAGCCAGAGGTGTGCGGGGAGGGGATATGACTTAATCAAAATGTAAATTATGCTTGAACGAATTTATACTACTTGCATTGACAGTCCCTTCAGGTAACATATTCCACTCCTTTATAGTTCTTGGGAAAAAGGAGTAATTGTAAGCATTAATACGACACGCAGGTTGTTGGAAGTTTTGCGTGTTCATTCTCCGAAGGCCCTGCAGTGTCACTGGTTTTAGGAAGTTTTCTCTAGCCTAACTTAACCTAGTAATGTGCTGAGAATGTCTGTCCTAACAAGTAACATTACAGCATACTTACTATAGCGTAGTAAAGCGTCGTAATATGGTCTTTAACAGTGTTTTCGACAGTTTCAGAATTGTGACCTTGACACTGCATACCTTATATAGGGCTTACGCCTTTATACTGTATGCATTTGTATGAATAATAAAAGTGCGTCATTCTTGAACGTTCATAGCTAGCATTACACCGTCAAGGCTTAACCCAATTTCACTTCGTACGGGGCAATTATATATTTAGTCAGAGCATTTCCACAAATTAGATCCTAAGTGGGCACTGATTTGAGTTTTATGTTGAGTAAAATTCCTGAAAAAATTTCAATTCTCTCAATGGTTACATTCTCTCTGATTCATATTCCCTACCTAGACTTGTCACAAAAGGTACAAAAATCCATTTTCATGGAAAAATTATCCAGATGTTAGTGCAGGAATTGCTCTAGGTTTTTATTTCCAAAAATCGGCGATTGGATTAACCTAAGAACATTCCTAGAATACCCTAAATACGCCGATTGAGATGTCTAAACTGCCTTACTAGTGGAAGGATTGCCTAGACTTACATGAAAACGAAAATAGAAGTGACCAACCGGGGTGTGGTGACCATGGTTCTCGATCTCAGCGTTGGAGAACCTGCGTCAGTAGCGCCTTGGAGCTTCCCACTACCCCCCTCGGGCTGCCCTGTGGCTGCCGGGTTAGTTTTCTTCGTAGCGACAAGCTGAACGAAAAAAAATCGTTCGCTAGAACCAACTTTCTAAGTAGACCATCTACGTAGGCTGAGCCAGCGCATAGAGCAGGATACAGAGAGCAGGATCACGGGCGTAGATCCGGGGAGGGGGAGGGGGTAGGGAGTGGGTAGGGAGTGGGTAGGGAGTGGGTAGGGGAGTGGGGATGGCCCTTGTAGTCACCACCCTCCCCCACCCCCCAATGTTATACAGTCTTCATAACATAACATAACAGGTTAAAGGGCAAAGCAGCTGGGCTAAGGCCCCATAAGATGCCCTGAAGTCCATACAGCCTTAACTGAAAACAACCAACCAACACCAAACGAGCCCAGCACAAATTAGATCCTACCACAGTTATGGAAGAACTTGTCAATGTTAACCTTAAAGCAGTGCACAGATGTAGAGTTTACTACCCACTCAGGCAGACTATTCCACTCGTTAACAACTCTATGAGAGAAGCTGAACTTCCTAATGTCGAGCCTTGCAAAACACTTAACTAGCTTCTTACAATGGCCTCGAACCCGAGAATTACTTTGAACCCTTAAATAATTGCAAGAAGACAAAGGATTCCTTTCAGAGAGAAATTTGTACACCTGAAGCATGTCCCCCCTAATCCTTCTCAACTCCAGAGTGGTAAGCCCAAGATGCTTAAGTCTAACGTACATGATAAGGTAGGTGTTTCACCTCTGATATAAGGCGAGTGGCTCTCCTCTGAACCTGCTCTAAAAGAAACTTGTCCCTTTCATAGAAGGGACTCCAAGCCTGGGCTGCATAGTCGAGGTGGGGTCTTACCAACCGCTTATACAGATTTAGTACAATACCTTTACTAAAACTACTGAAATTCCTCTTGATCAATCCAAGCACCCTGTCAGCCCTAGCAGCAGCAGCTGCACACTGTCTAGATGGCTTTAAATCGCCTGTAATAACTACACCCAGATCCTTCTCAAAAGTCACATCACTCAGAATACTACCATTCATGTTATAATCATAGCTGAAATTTTTAGTACCAAAGTGAAGGATTTTGCACTTATCTGCATTAAAAGACATCTGCCAAGTCTGAGACCAAGAATATGACCTATCCAAGTCTTTTTGCAGTAAGGAGGTATCATCCTTATCACTATAACCTTCCTATAGAGCTTTGTATCATCAGCGAACTTACTAATACTAGAGGTGAGAGAGCTATCAATATCATTGATGAAAATCAAGAAAAGAAGCGGGCCAAGAACAGAACCCTGTGGAACTCCACTTGTAACTTCTTTCCAAGAAGAGAAATTACCATTAACAACCACTCTCTGAGATCTACCATTGAGCCATGAAATTATCCAGTCAGCACAACTGCCCTTGATGCTAACCTATGCAGTTTAACCATAAGTCTACCTAACAGAACTTTATCAAAAGCTTTTTGAAAATCAAGGTAAATGACATCAACACTGTGACCAGAATCAAGAGATAAAGAAACATCCAGGCGCGGATTCAGGGGGGGGGCCTGGGGGGCCCGGGCCCCCCCCCCCTTGCCACGAAAAAAAAAACGAAAGGAGAAAAAAAGAAGAAAAGGAAAAAAAAGAAAAGAAGAAAGAAAAATTAAGAGCAAAAAATAAATAAAAGTGTCTAAGAACGTATTCAAAGTATATGTTTCTGTAGGGGTTGGGTGGAGCTATCGCTGGACTATCTCTTTATATGTCTTTCAAAGTAGTTGGCGACGAAAGGAGCGCTGCAATGTTCGAAAACAGGTGAATAGCTGAGCAATGATCCTTGACTTAAGATCTAAATAAGTAAACATCGTGACATATGTAGTAAGGGCTCGGCTAGCTGCACTGAAATTTAGTAACAATTTTGTTTTAAAGAGTGAAATTTTTTGTAATCTAGAGGGATTGAGACGCAAAGTTTTCGCCATACAGACCTTGCAGAATGAATACAGAAGACAAGCTGTCAGGTGACGAACTATTGTGCATAGTAGCACCAGCTGTTGCAGGCAAAGAAGTGGCCCTATTCGATTTCGAAACTGTCTGAAAAGTTTTAAAATGAACTCAAAAGGCTTTTAAGCTACAGACAGTGGCGTCGGCACAGTGGGCAATGGGTGACGTGTGTCCCCCTCCCCCATCGATTCTTGAAAATTTTTAAAATGGTCCCAAAAGTCGTTTAAGCTTCAGATTTCTGTGGAGGGTGTAGGGTGAGATGTATTATTGATGACTGGTTTATTTGTTCTAACCATTTTCTTTCACAAACTGTTCTCAAACTATGATAAGTTTTGGAAATTCTTGACAAATTCCAAATTTTCGCACGCTCCGCTAGCGTCAAGCCTTGTGTCAGAGTTGTCCTTATTATCAATAGCTTTCGGTAACTACTCACGGGGAACAAAAGAGCAAAAGTGCTTTTTAAGAATTCTCAGTCAGAAGATTCGTTTCTGAATAGCATAGGTTGGTGGGAAAGTGACAGTGTCCGATGCAGGTTCTGAAATGCAGGTTTTGTGATTGACTAATATTTTATTCAAAATTTCGGCGCGCTTCGCGCGCATACGACAGGGTTTACACTCGATTTTATATACCGTTGACAAAGCTATGACGCAAGAAATTATTCCAGTGCAATATTTTTCTAAAAACTACATCTCCTTCTCTGTAGGGCTCTCATCATTATGGGATCTTTGACTAATCTAGTCTAGCACATGATTTGAAAGATTGTAAGTACGTAATTGCCGTTGCCTTTTTTCCAAACATTTTACCGCGACGTTCAATAATGACGAAAATCTTTTTTGAAACAAATTTTGCCTGTCCACCATCCCTCTTGCTTTACCTAAAAAGAAGGTGATATATCATATCTCCTCCCATATGGATGTCGGGTAGTGAGAATCCCGTTGGTCCCTCTTTTGTATACTGTAACTGATTCAGAGCTCCCGGGAGGCTCTATACTGTTCTCTGTCAACCTTGGATATCCTTTAAAAATGTAAAGGAAAATTTTATTATTGTCCAAGAATGTTTCTGTGGACTCCACGCAGGTATAATTGTGTGTGCAATTTTCCCATAGGCTTGGATCATGGGGGGACGCGTCCCCCTTACTTTCTGGAAGGGGGACATCGTCAAAAAGTCCCCCTCACTTTTTCAAAAATGATGGAACAGACTGCAATTATGCCTAGGAAAACGAATTTTTTAGAAGAAAAATAACCTTAAAATCCTACACTTTTGTTGCACCAAATCGCATCTGAGGGCATTCAGTTCTAGAAAATTTCCCTTAGACCCCTCCCCCATGCCGACGATTACAAAACTTATTGCCTCCCAGTGACGCAAATTCTGGCTACCACCAGCTGCTTCTTCCACGCCACCAGGACGGCGATTCACAAATGTGAAAAAGCCCCCCCCCCCCCACACACACACACACCACACTTTTGGAGATGGATCCACGCCTATGATTTTTCCTGGGACTTAAGGAGGTTTGAAGACAATATTGTTAACTGTCTCTTACTCCCCTTTTTTTCACCCGAACACGAAAGTTAAGAATCTGCACTAAATTTGTGGACATTTCTAAACATACAATCACTTTAGAATGACCCAAAGATACCACATTTTGCATATAGGACCCCTAAAATAAACAAAAATTTCTCAAAGCGGAGGTAAACCCCCTTCCTGGGATTGCACTCTCATGTACTAATAAGAAAAGGCTCTCCTACTCTTGTATATAGCGTATACAAAATCCCACTGCCTAAAAAGGCACGGCATAGCAGTTATCTGCGGTTCCTCCAAATCACCAACTCCCGCGGCAGCCATCGGTCATAGATTTCTGAAGGGTATACTCTTCAGAAGTCCATTAAAGAAGGTGATTATATCATCTCTTCTCCCATATGGATGTAAGGTTGTGAGAGTCCTGTTTGGTCCCACCTTTTTCAGTGTTACAGTTAATGCAGAGCTCCCGGGAGTCTCTATAACTACCCGAAAATTTTTCGGCGCGCTTCGCGCGCAATTGTTTACGCTTATGGAGACAGGTACGTTTTTATTGAGTGATAGATTTACTTTTCACCAAAAAGTCGTTTGAAATCTTTCACGATTTTTGCAAAGTCTTCTCAATATTTCTTGATTTTCGCTTGATCTGGCGCACTTTTAGCCTTGAATTTCTGCTTTTACTATCAATAAGGTGCCAAACGTATTCGCATTACTCATCGGTGAGGTTCTACCATAAGCCAATTATTCGTGTGCATAAACGTGATTTCAGAGGAGCCAGCATTGTAAGGATGTGAAGCAATTGATATTCATTTTTTCACCCTCCTCTTCTTATGAAAACTGAAAGCTTAGTATCGAACCCACCTTCTAATTGATCACAAAAGGGAATTGACACCTTTAGTCATAGCAATGGTTTTAAATGTAAATTCAAATTTTCTGTGGCGCGGCTTCGCGCGCAATTGTTTCATCTGACTTCCTAGACCCGAATACCGTACAACGAAAATAAAACACTCATTATGGCAAAAATCATTTCAAGGTACCTGCAAGGGCTCATAATGTTGGCGTGTAAGTTTTAAGATAACTTAGATTCTCCGGAACTTCTGCAGGTACATATAGTAACTCTGAGCCATACACATCGAATTCCATGCAACAAGGTATAAAATCTCACTGACATAAGAACTGGAGCCGATTTCTGTGCTCTTAAAAATGCAATATTGCGAGAGCTTCCGGGGGCTTCGCCCCCTGGACCCCCACCGGGCTCCGCCCCTGGACCCCGCCAGGGGCCCTAACGCGGGCCCCTGGACCCCACGCGTAGGGACTCGCGCTTCGCGCTCGTGGTGCACCTTCGGTGCACATGAGATTTTCCATCTTGGGCCCCCCCCCCCCCTCGAAATTTCTGGATCCGCGCCTGGAAACATCCTCAAGAAAGCTTAGAAAATTAGTAACACAAGATCTACTAGGTAAGAAACCATGCTGTGACAGATTGAGTAACCCATTATCTAAAAGATATTTAAGCAAGCAATCCTTGATTACAGATTCCATAACTTTGCACACAACACTGGTCAAACTGACCGGCCTATAATTGCAAGGCAAGCTCCGATCCCCCTTCTTGAAAATTGGAGTAACATTAGCAATCCGCCAGTCAGCAGGTACAAAGTTTGAATCCAGAAATATACAGAAATAATGCAAAGAGGAACTGACAAAATCTCGGAGCATTCATGGAGAATGGCAGGATGGATCCCATCAGGCCCGGGGGCCTTACTAGCTTTTAAACTCTTCAACTTATTATACAAACCAACTCTTCAGAGAAGACAATATCACTTACTAAAGAAGAATTATCAGAACCCCTACAAGTCCCCAAAATAGATGATTCCTTGGTAAAAACAGAAACGAAATAATCATTTAATAAATTAGCCATATCCTGATGATCACTAACTAGTGTGCCTTCATTACCTTGGAGAGGCCCAACACCCTCCTTAACCTTCTGCTTGGACCTAACATAGGCATGAAAAGATTTTGGATTTACCTTTTCCATACGGTCTTCACTTTTCTTAACAGAGGTATAATTTCAGGAATTTTTTGGTTGATTTAGAAGAATATTCTCTGTGAAAACCTATATATCATTGTAAAGAGCAAAGAGAGGGAATTTGAATGCATATTTTATTTTTGTAAACTAATCTCATTATGTATGCAAATATGCAAATTAGATGACGCAATAGGAATTTCCATAGAAAATCGTAGAAAACCCATACAGATCACTATTATTTTGTAATTTATGGTGCAGGAGATTGTTTAGCTCCTTTTCTCTTTCATTTGATACCAAATTTGAGGAAATTGGACAAAAAATGAGGACTAGATATGCCCATTTTTACTCTTGCTATACAGCCCACACTGAAAACTAACACGACACCTGAACTATATACGGCCTCTACACAGAACGCTAATGGGCTCAGTGCACAGTAACTTTGGATCTATAATAGATCTGCAAATGGGGCTTTTGTAAGGTAGCTCTGAATGGCCATGTTAGTGATGGAAAAGTCCGGAGGGGTGTTTGTGGGTTATAATTTTTTGATATTTGGGCAGGGGATTTTTGGGTCAGAAATGCATGTTTTTGGGACCGAAATTTGACTTCATTTTTGAAAAATGCAGTTGCCTGGATCTTTGAAACTCTCTTACTCACTCACCCTACCCTTGTCCATTTCTTCATATTTCTTGGTGTTTCTGTGTAAGGCTAGTTCATACGTACATTTTGGTGGTTTGAATGAAAAAAGATCGTACATTCCCTTGTTGACTTAGGTAATTTTTTATGTGGGAGGGGGTATTTGGGAGGGAAATGTGAAAATTTTGACTGGAAAATGACTAATTTTTGAAAATTATACCTCAAATATCTCTAAATTCCCTACCCCTGACACCTAATCACTTCTTTATGGTGTTTTTGGTATAGGGGTTCCTATGGTAATCCAGAGAACAAAAGTGAGTAGGGTGACTTTTTTCTAAGTGCCTCAACTGATTTTTTTAAAATTATGACGTCATTTTTAGCATGTTTTTGAATTGTTGCGTCTAAAAGACTTTAAATTAACAAAAATTTCTTAAAGGGAAGGAGATACCCCTTCCCCAGGCCGGCACCCTTTTATGTAGTGACAAACGAAAGATCAAAACTGCTGTATACAAATGCAGGGAACGGCGATCAAAAATAAAGGTGCGAATTTTACGCAGACGTGGGGGAACTGAGATATTACTACGGTCCATCATCTTTGGTGCCCCCCAATCACAAAAGAACCTGACGGCTGCCACTGATCTCAGCGCCAACTTGCAGGTCTTGTACTGATCTCTCCGAATCAAACATCCAGTTGTCTGGGATGACCCTATATACGTTAAGGTGATCCCTGCCTTTTTAAAAGCTTAACGGACGTTTGTTGTGGCTCTTGTACAAATTAATTTCAATCCAGTGCCAGCTTATCATGAGTTTTTGTGCTCAAAATAAGCAATTTCTCTGAATGTATAAATATACCAGATACCCAAGAAAATTGCCTCTGAAATTTACCCCATAAAAAACAGTCTTCCTGGCAACTTCTAAGAGGATTAAAAACCCAGAAAGCTTTCGCGGGGGCTTGCCCCTGGACCCAATAGGCGGGATTACGGGTGGCAAGGGGGCACTCCGCCCCACTTTTCTCTCAGAGCTTTCAAATAAAATACTAAAAAAGCGAAAAGAAGCGAGACCAGAGGAATTATACGAGAATTTTCATAGCCTATTATGAATTTAATATGGCAATGTGTAAATAATATGGAAAACATTAATAACCAAGCATAGGAACATTACTATAGCATACAAAATGCTAGGGAAAGAGTTTTTCTGTCGGCGCCTGTTCACAGGCGCACGATCCCAGAAAAAACTGACTATGAGTTTTTTCTGGCATACAGTAAAATTTCTTTTCTCCCTACGGCGGCTCTACTCTATTGTGACTAGAAAGTTCTAAAATAAAGGGTTCACTGAAAAGTACTAATGTACGACATTAAATGCACCATGGTCCTTGCAAACGAAGTCGCAACCATGAACCTACCCATGTATATGGGAACCACCATTGAAGGCAATCCATGGAGTTGCAAAAAGAACAAGACAATCCATGGAGTCGCAAATCTCATATCCCCGAAACTTGCTACATATCTTGTGGTTAATAGAACTTCCCAAACTACAGTTGGGCAGATAATGACAAAATATCACTGTAAGTCACTTTAACTTCGAACTCAACTTCGAGGAAGCTTATTTAAAAATGTCTTATCACTCGCTACAGCAAGCGAGGATGTAGACCCCCAGCCCCCACCCACCCCACCCCCAGTGGTGAAAAAAATTAAAGGAGAAAAAAGAAATAAAAAAGAAAAAGAGCACAGAATTAACAAAATTGTCTAAAAACATATTTAAAGTATATCTTTCTGCGGTGGTTAGGTGAAGTTTCTACTTGAAACCATCTCTCTTTAAAATCCATTAAAGTGCTTGGCGACGAGAAGAGGGCCTCAATGTGTGAAAACACGTGAAGGGTTGAGCAGTTATGCTATTCTACAGCTTTGTGGACGTGATACATGAGGGTAGGGGAGGGGTACGGCTTGCTGCATTCATCTGTAGAAACAAATTTGTGTTGAAGAGTGAAAGTTTCTGCAATCTATAGGGGGAAAAAGATGCCAAATGTTCGCCATGTTGGCTTTCTAGGAATATTAAAGATGTCAGGCTGTCAAGGTGGCGTGCTGTCGTACGAAGTGGCACCAGCCACTGTTCTGATGGAATTTCCCCTCCTTGTGCAATACAGAGACGTGAAAAGTCTCCACAAGTGAAGGAAACAAGGCTATGATCACAAGGATGCTTCTTCAGCTCCGCAAGCGCGGGTGAAGAGTTGAGTACTTTGCAAACGGTGAGGGGACCAGGGGTTGCCATTAGGCAAGCTTGGTGTGGTCCAGTATGATTTTCATAGGACCCAGAGGGAAATTCCCCGAATGTCTGGCGAATTAACAAAATGGGAACACTAGAACTGAGCTTTGAGCAGGACTTTGAATGAGAGTGAGAGTACACCATTCCCTTCACAGCTCACAATTCAGATTGTCGTTGTCGTATTTTTACTTTGAACGAAATTTTGCATGAACAGAAAAGGTAAATTTTTGAATAAATTTGTGGTACGAGTAAATTTAGCTTCAAACCATATCGTCGCGGTACGTTACGAATGTTACTCAAGGTACTAGATTACTACATGAAAGCCCCTTGACCGGTATCTAACTTTGAGCCTTCACCTAGCTTTGGTTAGATAGTTCATTGGAATTTTTGTGCTAATAATGTTCATGGGTGATATATATATATATATATATATATATATATATATATATATATATATATATATATATATATATATATATATATATATATATATATATATATATATATATATATATATAAGGTCAAAGTACTGCGTAGCACTTATGAAGTAGGTAGGTAAAAATGAAGTAGTAAATAGTGCTAAAAGTTTGTGAAAAATTCCACGACGTTTCGGGTTTAAACCCTTCATCAGGTGGCAAAAATGCAACTGATCGTTGACACGGCCAAACGTACAATTTAAAAAAAATACACAATAAAATTGGGCACGGTAAACCTCGGCTAGGAAAACAGACAGTGTTAAGTGGTTACCACAAGTAAAAATAATTCAGGTATTGCTGAGTTATAACAGTTCAAGTCTAACGTTCAGACCATGTGGGGACAGGGTTCCAAGTTTCATGATTAGGCGGTTTTCGGCAGCTAGGCGGTCATGATCGGAACCTCGACACGAGATGGCCGCCGAAACCATCAAGTCACGGATCGAGCATGTTGACGGGGGATTGAAGTGGGTGGCTACCGGGAACCCTGGGAGGTTCATGTTTGATTGACCTCAGGTGCTCGGTGACTCGGTCAGCAAGACGACGTTTTGTTTCTCCCACGTACAGTATATTACAGCGTTTACATACGAGAACGTAAACAACATTGGCTGAAGTACAGGTAAAATGCTGATGAACGTTAAAACCGGTTGTTGTTGGGACCTTACAATGGAAAGGTTTATGTCATAACTGACCACCGGGCAAGTATTGCATCTCCCACGGTTGCAAGGAAAAGTTCCTGGGGTGTCAGGCACTACTGCTTGAGGTTGAGAGGCACGGACCAAGTGCTTAGATATGTTCTTTTCAATTCTGAATGCCGTGATGGGGGGATCAGGGAAATGGTCACGGGTGGATGGGTCATGACGAGGGTCTCTACATTCCTGTAAATGGCACGTACACTGGGGGTTACTGCTGGGTGAACGGATCGGACCCACGGTATCCGTGTGGGGGGTGTTTGGTCAGTTTTGGGGGCAAGGGCAGAGGCTCTATCATATGATAGAGCCTCTGCCCTTGCCCCCAAAACTGACCATACACCCACCAGACGTATCCCGTTGGTCCTATCCTTTCACCCATCTGTAACCCCCATTGTACGTGCCATTTACAGGAATGTAGAGACCCTCCGTCATGACCCATCCACCCGTGACCATTTCCCTGATCCCCCCATCACGGCATTCAAGAATTGAAAAGAACATATCTAAAGCACTTGGTCCGTGCCTCTCAACCTCAAGCAGTAGTGCATGACACCCCAGGAACTTTTTCCTTTGCAACCGTGGAGATGCAATACTTGCCCGGTGGTCAGTTATGACATAAACCTTTCCATTGTAGGTCCCAACAACAACCGGTTTAACGTTCATCAGCATTTTACCTGTACTTCAGCCAATGTTGTTTACGTTCTCGTATGTAAACGCTGTAATATACTGTACGTGGGAGAAACAAAACGTCGTCTTGCTGACCGAGTCACCGAGCACCTGAGGTCAATCAAACAGAACCTCCACAGGGTTCCCGGTAGCCACCCACTTCAATCCCCCGTCAACATGCTCGATCCGTGACTTGATGGTTTCGGCGGCCATCTCGTGTCGAGGTTCCGATCATGACCGCCTAGCTGCCGAAAACCGCCTAATCATGAAACTTGGAACCCTGTCCCCACATGGTCTGAACGTTAGACTTGAACTGTTATAACGCAGCAATTCCTGCATTATTTTGACTTGTGGTAACCACTTAACACTGTCTGTTTTCCTAGCCGAGGTTTACCGTGCCCAATTTTATTGTGTATTTTTTTTAAATTGTACGTTTGGCCGTGTCAACGATCAGTTGCATTTTTGCCACCTGATGAAGGGTTTAAACCCGAAACGTCGTGGAATTTTTCACAAACTTTTAGCACTATTTACTACTTCATTTTTACCTATATATATATATATATATATATATATATATATATATATATATATATATTGCAGGAAATATTGCAGGAAACTTGTTTACCACGGTAAAACCTGCCTACAGACTCAGCAAGGAGTGGTGGAAAAATAAGCTCAACGAAGGGACCAAGCGCCCGTATGGGGTCCAGTAACCCGAAGCCCGGCCAGAAGCAATGGGTTACAGAAGGATGTCGAACGCAAAAATTTGGGGTTCTGTTGAAAAATTGAAAATATTAGGTTCTTATTAAAGAAAGTTAGAAAATTTGGGTTTCTATGGAAGAACTTCTGCCCTCCTCGTCCTAGGCAGTTAAAATTCTCCCGACTAAGTTACTCCTGATGGGCATACAAGACCATAATATGTAACCAGGGTGATGAGTGTCTGTCTTTAAGAGCAAAACCAAGACGCCGGGAAACTGGTTGCGGGGAATGCCCCCTTTCACCTCCCCTGTCCCCTGGACATTGAGATACTCAAAGTTTCTTACAAAATATGTTTACCATGATTTTGAGTCTGAATTAAGAATTTTCCAGCTCGTAAGAGAAAGAGGATGGAACTTCACATGGATTCAATTTTGTGTTTTTCCGGGAATCACGCCTACCGTGGCACGAAAGAACAATAGTCTAATTGTGGAACCTGTACCTTTATACATTAAGCCAACATATCTGACACGGGTGTTTCAGCTATGTGTAACTGAAGATGAAAGCGCGGGTAGTGCGCAATTTTTTTTTTTAATTTTAGAACAAAAATGTTACAGGAAACAAACAAAATACGTTCATTATTAAACTCCTGTTGGGATCATTTTTGGTCAAAAATCGCCTGGTGTCACACCAGGGCCACCGTTTACATGTACTAAAATTTTATTTTCGATCGATTTTCCGTATGGAGGGGCACAGTGGTCCGCACGGGCACGGCCCCTCCGTGCCCGACCTGGCTACGGGCCTGTATGTTTTCTATTGCATGATGGATCAATTTATTTTAATCATTTTCCATCACAAATCGTTTGCAAATTATCTAAATTTTCGCAGTCCATCAAATTTTTCGCGCGCTCCGCACGCTTTTATTCTCATTGCTGTGCTAATTATTATTAACACGGCCTCAAAGTTTCAAACGTATTCGCATTACTTATCGGTGTTGATTCTACAATTAAGGCAATTGTTCGTGTGCATTCACGCAATTACAGAGGAACACGTCTTTATAAGAATGCGAAGCAAGAAATTTCTTTCGGAAGACATCTTTTATGAAAAGTGAAATTTTTAAGGAATAACTAGGCAGCAGAATCGCATTCTAATTGGCATGGGGGGGGGGGGACTGATAGTGTCTCGTCGCAAAACCTGCATGCTTTTTGTCATAGAAATGATTTTTGATAAAAAGTTTCGGCGAGCTAGGCGTCCATTCGTCATGGCTCGTCCTCTATATCTTATGACCATTATAAAGGCAATAATACCTTGCAATGTTATTCAGGCCATAACACTTTTCCGAAAGTTAGACGGTACGTTTTGAGAACTTCTAAACATAAAATCAGTTTGAAACTTTACCAAAGATAGCACAATTTTGCATCTATGCCACCTTAAATAAACAGGAATTTTTCCCCCTCCTCCCCTTAGACCCCTTTCCAAGACGGCAACTCTGCACGAGGTGACAAGGGAGGATCCGCACGGGGTGCAAACTATCAGTATACGCATGCACGCTTTACTCCAGAGATTACCTGTGCCGGTATAAAAGGAAACCATGTCTCCTCTGGAAAATGTGTGTGGCCGGACAATGTTTTCCAGGAAATAATATCCTAAGGACAATATTTTGAAGAAACATTGTCCCACCCCCACAGGAAGTTCCTGAAGTCTGGGGAGACTGGATTTTACGTCCGCATAGAATTATAACAGCAATTTGTGTCCTGGGGACAAGTATTCTTAATTTGCTAAGAATCATCGTCTCCCCAGACCTATTTTCCAGGGTAGACGCTGGAAATGTGGTCCGGTGAGACAAGGACCGACTTTTCAGGGGTCAGTTTGAGAGCTTTGGGTTCAGTATACAGTGTTTCCATTTTTTCAGCCTTTTTTCATGGAATGCCGCTAGATATAGGTTTGGGAGTTATTACTCACCTCATAAATTTTGGAAAACTAAACAAATTTCATAATACACGTAATCTTGTAAAACTTTTGACAAACGAATAAAACACGTTTACGTTCACCATGATTCATTTTGTCATTTGTTCATCGCAATGGATTCATAGAACCAAAGACAGTGTAGGTCATAGAAGTTTTACACAGCCAGGCGTTCATTGCATTAAAATAGTATTTAGGGTCGTGTTGCAGAGTTGTGATGGCCAGCATAGACCGGAAAGGCGCTGACCATTGATCGAGATTCCATACAGCATGTAGCATGTAAAACTAGGAGAGGGAGAATGTACCCCCCTCCCCCCAGCCATTTTAGTATCACACATGCCCACTTGTAGTGCCCAGTCGAATAAGAACACGGAAACAATAAGTAATTTCTGCTACGTATATTCTCTAGTATTTTTCATGTTATGTAGTTGAAGGTAAAATTCAGACTGATAATTAAAGAAAGAATTTTACCACAAACAGCACATAAACAATGGCTACTATTGTTCTTGTACCACCCAGTGAGTGATACCGAACAAGAGTTGCGGGGGAAGGTGGCACACGATCCTCGGTGTGCTAACGTAACTAGCTAGTCTGCCAGTGTAATTGATTTGTTATTGAAGACCACCACACCAAAGATTACCTGAACTTGATGCATCTGGTCTTTGGTAGAAATTTTAATTGTCAGAAAGTATAATGACGTTCAAAAGTGGAAGTACTGTAGATGAGACAGCATTTCCATAGCCGGATTTACCTTCAGGGGGCCCATAACCTATCATATGAGGGGGGCCCTATGAGTATAATTTTAGTGATATTATTTGTGGGTGGGACTAATACGTGACACTATCTAAGTGGAGCGCCACCACCATCGGCTGATTAGCGTCTAGCCTACTGAGAGACTTTTGGACAAAGTGCCGATGCCGGTAAATTACCAGAAATGCCACTTCCAGGCTAGTCAATTTGCATAAGACTATTCTACCTTTCATGATTAAGAAAATTTTAAACTTCCTAAAGAGAAACAGCTCAGACACATTTTATTCCGTTAAGCAATTTGTGTAGGAGAGACAGAACTTGACATATAGCATCTGCTGTTTTATTTTTGTTATGTGTTAAATAGGAAATCAAAGGTTATATATACACATGACATTGGCATAGAAATCCATGAAAGATGGTTTTGAAAGTCCAGATTCATTTTAATTGCATCAAGAAGACCTATCTGCAAGTATTACAATAATCGTTTCATCAATAACCACATACAGAAATGCGCTTGGACATTCTGATGTACGGAAGCATATGATATGTATCAAGAAAATCGTTAAATCGATACCGAGAATTTGACCTTTCGGTGCAGGACCATTACCTGTAGTCATGTCAATGCAAAAAAGTTTAAATTGAAATGTGTAACTATTCAAAATAAACAAAATACATTTACGATTCTGTCTCAGAGGTAAGAGGTTTGGCCAGAGGAGACAAGAATGGTATTTAGGGGAACTTTATAGCAATAGATACCTAATGCATCGACGGCATTGCGACAACTGGTGGTGCTTCTCAACCTTTTCTTTTTAATTTAATTTCCTTTACTTAGTTGATAACTTTTCCCCATTCTTTTCCTGAATATATTTACGAAGTCTGAACATGTGCTGTTCTCAATCGTTCTCTTTCTCATACTAGCTGACTTGAATGTATGCGAAAATCCAATTCAATTATAAAATTGTTCGGTGCGCATCCACGATTTTGAACAAAATGTTCGTGCTGCAATATGGTTAATGGCTCACTTCGTTAGAGTGAAGATAAAAGGCAAGAAGTGTCCGAAAGAGCCTGGACGCAGGTCTTCTCGGGAAAATGTTGAAATGAAACGCTGTCTGATGCAAATGTATCTTCACTCCTTATGATTAACAGCTGGCAGGGATTGATAATGCATGGGGGAGAGCTTGAGGAAGGAGGGGAGTTTGGATTATTGAGAGATTTTACGAGACTCAGGATGGAACCGTTCGAATAGTGCGGAAACTGAATTGAATTTTTAGAAATTTATAGCGACAAAGGTGACAGAAAAATAAGACAAAATACCCGCCAGGACAGGACGGTTGCCCTGCCCCCTACACTACGTGTCTGCCCCACGGTCAGAAATGGAACTTCCCGTGACTTACAAATAACGTCTAAACATTATTTTGTAATCTCGGAAATTAACACAGATCGATTCGATAAAAATTGGCTTTAAACATTTCGAGGGAGGGGCACTGACACTGCCCCACTGCGTGCTGCCATGAGTATAACTATGACTGGGTCCTCTCCTGAAATTAAAGACTGTCAGTCGTGAATTTCTTGCTTATGGAAATTAAGGTACGCAAAATGCATTGCATCTATTCATGATACTGCTAAGTATTTTAAATTGTCAAGTGACTGCAGTTGTGTAGCTAGATAGTTTTTGTAGGGGGGGGGGGGAAGCAAAAAAATTCCGACAGATTATTATCTTGAAGTAATGATGTACTATCTAAGCGTAGTGCCACTATCATCTGGCGTGTAGGGCGCGGAAAAAATAGATTGAAATATCTCCGAGATTGCCTTAAATGACACTTCCAGGCCTTGTCAGTAACCATTTCGATGTGTAATTCTGCTTAAAAACATAAGAAGTGTTGTAAGTGTTTCAAATGAATTGTATTTATTTCCGACAGACTAGAAATTTCCGACAGAGGCCTTCGGAGGCTTTGTGGGGGGGGGGGGCGACCGCGCCCCCTGCCCCCCTCTAGCTACGCCACTGAGTGACTAGCAATTAACCTGAAGATCATGGGCTGGTCAGTTTGAACAAATCAAAAAGTCAAGGCAATTCATCCATCGGAATTCAGGACTTACACAATCACACCAACCCACATTCCTCCTCAGTTGACCCAAGGTTTCTGTGGCCTGACTAAGAAGCACTTCCTAACCGAAGAGCCACCATTATTATCGCTATAATTATCGCGAAGCGCTTGGAATATTTTGGGCGAAACTATCTCCTTCATTGTCGGAGATAAACCTTCCGCCTAGCTTAAGTGCAGATAATGATCACCTTTTGAGTATTTTGTTAATACGGCCTCAAAAATAACTTGGGCGATTCTGAGATCCTGTTAAATAAATTAAAAATGTCAATAATACAGCGTATAGAAGAAACGAACCTCTAGAACAGGTCTGTATAACCACGTGTCAGTGTTAATACGATATCATACTCAACGACAATGCGTCGTAACCCATATGACATGCTTCATAGTAGCTTTATTGGTAAATACTATAAGTAACATTAACGAAATTCCTGCCGGGTAACATTATAGATCAGAAAATGGAGACTTAAGCTTCAGATGCTATATTTTGGTTAACAGAAAGGTAGGGATTTTTGTTTCAACTAAGAAGCAGATCTGAAAACTAAGCTAAAAAGGTGACTCGTTTATTAAAATTTCCGGGGGCCCCCTGAAAGCCAAAATATAGGGGGGGGGGGGGAGGCGTAACCTATAGGTTACCTCGATTACTGGGTAAATCCGGCTATGAGCATTTCCAAAGAAGACACTTCTTCCCGCTACACCGGCAGGACATTTCTTGTGCTGTCTCTCTATAATAAGGCAGTCGTTCCTTGCTCTAATCACCAACTCCTCGTGTGGCGCCACTGATCGTGCACACTACTGTGCCCACTCAGCGATTCGGCAAATCTTTTGGCAAAAGCAGGGAGTTGTTAGGCAGCGGCGTAGGAAGATGTCTGACATTGGTGGGCCAGACAAGATGCGATTTCTCAACCTTGAACCCCGACCCTTTCCACACTCCAACTTAATATTTGCTCAAAGTAGTATATTTAAAGAAAAACGAAACAACAACAACACATCATCAGTGGTGTAGTTAAGATATTTTTTTGGTGGCTCTGGAGGGCTGGGGATTTTTGTTGGCGTTTGCTCTCGTTTACTGTCTAAGCGGAGCGCCACCATAGGTTGGCGCGGAGCGTACTAAGAAAATTTGAGATTTTAATACATCTCAGATCGCCGGAAATGGCACTTGCCGGCCTTAATAGCAGCCATCAAGATGTGCAATTTTTGTAGAAAATTTGTGAAGGTTGATTTGAATTTATTCTAAAACACAATAAGTTTGTCACAATCTATCCGACTTTATTCAAAATTATTCAGAGTGGAGTTATCCCCATGGATTTCAGTGGATTAATTGGACTGGAGATTTTCCACAGCCAGAGTCTATTATCAAGTTGAGTAGAGGTGGCGCCAGGATTTGCTCCGTCGAAAGGAGGGGGGGGGGGGGGGTCAGCGACCTGAAGCTCCGAAAGCCCCATTGCCGTCGGGTATTGGTGAGGTGGAATTTGAAGAAAACCTGTGTACTAGACCATGTCATTCGGGGCACATATATATTGCATAAAATTTGTGTAAACTAGAAAAGCATAGTTCCGCGTTCTTTAAATCTTTTTCCCGGAATCTAAAGTGAAAAATTGCAAAGCGTGCGAAATTTTTGGTAGGTTTTTCACAAAAAACATATGTAATCGTTAAGAATTAAAAGAAGGAAGAAAATCTCTAGGGGTTGACAGGTTGTAGACCATATTGGAGATAATATACATTGTATCGAAACCATCCCGTCTATATATACCGGTGGCCAAACATTGCTCCGTGAGTCCCTCACCAACTGAACGTACCGCATGACACACACAAGAGAATAGTAACTCAGCTTAGAGATTTGAGATGAATTTTACGACCTCTACATAAACTACTTTCTCTACATGTTACTTGGAAAGGTGGAAAGGACTTGCCCTATCTATGCTATGTAGAATGGAACTATTGAAGAAACTAGGGTCGCTCTATAGCGCGCGTAGCGCGCCGAAAATTTTGGGTTCTTATTAGAGAAATTGTTCTCATGAGGGAAAAACGGGTAAAGCGAAACTGTAAACTATCGCGATTTGGGAGGGGGGGGGGGCAAAATGACATTTGGCCCCAGTCAAAACACATTGGGGAGTCATGGCCCCTCTGGCCCCCCGGTTCCTACGCCACTGTGACAGGTTGTAGACCATATTGGAGATAATATACATTGTATCGAAACCATCCCGTCTATCCGATGAAATTACGGTGGTCAAACATTGCTCCGTGAGTCCCTCACCAACTGAATGTACCGCATGACACACACAAGAGAGAAGGAAGTAAGCTTTGAGATATGAGATGAATTTTACGACCTCTACATAAACTACTTTCTCTACATGTTACTTGGAAAGGTGGAAAGGACTTGCGCTATCTATGCTATGTAGAATGGAACTACTGAAGAAACTAGGGTCGCTCTATAGCGCGCGTAGCGCGCCGAAAATTTTGGGTTCTTATTAGAGAAATTGTTCTCATGAGAGCAAAAACGGGTAAAGCGAAACTGTAAACTATCGCGATTTGGGAGGGGGGGGGCCAAATGACATTTGGCCCCCGTCAAAACACATTGGGGAGTCATGGCCCCTGCCCCCCCCCCCCCGGTTCCTACGCCACTGTTAGGAAGTTGTCCCTAACAACTCCCTGATAAAAGTATACTAGCGACAAACAATGATGCCAGCACGTATTTCATGGCCCGGTGCAAAAATTGCAAAACCAGTATGGAGGACCTACTTATGAGGAGTATCATGTTCAGGTGCGAATTTATGGAACTCGGGGGCCTGGGGAACTAGCGGGATTGGGGGACATGCCCTCCTCGACGGAAATAATGATGAAAGCGCAGGGGAAGTGAAAGAAAGAAATGGAAAAAATGGAACAAAAAGGAGGAACAGGTAAACTTTTCCTAAAACATGCATATGATGGTTTTCGGAAGGTTGTTTTTTGTCTAAATGATCAAATAATCGTCCTAGTTAAAACCACTAGCAATCCAGGGAAGATGGTTAAAGGCCAGACTGGGGCTTTTACTGTAGGCTACGCGATTAAGCTTAACAAAGCTTAACACTAGAGAGTACCAGTATTAGAATATCTCAACACGTGATCGGTCAATCGGTAATAAGGCGCTTACCTTCGAAGACTTTAGCAGGGTTCAAATCCACCAAAGATGCCGCAGTGTTCTTTTCTCATTTTATAGTTTAAACATCGTGTTGCAACGACCGACTTTGTGCGGCTACCATTTCGGAATGCATAGGCGGAAATCCCAGGGGATGGGGGAATATGTCCCCCTCACATTTTTCGGAGATGCTCCCATTGACTTTCACCTATATTCACACAATTACTTTTGCCTCAAGCTCCCATTATCCCCCCCCCCCCCACACACACACACACTCACACATTCTTTACTCATATGTCCGCTACTGCCCGGATGATCCGGATCCCTCGCCTCTAGGGTTTCGCTTTCCCCCTGGCTTGAACGTTCTGGTCAAGGTCATGTCCCCCACTTTTGACAATTAGTTGTTGACGGCATCTTGGGTAAGCTTCAGCGATTCTTTTACGTGAGTTCGATAATTCGTTGCCGCATGGAATTTGTGGGATACACGCGGGGTTAACTGACAAACTGAGGTCAGCACGTAGCCTAAATGTGCTGCGTTCCCCATTTTCGTCATGTCACCAATTTTCGTACATTACACACATACATACCATTAAGCCTACATCTGAGTGTGGTTTGCCTAACTGGACGAAAACAGGGATCCTTAACCTACTTGACTAGATTAAATACAAATTTTTATCGGCGAAGAGGCGGTTTATATGCAGTTTATGGCATAAAACCACACGTAAGAACCCTCTTTATATTTGTTATGGGCTAAAAAGGATGATTCTCCGAATTTCTCAACTAAACTCAAATTTCAGAAGACGTGTTGTAGGTACGGGTGTGCTATGTTTATCCCGACGGTGTAGAGGATGTGCGCAAGTGCAGACGAATTATCGAACTCGTTTACTACTTGCCCGCCATGAGTACGTGTATTACTCCTGCACGGGAGTTTTTTTTTTTCGTAGGATGAAAATGGAAGAATTATGTCAATGGACGAATCAGCTTCTTGGAAATTGGCCACACCCCTAATCCCAAATAACAGCTTTTCGACGAATTTTTTGTAATTCTGACGCCGGATTATGAAAGAACAGGTCAAATATCCCTTCTCCATTTAGCTCTAACCTTAATTTTAACCCCAACCATGATTTTGAAACAAATTTAAAATTTTTTGAAAAACCGATTTTCCATTTGCATCCTACTAATAAAAAACTAGCCTCCTGCACCTATATTTGGCTGCACTCGTAAATAGTATGTACGTCAAAGGGGAGTACATATATTCTTCACTTGCTATAAAGGTAAGCTTTTAACTCGATATATCGTCCATCGATCCCAGAGACCTAGAAAGGGTAACCCTGTCGCAAGGTAACGTTTACATTCGGTCTTCTCACTTCTCAGTACCTAGACGTTAGGGAACATTTTGTACTGATTTTCATTTCTAGTGAAGGTGGAGTTCAGAGGCTAACGTATTTATTAAGAGCTATCACTATTGGTCACTTAAAACGTTCAACCATTAATAACCCTGACATCGTGCACTGTTAGAGTAACAGTGAACCTTTTTTCCAAAAGTCCCCTCAACTCTCTGGCAAAGAGCTAGGGGCGAAAACCAAACAATACTCCCAAAGGAGTTCTGCTCCCTTATGGAGCTATACGTCCCAAGGACAACTTAACTACCAAACAACCTTACGTGCGAAGTATCGTTCTAGACTTTTTTTCCAAAAGTCCCCTCAACTCTCTTGCGAAGAGCCAGGGGCGAAAACCAAACAATACTCCCGAAGGAGTTCTGCTCCCTGAAAGAGTAACAAGGGACAAACTTTGACTTAACTGACACCACCCGACAGTGGTCCCGCTAGACTGGCTGAATATAACAGGTCCCACCTGGGAGCTCCGCCGTCGTGATCACGGATACTCCTGCGCCAGGTAAGTATCAGTGAACAGTGACATCAAGTCTTACCATAACAAACAAATCCGTGTTTATCCACGATGATGTAGACGTGAGGCCTTCAGAATAGTATGGAGCAAATGCTGTCTTCCCTTCATCTTCCTATCTTCTTGCTTGACTTTTCGGTAAGAACTGGATTCAACAATAAAGAAATGTTGTTTTGGTACAAAAGCAGCTTGTTTTCCATCGACGTTTTCCCGTTGGCTTCAAATTAAAGGGAAGATACAGTCACCCCAATCAGAGTTAGTATGCCCCGTCACTCTGGTTCATGAATGGCCAATTTTGATCAAGTTACAATGTTTTTGTTAGTGAATTGCGAAATTCAAGGAGAATTTCTCCTTGTTGTTTGTAATAGTTATGTTCAAAATGTCTTCAGAGGTGCTTGTAATGCAATAAGAGATTTGCAAGAGTTTGTTGAACTTTCAAAGCAAATTTTGGGGAGACTGCCTACTGCCTTTAGATTCTCAACTATATGGATATTCATATGAGATGAGCGTTCTTATCCCTGACTGGCCCTCCACGTGTTTTTGGTTGGGAAGTGAGTTTCTTCACGTTTTGCTCCCAGACGTCGAAGTATAAGTGAAAAGACCAAACAAGAGGGTAATCGACGGAGTTGCTTATCTCATCGCTAGCACACGCACTGAGCCATACCAAGTAACTGAAATATACACGTCAATGGATAATCATAGCGCAATATCCTGCTCTCGTAAGTGTGGAATATTCAAAGAAACTGAAGCTGATTTGAGGGTCACGTGATGTAGGTTATATTTGGAAATATTATAACGCTAATACATTGGGCCAGAGGCCTAGCATAGATTTCAAACTTTTAAAATAACCTGTTGACGTTTCATGGAGCGAAAATATCTGGGTGCATGGAAGTGCTAATCAGTGCACAGTCGTTTTGAAAATAAATACACAGAACATTGTAAACCTAAGAACTATCACTTCTCAGTAAAACCCCTTACAAGAAGAACTTTATCTCTTCCTCGTGGCATTATACATAGGTGCTCTTGAATATGAACGCAAAATAACTCGTTTTAAGTTCAAAGACTATTCATAGGTCAGTTTCTATGGTATTTTCAAATTGGGTTACGTACTTTTATATCGGCCTTTAATTTCTCACGCACTCACAAAATGAAAGTAACTACTAGCGCGTTCGTTTTCGGATAACACAAAAGTACGCGTCAAGTATTATATTCTGGGTATACCTGGAACTGTATTCTGTGCGTATGGAATACTCACGCAATCTGTGCTGTTCTAACAATGGCGTTTTCTGTAATGCGTTCCTATGCACATCGAATAGAAAGGCGCGTATGTCAAGTCCAAACTTCCCACACTAATATTTGCGTCTCCATGAGGAGTAAATTTCCGTAACAGTGTACATACAGGAGTTTGGTATCTATGCTTGTAATATCTTTGATGTGGGTATGGTAACGCGCGAGCCCTACACCTGTAGAGTGCCTTAAGGCCTGTTCGGTCTCTAATGCGTTAATTGGCGATATTACACGTTAGCGCAAGTGCACATCATTACATATTTGCACTGAGTCTAGTACATGCAATTGCCTTAGCAAATTAATGAAGCGGCTACATCACAGTATGTGGCGCAAATGACACCAATTTATGACAAAAACGAAAGTACAAATCGTTACCTTTGTCTTTACAGCCAATACATCCCGAAGAATACGAATCTAAAACTCGACTGGCGTACAGACTTATGGATAGTCTTATTGTAAATTGGCTGTCCGCTAAATGGACAGATAACACACAAGGCACCGATCACGGACATTTGTATAGCAAAGATAATACAAGCATAGATTCTCAACTTAAAATGGCGTGGTAACTCCCCATGGAGGCCAAAATATTGGGGGGGGGGGGGAATGCTGATGACAGTTCAGTCATTTGGAAAACAAACAGGCAAATGAATGTCATACAAAAGTATCCTTTTAATTAGGCTTTATGTGAATACTGAAGTTTTATCTCTTTCTAGTGGCATTGCACATAAGTGCACTTAAATATGAACGCACATTGACTGGTTTGAAGTTTATTGACTTATCGATAGGCCAGTAATTTCTATGGTATCTTCAAGTTACCCACTTTTATATGCGCGTTTAATTTCTCACCCGCTCTCAACCGGAAAGCATACCAGGTTCGCTCTCCATGTTCACAGAAGTGTGCGTCAAGTATTTCGGCGGATAAAAAGAAAAACGTATAGGCCTACTGCGCATATACGGAACGCGTTAAAAAAGTGCACGCACGCTAACCTCTTTAAACGATGGAAATTTCTGTGACGCGTTTTCTGTGACGCGTCTCTTTGGTTTTGAAGGGCACGCGTTCATTGTGTCGAGTATTATCGATGGTTATACGTTGCGCGTGTGCTGTAAGTTTTTTACTGCGCGTGTATTTTGGGCTTCAGTGCCTGAGAATCCCACGCGTGTGACGTCACATGGAATCCCTGTATAGATAGTTCTCACGTGACGTCATGGAAGCTTTTCACGTATACTATTTCAGCCATGTCTGAGGGCAACCCCGGCATGTGTGTACAGGCTTGCCCTCAGACATGGCGGTTGCTAACCCCTAGCTGTGACGTCACTGAGAACTATCTATGCAGAAAATCTGTGAACATATTATGATGTGCATGATAGCGCGTGTTAGCATGCAGATCGTTGGGATGGACAGGTAGTACCGTACAGGCACGCCTACACTGTGTACTGTTCATTTATGTTGCTATCATCAGTGTTAAGCAGCCACCGCGTACCGAGGCTCTGTTTACAGTGCGGTCACACGCCTTACACTAAAATACTGTCCCACTCGTAAAGGTCGCGTTGGTATCTTACACGCTTATACTGCGGTGAAGCAATTCCTGCACGGTGTCCTTTAACGCGCGCTAGGGTGCGCATCAAGTACATTTAATGATACACAGAGAAATGTATATTTCTGTCTGTATACCAAGAGCAGGCCCACAAAGCTATTCTTTACCTCTGACCTTTGACCTCTACTTTCGGGCTGGGTAAGACATATTTTCCCATCCTTGGGAACATTCCCACCAAGTATGAAGAGAATCGGCCTAGCCATTTATCAGCAGTTTTCAAAGTAAGAAGATGTAAATTTGACCTTCTGTCACGTGACTTTTGACCTTCATATTTTGTTAGTAATAGTAGATACGTTTACTATGTGTGTGAAGTTTCAGGTAAGTGGGATGTTTCCTTTTGGAATTATACTAAAAATGCTAAAAATTGTTATTTTTCACAAAATTTTACCTTTGACCTCTGATCCCTGACCTTCACTTCCGAGGGTCTGGGAGACAAAAGTTTTTATACTGGGGTACCTTCCCACCAAGTTTGAAGAGAGTTGTTCCAGGGGTTGAGTAGCACGTAACCACAAAAATTAAAATGTACACTTTGACCTTTCTTGTCACGTTGACGTTTGACCTATGGTTGCCCATGGCCAAACGCTATATATTGTATAGTGACTAGACACATTTATTATATGTGTGGTTTTCATCTTGAATGTGGGAATGTTTGGTTTTTGAGAATAATACTAAAACTGTAAAATAAAATAACCAGTTGATTTCTTCAATTTTGTACCAATTTTGACCTTATTTGACCTCTTGTCCTTTGACCTTTACTTTCCGAGGATTCTGCGAAGTGACACATAGTTTTCTACCCTGATCGCAGGTGACCTTCCCTCCAAGGTTGGTCGAAGAGGATTCGGTCCAAGCCCACTCGGGGAGGCGGAGTTTGTGTCCACAAAAAATTTTCGCTTGAAGATACATATTCCTCCTTCCATCACGTGACCTTTTAAGCCTGTTGCCATGGTAACCATATATTTTGATAGTTCTAGACATCCTCTTGATATGTGCAAAGTTTCATGTCAGTGCAAGGTTTCATTACAGAAACAGAGTGAAAAAATGATTTTCACCAAATTTGACCTTTGACCTCTGAACTTTGACCTTAACTTCCGGTAATGTAGTTTCCATCCAAGGTACCCTCCTACAAAGTTTGATGAAAATCGGCTGAGCCGTTTAGGAGATACTTGCGAAACAAAATCCACACACACACACCCTCACACACCCTCACTCACCCACACATACATACACACACGGACACGTTTTGACCCCTCCCACAGGAATGAAGTTCCGATTACCTTGGGGTACCCCACCTTGGGTTAGACCCTGAGACTAGTAACTTGGGGGCACCAACCGTTACCATGGCAACGGTGCCAATTTCAGCTGGCATAGCCAAGTATAGCTCAACTGGCAAAGTGATTACAATATCTCATCCTCCTCACGGAGCGATAAGATAATTATGCAAATATGTTACCCAGAGGCAGGGTTACCTAGAGGCAGGGTTACCTAGAGGCAGGGTTACCTAGAGGCAGGGTTACCTAGAGGCAGGGTTACCTAGAGGCAGGGTTACCTAGAGGCAGGGTTACGCTGACTGTAGAGCCTAGACAGTCAATATCACAATATCAGGGCGGTTACAGACTTTTTGGTACATTTGGCGTTCATTAATATCGCTGCTTCCGGCAAAAGGTTGTGACGCAGACCCAAAACACCAACACAACCCCCCTCCCCCCAAAAAAAACAAAAACAGATATCTACTGTATAAGAGAAGTGCTGTGTCATGGCATGCATTAGTGTACATTGTGGACATAGTTAATGTTATGATGTTAGCATTGCGGGTTAATGAATTAAGCATCTCTAGATTGAAAGCACTGGTGTTGTGACATCAGCACTATGAATTTGTAGCTTGCACGAAGGAATTCAGCTTCTCTGTGTACAGAGCAGGCCTAGTGGCCTACTAGTGGAGTTTGTAGGGGGCACATATATTTTGGCTTGATAGTGCTATGCACATTTCCATAAAGTGACTGTTTGGGAAGTTGTGGTAAACGTGCGTAATCACTGCACTTTGCTGCAAATCTTTTGATGCAATTTTTAAAGTTCCTTGCTTGTGCAATTCATCGAGCTGCTGAATAAAAACATCACATCACTTTCCTCAAAAGATTTGGTTGTCCCGACGGACAACCTACACACCTGTTTTTGCAAAATCTGGTAGCCCTGCAGAATTTCTGGTTGTCTCGGGTGACAGGACTACCCTTAAAATGGAACACTGTTATATCCTGTGAGTTGCTCCTTACACATCACTATTTTGCATTTAGCTGATGATTATTCATGATGTCAGTGTCAAATAGGAATAACACTGTGGAAAGGTCAATATTTATATACTAGAGTTTGATGGGAATTGGTTTTAATACATTTTTACACCAGAATGCCAGTCTTAGAAATGACTGGTTTCTGAAGGAAACAACATGTAAACAATAATTTTTTTTCTTGTCAAAATTAGGTGTAAACAATCAACTTTTTCTTGTCTTGCCTTTGTTTTTTAGATTTGTGTACCTAGAACAGGTGTCTTTGTTCGACATTCCCTTACCCAGAAAGACTTTGAAAACCATATCCTTCAGGCAGATGAGGAACAACCTGGTTTCTTTACTTCCTGGAATGGAAAGGTAATGTTACTTGCATAGCAATCACATCTTCATAGTTTTCATAATGAATATTCGAGTTGGAAGTCGGAGAAAAGTGAGTCAAAGCACTGTGAAACCATGAAAAGATAGGTTCCTTTTGACTTACGTACAATACTAAGTAATCATCTCTCTCCAAACATGAATCACAAATAACTTGCAGCAGATCAACACTAATCTCACGAAATATGGACAAAAAGAAGCAACAATTTTCTGATCAAAACAGCTCATTATCCAATGATAAACCTCGCCCACATTGCAACGTTTTGTATTGCTGCATATTCAGAGCGGTTACGTGAGGTCACATTTACACCCATTATGTAATACGTGTTGACTTTGCTAACCCTGTGCTTCATGCTCACAACATAAACTATCACAGCAGTTTAGATGGCCTGTGCAGTACTGTGGTGTATATTGCAGCCCACCCAGGGAGATGCAGTGTCATCTCTCTGGTTCACCATACAGTTCACCTCTCACACAGTGAGAGTTATTCACAGTACGTTACAAAAATGGTATTTTATCCATGGAAGTACTACCTCGGAGCAGCAGCTCCATGATCTGTTGAACAGTTGAGGGATATTTCTTAATGTTTTTCGAGTGGCATCACAGGTTCGTACTTTTTGTTTTCTACTAGGGCTAAACTGATAGTACCAGTTAAGCACCAGAAATCTCTTTTACATCCTACTCTTTCAAGAGCGAAGCAACCTGCTAAGGACCAAGGGCTTCAATTCGAATTGCAGTAGCCTACTTTGTGAATAGTGTACAGGGGAGGTGGTAAAAACCCGTAGTATACTTACTGTAGTTCAATACAGACAGTGTAGCAATAATTCTCAGTAGTTCGTAATTTAGGCCTATGATGCCGTAGAAGGCGTCTGTTATTGTCTGATGTATGTCATGAAACGGATTTGATTGGTGGGTTTCAAATCGGGTGAAGAAGGTATGGTTTTGCATGTATAATCGTTTGGTTGAACAAATTTATCAGTTTTCACAAAAAGCTTAATTACTTGTTAATCAGTGCTCACTGGGTAGAATTGCTGTCCCAGTTACCTCTCTTTCATGGAAAGGGACCTGGCAGTATGTAAAAGAGGATAGGTTGAACAAAAAGTCTTACAAATGCAATATTTCCCTTAAGAGATAGTTATACAGCATGTTTCGAGTTGGCAATGCTAAAAAATTATTAAAAAACACAGTACGAATGATAGGCTAGAAAAGTTTTGTGAGTCATGGAAATAGCAAAGGTACAGTGTGGTAGACTAATAGCAAAACAACTGTATCATAAGTTTTTGTTAGAATGAGGATGCTGTAGGACAGTTTCATTTTCATAACTTCAACTTTTCTGGAGCAGTCAAGTGGCTTTGTTAGTTCACAACTTCTGCAACAGGTAGTACATAATTATCTTTTCACATGGACTGTTAGCCCTGTAAAACACTCCAGTAGTTGTTTGATACTAAACTGTTCCAGTTATTAGAAGAATCATGAGAACATAGAATGCAATGTATCAAATTTTTGAGCACCAAGTATGTTAGTTATGTGTAACCCCAGTTTCTTTTTCATCTTTTTTTTTTCTTTCTCATATCTCATTTTCTGTTGTAGGAGTTACAAATTACAACCGATGGTTTGGCAACCAGGAAGGGCTTTGAATCTGAGCGAATTGTAAGTATCACAAACTGAAAGTGTGATGCATGCAGAAGTCAAAGCTAGGTGTTTAAGTTTACATGCCATCCTTTTGAAGTATTTTGTAGTCATGTTAGTTGTAATGTTAAAAGTATCTCATTGCAGATTATGTTAAAAAAAAAGGACTAGACTAAAAAAGGTTGACTTTTTAATATTTTCTCTTTTTCAATTGTTTGTTTTTGTTTTACAGATAATAGTAATGCAATGTAATCTTTCCATCTGCAGGTCCATGTACTGTTTGAGGAAACTTTTTACAATGACAGCGATGAGAGTTTCAAGGTTGTCTGCATTGACCGACTTCTTGAAGGAGGGACAGGTAGGATTTAAATGCTAACGTTGGATTCATATCATCAGTGATACCCCATACCTAGAATTTTAGATCTGCTACTGAACTGATATCACTTATATTTGAACAAAAGAGGTAGTGTCCATAAGGTTAGCAGGGCTGACATTGTGACTTACATAAAAACATAACTATTCTTGGTATCAGACAACTGAAATGTCTGTTTGGAGTTACCTTACTGATGGCAGCAAACATAGCATCACAACAAACCTTAGAAATAACTTAAGTTTTGTTCTTCCTTTAAGAGTGGGTGTTTGTGGTAACTGTTTAAGAATTCATGGATAAAGAAATGAAGGGAAGTAAGCTTTACTTGGTCATTTCAATGGCCTGTTTGACGATTGGAAAACCATTAGGACAACCAAACTTGTAGAAAGCTTGGGAGAAGATCACCCTGAAGGTGTCCATTAAAGTAGTCTTCAATGTAGGCTTGTGTGCATTACTTGCCAATTACTCATTGAAAGTGGTGTTTTTAAATGAAACTGGTTTTTAAATGTGTTGACACAATCATAACAAATGGAAATCGGTTATAAAGAAAGATGTGGTAAAAACCAAGGAGAAGAAGTGAGCTTGTGACATGTTGCTTCAAGTCAATGCCTGGTAGCCCCTTGTGAATCATGAAAAACCAAGCATAATGTGAAGCTGTTTGTTGCATAGAACTGAGAATTTTGTACTTCTTTTTTTAATTGCAATTGAAATTTTTACATTGCCTTCCCTTTCTGAGAACACAGTTTTGAATTCAGTATTGAAACTGAAGCCCCTGCATGTAAATCATGTGAGGACTTGTTAAAGAGAGCTGTTGTGCTTTACTTGATTATTTCAGGCTATGTTGAAGGCATGTATAATCATGGATCAGGTGCAAATTAAATACTGGCAAGGGGAGACCAGTTCTCTTTAGGGCACTAAATAGAAATGATAAAGTTATGTTAAGCTCAAGTATGGTCCATCTGTAGAGGTCATTTGCTGAGTTGTATCAAGGTAAGGTGAAAAAGCCCCAGAGCCTATGGCCTCAAGCACTGCAGTTACTATAATATTTCAAGCCCAACAGCATGTGCAGTGTTTCTTCACCTGGTTGAGGTCTTAAGCATATGAACCATATTTTCCTTTGGGGCTGATCAGCTTTTTCTTCAGAAAACTGGTATGACCTGAGAGAAATGCCTGGGACTTTCCCTAAAGCTGCTGGAGAAATAGCTTGTGCATGGACTGTTTTTTGTGTGTGTGTGTGGGGGGGGGGGGGGTGGGGAGGGTCGGGGGACTGCAGCCTTCCATTTCCCCTCGTTAATACAATTATGGTTATAGTAACTACATAGGGTGGCATTCATTGTGTTCTAGTGTACCTCAGGAGGTAGTCACACTCCCAGGTAACTCTCATATATTATTTACTCTTCATGTATTAGATATTGTTGAAGATCCTGTCCTAACCTGTCTTGAGACTGTGGATGACTGTGCAGAGTTTCTTTGGGGCCATAAATGTGAGTCACTTTGCTTTTCTGCTGGAAATTTGGTAATCCCTACTTTCTATTTTTAATCGCCAGAGTATAGGAATAATGTACTTAGTGTGTCTTTTCCAAAAAGGAAGGAGCATGCACTCACACTTATTAAAATCTGATACAATATACAGCAATATAAATATGGCACAAGTTTGTGAGATATGTGCACGCTTGATAAGATAGTAAAACACAGGTTGGATTGATGAGGTGAAGCCTAGAGGTAAGGACTTCAAAATTTGATTTGTATCATTGGAAATAGGACTTAACATCATTTTAACAAGGACCATATTATATGGGATATGTGATTAGCAATTCACAAAAAATAGTACTCTTCAGTGTTGATGTGAAATGGTACAGTAATGATGTTCGTCAGAGTAGAAAAATGATTACCACTTACATCATACACTCAGTGATGATACCAGTCATGAAATTTTCACAGTGGGGAGTCTCTCTTGTGTAATCAAATTAAGACCTAAAGAAATCAGTGACAGTTCTACGTCTTAATAAAGAGATAAGATATTGTGGTCATCATTAGATCAACTTAGGGCTCCTCAAAGTACTGTTATGAATGGTGATGGGCATGATAGTTTTAAGTTATGGCATAAACACTGTTGATAACATTGAATCCTTGTTCTGTTATTGTAATTGAAAGGTGGATAGCACTTTCCTTTCATCACCCATTTATCCATGTAACTTGATCTTATTTGAATGAAAAGTAAACTGTCCTAAGGGCAAGTTTTGTTTTTCTGCCTGAATGGTATTTTCATTATCATGAGGGAAGTGAAAGTTATTCATTTTACGGTACATGTGCAAGTGTATGACATGGTAATATCCTTCGTGTCGCTGGATGAATTAAACTGTGTGGAAGAGACAGAAAAAAGTAACAACATGCTTATATCAACAGGCTAATGTGGGTATATATGAGATTTAATTTTAAATGTTAGAGGTCATTTTACCATGATTGAGAATTTTAGTAAGACACATTGTTTGATACAACTGCTGGATTCAGTGGTTCCTGCAATTAATTCCATGGTGATTCACTTGTTTGTTTGAAGCTGGAACAGGACTCACCACTCTAACAAGCACATCTTGGGGTTGGGGCAAATTAATGATTGACACTAGCAGCCCCTACCTACAATTTAGAGACTTAGTCTTCACAAAAAATGCATAATTTGAATGATTTTAATAGATATTTTTCAATCCAAGTTGAAGAACAGTTTTTTTTTTGTACTTTATAATGTTTGAGTCTGTCTTTGGTATTGCATGAGGCAAAATTTGCCATTGCTGAAATCAGTCAGTCAAAGCTGCTGAAGTTTTTTGGGGAAAACTGCTGTTCCCAAGTAAAGTACCCAACCATTGGTTCATTACTTCCAGTTAGCTGCTCCATTGAGCAGCAGTTATATTAAAATCATTTATGACTATTCTTGGACAACAGTAGCACAGCACTGGGGGGTTCACATTACAACTAACAACAAAGTCTGCCCTGAAATTAGTATTGGCAAAAAAAAGATCAAATTACTCATGGTCATTGAAGGTTAGATCACCTTTCAGTTTAATCTGAGGTAAACTGCGATCATATGTCAACCTTTATGGCTATTGACAAATGCTTGAAAGAGCACTTAATTGGTATTGATAACAACTCTTGACAAGTTTTGGCATAGGAAGATTTTGCAAAATGATTGCCTATCATCATATAAACAATTTTATTATCTCATCTGGTGTGACTTCTTGCTGTTCCACTTTACATTTAGTTCATTGTAAGTAATGTTGAAGCTATGGTAGATTTCCATTTGGTGCTAAATCTTTATAATCATTTTGAATTTAAAATTTTATTCCCGAATGCAGACAGCAAGTCTTCCCAGCAACATGTAGATGATAAGATCCAGTCTTTCCTAGATTCTCACCAACAGTTCCAATCTACAAGGGCTATCATTGATGCCACCTGCAATCTCTTCACCAGCACCATGCAAATTGCCCTTAAAGACTCTGTCTTGGTAAACCATTGAGTTATTTCACTTATGCAAGCATCGAATCATTAGTCATAATGCATTCAAACCCATTAGCTTGCCTTTCAGTTTCTTCCTGAGTAATGCAGTTTTACCCAGGTGTCACGTGACCAGATTTTGTCACAGTTATCTCTTGTATGAATGTGAGTCCTGAAAGTTGCTCAGGGCTTGCACTGCAGAAACCACAAATCTTACACACTTGGCTGAACTTGCAGATTTCATGATTAGTTTTGTATACAAAGTATAGAGAGACTGTGCCACTCTGTTCATGTATTGTCATTCCTTTTCTCACCTGTTGTCCAGACAGTTGTGATCATTGTACAAATACTTGGGAGAGAAAACCCCCACATGGCAGAGTGAACAAATAAACAAATTATTTGCCTAACTGGCTCAAAAATCTGCAAAAAGCTTAACGGGCTGGAAGGTGTAAGGATGAGAAATAGGCATAACTTTAATTCCATGTTGTAATTTGTTTAAACTTTATTTTGTGGTGAGTGTATTAGGATGTATACCTGCAAGGTATGTTTAGTAGTGATTGTGTTATTGTGTTATTATTCTCATGCAATAGATTCTGGGAGTGTGAAAACTATCTAGAAATGCTAACTATTAATGTAACATTTGATAAAAGTTTCTGTCAATTCATTCATGAAAAACAACCAACTTGCATCCTAGCTTTTAGGTATACTTGAATTAATTGAAGCAGTGTATAGCAACCACATGGTATTACTGCTAGAGTGCTCTATATCAACAACAAGCCTTGAGTGCTGCAGTGCAGCAACAGGCTGTACAACTTCTACAGTGGTGTATAGCAGCATTAGGCTATTACTGGTTGAGTGCTATACTAAGGCCGAATTTTACTTCAGTATAGCACTATAAAGCTATGAAAGTTGAATACTGTTCAAGTCTGAGCTATGTCAGTGATTGGCCTGGGAGAGCAAGGGATGACCATGTATGGTTCTTACAGTTTTATAGCACTTGAAAATTTGCAAGTAGGCCTATAAATCGACCTTTAAGGCTGTTACATACTTCAGTACAGCGCTATATAGCTTAGAATGTTGAACACTGGTCACGAGTTAGAGTTAGATGAGGTTTTACGGCTCAGTTTCTAACCAATTGGTTTAAGTGGGGCCGGCCATGGCCTTCTTTCCAGTTACGGCTCACTGGCTTGTTTTCCCTACTCCATTGCTTATGCTGAGAACCAAGCACAATCGCAGTAGGTTCTATTTGTAAAGTCTTTGGTATGACCCGGCCAGGAGTCGAACCCCAGACCTTCCAGCTGCAAGTCAGATGCTCTAACCACTTGATCATGCAGTCAGTCTGAATATTGGTCAACTCCAATTTAAGTCTGTGATTAGAGCGGGAGAGCAAGGGTTGACCATATTTGAGTCTTATAGCTTTACAGCATGTGAAAATCTGGAAGCATAAACTGTCCTTAACACCAGCAGTAACAACTTTTCACTTGCTTTGTATCTGCTGGTATCAAAGATTCCGAACATTGTAATCTTAAGAAATAACTTCAAGAGTTGTCAGTGATATTTCTTGTATTTTAAATGCAGAAGAAGTTGGTTAAACAGAATAAAGGTCATATGGAAAACTTAAAGGTTGCCATGGAAACCTATGTCATGAATGCTGTCTCAGCTAAAGTGCTGAAACAACTGATTCAGCTTATGGCAAATGAGGTAAGTAGGCGCTACACATTGATTAATCCAGGCAAGTTTATGTATGCAAATTACACTGTAGAGATATGCTGTCATGTTGTCTTTTCTTATTAACATCTTGATGTTGGACGGCACCTATCCTCTTTGCTTGAAACATGTATCCTGTTTAAAAAACTTGATTGTTTGTGGTGTGATGTCCTCTTCATATCATCTATAGTCCTATTTGTTGTGGATTGTTTTGTTTTTCTTTAATTTTTTGAAGGGGGGGGGGGGGGAGGTTAAGGATGAAGGATTGAATTGTTTTGTGATCTCTGCCTAACCCACATGCAGTAAAAATATTGCCATAATGTCAAGTGAATGGTGTTTGCAGTTTACATTGGGGTTGTAAACTTTATTTGTAATGTAAGGTTAATCACTATTAGAACTACTTTTTTGACAGAGTCACCCACACATACACACTGGAAACTATGGGCATGTGCATTTTACTTTTCAAGCATCACTACAAACTTGGATTAAGTGTGTTTTAATGAATGACTATTGAAACCAGATATACTCTGTAGAAGCATTTGACCTCGACCTCATTTTTGTGTAGGATTCAAAGCTGAACAAGACCACCCGTAATTTATCAGATTTACAAGTTAAAGATTTACGTGTAAGGCAGGAGTTCACTGTGAACCTACCAAGAGCAAGGAGAGAGTTATCACAGCTGAATCAATTTAACACACCCTTGGAGAAGCTGCACTGTTTGCGGAGGACAGTAGGTGCCATAACTCAGCCAGGATACAGGGACAAGCTTCAGTTAGATGGATCAGGTAAGAGATTATAAGTAACCAAGTTCCATACCACAGAATTACAGTGCCAAGAAGGGTTGAACTTTTGCTCCACCAATAAAAAACAGATTATCTGAGGTTTTGTGAATCAGCACACACAGTTTTTGTGTAAAGTCCTAGTTTTTGACAGAGGTAGCACTATTTTGCATCTTAACAAACCTGCATAGACAAAATTGTTGATAGAACCCACACCATAAGCAGCCTATCCCCTAAAGAAAAACTTGAATAAAAACCCTGCCCAATTTGTGATGCACCCTAGAAGAACTCACTTCAGCCCAGAGTTTGATCATTACAGAAGATGGATGCATTTCCTGAGACATATATTTCTTTTCATTGAGCAAGATGATAAAATCACAAATTAGTATTATTCTTGTGTTTGTGTTCCTCATCTACAGGTCCAGCAATGTCCTCAGATGACCTTTTACCTCTCCTCATCTTCCTAGTGGTTAAGTCAGAAATACCAAACTGGCTTGCAAATCTGGCATACATGCAACACTTTAGATTTGCCAATTTTGGACATGGTGAATTTGGGTAAGGTGTACATACAGATATGAACTTACCTATCTTTTAATGGCCTCCTGTATTTAGGTGCTTCAGAGGTTTTACTGGGGCAAGGCCGGGGAGTTTGTGAATGGAGTAAGAAGAGTGTCTGTGATGCCATGGCTTAAAAATTGGAAAAGTGGAGACCAGTGTTCGCATGATCAAAATAACTTCCTTTTGCAGTATATAAGTGTGTAAGGGAGGGGGCGATGGGGTAGGTGAAGGGACCTTTTGTAAGTTTTCTGTTCCCTGTAATGTATTTTTGCTGACTTAGGCTTGCTGAAATGGGAGTAGACCTTCCTGTATAAAATATTTTCTATGCAGGGAAGTTCTAGAAGATGTTTTGGCAACCATACATTTTACTGGGAACACTGGTGGTGACATTAAATTGAAAAGAATGAAATAATAGGCTCTGATGAGTACCAGATATGTAACACATTGTGGCAGATATCACGTAATTGCCCACTGGTCATTGCTGAAGCAGGGTATGAAAATTGTGAAACTATACTGTTCCATCAGAGACATAATTTCCATTGGTTTGCATTACTGTAGCTGATTATTCCCAATTTTACATGCTCTAAAGTGTAGCATAGTGTGGCTTGCATTATATGTGAACTACACAGTTTGCACAGCATTCAGAACTTGAAAAATTGAGTTTACTTTATCAGTGTCTCTAACCCAAAAATAGCTGTGGAGCAAAATATAGTTATTTGTGATTAATGTTGCCCTATGACTTTTTCACAGGTTTTATTTAGCTTCATTTGAGGCAGCCATTGAGCATGTGAGGAGTGGATCCTTAAGTTCTTTACCAATGGGAAGTCCAGATGGTCCCAGACTGAGTATATTTTCCAGGTCTCCCAGTACCCAGGAGAGTCTGTGGCAAAGACTTGATGGGAATGATGGAGAATACACACCTTCTCTTGAACTTTTCTTTAAGGTAGGGTTCCACCATTTATAACTGCAGATTTATCACATTTTTTTGGTTTCGATGAAAAGAGAAACCTATGCAGTCATGATGGCGTGTGTATGTATGTGTGTATGTGCGTGTGTGTGTGTGTGTATGTGTGTGTGTGTGTGTGTTTGTGACACTTTGCTCGTTAACACGATATCTCAAGAAGGGAAACTCTGACAGTTTTCAAACTTGGTACATAGATGCCCCATATTGAGAGGAAGAACCCTATTGTTTTTGGTGGGGGTCAAAGGTCACCTGGGGTCACCGGGGGTCAAAACCTGAAAACCTTGTTAACACAATATCTTGAGTTAGGAAGCTTGGATGAGTTTCATACTTTCTATGTAGATGCGTTACGGTAAGAGGAAGAACCCTATCATTTTTGGTGGAGGTCAAAGGTCATCTGGGGTCACCGGGGGTCAACCCCTGAAAACTTCGTTAACACGATATCTCAAGAAGGGAAGCTCTGACAGTTCTCAAACTTAGTACATAGATGCCACATATTGAGAGGAAGAACCCTATTGTTTTTGGTGGACGTCAAAGGTCACCAGGGGTCAAACCTTGAAAACATTGTTAACACAATATCTTGAGGTAGGAAGCTTGGATGAATTTCATACTTAGTTTGTAGATGCGTTATGGTAAGAGGAAGAACCCTATCATTTTTTGTGGAGGTCAAAGGTCATCTGGGGTCACCGGGGGTCAAACCCTGAAAACTTTGTTAACATGATATCTCAAGAAGGGAAGCTCTGACAGTCCTCAAACTTGGTACATAGATGCCCCATATTGAGAGGAAGAACCCTATTGTTTTTGGTGGGGGTCAAAGGTCACCTGGGGTCACCGGGGGTCAAAACCTGAAAACATTGTTAACACAATATCTCGAGATAGGAAGCTTGGATGAATTTCATACTTTGTATGTAGATGCGTTACGGTAAGAGGAAGAACCCTATCATTTTTGGTGAAGGTCAAAGGTCATCTGGGGTCACCGGGGGTCAACCCCTGAAAACTTCGTTAACACGATATCTCAAGAAGGGAAGCTCTGACAGTTCTCAAACTTAGTACATAGATGCCCCATATTGAGAGGAAGAACCCTATTGTTTTTGGTGGAGGTCAAAGCCCCCTAGGGGTCACCAGGGGTCAAACCTTGAAAACATTGTTAACACAATATCTTGAGGTAGGAAGCTTGGATGAATTTCATACTTAGTTTGTAGATGCGTTATGGTAAGAGGAAGAACCCTATCATTTTTGGTGGAGGTCAAAGGTCATCTGGGGTCACCGGGGGTCGAACCCTGAAAACTTTGTTAACATGATATCTCAAGAAGGGAAGCTCAGACAGTCCTCAAACTTGGTACATAGATGCCCCATATTGAGAGGAAGAACCCCATTGTTTTTGGTGGAGGTCAAAGGTCACCTGGGGTCACGGGGGTCAAACTCTGAAAACCTTGTTAACACGATATCTCAAGAAAGAAAGCTCTGACAGTTGTCAAATGTAGTACATGGATGCCCCATATTGAGAGGAAGCACCCTATTGTTTTTGGTGGAGGTCAAAGGTCACCCTGGGTCACCTGGGGTCAAAACCTGAAAACATTGTGAACACAATATCTTGAGGTAGGAAGCTTGGATGAGTTTCATACTTAGTGTGCAGATGCGTTATGGTAAGAGGAAGAACCCTATCATTTTTGGTGAAGGTCAAAGGTCATCTGGGGTCACCGGGGTCAAACCCTGAAAACTTTGTTAACACGATATCTCAAGAAAGGAAGCTCTGACAGTTCTCAAACTTTGTACATGGATGCCCCATACTGAGAGGAAGAACCCTATTGTTTTTGGTGGAGTTCAAAGGTCACCTGGGGTCACCGGGGGTCAAACCCTGAAAACATTGTTAACACAATATCTTGAGGTAGGAAGCTTGGGTGAATTTCATACTTTGTATGTAGATGCGTTATCATAAGAAGAAGAACCCTTTCACTTTTGGTGGAGGTCAAAGGTCATCTGGGGTCACCGGGGGTCAAACTCTGAAAACTTTGTTAACACGATATCTCAAGAACGGAAGCTCTGACAGTTCTCAAACGTGGTACATAGATGCCCCATATTGAGAGGAAGAACCCTGTTGTTTTGGTGGAGGTCAAAGGTCACCCCTGGGGTCACCTAGGTCAAACCCTGAAAACATTGTTAACACAATATCTTGAGGTAGGAAGCTTGGATGAATTTCATACTTTGGATGTAGATGCGTTATGGTAAGAGGAAGAACCCTATCATTTTTGGTGGAGGTCAAAGGTCATCGGGGGTCAAACTCTGAAAACTTTGTTAACACGATATCTCGAGGTAGGAAGCTTGGATAAATTTCATACCTTGTATTTAGATGCCTTATAGTGAGAGGAAGAACTCTATCATTTTTGGTGGGGGTCAAAAGTCATCTGGGGTCACCAGGGGGGTCAAACCCTGAGACAGAGCTCCCAACCAGCACGGATTTTCCATATTCAGTACGGAAAATCATTTTAAATATGGGAATATGGATTTTTCCTTGATAATCCGAATTTTGAATGAGTAAATAGGTCCTTTCACGAACTTTATTATTCTTTAGTCAACATATCAAAAGACTGAGAATAGACTACAGTATTTCACCTGTCTGTACAGTACTGTAGTGTATTTATTTGAGCTCAGTAATCTATGCTGTTATGTTATAGGTTAAATTTTTGTCAACAAGTTGATGTTAAACCAATCAGTAGATAGTTTGCAGCAGATCCATGACATTCCATAAGCTACCATATCATTGGTTGATCAGTTGTAAACAGATCCACTTTCAACCAATCAGAATTTGTGTTAAAAGCTAGTTTCTGAGTGCAGTGACAGACTATCACACATAGCCTGCCTGCTAAGGTCTGTTGAGCTGGCTGAGTAGCCCAACGTTAATGTTAGATTTGACTGTAACTGAATTGGAAAAATAGCACCAAGAAATGGAATAATAAAAATTACAGCAGGAATATCACAGTTTGTTGTAATATGGCTCCTCTTCAGAGAAGCATGAGTAACTTTAGTGGAAAATTTACCAGGCAGATCAAGTTTTAACGTAGGCCTAGGCCTAACAGTCAGGGCCTAGGCCTAAGTGTTGTTACAGAACCAACAACAAACATTAGCCTACACACACAATAACGTTAGACTCAGTACATAAATCTAATGCAGAGTTCCAGGTTTATGGGCTAGGCCTAGACAAAGTCCTAGTCCTGTGACTAAGTCCTAGCCTAACTGCCACAGTACAGGCTAGCCTAATTGTAGTACAGTATGTATGGGCTGATATTAGAGGTAGGTTACTGTAAATGTAATAGCTATGGCCTAGGCTAGGGCTAATCAAAGCAGTTATTGCCTGTCAAATGTTGGTACCCATCATCTAAGTTTGTAGTATTTACAGAGAGATTTCTGTGACCAGCTGTGCATAGGCCTGGGCAAGGTTTATACTTATAGCTAGGCCTAGGCTAGACCTAGGCTAATGTTACTTAGGGCCTTGCCAAGTATTTAGCATAGCCTCTAGGCTATACTGTAACGTTAGGCCTTGGGAATACTTGGGATATTTTGCTTTTTGTCCTTTGGTGACCCTGATGACTATCTTGGGAATTCTTGGGAAATTTTGCTTTTTGACCTTTCGTAACCCCAGATGACGATCTTGGGAATTCTTGGGAAATTTTGACCAGTGACTGAAAGATATGGGACATCATGGCATTATTTGGAATAGAACATATATCATCGAAACCTCAATGCATTTTTGCATTCTGGTCTTCAAAAAAGTTGTCATGGTTCTCCATTTAATTGGTTATTTGCCATTTTAAAACTGTATTGATAATTTCAAAAGAATGTCACAAAAAAAAAATAAATAAATAAGTAGAACTGAAGAAGTAGTTTTGATCCTAAATCAGTAGATAGGACTGATTGCAATAGTGTTTCATGGTAAAAAAGGAAAACATGCTTTCAGAATTTAGTGTAACTTAATTTAAATTTGCAGAAATCAAGTTTGATTTAGTGTACTTTTTTCAGTGGCTTGTGATAAACTCATGATAAACTTGACATCGGGATGTACTCCATTTTTGAGTAACTATTAGTACCTTGTTGGTACCCATCATTCAGAGAATTTGAAACGATAAAGAAGCTTTGGCACTGGGGAAAGGTTAATGTTCCTTTCAGCCAGTTTACATATTACATAACTCTTCCTTTACTTTTAAGTCAGGGGTTTCACCCTTTTGTCACAGAAGTGATGGTCTTTTCCTATGATTTATTTAAAAATACATAACAAGACTAACTGTTAAAGCTTTTAGGCTTAAATCACCTTGTAAAAGCAGACAGAAATGTCACTAGCACAGAGCAAAGTACACTATTCATGTAATTGCAGATTTTCACGTTGCAACTAGCTAGCTTTTATTGTGCTGTTTATAGGACCACCGGGATTGCATAGAATAGACCAAATGATCAGTTGATGGCATAGTATTACAAGGCTGTGGTCTTTTTCCAACAAAGTAATTCATGTTTGGTAAGGATTTGTGGCATACCCCCTGGGAAGATCATGCATACTCCTGGGGTGCCTGTAGCCCTGGTTTAAAATCCCTGCTTTACATACTATTTTCTTTACAGTGTGCCCGAGAGAATGATACTGAAAGGTTAGAGTCTATGTTGGAGTCTGGCTTCACTGATGATAAATGGATTTTAAGTCAAATGTGTCACCCTCTCTGTTTGTGTGATAAATGTCAGGACCTCCTTATCAGGTAGCCAAACTTCTCTTGTGTCACATATTTAAAGTGTTTTCACTCACTGACATTGTAAGTCATCAAAAAAGGTAAATATCTTGAGGACCTCAGTCTCATTCTGCTCACTCTATTAATTAATGCCAAAGGCAGGATGCATTAAGAGGTGAGAGTTATTTAGAGGTATTCAAGAGAAAGGTCATAGTATGCAAAGAGAAGTAGCTCAGACAGCAAACTACAACTTAGCCCAGCTTATGCAAATGTGAGGTTTAGATTTGAATTCCCTGTATGGTAGCTTGTAGGGGTAGAGTTGTGATGTGTCAGTTTATTGATGTTAAGGGGCAGTTACAAGCTATTTTATGTAAAGTATTAGATTGATTCTGGTGAAATTGATCAATCGTAGCTGAAGCTGTGATAGAGAAAGTACCATTGTATTCTGTGTTGGGAGTTTGTTTGTGTGTTGTTGTGGTTGGCTGTGTGTACATTTCCAAACACCTTATTTGGATTTGAATTTTCATGTGTGTCAATAATGCATGTGAAGATGTAGAAAGATGTTGTAAAAATATATAGGAATTACAATATTTGTCCAAATCTTAACAGAGACTGAAAAGAGTAGGTACATATATCCCAATAAATGTGATCTTCACTTCTTCAGAAAAGACAGACCAGTTCTTGATAGCAATATTTACACAGTTAAAGGAAATGTTTTATTCTTTCCTTTCAGCACAAGAAGTGATCCCAGAGCTTTGACCTCATCCTCTCGAAATGACAGAGGCTACACAGCAATGCACACAGCTGCAATCAATAGTAGGCACTGTTTGGATTTGTTGCAATACATTCTTTTAGTACTATTAAACAGAAAAAGTTGTTATTGGTGTGTATGAGGTTGTTGCATACTCAATCCTTGCAAAAAATTGCTTAATTTTTGATTAGTGTGATATATTTGTGAACACTCATTACGTGGTGCTCAAGCCATTTATTGATGTGAGCCAGTGTTCATGTCAGCAATAAGATCAAAGGGGTTATCCTGCTTTTGAAACATTTTTGTGCTGGATTTTGCCAAGTTCTGTAATGTTTTACATTGTAAATATTTCTGATTTTTTAAATGGCTGGTTCAGGCAGTTGAACTTTTGCAGGAATTTTTAGCAGATAGTCATTGATTTGTACTTTTTGTTTCTTGTTGGGTTTATAAAGCAATTTTATTCAAATGGTGGATCATGAGAGCGTCTTCCCAGAAGGTTCATTTTAGTTTGAAGTGGGAGATATTGAAAGAAAGAAATGACAAAGAGTAATATGTCTCCATCTAATTGAGAGCTGCATCCATTTACATTTGTGATGCATGATTGATGTGAAACATTGGTGGGCATTGCTAGTGAAAAGCAAGGTGTATCAAAACACAGTGCTAAAAATGCAAGGAATAGGGGGAGGCAGGGACCCTGCTTTTGCGCTCTTTTTTACAGGTTCTTGGGAGGATGTGTTAAAGGCCCCCTTTAATGCTTACTTGACCCCCCCCCCCCTTCTCCCTCCTCCCTCCTCTTCATGTATTTTCTTGCCTGTTCATACACTGATGCACTTTTGTGCAAAAGAACCTGGTTTCATGTCTGTAAAGCACTATTTAAGTTCATAGTTATGTAGTCATGAATGGGTTTCTGTATTATATCTGTTACTCCTCAGATAATCTCCAATCTATGGAAGTTCTGTATCGTTACAAAGGTGACATCAATGCAACAGATTATCATGGATCCAGTCCTTTACACCTTGCCTGCCAAAGAGGACATCAAGATGCAACCGTAAGAATATATGCAAATAGCTGCTAGCTTAGGTCATCTTACAACTTAAATATCAGTTCCTGGAGGCATGTCAAAACATTGTTTATCTTCCCCTCTTTGTAAAAACTGAGAGCTTTTATAAAACTATTATCTGTGTGGTATTATATTCCTCTTTGTTTTTGTTTACTGTTTTTGATGTTTCACACATAAATGAAACAACTTTTCAGTTTGATGTATCCTTGCCAAGAAAAAATATTTGACCACTGTTTCTTCATATTTGTGTATTTCAAATATTGTGCTTTTCAAGAAATTAAAGTTAATCTAAATCATGTCTTCTTTCTAAGGACAATTTGATGGTAATTAGGAGAGTAGCAAGGAGTAAAGTTGTAGTAAATGCTTCTGAGCCTGATATTTTCCATTTGTCCACAGATTTGGCTTCTAGACAAAGGTGCTGACATGAATCTTGAAGATAATGATGGTAACACTCCCCTCCACCTCTGCTGTGCCAATGGCCATGAAGAGGTAATGCAATCTGTCTAGTATACATTTTGTAGTCAAATGAAAGACTATTACTGGTGAATAGCTAGGATTTGTAGTCAAATGGTTGACTACTACAGGTGAATACATTGTAGTATAGCTAGGATTTGTAGTTGGCTATTACTGGTGAATACATTGGTGTGTAGCTAGGATTTGAAGTCAAATAGTGGACTATTACAGGTGTCTTAAGGGTTCTCAAGTGTTTTAGGCCATCAAGGACACTTTTCCTTGAGTTTTTGCCTTATAACAATAGTAGTAGCTAGAAATCTATGAAGGCTTCATTTTCCCATCTAAGTTTGGCTCCTCCAGTCTTCAGCAAGCCATTGAAGTGCATGTGATGGGCTGCAAATGGATTGTGGACCAACACTTGAGAATCCAGCTTGTAGAGCATCTTGGAGAGAAACTATTCAGTCAGAGAGTTCCAAAAGTTTGGATAATCTGTAAATGTTCAACAGCCATAGTTATTAAATTTTAGTTACAACAAACCAGAGTGGCCACAAAATTCCATGTATTAGTTTGCTTTTCCTGTTTTATTCCTTGCAGTGTGTGAAGACTTTACTGTATGCAGCCTATGGACCACAGAAGATAGAAATAAATGCTGCTAATAGTAGAGGCGATACTCCATTGCATCTAGCGGCAAAATGGGGTTATGGTGAGTGTCAATGGCTTACTCATCCCCTTCCACCTTCTCCGGCTTGTTTCTAATCCTCCAGAATTGATGTTGCAGCCCTTATCTGTTGGTGAACATCTATTTTATAGGTATTAGGTAAACGGTGACGCTTCAGATAAATTTAGTTTGAGTATCTATGCCAACTGTTTAATTTCAGTGTATTTTCATTCATTCGTTTCCCCACAAGAGCAGTTGAGACATATATAAGGTAAAGTTAATTTTATGTAAAAAAGCAGTTGTGAAATGAAGTTCTCAAAAAAGATGAAAATCTTAACAAAGTAGAACACTTCCTTAACTGAATTTTGCTAGACTAGAGAAAAAGGAAGGAAGACTGAAAGGAAAAAAAGTCTTCCAATGTACAAAAGACAATGATACAAAGTATTCATAAGTAATTAAAGAAATTACAAAAAAAAGCAGTTTAATATTCCATTATGCTGTGCTGTGGTGTTTTTTTTTTTCTTTTTTTGATGGGGGGGGGGGGGGGGGGGGTTTGGGGTAGACTGTAACCATTGTGTATGGAAGGGAGGGAATTCCAAACCTTGAAAGCTTGTGTTGGCAGATGAAAGTGACCAAAATTTGTGTGCCATGGATGATGGTGGATATATTTGGCCTATTGGTAAGAGTTTTCACCTCCCAGCGGGGATACCTGGGGTTAAAGCCCAGTCAGTTCATACCAAAAGCTGTGAGAATGGACTGTTTGGCCTTCTTGCTAGGTGTTTAGCATAAGAGATAGGAGCAAGGGAATATTACATTGCGACTGGCAAAACTGTGAGCTCTGAAATGACAGCACTGGCTGTATGGCCCCAGGTGAGGTGAACCTTAGGAATGAATAGGTTGTGAAAATTTTTGTATATTGCCTTGAACATTCCAAAAGAATGGATCCATGGTCTCCATAAATCCTCAGTATGTTGATAATATTTCAGATCTAGTTTCCTGCAAATAGTAATGTACTACTTCCTCATATAGTTTCAAGATCCAACAAATTTTATCATCCTATCCCAAGTCATACTAGTAAGCTTTTATTTTGCAGTTTCTCTCCCTTATATTTTGTGAAATAGTCCCTTGAGACAATACTCACATCAAAAGTGAAGAGGCAAATATTTCAAAACTAGGTTTTCTGTTTGACTCTCATAGAGAACATTGTGGTGATACTTCTTGAAAATGGTTCCTCATTGGAGGCAAGGAATAGGAGGAAAGAGACACCACTGATGTGTTCCCAGAACCTGAATATTGCTAAAAGATTGGTTGCACCCACTGAAGATGGCCACGCTCATCAGGAAATGGAGGTAGGTAATGTGGAGTTACCTTCTGTATAGCGGGAAATTTCCACGAGGCTAATTTTTGGCAAATCTGTACCTTGTTCACATATTTGTGGATTGAAGAATTCCCTGTTGCAGGCAAGCAACATAGTCTTGTACAAACTAACGAAAGTACTTTCGCAGGTCTTAAATTCATGATTAGATACTTGGTCGCGAAAAGCGCAAAAATTTAACCCCCATGAAAATTTCCCACTTTGCAGTAAATGTCTTGAAGACTAATAAAAAAATTAGAAAAATGCGGGGAAAAGTTTTGTCTTTAAATTTTATGTAGACATTTCAATGTTTGCTGATTTTTGTGACAACAAACTCAGTAAAATCCGTAGCTTCTACTCGTTTTGGAATGTGTTTACCAATTTGAAAAGAGTGTATTGCTAAATATGACTCAAAATTGGATAACTTCTTCCTTGGAAGGGGCAGCATGCTGCCAAGGAATCACATGTCAGAATACAGTCTATGCATTTTCAAAGGTAGGAGAATGTTTTGGTAGATGATGATGATGATGATGATGATGATGATGATGATGATGATGATGATGATGATGATGATGATGATGATGATGATGATGATGATGATGATGATGGTGATGGTGATGGTGATGGTGATGGTGATGGTGATGGTGATGGTGATGGTGATGGTGATGGTGATGGTGATGGTGATGGTGATGGTGATGGTGATGGTGATGGTGATGGTGATGGTGATGGTGATGGTGATGGTGATGATGATGATGATGATTTAATGGAAGAAAAACCAAGCAAAAAGCTATTGTAAAATCTTTACAGTTTGAGAGGTTGGTTCACTTTACTGTATATTTGAATTTCCATTGTTTGAGTTTTAGGTTGATTATATAATTGTAAATTTGTCGGTTTTATTTCTATTTCTGTTTTCATTTCACATATTGCTGCAGGAGCCAGCCACGGCTTTAGAGACCATACTTTCACGTCAAACTAGCAATAGCTCAAGCACTTCTGCAGGATCTCAGAAACACAGACGTTCTAAGTCAAATTCTTCTTTGACAAGTTCTAAAGAGGTTTGCAGTTTTGAGTTTGACATAAAAAATGAAGAAATGTACCAAACCTTATATCCTACATTCTTAAGCTACAAGTGGTGCCCCACAGTGCAATTTTTTCCCAGAAAAACAGTTTTGTAACTGTTTTAGCTGTTTTTGGCAGGAAAATACCTGCCATGACCCACTGAGACAAACAGCATACCAACTTTTGTTGGCCTTGCCTTTGCCTCCTCCCTAAAGGAAAGTGGGTAGTGGGAAGAGGTTGAGTACCAAAGCCTCAGATATTAGGAAGTATTGTAGAGTCTGTGCTTCAGTGATGTCACAAGGTACAATCAGTTACTGTTAGACAAAGCGTCAGCTTGAAGTTCAGTTTTAGCAACCTTGTGTAGAGTTTATTAAACACTTATTGATGTACAATGCTGATAAATTCAATATGTTGAGTGGTTTTGAGATCTAAGCAACTGTTACTCTATTTAGTGTATTAATATGTCCAGCATATTACTAAATCCATTGTATTACTATGCCAAGTGCATTACTGTGCCCAGTTTGTCTGTATGTCCAGTGTGTTACTATGTCCTGTGTGTTACTGCGTCCAATTAGTTACTATGATCTGTGTGTTACTGTGTGCAGTTTGTTCTTTTGTCCAAAGTGTTACTATGTCCATTGTGTTACTGTGCCCAGTTTGTTCCTATGTCCGATGTGTTTGTGTGACTGTCCAGTTTGTTCCTATGTCTAATGTGTTACTATGTCCAGTGTATTACTAAAGCCAGTGTATTACTATACCCAGTGTATTCCTGTGCCCAGTTTGTTCCTATGTTCATTGTGTTACTGTGCCCAGTTTGTTCCTTTGTCCAATGTGTTACTATGTCCTTTGTGTGACTGTGTCCAGTTTGTTTCTATGTCTAATGTGTTACTATATCCAGTGTGTTACTGTGCCCAGTTTGTTCCTGCATCCAGTGTCTGGTGTGTTACTGTGTCCAGTTTTTTACCTAGTCCAGTGTGATATGTCTAGTGTGTTGCTGGTAGTTCCAGTATGTTACTGTGTTCAGTATATTACTAATTTTGACTAAACATTATTTCTCATCTTCTCTTGTAAGGTGGAAAAACTTCTAAGGTCTGTAGCTGATGGGGACATCATCATGGTGAGGCATCAGTTAGGGTGGTCAAGCGATGAAGACGATGAAATCGGTGAAGAAATGGAGACATGGTCCTCAAACACTGAACTATGTCACCCATTATGTCAGTGCAATAAATGCTCAGTCCTTCAAAAGGTTTGTCAAAATGTACTATGTCATTGCTTTCCAAGCCAGGGTCCCATTTATGTGATTTTTCAAACATAACTTTCAGCAATTTTATCCTCCACAGCAAAATGAACTTGAAGGTTTATTCATCTGTTCAGGTCAATCAGAGTTGTCATAAAATTGGACACTGTTGCATTTCAAGCATTTTTATGATGGCCTTTCTCAACTTTGCATTTGTTAAGAGTTTTCTCATTGGTAGAATCATGTTGTCGGGACTCAGGTTGAAGTCCATAAAAAAAAGGTTGAATGACCATAAAAAAGTACACAAGTGGTAAACAAATGTTCTGTAAAACAGCAGGAAACCTTCAAGAGCTGTTTATATTGTAGCAGTAAATGGAAGTGTCATGTGGCTTTTACCCTCCACTTCTCTTTTTGTATTTGTTCAGTTTGAAAGGGACTCAAGCATTTTCTGCTGAGAGCTAACTTTACTTGTATTTACTTCATAATAACTGTTATAAACAGAACTAAATTAAATAATTTACATTTTGGACTGATAGAATCCTCTGTGGGCAGTTCTAGTGCACATAGCAGGACATTTGTGACCACTGCTTGAGAATTTATGGCTTACAAGGTCAGTTGGTGTAGATGAAACTTGCAGATAGCTTTAAAAACTCATGTTTCTCTTCCCCCAGCCAGTTACATTGCTTCAATTGTCACCTCCTTTGGCCGCATGGCTATAGCCCTAGTCAAATATGAAGACTTAGTCATACAGCATTGAAAAGTACACAAGTCACCTGTGTATTTTGTTGTTTAAAGGCTAATGGAATTGTATGGTTTCCAAGCCTTAATTATGAAGCCTTTATTTCTCATACAACTTGAGAAATTCATGCTTTGTAGATACCGTACTTGTCCCAACTTTCAAGTCCCAGCCTTCTACTGTACTTGTTGGTTCCTTGCGTTAGCAAAAGGAACCTATGTAGTCAGCTTGGCGTGTGTGTGTGTGTATGTGAGGGTGTGCGTGTGTGTGAACTTGTCTTCCTCGGATTGTATGTAAAATGGACTTGTGTGTGTGTGTGTGTGTGTGACACTTGCTTCGGTACGCTGTAACTCAACAAGGGAAAGTTGGACTAAACTGAAACTTGGTATATGGATCTGTCATAGTGAGAAGGTGTGCCCTATTGTTTTTGGTGGAGGTCAATTCCCAAGAATTCCTAAAGTCAAAAAATATAAGCACAGAACTGTATCATTGACTGAAAGATGTGGGACATCTTTCAGAGATGCCAAGTATCTCAATTTTAATTGAAATTATAGTATTATGATTTTAATCCATAATCCTGCCATTATGAAAATGTGCATCAAGTACTACTTTTTAATATTGCAGAAGATTCTCTGCCCACAAAGCAGAGGACTGTTGTGAAAGTTCACTAGACAGACAACATTTGTCCTTAGATTAGGACATGTGAGCTTGCAGGAATTGGAAATTAGAATTGATTAATTAAATGCTACTATGGGTTGTTAGTTTTATAAAGAGAACCAAGTTACTGATCATTTGGATCAGATACCATTGAGCGTGCATGAATTGTGATTGCTTAATTGAATAAAACAAATTGTAACTGTACACTGTCTGTGTTGATATCCCCTGAAGTGCCTGTAGGCTGTATTTCTTCAGAACAATTTATTTATGCTTGAATGTGTTAACACAAGATGTGCATTGTCTACAGAGCAGATTTTGTGAATCAACAGAAGTACTGGTTCATTCAGTAGTTGGCTCAGTTTCATTACATTCAGCAAGGAACCACAGTGCCCATTGGGCTCTTGTTTATTGTTAGCTCAGGCTTCAACTGAGCTATTACTCTCCTGCATGGCTGCTCAATGTTTGTCACTTTCTGGCCCTATGTTTCAAGGACTCCCTTTTTGGCATTTTTTCATCCATTTGGCAGAAAGTTTGGAGAATTAAATTAGTGTTTTATTTTCAGTGATATAATACTATTTATTTTTCTGCTTTAGAGAACACTGGTTGTCATGGACTCGGGACTTAATGTGAATTCCTGCAATAGTGAAGGTTATTCCCCGCTCCATGTGGCCTGTCTCCATGGACACGCCTCTCTGGTTGATCTTCTATTAAGGAGAGGTAGCAATGTGAATAGTTGGAATAATACGAGTATGCAATCAACACCATTACATTTAGCATGTCAGTATGATCATGCTTCGGTAAGTAACTATTCTTGTAAAGCTAATGTCTTGGATGTTAAAAGCCCTAAGAACATTGACACTTTCCCTGAAGCAGCCAGCATGAATATTATCATAAGCTTTAAAATTTTTGAAAGGAATGTAGAATTGCAACTTGTAAAAGCACCAAGAGGAGATTTTGGGCTCAACTTCATGCCTCGGGATCGGAAGGGTGTTTTTCATCCCAGATCATTCTGGTGGCTTCTTATCTAAACTGACCTTCTGAATTGAAAATTTGACTTTGGACATCACTCGATATTAATTAGTAATCCATAATCCCTTACAGTCATTCCCACATTAGTGCTGGCTTAGAATGGATACTTACTACCCACAAAGCCTCACTCAAGTCCTGCTCAAGGTTCCAGTGGTTAATGGTAATGTGGAAAAGTGACAAAACTTTGAAAATGCAATATTAAGGCATGCAAAAATCATGGAATTTGATAAACAAGTAGGATTGAAACCTGTTCCAGGGATGAAGAATTGCTGCTAGTGTAAAGCAGTGGATGAAATTCTGCAGATTATACATTCAAAGTTCTAAACAATAAACCATTGTTTTTATGGCAAACACCACCCATTTATTTGGTTTGCTGTAATATCTGATTAAAAGAGAGAAACCTTTCTTTGGCTCTATGTGGTTTCATATACTTTGAGATATTTCTCATCACTTATCTCTAAGGATTTAAAGGGACATGTTACTCTACATAACAGTTACATTATTCTGTGATTTGAATTCATTTAGCACTGCAAGCATTCATTATACTCATCATTTTCGTATGTTTTCTGGTATTTGAATCTTTACACTAAGTTTCTTTGAAATGTTTTCTTTGTTTAGGTGGTGTCAAAGTTATTAAAATTTGGTGCTAAGTGCAATATGAAGGACACAAATGGTAACTCACCGCTACACTATTGTTGTATGAATGGTTACTACAACTCAGCATCTATCCTAATAGCTGTAAGTAACATTACTATCTTAATGTGTTTTCTAGTTAGTTTACTGAATTTTTGCATAGGAAGAGAGGTCTGTAAAATCTTTTCTTGGCTTCATCAAAGTTTAAGTTTGGTCAACCTTTATTTAAGTTTGTCTCCAAACTCATGTGAAACAGAAAATGATAAAAAGTAAACAACAGCCAAGTTCGTAGAATTATATCCATTTCTTCATAAATGAAGGATAATAAAACTTTTGCTTCAAGCTAGGGCTGGGGAATCTGTTTCTTTTCCAGCCAGGGGCATTTTGATATGTATAATTTTTGGATAAGAAGAGGGTATCAGAGGGCAAACTGCTAGGTTCTATAATGCATGCCACATTGTGCATGATGTTTGGCATAGTACCATACTTGCAGTGGTACTGTGCAGCACATTTTAGCAGACTTGTAGTGTGTATGTACTCATGGTTTTGCACAATTGCCTGTACTGGTGAGAATGGATTTGTACTGGTACTCGTTCTCACAGATTTTAGAAGTTATGCACTGGGGCTAATGCAAAATTTGTATTCATACTCATGAAAAGGTGTGTACTTGTACTCACAACAAGAGACACTCACCTTGTACTTTAACTCATGACATTGTACTCACACTAAAAGTCTGCTTTTTAGTGAAATATCGAAAAGATTTTGGGCTACAAGGTGTGTTACAAAAATAATAATTTCAATCCTCAGTTTATGAAATAGCATTTTGGAATTGCTTCACCCTGGCTGTCTGCCCTGCCCTGGATTTTTCCTCTACAAAAATACCGCTCATTGACAAAGCGCTACCAGTGCCATGCACATCATACTTTGGGAGATAAGGTCTTGTCTCTCCTGCAGCGCTTCTATAATACACACTTGAAATTTTGTACAGTGGGAGATTATTAAAAGGTAACAAGAAAGTAACTTTTTTGAGTTAATGCCTTCCTCGTTAAGTCTGAGAAGAATCAAACTGTTGAAAGGTTCTGAATAACTGGGATTGAATAAACTTTCCATTGAGTGTTGAAGTGAAACAACGTATAGCACTCATTTCTCATGTAATGTCGTCAAGTGGTTGTTTGTTCTGCAGCAATGCAGCTTGCAATGGTTTGATGACCTACGGTCACAGTTTCTGACCCTGAGAAAACCCTGAATCCAATTGGTAAATAATATGTTCACTATTTGGTTTCTCAGGGTAGAGTTATTTGCTTGGGACAGCTGTAAATGAGTACAGCATTGTATGTTTTTAGTATCATTAGGACCTCAGGCAAGCCAGCACTCCATTTTTAAGCAACATTAACAAATGGTAAATGAAGTCAGTGAGAGATTGCTCATGCAGAGTTTTGGTCTTTTGCTTTATAATTTTTTCATAATTTAGCTATAGGCTTTATTAAACCATGTTTGATTGTGATGCAATAAATTTATATTGTTTTCTGTAGAGAGAGGTCAATGCTTGTAATGTCTAAAGACTAAGTTTTCTTCTCCATATAACTTTCTTGCTGCAACATTGATTTAACAGTATGGTGCTAATGTCGACCAGAACAACTACAGAGGTAATACACCATTACATGAAGCTGCAAGGGGAAACTATGCAAAGATGGTGAAGTTACTTTTAGAGGATGGGAAGGCTAACCCTTTAAGCAGAAATAAAGCTCAGCTAACCCCACTACAGCTAGCACAGGTAAGATGAAAGTTTTGGAAATGATTAAAGTTGACTAGTAAAAAAGGTCAAGGTTGCTTCAAAAATTTGTACAATGAATTTTAAAATTTTCTGCTATTGTTGTTTGCTTTGCTCCTTTAGAGACAATATTTTAGTATGTCAGAGAGAAAAGTATTAAAGGGTTTGTTTAAAAATGTATACTTGATAAGGCAAAGAAATTTTCCAACTTGTTTCAGTTACCTGCAAGTGAACAAAAAAGGATGGACAGTGTCAAACACTGGAAGTGGAAATTTTTAAATGTCTTTGGTCCCTTGGTTCTTGTATAAGCACTTCCTGTCCTCACTATCTTCACAGATTCTTTCATTGAACAAATCAGTGAAGTAGTCCTCTCGTTTAAAAAAGTTTTGAAAAGTTTATACCTTTTTAAGTAGTTTAGTGGGTGACATAATGTTGCTTGTATATACCAGTGTGTTTAAGAAAAGGATTTCTCACAACACCATCAACATGATAAATGAAATTGGAGGTTAAGAAAAATAACAGAAGAAAAAAAAAATGAAGATGAACATTTAGACTGAATTGCCAAATTGTGGGTCCTGTTGAGTATTGCTGCTAGTAGCCATCCTTGTACCCTGTCTTTGTGCATTAAATACAGCCCTATTAACTCCTTCGCCCTTCCTTTAATTGACCCCTTATCCACAGTCTTATCAGGATACTCACTGACCTTTAAACCAGTTGAATTGTATGGTGTAATCATCAGCAGGTTTCCTTTCTCATTTTGATCAACTTCCAGAGTGATGTTGTGGTGCATATGATAGAGTCTGCAATTAGTTCTGTGCCATCAAGCCAAAAGGATGATTCAGAAACAACCACGTCCAGTAACCTCTCACAGTTAGAGGAGCGAGATGATGAAATTTTACTTTACCTACCTGCAGAGGATGATTCTCAGAATGTCTCTCAAGATGAAGATGCAGTCAAGGAGGGAACTCAAATTCTTCCCAATGAAGAAAAACTCCAAAATACAGAAACAAAAAGTAGGTTGTTTTACAGAAGTGAAGTTCTCTATGTTATAAGATTAGTAATATGTAATGGCACCATTAGCCAATTGTTACTGTATGGTGGGGAAATAGGAAGTTTAAGAGAAGAGTTTAATTAATCACAATACTACCTAGCTATTGTTCTAGGTGTTTTTTCCAACAGCCATCTTGTGTACTTTCTTTCAAAAAAAATGAACCAAATTATTGGGAACAATGAAAGGAAAATGCCCTTTTTAAATTTCATGTGTTTCCATTTTTCTTCTATCTTTTTAAGTACAAAAGACTTTCCTCATCAAAAGATGGAGAGGTAGTTTCTCCTACTCCTTCCTCCCTGGTTAATTTAATGCATCTAAGAAATGAGTTTTCCCACCACCTCTCTTTAGAGTTTTGATTTTGAAATATTCGTGTTAATAGCCAGCAACCATTAAGAAAGTCACCATCATGCACTTCACTTTCACAGTTAGCATTCTTCATTCTTTTAGCACTGTCTTCTGGTAGCAGCATCTTTACACTGATTTAAAGATATCAGCATGATGACATGTAAATTCGCATTCATTTCTCTGTAGTAGCTTACATTGTCATCATGTTTTCAGTTGTGTCACCTTGCTGGTGGATACTTCAAATATTTAACCTCTGTCAAATATATACAAACCATATACAGCTTTTTTGAAGCTACTTAAAATGGTTCTGCTCTTTGTTAAGCCTTGTGTCCCTCAGAGGATGCAACTCCATTTGGGATTAGTTTCAGTTTTTTCCTCCAGGAGGATCTAGAGATAGCCCTCAGGTCTTTACCCAAGCTCATGGCTCACAAGCAGTCATCCGCCAAAATATTTTGACCACATGATTTGTTTGTATTTTACAATGGTGATATTTTTTTTTATTATGAATTATCCTTTATACTCATCATCAAGCATATTAAAGCAGAAGTTATTATTTTGCTTCCATTTCATACCATTCTATGAATGATTGTTTGATTGACATCACATAGATAAAAAAATGAAAAAAAAAGAAAAAAATGGAGGATTTCTTTTAGCAATTTACTCTGACTCAGATATCAGGGGTCTTATGTCATGTCTTACTTGAATGAATATTCATAGAATTAAAAATAAGCAGTACATTGCAGTCCAGGGAAACTTGTATGGTGGGTAGCCTGGTTTCATTTAATGTCTGAAAAGGTAAGAAAAATAATAGTTGTAAAAATTCTTTGCTGAATAACCTAGTTCTGAGACACTTTAGTGAAAGAAGGCAGCCTTGCAGCATAAGCTAGTTCTGAGGCACTTTAGTGAAAGGAATATTCCTGGCTGTATAATATTCTGAGATACTGATACACAAATTTTTTATCTGTAGTGGACAATTATAAATAATTGCGCATTGTAGCAGCTTAAGGGTGTGAAAGTTAGTCAGTAAAGTGCATGTTGTTTCAGGTTTGCAGCTGGTTGGAATTATTTGTTCATCTTGAGGGGGTGAAATCAGTTCCATAGGATCTTGACATAAGTTATATTAATTAGTACTCATATCATGGTTATTCGTCATTCCAAAAAGAAACTTGAATCCTTTTACAATTAAGCAGCCATGAAGTATTTTTGACAACCCAAACAATACAAGCTATACTGAATTAACTCTGGCTCTCAGTCCCCAGCCTGGGGATTAAGCTAGAACCTCTGCTTCATACCTTAATGCACACAGTTTTTACCTTAATTTGTAATTTTTAAGTTAGGGCACAGATTCCCTCTCTCCTTCTTGGCTCTTCCCTAGCAGCTCCTCCCAAGGTACTGGAATGAATATTGTGTGCAGTACTGTAAAAAGCATAGGTTGAGTTCACAGCAAAAATGTAACAATTTTTTGAAGCATCCTTCTTTGTCTATATTTGCACGTCTTATTTCACTCATCACAGCTTTAGAACCTTTAAACATTCCAGCACAGGTTGGTGAAGGACCAGCTGAGAATCATACATTACATATGGTAAGTTCATCAAAGCTTTCAAATATCATATGCAGCCTTGACCATTCCTTCAAAGAATAATTTTTAGCAACACATCCTATAAGTAAGTGCATTTTGGAGCATTTATGGTTTACATTGTACCTACTTTGTTTTGGTCGCTGTTTATTTTACAGGAATTTCATTTTAATTTGACAACCCTGCATTCATATTGCCAATTTATCATACCACGGTTTCCTTTACAAATAAAATTCATTTGAAGTGCATGCAGAGTTCAGTTCAGCATAATGTCAGCATTCACCTGAAAAATATTATCACTTACTACTTTTTCCAAATTAATTGTTATTGGACAATTTTGGACAAACTATTCTTTGACTAAATAAGTGGTGGTTTAGTTTTTGTGATTATCACATTTAATTGTGATAAGTGAAGTCTTGGTTAGTGATTCTTATTGCTCCAGTTATAAAGTTAATAGGAAATTACAAGTGAATAATAGCGTTTGTCACTGAAATACAGAGAATCTGATGCATTCACCATTTTTTGTCCAGTGTATTTCTAACCTTAAAATTTTGTGTACACCTAGATCATTTCTTAGATGAAATGTTTGATCACAGAAACACTTTTTTGTACAGGTTGATTTAACAGCAACTCGGGATGAGCATTGCTTATATTGTAACAGGCTATGTTGTCAGATTCAGGGCTTGAAAAATTTTGTAGAGCTTAGTTGCCCAGTTGCTTCAGGGCATGAAAGTTCTCATTGATTCTTTTCTTGGATTTGATTGATTTTAGCTGCAATACAGAGTAGGACTACCAGTATTAGTAGCAGTACCTACCTGATGTTATTTAACATCATGCATATGGGCAATTACTTCCAATAGGAGGTCTGTGGGTGGCAGGCAAATTTTTGTGCAGCTCGTAAAATGGATTTAGAAACTTAATTGTATAGTATGTATATAAAGCCTTCCTGTTATGAGAACTTTCAACATGACAGATGGGTAATATGCATTTAGAACATTCAGAACTATTTCCCCTTAACAATATCGTTAATGAAGTGTTTATTATTGGAGTAGGTTTATTGTAGCCAACAAGATGGGTTTAATGCCCATCCTTAAAGTGATGATTAACTTAAGTCACCCTTGATTCATTTGAAGGCATCTTTTAAGGGGGTACTACTGCTAGTGCCCATTCCCTCAGTGAGATATATTATCCTTATTTCCCCTTTGCAAACATCAGGTTGTATTGATTCTTTCTTCTGGAGAACCAAAGATGAATATTATTTAATAAAACCTGATAAAGTTAGTATAATTGCAATGTTTAAAGAATTTGTGCACATGCAGTCTTTTTAATTCCAGAAGAATTCATCGGATATTGATAAGGAACTACTGTGGTATAAAACTTCATTGATTATTTATATTCAATGATTTTGATACCTGCTACATGTGTACTTCCTATTTACCTTTAATTTTACTCCAGGTGTTACTGAAATGTGACATATTTTCTCTTAAACATTTTTCACTAATTTTTGCATAGTACAGAGGTGTATATTGATTGGACTTCTCTTATCTTGTTGTTCTTTCAGTCTGCAATACAGCAATTCAATAAATCCAACTTAAGGCACATTGAACTAGAAGAACGTCATTTTCCTTTGGACAGTGTTACTGAGGGTACAGAACTTTTAGATTCGAAGACAACTGAAGTATGCCATGAGATTCAAAGTCCTTCAGAAACTGACAAATCAGAGCAGGAGGCATTAGATGATGTTTTAGATGAGGAAACAAGTGGTGGATGTGATGAGATTGAGAGCAAGGAAAGTGAAGTGCATCATGGGAAGGTTTCAGAGGATGCTACTGAACACCAACAGGAGGAGGGTTGACCGGACCTGTTCCGTCCATTGTAGACGATGTAAAGAGAAGGATGTCACAATAGATGGAAGCTAATGTTTCATGGTCTTCCCTGAAATTCTAGCAGCAGTAGCAGCTATCATCAGTACTTAAAATGCTTAGTTTTAAAGAGATTAGTATCCTTCTCTACAAATAGCAAGAACTCTGTTATAAGGATTACTACTATATATGTATAAGGGTTACTACTATATATGTATGTTAGGCACATAGATAAATATAGAGGGATACCTCTGGTTTTAAATAAAACAATTGGGTAAGTACAGTAGTGCAAAGAATGCTCAGGCCAGACCCTATGAGGGACTGTATTCATGAAGTTAAAAAAAGTAATGTTATCTCCCAAAAGCATGGTCATAATACTGGTGGGGAGGTATCTTGTAATGCACAGAAAGTGTGTGGACCATTTTTCCAAGCAACTGAAGGCAGCATAATTTATGTATACCCCAAAAGATTGGCATTTGTAGTGGGCAGTTGCTATTGTAAAGAGGGAGTGAGGTTGAATGTGGAGATTTTACCTTGATAGTAGAAAGTACGTCTTGAAATCCACACGTGTGGTTCAACTTCTCATAGAATGATGGCATGCATTGGGATTACCTGGGTACTGGACAACTTGCTAAGCAAAACTTTTTCAATTGGTGCTTAAGTTTCCAGTTGTTGGATTTGTTGTTTCTGGTTGCCAAAGACCAGTCTTGTTCTGTGAGGTTTTTATTCAGAAAAGCTGTATGACAGGAGTCCATAGTAAGGACTGTCAACTTATCCCCTATCCTGCTGAGGATTTGGGAAAGTGGCAGCTAGACTGGGTTTACACAATTATCTGTATGTTGTAAATGATCATACCAGGAGCAGAAGTGTGGAGTCTTTAGTACTTGTCTGGCTTGATATGCCAAGAACAACAGTTGGAAGTAATATGCTTGCAAAGGTTTTTATCCCCAGTTGTCCTGGTAATCACCATCATCAGCCCTAGGTGGGCTTTCTGACCCTGGGTAAACTCAAGGACTGAATATCTTAATTAACAACTTACACCCAACAACATTCTTGCCTTCACCCACATTGGCCTTGTTTGGTTGTATTGTCCAGTATTTTGTCCTTAGCTTTACTCAAAATGGAACTGATTGCCACAGCATTTTAGTTAATTTTTATGTTCAAAACATTGAAGTGTCAACTTTTGGTCTTTTTTGTTTTTTTTTTATTTCTACTTTGTTTTATTATTTATTGTGTAGCAGTACTAAGAATTTGTCTATTGTTATAACCAGTCACAAATTTTGTCCTGTAATTTGGTTACAGTTTTCCTTCCTTTCTGCCCTTGCTCAGAGCTTTTTATGTCATTTGCAAAAGATTTTTTGTGAATTCAACCCACTACTGTGTAAAGCACAAGATGGTAAAAGTAGCTAGGGGTCATACGTGGCCCCTGGACATTATTTTTGAAGCTTACAATAGTGTGGTTGTAAGATTTAATTCTCCTGGATGCATCAATTGTACCTGTGGGATCGCGAATGGGATGTGACGAATTCAATTTGATGATTGATTGGTTAGATATTTGACATCCATGCTAAGGTCCTGTTCCCTGTTGATTGGGAATACAACATTATTGTGGCCCACAAGGTCAAGTGATCTTACCATCAATTTGAAGGCTAGGTTTAAGGCCCCAAAATTATCCCAACCAAGTTTACTTCTGTACTTTCCTCTAATTTAAAAAAAGTACATGTCTTCTCTACAGTAACTCACTGACAAAGGTTAGTAGTTTAATGGCTCAAGCCTATATTTTGCTGAGTACACTGCTGTGTGAGATCTGCACAGATCACTGACCGATTAGAGTGGCTTTATTTGAAGTAAACACTTTGAATCTGTCCACTTATATGTCAATGCAAGTACAGTCACCAATTGCAAATTCTTGTTACCCCAAACCTAAAATGTATTGCAAGTGATGAGTTTCTGCCTTGAAGTAAATTTCCTCTTATTAAGACATAGCAGTCATATAATTTATATAATTAAATAACATTGCATAGCTGATTAATAGAAGTTGTTTTGATGTAAAGGGAACTTCATCCCATTTATTCCTCTACAAGTGAACACATTAATTTAAGCACATTATGACTGAAATGTATCCCAGTTTGTAGGGCAGTGATGATACAGTACTAGTGGACTTTGATGCCAGTTGATAATTTGTGAAACTTAATCACCTTAACTTTTGGTGGATATTTTATGAGCTATTTTAGTTCCGAATTAGCTGGAGAAAATCTGTGAATACCATCAACTTTAGATGACATTGCCTCTTGATTTATTGATGTTATCAACCTGTGAGTTCTTCCTTCAGTGCTTGATTGCCCCCTGTATTGATACGAGTGTAATGGCTGATTGGGTAAGGGTAAGTCAAGGTTTGATCCCCAGCAACATCAAGTTTTAAGTATGTTTTTCATCTTAAAGAAATCTACGATTTTTCAATGGAACTGATTATCCAAATCAAAAGAAGAATCAAAATTTGAGCTGATATGTTGAATTAGGTGCCATCAAGTTGTAGTCAGTTGTTTCCCCAATGTTGTTGTCACTTGGTGAGGAAGAATAGTTGCCTTCAAAGGCTGAATTTATTCTTTTTGAAGAAAGTCTTATTCTTAATATCATGATGGTGCAGATGAGCAGATGCGTGCTGTCATGTTACAGCATCTGCTGGTGGGGGGGGGGGGGGGTGGGGGGGGGGGGGGGTGGGGGGGGGGGGGGGTGGGGGGGGGGGGGGGTGGGGGGGGGGGGGGGTGGGGGGGGGGGGGGGTGGGGGGGGGGGGGGGTGGGGGGGGGGGGGGGTGGGGGGGGGGGGGGGTGGGGGGGGGGGGGGGTGGGGGGGTGGGGGGGTGGGGGGGGGGGGGGGTGGGGGGGGGGGGGGGTGGGGGGGGGGGGGGGGGGGGGGGGGGCGGGGGGGTGGGGGGGGGGGTGGGGGAGGGTGGGGTGGCGGTGGTGCGGGGGGTGGGTGGCGTGGGGGGGGGGGGGGGGTGGTGGCGGGGGTGTGGGGGGGGGCTGGTGGGTGGGGGGGGTGGGGGGGGGGGGGGTGTGGATCTTATAATGTCTAATGTTCATGCATAATGTTGTGTTGGGTTCGCGCCATGCCTCGACTAGCTGTTCTGCCTCGGTAGAAATTAATTCACCAAAAGAATAATTCGAGAAATCGAAGTCCTGGTTACATCTTTTTATTAACGGTTTCTTTCAATGAAACATGATTATTAAAATTGTGAACAGAAAAAACACTTCTTGTAACAAAGGTAACTGAAAATTAGATCTTCTCTCTTTGAGAGTCAGAATTCAACTTTTTGAGATCCCTTAAATGAAATCTTAAAGGTAGACTTCAGAATCCTGCACGTGGTGGTCAATCATTACTGTGATACTCATTGGTCACTTCGAGTCTTAAGACAATAAAGTATAAATATTTACAAGTTACTTTCTGGAAGTGTCCAATCAAAGCTGTATTGAACAAAACTTAAGACACGCCTGTGCAAGGTAAGTTTGATTACGTAATGTCTGAGCCGGAAGCAGAAGTTTCTCGTGAGAACCGGACGAGAGGAAGTCTGTAATTATTTACGGCTGAGTGCAAACATGACTATGATCAAAGAAGGATTGTTCAAAGAGCAACTTCTGTTTATGAATCATGATAGGAGGTAAACATACTTGAGGTTTGAAAGGAAATGGGCGTTATCTTCAAAGGAGAGGATGCAAAGAGGGGTATTATATGACATCCCTTCTGAGATTTTTAAAATTTTGGACCTGTCTAAAATTTTACTTACAATGGAAAAACATAAGCTTTTAAAAATACATGAAAATGTAGAACCCTGTAAAGAATTCATTTTTTTTTTTTTGCCGTATCAGTAACACTCTATGAAAAAGGAAATAAAACTTGCATGCCTATTTACATTTATCTTAAAAAGTAAAGAAAAAAGGAAAAGTTGCCATGAACATGCATCATGAAGACTTGCTCACATACTGATTGACACTATGGCATTTACTGACAGAAGTGCATTCAGGATAAAGTTCTGGTGAAGTACCATGAAAAACCAGATATCCTACTACTGTTACATATGATACCAAAATGCAATCATAATAATGATATCGATTGAATACAACATACTTCAAAACATGTTTTCTCAAAGCGCTGGAAATACAAAACAAAAGAATCAAGAAAATGAAATAACTCAAACTTTGAACAAATGAAGTGAAAAAGGATCATCACAGATAAAAACTATCATAAAGTCTGTTTCTCTTAAAAAACAAATAGAACGATTTTACAAGGTGAAGTTCTTTATACATGGTGGTTCAATACATTTGGACAACAACACAAACTCAGAATTATAAAAGAACAGAAACTTTGTAAGTAACGAGACGTATAAAATGTAACGTCACTTGCAACTAAAATTACTGTGACTGTGAATTCACCACATAAACAATTTTTACAAAACATCTTGTTGCGGTGCACCTGTAATTTGATCATCTAATATTCCATAAATAATTCACGATATTTTCTGTGTACGCATAAAACTTGCTAAACATTCCACAAAATTAGATAATAGTGTTTGAAGCTTTAGGTAAACATACGAGCACTTGTAATTGGCCATGTTTGTACATGGCACGTTGAATTAAATTTTGTGCGTGTTTCGTCAAAAGATTCAATTGTTCGCAATGCTGTGTTTCCAGAGGTATGGCACTGCCAAACCTTTTTATGAGATGAATGTTCAACATAAGAGTTCAAAAAATAGGTTCTGACATGTAGTACAATAAAATATCATGTGATGAATACCGGCAAAATCTAATTTTCATCATAAAATCACATCAGAATCAAACATCATTTTACAACGTTATTCTCATTTGCTGAGAACATCTTTAACTATTTACATTCTAATATTTATTGTCTCAGAAAAGCATCTATGAAACAAGTTTAACATATTGTAATTGAAAAAAATCATGGAGAAATGTCTGTACTAGAGTTGCTAAAAATGTAGTGTGAACGGTTAACATCGTAACAACTAACGGACCACACCATTCTGCAGCAATTTTTCCGAGTTGGCTGTTAATGAAGATGAGGTGGTTGTACAAATAGACCAACGACCTAAGAATAGATTGGACATTTAGCAAGTTGTTTCGTCAAAATTACTTGAGATTCGCATTTCAATTTGTCGTGACTTTTTGCATTTTACATAAAATTCAGAATTTTCTGTAGCAATGTATACAATGTTTGAAGTTGGAAAATTCGGCTGTATGCCTTTGAACGACATTGTCAATATGTCCAGTCAAAGATCTTGTGATTCCAGATCCTGCCAACATATTAAAGATAATAAGAATAGTCAAATTCGTGAGAATCTAGCATGGTCTTACAATACTCATCAACATTAAGTACATGCAGCATATGGACTTGATTTCCCAGAATGCTGGCAGAAAAGTAAAAATTTATGAATTAAAAGACAGGTTTGTCTTAAATTGCTAAAATGTTATTCTAGACTGTGAATAAGCTTTACATTTAAGAAGTTCGAAAGGTTGAAATGTAGTTTTCGAACATGAAAGCTTCCATGGATTCATTGACACTTAATGATTCTATCTTATTTCAATACCTATGTTTTCGCACAATAATTCTATAAACTGATAATTCTTCTTCAATTGAATTGCCCATCGGTGATTCAACACAGATGGAGGCAAGTAAGATAGGTACAATTTTCTGCAAAAATTGCATTGCCGATTTCCAGCGTGAGAAGATTTTAAGAGCAGTGTAACAAATCACAAATCTTGTTATCCGTCGACAGCGACATTAAATGTTGAACTGAATATGTTCTGAAGAGATAGACTTAAGGTCAGAACTTATCTTGTCAAAGGACGATAAAGGTGACAAAATTGCGTGAAATTCTGTCATCACTTCTCGGCTGATTAAATCTGACAATGGACATCGCATTGAATAAGTACTGTGCTTGTGAAATGGTACATATAAAACTATTGTCGAATGTTAAGTTACGTTCGCATAAACTTGATGGTTGCTAACAAATCATGACTATCTGTAAATAAGAACTTTTGGTCAACCATTTGGGTAACCAATTTAATGGTCATCGTTATATGTTATCATGCAAAAATAATCGAAACAGTAAAATCGTTAACAAACGTAATATGCTTAGTTGTTACAATACATTCTTGAGAAACTTAACCATTATTGGACATTAAAGTATCTGTCGCTAATAATCAATATGGTTGAAATGTGGACCGTCTCTTGTGAAAATTCTGTAATTCTAACATCCAATAACAATTACTAAAATTAGATAAGTTGCGTAATATGTGAGTAGACTGATGTCTTCTGTTTGGAATCTGACACAGTAATAATTTCTAATTTTGGTGAAACCAAACAAGGTGATCTTCTGATTAAGATGTGGAGTGAGTTTGTTATTTTGCCTAAATCAACGGTTGTACAAACAGACGGGGTTAGTGCTGGTAACATCTGAAAATTTGCAACAAATGGCAATTACTAATGGAACTGAATTCGGCAAAAAGGTCATTTTAATAGCGAGGGCGGCAAGGTTCGAAGTTAGGGCACGGTGAAGTTGGAGGAAAGGAGGGGAATTTTCCTTGAACTTTCTTTTGCCTAAACAACTGGGGGAGGCGGAATTACAGGAGGCGCTGAATTCTTTTGCTTGCCCTTGTCTCGTTTTTCGTGAGTGGAATAAATTCTCGTTCGCTTTAGATTAGCTGACTTCATGGAATCGAGTTAGAACTGGAAAAAATGGCGGAAATCAGACGTAAATCTGAACTGAAAGGAGTGGACATATTGTAGAATCTACTCTTTTCTGAGCTCATTGAAAGGTACTCGGACAACATTAGTACCTAATACAAGTTCAGCTCTTTTTGGTTAACATTTGAATAGTGTCTGACAAGCTATAAGAGTAATTCCATATCTAGTACTTAACGCTTGTTGATATTCAACAATCAACAATTCGCAAATGGTCAACGAAGCTTCGAATAACTCTTAATAATATTAAATGCTCGAACATTTTAGATCAGTAATCAAACACTATCAAATCTTACACTGTAGCGTTGACACGCTTGAGGTAAAACTATAATTTATTCAATGAATTGTTTTCTGACCATTCCATCATTTTTCTAGAGCATAATAGCCTGAGTCAAAGTGATTGAACATTCGAAAAATAAATATTAACTTCTTCGGATCAGATGATCAGATATAGTTGAAGGGATATTAGATTCCATTAAATCTTTATTCAATAGAAAGCTTTTGATGTTACTGATTTCCATTCAAGATCTTTTTAAGTACTCAAATTTGATGAGTTGTCGCACAAACATATGTAACTATGCTTGAAGATGCAGAAACAGTACGTTAAACTGCATCATGACGAAATGGCATGCAAATTTAGGCCTGAGGTAAGGTCTGTGTTCGAATGTGCACACTAACTATTCAAAGGTATGTGACATGCTCTGCTTGATAATTGATTCAGAAATAAAAATGTCTCAAATTACAGAATCCGAAGGACTACATTTTGTGGTGATATTGTTAAATCTGGGTCAATAGAATTTGTAAAATTTCTTGACATTTTAGTACTCGAATGAGGACGTGTGGTTAAACACATAGAATGTATTGAGTGTATTAAGTATTGAATGAATCGTATAGTCGATAAAAGCTCATCATCTATTTTAGCTTGACTAGAAGGGACAAATTTAAGCCCGAGTAAGCGCTGTCAGTAATATATGTTAGCAACCGTAAAATGATTTCTCTGGAGGATTAAGACTTTTTCAATCGAATGGAATGCAACAGTATTGACATGCAATGTTCATATAATATCTTCAAATTAAACTCATAATTCCTATAGTACGAAGGGTTTCATTAAGCAAAGGGAATGGGTGGTATTCGTTTAATTCTGTTGTTCAAGTATCGAAAATCTTAAACTCGTTTGTCATTGCTAGTCACTTTTTTAGAATCAAAAGACTGGGGAGGTGTAGGGTTGATGCCTACTGCGAGAATGATTTAACTAATTGTCAAGCTCTTTAGATACAATCTGTTATCTTGTTCAGAAGCTTTACGGTCTGATGAAAAATGGTCATCTATCGTTAAAGTTAATATTTGCTCGAATTAGGACAATTAGATAACTCTCCGTATAAAGAAAATAGCATATTGGAAATTCTGAAGCAATCATAAATTTGATTTCTCTGCTGGAGGAGTCAAAATACTTTGTCAAGATCGACGAATTTTGTATTATCCAAATTCATGTATTGAAGCATTGTAATCGTTCTCATTCAAGTGAGGATATCTCTTCAAATTAAATTCTCTTACATTGCTCTATTATGACCTATATTTACATGTCATCTGACTAGGATTACTTCGTTTGTGATTACAAACATCAAAATCTCTGTGGTAGCTCTTGAGTGACTGTGACATGTTTGCTAAGTCAAGATAAGCAAGTGATTTACTTGAGATACCACAAAATGGCTTGATTCATTATTTCTTAGCAAAATACGAGTTCTGCCCTTACGCAGTTGTACTAACATGGCAGATGGACACGTGTGCGATACTCGTTGAGTGAGAGTACAAAATCTCAGAATTACGTGCAAATGCAGGTATACGACCTTGAAGATGACATATTTGCTCGAAACCTGGGTTATAGGACTTACCTGTTTTAGGCCTTAGAAAGTTTTACTGGCTTAATTGAAAACGTGGTCTTAAATCTAAAGTGCCTTCTAATTCTTCAATGTTTCTGTACGAGAATAATATCGTACCTGTTAAATTATTCACGATTAAAGCGTTAATTTGGAATCGAGTTCTTGATGTTAACCACAAAACTTAAAATCTTGTTTGCATACATAATTGTCCGTTACTAGTCTAAACTTGAACGGAATCAACAGTTTCGGTTGCAAAGAACTTAGGTTACGAGAGTTCCGTAAGGAAGTGAAATAATATAAGCTGTTGCTCGCTATCAAAAAGTAATTAGGATGTTTTATACCATCCTTGAGAACACCTTAGCAAAGTTTCGCTATCTAATGAATGCTAACGTTTTCAGTATTTAAACTCCTTGCATATCATTAACATTGGTACTTCTGAACTTGGAATCTTCTGCAGGGGAATGCTCTCCTCGAATTCCTTAACGAAAATTTGGTATGTACGTTGATGCGGTGCTGCCAAAAGTCGTTTTGTGGCATACTGCGCATAGCTTTGAGCTGTTTGATTAGGCGCTCGAAAACAGTTTCTCCAAGTTGTCCTTGTCGAGAACAAAAATGCATATATAGAATTGAAGCGTCTGCGCTGATTGAGAAACGATTGTTAGACTACGTATTTGAGCAAAAATTACCACGGTTTTCTGTTCTAGAACGTGAGACCTAGATTTTTCATTAGGTTGCTTGACTTAATAAATTGGATTCCAAAGCTTCCATTCTGTGCACAATGTCCTGCATGTCGGACTGGATAGTTTTATTTGGGGAGAGGCTCGGCATATCTTGCGTTGTAAACATCAGCGCAAACTGCAATACTGGTAGAATTTGCTTGATTGCAATCGAAATAACACTGTGCTTTGTCAACTAAAAGTGGAAGCGGTGCCAGGGTGCAGCCATTAATACTGCTGACGCATTGGGTTGGGAGGGAAGAGAGAAATTATCTCTAATCTGATCATCATTATACTGTAGCATGTGGAGACGCTTTGATATCTTTCGATGGTGACTTCTGCTGTGTTTCTGCAGTAAAGGTTAGGGTTGGAATCTCTTGCGATTCGCGAAGTGAGAATTGCTCGGACTAAACCTGGCAAGAAATCGTGTTCTCAGCTCATGAAATGATTGGAATTGTTGCCTTCTATCCACAAACGTGCTTGTCCTTCAAGGTGCGTTTAAAGGTATTGTAATGCGCAGCAAAGCAGCATTGTCTTCTGGCTGGGCGATATGTGCGCGTCAAGATAGTCTTGAAAGGCTAAAAAATGAGTCAGCGCTAGGCTGAGTTGAATAGTTTCACCTTAAATCTAGAAGGTAAAAAATCTGTGTCTCGCAAATTGATCGTTAGCCATTTTAATCTAATGATAACTAAATAAATTGCCAAAACAAATGGTATGAGGTTACAATGCGGTACTTGAAATAAGTATGGTAAAACCGTAAGTAGTATGAGTGAGAAACATGAGGCACACTTATAACTTAGGTTATTTCGAAATGATTATTCAGATGAAACAATGTTACTCAATACCTGAATTTCAGGAATATCCGACACAAAAATACATTGTAGACTAAATATAAAATTAAGAAAATATGTAAATATAGCTGTGGTAGGGTATGACATCTCAAGAGTGAAATCGTTTTCTTTGGAGCGTTGGTTGCTGGCTTCAACAAGTAGCACGATCGGAAATATGCATTATGGCTAAGCTTGGTGGTATATGTGAAGGTACTCGTCTGACAAAACAGTAAAAATTACTTCTGGGAAGTGTCGTAAGTCGAGATATTGCGGAGAAGGCCTTAAATGAATTCACAAGTGATGTATATGTGAGATCAAAGGCGTCATCAAGCGGTTTACCGTCGTCTCTGGGCTTGGACATTCAGACATATAAAAGGACGTCACGGATCACGGTTACATGGTGTCACGTACAAAGTGGTGACTCGGCTGGCTGTTCTATAAGGAAGGGAATAGTAGAAACATCTAGGGGATACGTTACATCTGAATTGAAAGTATGGTTCAGAAGACATGGAGACGAGTTCATGGTGATGGTCCGATGTATTGTTCAGTTCAATTTCATAAGTGGATGCAAATCTTGATAAGAAAACGTCAGTTGCTCAACGATGATGGTGACTAGGGAAATACAGTGATCTGAAAAGTACTCGTAACTTGCATTAGGACGTAAAATAAAACATGTTCTTTCAGAAATGGTACATGAACAGTCATTCGGTGAAAAACTTCCAAGACCGCAAGTAAGATCATATGTTTTAAACACGTTAAACACGTTGGGCCATGTGTGTTGGGTTCGCGCCATGCTCGACTAGCTGTTCTGCTCGGTAGAAATTAAGTCACCAAAAGAAAAATCGAGAAATCGAAGTCCTGGTTACATCTTTATTAACGGTTCTTTCAATGAAACATGATTATTAAAATTGTGACAGAAAAACACTTCTTGTAACAAAGGTAACTGAAAATTAGATTCTCTCTTGAAAGTCAGAATTCAACTTTTGGAGATCCTAATGAAACTCTTAAGGTAGATCAGATCCTGCAGTGGTGGTCAATGACGTGATCTCATTGTCACTTGAGTTAAGACAATAAAGTATAATATTTACAAGTTTTCGGAAGGTCAATCAAGTTGATTGAACAAGACTTAAGACACGCTGTGCAAGTATTCTGATTAGTACTGTCTGACTTCGGAAGCAGAAGTTTTGTAGACTGGACAGAGAAGTCTGCATATTACGGATGTGCAAACGACTATCAAAGAAGGATGTCAAGAGCAAGCTCCTGTTTAATCATGAAGGAGGTAAACATATTGAGGTTGACATTAACATGGTTAGTTTCAAAGTAAGGATCAACGGGGAGTTATATGACATTCATGACATTTAAAAAATTCTCGTAGTTAAGTAAATTGAGCTTTCAGTATCTGTTTACTTCAATGGAATGTACAGCACTGACGATTTGACAATGCTTGTCAACCATGATGTGAGAAAATTGAAATAAGACAGACAGTGAGCTAATCTTAGTAATGCATAATTTCATTGATGTGAACAGTTAAATTTACCATTTGTTAAACGTAACAACAACGCACATTTTAAAATAATGACTGAATAAAGAAAGTAACTTACAGAGAGTAATACTTTATCACTTGATCAAAGTAATTGATAACCTTCTAATTACTTAGTATAGAACTGTCCATTGTATGCATTATAGTTCTATAAATTGATAATGACAGTAAAAGATTCTATATTAATTGCTGAATGTACATGAGCTCAGATTACAAATCTAAGTAAGATACTGTTCAAACGAGAATTATGTCAATCGAATTTTAGTAAGCTCTGAATGACTTTAAGTACAGAGATAATTCACTGCAATAATCGCAAGGTAAGATACTTGTTATACTGTAAACCTTTCGAAGTCCTAGTAAGCAGTTCAGTTCTCTCATTAACTAAGGTTTAATCACTATTTCAAGACGAATTGGTAAACTCATGACATGTATTGTCAAATTTCTGATATTTGATACATATATTCAATACAGATCTAACAGTTTGCTTACATGATTGGATATGAAAGTACTATTAGAGACATCACATTTTTAGCTGAAATTAGATATGCATAGCGTAAAGAAATGCTAGCTCTACAAGTACTTAAATCTAGACACCTTAAATCAGACGTTTGCATGTCATAAAGCAAACAGATTGATTTAATATTTATGACACCTATTTCTTGCATGTTAGTCAATTTACACTTTACGCAAATAATCTTAGAATCAATAAACATTTATGCAATGGAAATGACACATAGCATTTATACTTACAGTAAGTCATAATTGTGGATAATCTACAGAAAGTGAATTCTGCTTCATCAAACAATGTAATATAAGCTGACAAGTGACCTTCATTGAAATTGAAAACAGTTTTAATTCCTTAATAAGGACCAAATTCGCTAATTTCTATATTTGAACTAAGTATTAGCGAATGCAGACATCAATGAAGCTCGTGACTCAACGACATTGGCACAATATGAAGTTGATAATAAAAATCAGAACTATTGAAAATCTAAGGGCTCAGTTTAGCAAACTAGATTTGTCATGGCTAATTGTAAAAGATATTCATGTATTCAACGCAAGAAGCTTGCGAATTATGAGATTTCTAGTCACAACATTGGAAGCATGTATGCGATTACACCAAAGATACTTTAGTTGACAAAAATTTAACAAGACATTCGACTAATACCAGAAATTTGTTATTAGAATCATCTAGGAGTAAGATGTACCTGCTAGATACTACTAATTCGAGTACGTCTAAAGTGCAGAGTATCGTAAATTGAAGTAGCTCACATAGTGCGTTCTAGGTTCAAGATGTTACTGTAATACTCTGATCTGAGAAAGTAATATCAGCTTAGTACGGTAATAACTATTCTTGCGAACTTTCGATTACACAGGACAGGACATTGATCACAAATAATTTTCAAGTAGTTTCACTCTGGTAACATCACGACTCAATTGACAAATTAACGCAGTTTTGAAATTTACATATGTAATGTCAGAAACGCTCGAAAAACTCAACATGGCCTAAAGATTTTAGAAATGTTTTACATTTTAAGATATACATTATTTATAAAGTTCTATATCCATTCAGGACATGTCATTGGTCATCATTGAATAACATTTCAGATTTGAATATTTGTAATTATCTACAGTTCACATAGTCATTGACAGTAGTTACCTAGTAATCAGTTTGAGTAAGGATAATGACATTCTTGTATTCAGCAATTTAATCCACTTGTACTGAATAGATGAAAAATGTCACAACAGACTTTACTTCTAGACAGACATACAGTTAACTGAGGTAGTCGGTAGCACTAAGGCTATCCGACTATTAACAATTCGCAAAAGAATAGCGATAGACTGCATATGAATATTAAGTTATGAAGATCACCGTTCATGATAGACGTTGGAACATTTAATTTCTTAGCAATGCAGATCCGAGTATGCGATAACTTCATCTTGCAAATAGATTCCTTAGCATAATAATCAACGATGTTAACAGATGTCACGAATGCAAGCATATGCTTCACTTATCTCATGAGTGCAATTTATTGAGGAAATTTTTCAAGTACATTTAACCGTAACATTTCGCACATGAAGCACTGTTCAATAGCTTGCAATACAGTTAAGATTGGCATTCCATTAGGCAACTCACTATCATTTTGACCTGATGAACAAGCTAACAACGTATGTTCACAATCAGACTACAAATAACGTACACACAACTTTTCAGATAAACTTCTTGGCAAATTGGAAGTCTACTAAATGTATATAGATCATTTCAGAAACAATGTTCTGTAATCCTTCAAAAAGTGTCAAACTAATTCATTGAAACGCATATTAATATCACTTAATTTCTCATACGACTAGCCAAGTTGACAACTGTTTACAAGTAAAATGATGAACAGTCAACATTCGGACATCATACAACTGTTGCAATCCATAATAATGTTAAAAATTTTATTGGAACTCAGAGAAGATTCACCTGATCTAATTAAGGAAACACTCCAAAATGTAGTTACTCAATTTTAAGATCTACATATTAGCATTAATAGAATAAGGCAACTTTTCATGTCAACGAATTTAATAAGTTCATACATTGAATACAGACATACACTTATATCAAAGCTTTAATATAGGAACTTAACTATCGTTTCGAAATTCTATTTGTCAGATTGAATAAGCTATTATGGACCTGAAACAGATTGTAGAGATTAAATTGACGAACAAGGAACAGAAATTCACCACAATTATTAAGATTAAAGACAAATTTACAGTAGTCTTCCATTACAAACATGATATTGGAAGTACTTAATTAACAAACTATCATTGCTTACTTTCCTATAGGCTAACAACGATGCACATTATATCTAGTTTCACTCAAGCAACACAGCACATTGTAAGGTACGATAATGCTTTCACGTATCTAGACTGTTGTATCTACAACTATTCAACTAATCAAATTGTAATACAGCAATGTGAATTTGAACTACAAGACACTGAAGTAATAAAATTCACATGTGTACTCAATAAATACTGTTACAATGACTAGATACATTGTCAAACAATGACACTAAGATTAGTTATGATAGATTGTATCAAAAGCAGTACCTCAGTTGATCAAGTACATTCATTTAATCAGTAAGATCAGGAATGTAAGGATTCAACTAGAACTTCTCACTAAGGAACGTCAATTGCAAATCCCTGAATCAAGCAAATTGCAGAATTTCAAACAGATCCCTAATCAATCTAGATTGCTCAGTAGACAGCTTAATTAACAGTTCAAGTACTATTTGATGCATTTAGATTCAACGTAAAGATGAGCCATGTCATGAGAAAGCTTCAGCAAGATAAATTTCAGACAGCTCCAAATTAGTTAATCGTCAGCTTCGCAGTGGTCTCAAAACACTACAATTTATCCTAAGCATTCAAACAAAGATAAGTGTTACCAATTGCAAGCAACAGATTAAACGATTATAACCCTTTTGATAACAGATTCGCAAGTCTACGAGATTAATTTAGCCTATTTAATTACTTAGTACAAGTTTGCATTTCTGACTTCAAGCTATGTGAAAAGTAAATAGATGGTCAAGCATATTTTTTACGTTGCATTAGTATTATACGACATATAGGATGATTACCACATAATAAGTTTAGCTTAAATAAGAAGTTATCATATATGAGATTCAACATTCTGAATTAGACATACTGACATGAATTTAGTTGCACAGTGTATTCTCAGACATTAGCAAGTTTTCAAACTCGATCTGTAATACAACAAAGTGAGCATTTCAGGAAATTCTTAATTTAGTATTGACAAATATTCAAATGATTAAGGTAAGTCATTTTCAACCATTTTAAGAGTTCACATGAATCAACAGTACTTAAGTAATCGAAAGGTAATTCACAACTACGTTTGATTTTCAATTCTCAATCTAAAACTACGACTTCTTGACTAATTATCGTAAGTGAAAGTTGAAGTGACATAGTATTAGCTTCACATGAAATAAACAGAGTCTTACGTCACGCTACATATTGCACATGTCACACAAAGAAACTGAAAATTATTCTTGCTTAGGTACTTCGTACACGCTAATACACAATAATGTTACGAATCGTAATATGGATAGATTTCTAAGTTGATAAAGCGTAATACACAGTAATGTTACAATAGTTTGCAGATTCTGATACAATTTGAAGAGATTATCAATATGCAGACTCGAAATGACGAGACATCGCAGAATGTCATAGTTGAAATTGCAACTAGCCAGAGTTGTAATGACTCTAAATTTCAGACAATTCAATATTGCAAGAAAACATGATGATTGGCTATTTCCACAACTAGAGTGAATCAGATATATAGTAATTTATGCAATCTAGACTTTTATGACAGTGAACCATTTGTACCATGCTAACTCACAAACGAATACTTACATCAAATGATCTACAGACAATTATTTGAAAAATGAATGTAACAACGAATTCATCTGTAATGACCTCCAGTTTTGATTACAGGATTCAACAGAAATGTCCATCGTCCATTATTTAGCCAACTCATATGTCCTTATTCAAGTACTTTGCGCAGCCATAACTCTGCCATTGCCAGATTTGCTACAAATAACGCGTTGGTGATAGAAATAGAGAATAATCAGGACAACCCACTATTACACTTGCCTTGGTTCCCAAAATAAACAATAGTTCATGGTCCATTGCCAAACAGATAGATGTTATCAGATTATGCGAATTACTGCAATTGAATTATATTCCATTTATAAGGACAGTCAAATAGAACATTGGTCAATTCACGTATAATAATCTGATATTTGACAAGTGAAGTTCAACTATGTACCAGTAAATTTGTGACGTTTAACTGTTCAATTTGTTGTCATGATAAAGCATGATACATTAATACATTCATTGTATCATACAGGTAAAAGATATTCCAATATCATAGATTGTAAGCAACTCATTTTGCGATTACTTTGTTCACAATGAATTTTTATTAGCATTTCAATGCATCATGATTATTCAAGGCTTCTAGAATTATAGATAAGCAGTCAAAGTGAGCATCGCAGAATACAATTCTATCTTTGACAAGAATTACTTAGTACATGCCTGCTATCGTAAGGTTCAACATTTATGTCATCGACTTGACGATCAGATTGTGTGTACATTAAGACATCTTCAGAAACATCTGTAGCAATTTGCAGCAAATTTACACTTGCCTCATAGTGTATCCGTTCGCAGCTTATAAGAAAATAGTAATGTGTAACTAGCATGATCAAAGTTGTATGAACCTAATTTCAGTCGTAGACTATCAGCATACAATTCTAAAAACTTGAATAATGGCAATATCTGAAATTTGTCAATGCTGTTAAATACAATCTTTTGTCTCCATTGGAATCAAGCCATTAGTTGTAGACAGCAGCCAATCTTACAATTACTAGCTATGTCAGATTTCACTCTTTGGAATTCAAACTTGTAAGAAGAATTTGACTTATCCAACAATAAAGTAGAAGCACAAGACCGAAATGTTAGATACAAACAACTGCTAAGAGCTATCTGGGTAGTGTATTGTAACATATCATTAACAGCCATCAGAATAATTAAAGTTGTCCGTTGTCCGATCTAGACGTAAATCTTTAGCAGACTGAAGACAAATTCCAGATTTCAAACATAGGTTAAAACTTGTCGTAAGGTTCTTCGAGACAAAGCATGATTAAAAGTTAAATAGTTAAACAGTTCCAAAGCAAAATGAAAAAGTTAAAAGAGTTGATCTGATGATTTCATGTGAAATATAGACTTCCAGATTCAGTATGATATTATATCATTACAATTATTTGAATTCTATTTACATATGCCTAAAAGTTGCAGTGCATACCTCTGAAAAAACCCAGATTGCGAGCAATTGAATACTTTTGACGGAAACAGCACGAAAGTATTTGATTACAACGTGCAGGTACAAACATGGCCAATACAATGTCGTAGTTTACCTAACTTCAACAGTATTTGGTGCCGAATGTTAGCAGTTAGCTGAACAGAAATATACGTAATTATTGAGGAAAATACGATTCAATTACAGTGCACCGAAAGATGATTTGACAAAATGTTTTTGAATTCTCAAAGAATTTAGGTGCAGTACGTACATTTTCAACGTCTTGCTTAAATTCTGTAATGCTTTCTGAGTCAAAGTATGACACTTAGAACAGATTATGTGAGACTTTTGTATCTAGAGATACTTTCACTCATTTGTCAAAGTGGTTCATTGTTGATTCTTTGTAATCAATTCCAGCGTATATCAAAAACAGTTTGAGAGTTTGATTCAATCGATATTATTAGAATTGCATCTTGTATAATGAACAGTAAGATCTGGTCTTTCAGGACTTCAGATTTATCTGAAGCATTTGACATTCCGATAAAATCCATCGTTGCAAAGTATGAGCAAATTTATGATCAGTCATGGCAATTTCTTTTCACTTTAAGTAAGAATAGCATCAAGTTATTTGCTTTCTTTCATAGAGTACGAGACGGAAACAATTGTAGAAAAGATGTATTCTAAGGCACATTTAAGAATTTAAAGCTATTTTCATTGTATAAAATGACAGTCCAATTTAGAAAATCTAAAGGGTTATATACTCCTAGCTTGCACACTACTCCTTTAAGATAAGCATTTCCTTCAAACTCAAGTACTCATCAATATAACGGAGTTGCTCTTTGAACAATCCTCTTGATCAATCAGTGTTGCATCGTAAGTAATGTACGAAATTTGAAACAGGTTTACGTAACTTCGTTAACAGGCAAGACATATTAAATCAAACTACTTCACACGTGTTTAATGTATCGAATGTACCTTGATGGACACGAAAGTTGAATGTTAGAAATTGATTTAAGACAAATTTAGTACATAGACCGAAATTTACTACTGACAGGATTCTAAGTCTAGGCTTAAAGTATTCAACTTAGCTACTCTGAGTAATTGAATGTTGACTCTATCAAGAGTATGCAAACTATTCATTCAATGGTTGAATACATGCTTTGCCTTTGTCATTGATTGAAATAAGATGTCTCATATAAAGTACAGAATTCCAAAATAGACTACATTTTTTGGTGATATTTTCAAACCATGGGAGATCACAGTTTTGAAAATTTCTTGCAAATGTCTCGACTGAGACTCTTTGTCTGCACTAAACACAATTATGTCATCGTGATGTGCTATACAGTATTGTAATGAATTCGGAATAGTACCTAAAATTTCATCTATGTTAGCCTGAAATAGAGCAGGTGACAAATTTAGGCCCTGAGGTAAGCGTCTGTAGTAATAATGTTTGCCACCACTGTAAGAAGCTATACCAGTGTATTGTTGAGACTTTTCACTGAGGGGAAGGCAGAAAATGCTGACTTCAAGTCTAATACACTTAAAACAGTAGCTCCAGAATTTCCTATAGTACGAAGGGTCTCATTAAGCAAAGGGAATGGGTGGTTAATTCTCTTAATTCTGGTGTTCAAGTATCGAAAATCTGTAACAACTCGTTTATCACATGATCCTTTTTTAGGAATCAAAAGACTGGGGAGGTGTAGGGTTGATGACCGACTGCGAGAATGTCTAATTTAACTAATTTGTCAAGCTCTTTAGATACAATCTGTTTATCTTGTTCAGAAAGCTTGTACGGTCTGATAAAAAATGGCTCATCATTCGTTAAAGTAATATTTGCCTCAAAATTAGGACAATTAGATAACTCTCCGTACAAAGAAAAAGCATGTCGGTAATTCTGAAGCGACTCATAAATTTAATTCTTCTCTGGAGGAGTCAAAATACTTTTGTCAAGATCGACGAATTTTCGGATTATCTAACTCTCAGTCATTGAAGCAATTGGATCGTTCTCATTCAAGTGTGGATATTTCTTCAAATTAAATTCTCTTACATTCTCTCTTTCTGACCTTATATTTACATTGTCACTCTGACTAGGATTATCTTCGTTTGTGTGATTACAAACATCAAATAACTCTTGTGGTAACTCTTGAGTGACTGTGACTATGTTTGCTAAGTCAAGATAAGCAAGTGATTTACTTGGAGATACTACAAATGGCTTGATTCCATTATTTCTTAGCAAAATACGACTTCTGCCCTTACGCAGTTGTACTAACATTGCAGATGGACACGTGTGGGATACTCGTTAAGTAGGATGTACAACAATCTCAGAATTACGTGCAAATGCAGGTATACGACCTTGAAGATTGACATATTTGCTCTGACCTGGGTACAAGATCACCTTGTTTGTAGGCCTTAGAAAAGTTTTACTTGGCTTAATATGAAAACAGTTGGTCTTGAAATCTACAGTGCCTTCTAATTCTTTCAGTGTTTCTGTACCGAGCAATAAATCAATACCTGTCAAATTATTCACGATTAAAGCGTTAATCTGGAATCGAGTTCCTTTTATGTTAACCACAAAACTTAAAATCTTGTTTGCACACATATATTGTCCGTTACCTAGTCTAAACTTAACGGAATCAACAGTTTTCGGTTGCAAAGAACTTAGGTTACGAGAGTTCCGTACAGGAGAAGGTGAAATAATAGAGCGTGTTGCTCCGGTATCAAAAAGTATTAGGATGTTTTTACCATCCTTGAGAACACCTCTAGCAAAGTTTCGCTTGTCTAATTGAATACTAACGTTTTCAGTATTTAAACTCCTTGCAGTATCATTAACATTTGGTACTTCTGAACTTGGAATTACGGCAGGGGGAATGCTCTCCTCCGAATTCCTTAACGAAAATTTTGGTATGTACGTGGATGCGGTGCTTGCCAAAAGTCGTTTTGTTCATACTGCGCATAGCTTTGAGCTGTTTGATTCAGGCGCTCGAAACAGTTTCTGCAAGTGTGCCCTTGTCGAGAACAAAAATCGCATATGATAGAATTGAAGCGTCTGTGCTGATTTGAGAAACGATTGTTAGACCTACGTCTATTTTGAGCTAAATTACCACGTTGTTCTCTGTTTCTAGAACGTGATGACCTAGATTTTTCATTAGGTCGCTCTGACTTGGTAAATTTTGATTCCAAAGCTTCCATTCTGTGCACAATGTCCTCCATGTTGGATTGGATAGTTTTATCTTGGGGAGTAGGCTCGCGCATATCTTGCGTTGTCGTAACATCAGCTGCAACTGCAATAGCGGTAGAATTTTGGCTTGATTGCAAATCGAAATAACACTGTGCTTTGTCAACTAAAAGTGGAAGCGGTGCATCCATGGGTGCAGCCATTAATACTGCTGACCGGCATTGGGTTGGGAGGGAAGAGAGAAATTTATCTCTAATCTGATCATCATTATACTGTAGCATGTGGGCAGCTTTTGATATCTTTGCGAGGTGGACTTCTGCTGTGTCTCCTGCAGTGTAAGTTAGGGCTTGGAATTCTCGCGATTTCGCGAAGTGAGAATTGCTCGGACTAAACCTGGCAAGAAATCGTGTTCTCAGCTCTTGAAATGATTGAAATTGTTTGCCTTCTATCCACAAACGTGCTTGTCCTTCAAGGGTGCGTTTAAAGGTATTCGTAATGCGCAGCAAAGCAGCATTGTCTTCTGGCTGGGCGATATTGTGCGCGTCAAGATAGTCTTGAAAGGCTAAAAAATGAGCTCGCGCTAGGTCTGAGTTAATAGTTTCACCTTTAAATCGAGAAGGTAAAAAATCTGTTGTTCGCAAATTGTCGGCGTTAGCCATTTTTAATCTAATGATAACTAAATAAATTGCCAAAACAAATGGTATGAGGTTCACAATGCGGTACTTGAAATTAAGTATGGTAAAGCCCTGTCAGCTAATGATGAGAAACATGAGGCACACTTAATAACTTAGGTATACTTTCGAAATGATTATTCAAGATGAAAAATGTCACTCACCCTGATTTAGGAATATCCGACACAAAAAATACATTGTAGACTACATATAAAATTCAGCAAAATATGTAAATATAGCTGTGGTATGGGTAGACATCTCAAGAGGTGAAATCGTGTTTCTTCTGGGAGCGTTGGTTGCTGGCTTCAACAATGTAGCACGATCGGAACATCTGCATATTGGCTAAGCTTGTGTTGGTGTGAAGTTTGCATGCGCAAGACGGTTGAGACATCTTACTGGGAACAGTTAATCGGTAAGTCGAGATATTGCCTGGAGAAGGCCTTAAATGAATTCACACAGCTGATATTTTGTGGGATCAAAGACGTCATCAAGCGGTTTACCGTCGTCTCTGGGCTTTGAAATTCAGGCATATATACCGTACGTCACGGATCACGGTCACTATGGTGTTCACGTACAAAGTGGGCTGACTCGGCTGGGCTGTTTACGGTATTTTATCGGACACGGGAATTAGTAAGGAAACATCTTGGCTGGATACGTTACTATCTGAATTGAAAGTATGGTTCTAGAAGACATGGAGACGAGGTTCACTGGTGACTGGTCCGATGTCATTGTTTCAGTTCAATTTCATAAGTGGGATGAAATTCTTGATAAATAAACGTCAGTTGCTTCAACGATGATGGTGACTAGGGCAAATACAGTGATCTGAAAAGTTACTCGTAACCTTGCGATTAGGGACAGTGAAAATAGAACATGTTCTTTCAGAAATGGTACAGTGAACAGTCATTCCGTGAAAAACTTCCAAGACCGGCAAGTAAAGATCATAATGTTTTTAAACACGTTTGAAACACGTTGGCGCCATGTTTGTGTTGGGTTCGCGCCATGCCTCGACTAGCTGTTCTGCCTCGGTAGAAATTAATTCACCAAAGAATAATTCGAGAAATCGAAGTCCTGGTTACATCTTTTTATTAACGGCTTCTTTCATGAAACATGATTATTAAATTGTGAACAGAAAAACACTTCTTGTAACAAAGGTAACTGAAAATTAGATCTTCTCTCTTTGAAAGTCAGAATTCAACTTTTTAGAGATCCCTAAAGGAAACTCTTAAAGGTAGACTTCAGAGTCCTGCACGTGGTGGTCAATCATTACTGTGATACTCATTGGGCACTTCGAGTCTTAAACAATAAGTATAAATATTTTTCAAGTTACTTTCTGGAAGTGTCCAATCAAAACTGTATTGAACAAACTTAAGACACGCCTGTGCAAGGGAAGTTTGATTACGTAATGTCTGAGCCGGAAGCAGAAGTTTCTCGTGAGACCGGACGAGAGGAAGTCTGAATTATTTACGGCTGAGTGCAAAAATGACTGTGATCAAAGAAGGATTGTTCAAAGAGCAACTTCCTGTTTTGAATCATGATAGGAGGTAAACATACTTGAGGTTTGAAAGGAAATGGCGTTATCTTTAAAGGAGGGATGCAAAGAGGGAGTATTATATGACAAAAAAGTAATTGGGGAATTTTAATTTCGTAAATTCGAAAAACTACTCTTTTAAAATTTTCCCCCATGGGGGGGGGTGGGGGGGGGGGGGGGTGGGGGGGGGGGGGGGTGGGGGGGGGGGGGGGTGGGGGGGGGGGGGGGTGGGGGGGGGGGGGGGTGGGGGGGGGGGGGGGTGGGGGGGGGGGGGGGTGGGGGGGGGGGGGGGTGGGGGGGGGGGGGGGTGGGGGGGGGGGGGGGTGGGGGGGGGGGGGGGTGGGGGGGGGGGGGGGTGGGGGGGGGGGGGGGTGGGGGGGGGGGGGGGTGGGGGGGGGGGGGGGTGGGGGGGGGGGGGGGTGGGGGGGGGGGGGGGTGGGGGGGGGGGGGGGTGGGGGGGGGGGGGGGTGGGGGGGGGGGGGGGTGGGGGGGGGGGGGGGTGGGGGGGGGGGGGGGTGGGGGGGGGGGGGGGTGGGGGGGGGGGGGGGTGGGGGGGGGGGGGGGTGGGGGGGGGGGGGGGTGGGGGGGGGGGGGGGTGGGGGGGGGGGGGGGTGGGGGGGGGGGGGGGTGGGGGGGGGGGGGGGTGGGGGGGGGAAAAATGTGCTGTCGGTAATTGCATTCAGCTTTGGAATGGTGTTTTCGCTCAAGCTGCCCCGTGAAAATACAAAATTTAAACATTATCAGGTTCGTCGGGACGGGGGCAGTGGGGTGCCCCCCCCCCAAAAAAAAAGTTCGTCAGAGCGAGATAGCCCGATAATCTGAAGTACCAGTTGGAATTTCCGATATCTCACTCTTGCACATTTTTCCGACTAGCCTATGTCAATTTTGTATAAAATTTCCAACTAGATCAAGTTAGAATAATCCAAAACGTAATTATCCTCAGGTAAATCGGAATCAAAACTGTCCTTTGTCACGGAATGTTTGTTTTATGTATGTATGTGAGGGTTTTATTTCAATCTTTTTTCTATCACAAATGTTTCTCAAACTATTAGAATTTTTGAAATTCTTCGCAAACAAAATCAAATTTTCCTCGCGCTCCGGGGCCGCATCAAACGTTAACCATCAGTGTCGTTCTTCAATATCTTTCCGATAGCAACTTTCGGAGAAAAAAAAAAGCATGCGAAGAAATTGAAAGCTGTTTACTACTTACCAGGTAAGGGACTGGCTTTTGAGGGGCATGTAATTTAGTTGGGTAAGTGAAAGTGTCTCGATACATTTTTCAGAATGAAATTTTTGTCATGGAAATCATATTTAATGAAAACTTTCCGGCCCCATGCGTCACGATTTGCACTCCAACTCATGACCAAGTAAGTTAGTTTATCAGGCACGGTTCTAACGGGGGGGGCTAGGGGCTTTAGTCCCAAATTTCCCTAGCTCCCCAAAATTGCTCAAAATTTTATATAGACTAGTAATGGTGAAGACATATCTCGAAAATATTCAAATGGCTATTCATCAGGCCCCCTAGCTAGTAAGTTCCGTAACGATTTAACCTATAACTTCAAACAAGCTACGCTCACTTTCATTTCCAGTTCTTTCGGGTAGTAACACCCGTCGTTTCAAACATTTGATTTTTCAATGTTTCCAAATATCGTTCTTCCGTGTAGGTATGATGCTAGAGAAACACGAAAATGGGATGTTGCGAAATTCTATCCTCCCTTTTTCCTAAATTTTGGAAGATTTTTACCTCAGCCTCGCTATCGCGGCAAACATAATTTGTAAGAAAAAATTTTTAGTTTCGTAGGGAGCCTTTAAAGGGTAAGATAAAGGGGTGTATTTCCCACGACGACCATGCGTCGCCCCAACAAATTTCTTGGTTTTGGGTCTTAAGTAGGGCAGATTCTTCAATAAACACCCAAACATTTTCAATTTCCTAAATTTAAAACAAAAATGTGAATCTTTTTTTATATAATGCCAAAATTTTTTGGCCCACTTCGCGCGCCTTGTATTTTGAGTTCACATGACAATTTTAAATAGTCCCATCCACAGAACCTGTCGAAACTAAAACTGGAGTAACTCGGATAAATACTGGAGTAACTTGGATAACAACTCTTTGTTTATTTGACGGGTTTAAGGTTGACGCATAGATTAGAGAACGAGTTTTTTTTCCTTAAAATGAAAAGTGCTGATTTGAAATGCTTTTATTTTTTGAGAATCGTTTTTCAGTGGTTAAATTACTAGTACATTTAGAGATGTTTTCACGCCGGGAAAATGGGGCAAATGGGTTAACTAGGAACAGAAAAACGCTACGAAAGGGTCAAATATACTGTGCCGCTTTTGTCCATCCCATTACGACTCTCAACCCCGTGGCCTTTCTTGAAAATTTTCCACAGAAAGGCAAGGGGGGGTTTCTATTTTTGGGGTACTCGGGTAGCAATACTGACTTTTTAAATTAGGTCCCAAAATGCATCTACCAAAATAAGAAAAAGGGAAAAAAAAAAGTAGAAAAAATGGTCAAATTACTTTAAAAGGTGTTTGGAATTTTAATTGTCTTTGGAGTGGAACATTTTGGAAAAGTAAATACGAACAAGACCCTTCTGCTCACAATTTTGGCACCAGGGAGTTTCAGATTAAAAATGGCTTTTCGGGAAAAAAATTTTTATGGACTAGTTTTGTGCAATATACTATTGTAATATAAGGCAGGAAAATTAATTTTTCAGGGTTTTGCTAAAGGAGAAGTCTTTGTCGTCTTTTTTGCGATCTCCGCTGGATTAAATGAATAGCCTTTAAGAAAAGAATACGATTATTGATAAAAATAAAGGGAGAAGAGGAAATTGGCTTTTAAAAAAAAACAAGAAAAACATACACGGGACTAGGGTGTGAAGACAGGAGCTGTTATCTGTTATAAACTCCCCAGTGAAAGGGGTGGGGTGGGAATAAAAGAAAAGAAAAAATTTTGGGGTGAGAGTTTTCTGGGGAAAAAGGGAACGGGGCTGGCTTTGCAATTTCAAAGCGGATGACAAGGGTGGGAGGTAAAAAGGGGTGGGATCGAAATGGGGAGAAAACGAACGGAGATCTGAGACAAAAGGGGAGCTGGCAGCGTTTCAGTAAAAGGAAACGGACTGTGGGAACGAATTTATAATAAATTTTAATAAAAATATATAACTGCGATTTTTTACACAGAAAAAAGGACTGATTCAGGGGGAGTGAAGAACAAATTAAAGAGGTAGAGAGTGTGAGAGAAGGAGGGAAGAGAACTGTAAAACTGAAGTTGTTTATCGCGATTTCCTCACCGAGATTTTACATCCTTTTTTTTCCTTGCAAATTATCAGGCAATGAAACAGGAGAAATCCTGCAATTTCATGCCGATTTCTCCATGAAGGGGTTAAAAGGGGGGGGGGCCCGCTCACAGGTAAAAATTTTCCCCCCCCTAAAAAGCAACCGCGCCCTGAAAAAGCGATCCGGCCCCTAAAAAATCCATCCAATCGAAAAATTTATCCTTTCAAACCAAATTTTCAATAATTTTTAAGAGATGAGGGGGCCCTCCCCTTTTTCCTTAAAAATTTGTAGAGAACACACTGCCCCTCCCCTTTCGGCATTAAACTAAACTCAAAATGACCCAGAAAATTTGGGGTTGGGGGGTTTCCCCCGCTAAATTGGGGGGGTATACACTTTCCCCCTTTTAAAATATCATATTCACTATTGAATTGGGGCCCAAAATTTAAAAAATGGGCAATCTTAAATTAAATATGCATTTCCCCAACAAATTGTACCTCTACCCCACATCCAATTTATGATGGCTTTTTAATCATGTGGCAAATTTTGTTTTCTGTCTGAATTATTTAAAATTTTGGGAAAAAAATTTCCCACTAGTAAATTGCTTTTTTCCCCATTTTTTGTATTGTTATGTTAAAAACTCTTAAAAGGGCTTGTAAGACGATAAATTAAGGGGCGTCGCAAAAAGGGTTGCTGATTTTTAAAGCAATTTGGGGGAGAAAGGGGTATCCCTTTCAGTGGCGATCCAGGGCGCAAAAAGGCCGCGCCCCCCATGGCCGTGATGAGAAAAAAAATGAGGAAAAAAAAATGACACTTGTGGCACCATACGACGTCCAGTCTTAAAAAACCCCCCCCCCCTCCCGACAGGGGCGGGTCCAGAAATTTCGAAAAGGGGAGGGGGGCTGAAAGCCTCTTGAATTTCTCCTAGATTAATTTTTATCATTATGCTAATTTTCGGTATTTGTTTATTGTTGATGTGGCAAAAAAGGGGCTGAGGCCCGACAAAACCCCCCCCCCCCTTTTGGATCCGCGCCTGCTTATTAACTATTTTGCCCCCAAAAACTTTATAAGCTGCAAATCGCCTAGCTTAGCAAACACTACGTTTCTCTCTCTAACTTCTTTCCCCAAGTGTGAAGTGATTTTTTAAAAAAATTGGTTGTTGTTGTGAAGCCCACTTTTTTTGTAAAAGTATGTGCCAAATGCTGAAGCAGCTTATGTGGGTGTTACCCCACCGAAAAATCTAATAAGGTGTGCTTGTCATCAAGACATAGATCTGTGTTGTCAGTTGGAAAATTTAAATTTTTACCCTATATATCCGGCTAAAAAATTTTTCACAAAATCCTTCTTTTGTTTTTTTTTCGTTTTCACAGTCCCAAAATTTTACAACGATTTTTTTGTGCGATAAAAAATATTTTAAAAGATGTAAAGTTTACCCAAAGGCAGTAGGGAGTCCCCAATCAAGTGAGTATGCCCTGTCCCCCAGTTTTATGTTTGGCCCATTTTCATCAAATTTAAAATTTGTTAGTGAATTTTGAAATTCATGGAGAAATTTTTTCTTTCTTTTTCCTATTGTTTTTAATAGTTATGTTCAAAACGGGGTTCAGTTTGCTTTTAATGCAAAAAAGAGATTTGCAAGGGTTTCTTTTCAAAGAAAAATTGGGGGGGAATGTCTATTGCCTTAAGGGACAGCGCATGACATTATCAAACGGGCCGTTCATACATTGGCTGCTACGGGGGGGGGGGGGGGGGCCTGGGTGGGGACCGCTCCCCCATGGAAACTTGCGCCCTCCCATCGCTCCCCCCACTGGGATTTTGAGTGCCCCCCCCCCAAACAAACATTTCGAAAAAATATAATCATTTTTTGATAGGTCTCGAATCCCTTGAACACAAAGCAAAAAGCAAAGTTTCGGCGCCCTTCCGCGCATTTGTCACATTAGGGATTTAAAAAATCTTAACCCATTTTGGGCATAATTCAATATTGTGCCAAAGCCCCTTTTTAAGACAAAAATACCTTCGACTCTGCAGGGACCTTGATCGTAAAGGGAATCTTAAAAGCAATATAAAAGCACAATACTACAAAACCCATAACATTCGTACATTTTTTTGTCTTATACTTTTTCAAGTGCCTCCACAGCCAAAATTCACAAAATAATATAATTTTTAAGCGGTAATTAATTGTAAAATGTGAAAGTTTGCACTACGGTACCTTGCCTTAAAAAAAAATTCGGGGGGAATTACCTCCACTTGACAAAAACGCTTTCCTTTACATCATCAAAATAAAAAAATTTCCTTAGTTTTCGAAGGTTTTCCAGCATTGATCACCCGAAAATTGATCAAGGATAACACCATTTTTGCGTCTAACTATCTCACATGAAAAAAAATTTCTCAAAAAAGGGGGGCCCCCTCCCCTTAACCCTTTCCCCGGACATTACCTGCATAAGGGGACAAAAAAAATGCCCCGATCAAGACGAGATCCAAAATTAACGATGTTCCAAAACTAGCAGCAACTTTAGGGCCGGGTGTGTCTTTACGGGGATCTGGTAGGCCTTCTTAGCCAAAATTTCAAAGGGGCGCTTCCCCCCACCAATAGGGCGCTCCGCTATGAAAAGAACCATACTTTTGGGGCATTGGGCAAAACCCCCTC